>JAPDEZ010000011.1:0-722386 GCA_027569385.1 Penicillium decumbens
GTCCCTCAGGGTATACCCTGAGGGTAGCATTTTTTTTCTACCCTCAGGGCTAGGGGCAGGAAAATTTTTATACCCTGAGGGTAGGGGTAGCAAAAGGTACCCTCAGGGCAGGGTATTTTACACTCTATATATACCGTTGCAACCGAAACCATTCTTATCGATAGTTTGGTTAGACCTTTGGCCTATGTGGTTAACGTCTGAGCAACGGCAGTTGTGATCACAAGGGTATCGAGATAGGCATAAAACTCCCTCGGATCCTCGTCGGACCGCTAGAAGATCTTCCCGAGTTAGACTCGAACTTCGGCTTAGAGGTTAGCGGTATTCTTAATAAGGGTAAGAGTAAAGTTCTTAAAATAGGACTCCGTCTCTTCGGCGTAACGCTTATCTTTCGGCGCTAATTTGCTAACGTATCGGTACTTTCTTATCCGATAGGTTTTATCTATAAAGGAGATACCAAGGAGGATTTTCCTACTATTATAGCGGTATTTACGTAGTACGCCTATAAAGGCGGTTACGAGGTCTAGTAGCTAGTTTTAGCGTTGTTAAAGGTTAAATATAACTTTAAACTACGAGATATCTTCAAACTTAATCTTAAACTTATTTTTACGATTAGATTTAGAGTCGTAGTAGTCCTAGGTACGATTCGCCTAGCTATCGAGCGTAGCTTCTTCGGTACGAAGTTCTACAATACGTCGCTTTAAGGCGACCTACTACTTAAGTTTTTAGATAGTCTCTTAGGTAAGTCTAAAGTACTTATCTAACTAGTCGGTATCGACTAGGCCCTCGTTAGTAGGGATTAGACTTACGTTATAAGGGGTCTTAATAACTAGCTACGGTTCGGTAGAGCTTCGGCTTTAAGACTAGACCGTTTTAGTTATAGATCGGGTTTAGGGAGACATCGTAACCTTAGGTAATCGAAGTCGAAGAATCAGAATTATTACGAACTAGTTAGTAGGATAGTAAACCTATCGATTAGGTAAGGCACGACTATCTTAAGGACGGGGATAACTCCTTAGAGGAGGCGGAAGTAATATATTGTAATAAAAATAGAGACTAATTCTTAAAGAGAATTATAGCTAAAGGATAGGACGCCTCTTCTTATAGAAGGGGCTAATATAATATTTATGCGGTAGGGAAGGAATTATAAGCGAAGCGAGGGCGGATCGGAGGCGAATCGCTACTAGTCCGGTACGCATAACGAGGAATCCGGGAATAGCTTTAAAGAAGCCTATCCCGTAACAATATTAGTAGTAGTAATAAGAATAGTTTGTAAACTATAGATAGATATTCTCGCTCTATTAATAGCCTCGATAAGAGATCTAGTAAGCTTAGCTAATAAGATCGATTTTAGCCCTACTATCGAGATCTACTATTATTTCGATATTATCTTAGACCTATATCGTTATATAAAAAATAATTTATAGTTTCTACTTATAGATAAGAAGTCGTAGTCGTAGAGTTTATTCCGATTCTTAGTTATTTTCTTAGTAACTATCCTCGGTAGTAGCTTAAATAACTACTTAGATTTAGGCTTAATAAAGGTAGTAAGGCTTAAAGTATTCGGTACTATTATAGAGGAGTTTTAGGACTACTTTAGTAGCGATCTTAATTCTATAGCTACTAGCTAAAATTAAATTATCCTAAATTATCGAAATTATTAGATCGCTAAAATATATTAAAGTTAGAGCGTTATAGAGCGTTATTATAATTAGGGCGCTATAAACTATCGAATCGAGATCGCTTATTACTATTATTATCTTAGGTCCTCTATAGACTAAAAAAAAAAGCGTTTTACTACTAAAGTAGCTTAGTTAAGGCTTTAGTATTAAATAGCTATACTAACTATATTATCTTAGTTAGTAGGTAGGTTTATTCCTAAACTTAATATCGTTTATTTAAGCGAGGGCTATAGTTTTACGAAAAAGCTAAATACGTAATTATACTCTAATTTATAGTCGAGATACTACTCTAAGCTATATAAATAAGAATAGAAGTTATAAGGATCTTAATTAGATAACTAGTAAGCTTATTCGATTTATTCTCGGACCTTAGCTTATAGAGTAGCGGAGTTCTTAATATAGATAATAGTCTATTTTTTAAAGATATCCTATAAATCTATATATTTATACTAGGTTTTAGGGTCCTTTTCTCCGACGAATTCGGACTATTTTACCTTATAATTAGAGCTTATATATTTCTAGGCTCCTAGGATCTTCTAGGTATTAGTACTAAATAATCTTAGGGCGGCTTAGAATATAATATCTATATTAATAAGCTATTCCTAGCGTTTCTAGATCGAGATTCCTATACGAAAGATAGGGATATTATCGATTTTAATATGCTATTTATAGTCCAATCTAGTATTATTTCGGCGCTAATTCTAGAGCAAATTGGCTAGCGGATTAAGTTCGCTTCTATTAAGAAGCGTTTATAGTCTTTTATATAGAGCCTACTACTTCTCTAACTAGTAAATATGTTCCTAGATAGCTTTATTCTCTATTCGGAGTTGCTTAAGGTTAGGGAGAGAGATTGTCTCGGTTATAGGCGTAGGGTTAACCGAGGGGGTAGAGGATCCTAGACTAAGAGGTTTTTCTAAGGTACGTCGCTCCTAAACGGATACGGCTTAGCGTATATTTACTATCTTCTCTTATGTAGTCGGGGGAGAAGGATTATTTAACTATTAGGGAGGGGGTTAACTAGGTAAGAGGAAGACAATAAAGATAGTATTTAATAAAAGAGGATTAATTAACTAGACAATATATATAAACTAATCCTTAAAGAGGGAAGGATTTGGATGCATAAGGGAGACCCCTTTTGTGAGGTCTATAAGTTATATAACCTACAACCGAGGGTCTATGCGACTCGGCATTGATTTAGCTCCGAATAGCTTCAAGCTCTAATTGATACCGTAACAAGTTGGTCCGGGGATGATTGTAATCCTTGCTTCACCTTCTTCCGCTAGCGCTCGGCGCAGAACAATCTAGGTAGCAAATCTTGTACAAAGATCATTAGCCATAGGGAACGAAAGACCGGTTAGACCTTCTAGTAGGGAAGATTTCCCGCTCGACTGATCACCGACTACAACGAGCTGCAGTAATTCAGTGAACGTAGCTCTTGAGCCCAATCAGATATCACTTACCTAAGGAAGAGAAACATTCTCACTGATGCCTAGTTCTCGGAGTCGATCAATAATTCCTAAAACCGTATTCGCTTTTCATTGTCTAAGCCATCGGCTCTAGTAAGATCGATTCTGTTTCCGGGTCATGCTGGTTGTCAATTGTAAGAATGATCCCAGATTTGAAGGCCTTGGTTCGGTAGTATAGGACTATCGACAAAAGGAGGGGGTTGAACGCCCCTACAGGGTTAGAGATCTCTATACTTATACTGAGGTAGCGATTAAATCAAAAAACCCATTTTTGACAGAGGCGCAACTACGACGCTACATTACCTATTCACCCAACATTCCTTGGCTAGCATCTTTGCAACCAAAACACAAAGTGAAAGCCTAGACTAATCTAGTAATTAGAACAGCACAATAAAGAATAGCCACGAAATATATGATACGCCGCTCTGTTACTGACTGGTTTCCCACCCCTTGCAGTCCTTTGAGCCCATCTTCTCAAGAATGTCGAGGATACTAGATTCTGGTCGTGAGAGGTGAGATGTAGTAAGGCGTTCGCAGATTGGTTGATATTATTTGGGCAAGAAACTAAGTCCGACGCGAGGATCTGATATTGTTGTACCTATATATTGTTTTCCGTGTTCAACTAGGAACTCCACCCCCAATGTTGAGAAAAAGGTGAGAAAACCACTCATTCCAAGCCGCAAGTCCCACAACTACTCCGCCAAGGGAATGCATCATCCACCTTCCTTTCCACCCACCGTACCTTACCCCACCATACGCCCAGACGACGTACGCATCTATCTGTGCTGCAATCTATCCCCGTAGTCCATCAGCAGATAATCTCCTTAACTCCAAAGCCAGGTAAACGTACAAATATCCCATACATCAAAGCACTAATTCCCTCTCGATTATGCTGCACCCCCATTATCCAAAAAGCGATGCTCAACATCAGTTCCCGCCCTCCGTTCGCGTAAATGAACGGAATGGCCCAAGATTCTGCCTGCCCATCAAGGTAATCTTTTCCCATTGCACTAGCAGGCCTTGAGAGTTTGGATGGAGGACATTGCAAACCGAAGAACCCACAGGTCTGAAAAGGTGCGAGGAAGTGAAAGGCGCCAAGGCCTAAGAAGCCAGCTGAGAGGGTTGCTGCTGTTGCGGGGATTGATAGCCGGAAGAGTGCGTTGGACGTCATGCTGTTTGTTTATCTATGGAGTATCAGGTCTCAATATAGACGTCTCAATATAAACGTTCGCAATGCAGAGAAGAGCAGACCTTTGCTCGTAATGCTGGCATCTCTTTCTGCACTCTGACTAACAAGGTTGACGCCCAGTGATATATATTTGCGCTATCTGAACGTGGCTCGGCTAGTAGTGGCGGTATAATGACTACGTCACAGTGACGTGTGGCATTTCCCCCGTATATAGCATATCTGACCAGACTCTTTTCACTTAACACTGCGCAACAGACGATAAACTCTCGAATTTCTTGGCCTTATTATCTAAGTGGTCACCATGACGCATGTTTCACAAGATTCGGACTCCATTAAGTGAGCTTAAAGCTTATTTCAATTCTCTCATGTTTCTCTTCAACGGGCGCAAATGCCAACTAATGTTCGTTCTGCAGAGACGACGACGGGAACAGGAACAACAGCAACTGCCGTAATTGCAAAGGTGAGCCCACGTGTCACAATCGGGATTGGCAATGCTAATGCCAAAGACCATTTCGCAGGATGCGATAATGTATGTTTCTACGCCACCTAGATCATCCTTTCACCATACTACTAGGCTGTATTCGCACCTTAGCTGAAAGATACTTACAATTGACTATAGTGTTCCAATTGTAATGACTGTACCGACAATTCATCCTGCAGTAACTGCAACGATTGTGAACAATGCAAGCAAAGTACCAACATGACAAGTTGTACCAATTGTTACAATTGCTCCAACATGATAAACTGTACTAATTGCAACAATTGCTCCAACTTGACGGTAGGTCCGTATCATGGAGTGTGAAACAACAGTGACTGACTACCTTTGAACGAACAGAATCGAGATGGTGCTGAAAATGAATCTGGGTAGACAGGTGAGGGCAAGGAACAAAGATTCAATATGTCGGGAAAACATCGTACGTGATTGTTAACCTCGTTGGTTCTTGAGTATCACAGTGCTTCTGGAAATCCGTGTCACCGCCTGCACTCTCCAATTGTTTTGTCTCTCAAACATCAATGCTAAGACCTATTTGTCTGTATTGAAGAAATTTGAGGAAGAGTGACGATCCATTGGGACTATCCTAGGAATAATAGTTGGTATAACACGGTCCTATACTTCAGAAATACTAGGAATATACATATTGGTTTGAAATAATACCGGTCATTGAAGGGTTACCCGAGCCTCAAGCTTGATTTTAGACACGTAAGGTTAACACAATGCGTAACCTCCTAACTTCTATTCGATTTTACAATCTCATACACGCTATAAACGTCTATACAAAACTGAGGCTTCCAATTGTAGGAGAAGTTCTTGACGGCATAGCTCGACGGCATAGCTCCGCCACCATACACTGAGGGACTTAGCGAGGGATACTTACCGGCAGACCATTCGGCAGACCACTCTGGGAGTGTGCTTATTGCTGCTGTTGACATAGTTCGATGTCTGCTATTGTTGCGTAGCACATGCTGAACGGCCTGATGAGATTCTCCTCGTAGGCAATTTTGCGCACCGTATTCATAGAAGGGAGCATAGGCAATGGAGAGAAAGCCGAATCGCCGTATTCTGTCTGGTAGGCGGCAATTTCGTAGTAGATATTGGGTGTAGCGTGGTGGGTCGGAGAGCGGGTGTCGGCTGATTGCCGGTAGGCGTCGTAGGAAAACATAGAAGGATAGTAAAAGGCTAAAGGGGGGAATTCCGAGAGCTGGCGAGTGCATTATTGAGCGAACATGGTTTGGCCATTGCAGCAAGTTGAACATGGAACTCAGAATTTTTTCAGTAGGCCTCAGATTCATCAGTCCATGGAATATGGGATCTCTGGGGTATGATGATATTTTGAACCATCTATTGTAGACGATGTAGTCGTCTAAGTAAGTTAGAACAATTATATGTCTCGCTTGATCATAGTCAATTGGTGTTAGAGCATGGATACGCCGCATGCTATAGCCTGGCATATCTGAATACTTGATAAATGACAGTAGACAGCATCGCACCTTCAATATGGTACCTGGTGAAGCCGAAAATGGAGGCAAAGCAAGCGGAGAACCCTTGTATTCTGATTTAGACTCGCTTTCAATCATGCGAAACCTACATGTCGTTCGAGTATAGCAACCCTCCAGCATATAGTGTTGCTATGGGCAACAGCATCCTGATGTAGTTAATTCAAGAGGCCGTTATGCTGAGTATTCAGGCCATGGGCCATTTTAGGTGGAAACGATGCCTTGGTTGTCTCGAGTCGCCATAATGATGAGAGCTAAGCAGCTGATCATCAGTTGCAGCACGTAATACTTTGCTGGTAACAGTTTGTAGGTGAGGACCCTGGCTCGGCAGCCTCATTTCATGGCAGTGGGTCATAGGTCAGATTAGCGGGCGGGAAACAAAGAGAACCAGCTATTCCCGGATTCTTCGTTGTACGCGCTAGACTACTAGCGATTCGCTCCTAGTCCGCCCTTATTTCGCTTATAATTCCTTCCCTACCGTATAAACATTACGTTAGCCTCTTCTATAAGAAAAGGTATCCTATCCTTTTACCCTAATTCTCTTTAAGCATTAGTCTCTATTTTGATTATAATATATGTTGGAAAGCGGTGAGGCCCTATGACGGGCAGTATCTCACCGCTTCCCCATCTTCTGCAGCTTCCATATAGCTAGGGGTTTATGCATAGATAGATTTCTCTCCCTTCATGACTTTTTGCCTTCCTTCTTTCTGGTTCGTAGGGCATGAGCCATCACTCCCAAGAGGTTATGAGCACCTTCCCCGTCGATATTCATCGTGATTCATTAGTATCAGAGATATTGAGCATCATTTCATTGATATCGACATCTTCCCCATCTGGAACGACGTAAAGAGCGCGTTCCAGCACGCAAAACGTGCACCATCCTGACTATCATCAAGGTTAGGACCCTGCTAGGAAATAGCAGCATCCTAAGCGACTACCGACGTACCCTATGACCGATCAAAGGTCATTAGCAGCGAAGGACTCGTATCATTATCATGGCGAATAAACCGCCCTTTTCGACGAATCAACCGTCAACCTTCATAGCGAATCAACCGTCAACAAGTACTCCGGAACCCGTATCATAGGAGGAAGTACTTTCGGTAAAGGCTACCAACTAATACACAAACCTACCGAAACCCGCAGACTTCAATCTCTAGACATAGAAGACGCAACTTACTAACTTCGCTAACTTCGAGGTATAGCGACGATTAGCCTACAATACTCTTAAAGTACGGAGACTACATAATCTACTTAATTAGGAGCTACTACGTCTAGCCCTAAGCTAGAGAGATATAGAAGAAGCTCGGAACTAGATATAAGTATCTAAGTTGGTATAGATATAGTTAGAGCTTAGTGTTTCGGACGAGATCAATCTTAAGATCAAAAACTTGGGTAAGAACGTTGAGCTTACGGATTTATAGATATAGGTCATTACGTCCCTAATTTAGGGCGATAATGTATAGTTCTAGATTTAGCAAGTTATTGCCTTTGATAGTATTACTATTAATAACTATATATCTCTAATAGAATACATCGAGGCTAAGATTATAGCATTAAACAAGATTTATAGTTAGGGCCTACTATAGTTCTACCCTTTTCTTATTTATACGAAGATTCTTAGTAAACTAAACCATAAACTAACTAGATAGATAGTATTAAATACTATCGACCGGCTTAGGCACCTATCAAAGGCTAATATATCTCGATTTATAGTCAATAATCTCTATCTATATTATACTAAGCTTATTCGCTAGATATAAAGTATTGAAATTAGTACTAACAATACATAGTCAATAGTTATATTATTATTATCGACTACCAATACATAGAATCGCTGTAACTATAATAATTAGGGTTAGGGTTAGGGCTAGGGCTAGGGTTAGGGCTAGGGTCAAGGATCCTAGCCATCTTTAGACAAACCCAAGAAGAAGGGCCCCCTAACGGGCGTAAAGCTATTAGACTATGCAGAGAATATAAAGAAAATACTAGATCAATACGGTAGATACGGCTACTACGGCCGTAGGCATCCTAGACGGGATGCTAAAGGGACTCTACAAGCTTCTATATATTGGCATCTTAACCCCGATCTTCGCCTAAAGGACTAGTCTCTACTATCGAATAGCGATGTATAGTAGTATAGATTACCTAGAAATTAGCCCTAAGCGGGCAACAACAAATCGTCCGCTAGTCCTTAGCTAGATTCTAACAAGTTCGCCTAATAGAACCCCTAACTAGTGGTAGGAGGCAACGCGGTAGGGGGCAAAGCATCCCTAGCTATATTAGAGGATATATTTATGTAGTCGATGTATAACTACGAAGGCAGAGAATACGATAGTTATGTCTCCGCTATAGTCTCCGCTACCGTCTTATCTATGATAGGTAGTAGGGATTGGTTATACGATACTAGTTCTGATTCTTATATCTACGCGGACAAGACGGCCTTTATCTGCTACGACGAATACGGTCCAACCGAAAAGCCCTTTGAATAGTGTTACGGGATAGGCTTCGTTGAAGCTATTCCCGGATCCTTCGTTATATGCGTCAGACCATTAGCGATCCGCTCCCAGTCCGCCCTCGTTTCGCTTATAATTCCTCCCCTACCGCACAAATATTACGTTAGCCTCTTCTATAAGAAAAGATATCCTATCTATTTGCCCTAATTCTCTTTAAGAATTAGTCTCTATTCTTATTATAATATATTGTCTCCGCCTCCCCTTAAGAGTTACCTTTAGCATTTAGATAGTCGTACCTTACCTAATCGATAGGCTTACTATCCTACTAACTAGTTCGTAATAATTCTAATTCTTCGTTTTCGATTACCTAAGGTTACAATGTCTCTTTAAACCTAATCTATAGCCGAAAGGGCCTAGTCTTAAAACCGAAGTATTACCGAACTATAGCCGGCTATCGAGACCCCTCGTAATATAAGTCTAATCCTTACTAACGAGGACCTAGTCGATACCGACTAGTTAGATAAATACCTTAGGCTTACCTAGGAGACTATCTAAAAGCTTAAATAATAAGTTACCCTAAAACGACGTATTATATAACTCTATACTAAAGAAGCTATACTCGATAGCTAAGCGAATCGCTCCCAAAACTATAACGATCCTAAATTTAACTATAAAGATAAGTTTAAAATTAAGTTTAAAGATATTTTACGGTTTAAAGTTACGTTTAACCTTTAACAACGATAAAACTAGCTACTAGACCTTATAACCGCTTTTATAGGCGTACTACGAAAATACCGCTATAATAGTAGAAAAATCCTCCTCGGCGTCTTTTTTATAGATAAAACCTATCGGATAAGATAGTACCGATACGTTAGCGAATTAGCGCCGAAGGATAAGCGTTACGCCGAAGGGATATAGTCTTACTTTAAGGATTTTACTCTTACCTTTATCAAAAATACCGCTAATCTCTAAGCTAAGGTTCGAGTCTAGCTCGAAAAGATTATCTAGCGACCTAACGAGGATCCGAGGAAGTTTTATGCCTATCTCGATATCCTTAAATAATACTTTTCTCGCCCTTTAGAAACGGAAAGAAGCCTCTTATTCTTCGCGAAGCTTTAGTATTCGCTCTAGAATCTTATTAATCTCTATATCCTTAACCTCCTAAAGACTTAGGACGAGATAATTAATATCGCCTATTATTATTAGGAGATTTTATAGTCGAAGGAGAAATAGAAGCGTAAAGCCGACGATAGAGCGTCGAACTAAAGATTCTCTAAGCGCTACTCCTAGGAACTATCCTACGGTTCCTACTCCTATCCTAAACCTAAAACCGACTACCTACGTAACCCTAAATACTCTCGCGGACTAAACTAAGGCTAGCGTTAGCCTTATTATAACTAGAATAAGGACCGACGCTACCCTAATAATCCGAATAAGGAACCGATCCGAAACTATAACGACCTATCTTAACCTCGAGAGAAGAATCTTTTCGGATAAGATAGACGACGTTTTACGTATTTTAACTATAGTAGTAATAGCTATATATAACCTACTTATCTTTAGGGACGTACCTATATAGGCGAAATCTTTTAGGGAAATATTAATAAGTTAGAGTAGACTCTACGTCTCCGATTTTTTATCCTTAAGTAGAGACCGCCTACTATCTTTATATACCGATTTACGTTCGAAATATAATCGAAATATATATAGACCTCGATAGCTATACTAAGGTTAATATTATTAGTTTTTAGTTTATTAAGATATATAAACTTTAGCTAGCTAAGCTATCTAGACCTTTTATTAAAGCCGTTAATATATTCTTAATACCTACTTATAGTATATAGAAGGTCCTAATTACTATAACTAATTCCTACGGAATAGTTAAATCCTTCGAACGCCTATATATCGCTATCGACCGCGATCCTAACCTATAAGGTAGCCCTATTCTCCTCTCTATAATAACGCTTTAACGCCTAAATATCTACCTTACGCTAGTATCTTATTTTTAGTAGTATAAAATATTATCTATTATAATTAAGAAACCCTATATCTTTACTAGGTACTCTTATAATCTAGCCTATATCTTCGCGGCTATTAAACTACCTAAGGAAATCTAGATCCCTAGGGACGATAATAACTATTAACTTCCTTAGGACCTATCTAAGATCCCTACCGAATTATAGGGATTTTATAATATTTTCTTTTACGAAAACGTAATAACTCTATCTCTATTTAAGGATACCGACTATATAATTAAACTAGTCGCTAACTAAACTCTACCCTTCGATCTAATCTACCTCTTTTTATAGAAAGAACTATTAGAACTACGCTAATATATCGACGAAAACCTCGAGAATAAGCGTATCCGACTATCTAAAAGCCTAGCGGGTACTCCTATCCTCTTCGCCCCTAAAAAGGATAGCGGACTCCGATTATATATCGATTACTATAGACTTAACTATATTTCGGTTAAGAATCGCTACCTTCTCCCCTTTATTTCGGAGATTCTTAACCATCTCTTAGGTATAAAATAGTTTAGTAAGATCGATATTAAGGATATATATTATCGGATTCGTATCCGAGAAGGTAACGAATAGAAGATAGCCTTCCGTACGTATTATAGCTACTTTAAATATACGGTTATACTATTCGGCCTTATTAATATACTAGCTACCTTCTAATTATATATTTATATAGTACTTTATAGCCTTCTCGATATCTTTATAGTAATATATCTAAATAATATTCTTATCTTCTTACTAGACTATAATATATATACCGATTATATCCGCTAAGTCTTTAAATAGATAAGGTCTATAGGTTTATACGTAAAACTTAGTAAATATACCTTCTATTAAGATTAGGTCGAATTCCTTAGCTTTATTATCTTCTTAGGAGGTATCTTAATAGATCTATAATAGATATCTAATATTATTTCGTAGCCGATTCCCTATACCTTCCGTAATATTTAGGTATTCCTAGGATTCTATAACTTCTATCGGCGTTTTATCCGGAATTACTCCGAGATTATACTCCTATTAATATCCCTAATAAAAGGGAGTAAGAACGGTAAGAAGCCTAGGACCTTAGAGCTTATACCTAGGGAAACGGTAGCGTTTTACCGTATCCTCGACGCCTTTAAGACTATACTATTACTCCGATATTTTGATCTAGAAAGACCTAGGAGGATTAAGACCGATATATCTAATTAGGCTATAGCTAGAATCTTCTCTTAGCCTAACGACGGAGGTATCTAGTATCCTATCGTATTTTAGTTAAAGGAGTTTAATAGTATAGAGATTAACTATAGTATACTAGATTAGGAGCTTTTCGCTATCGTTTAGTCCTTTAAATACTAGCGTTATTACCTTAAAGAAAGTATATACCCTATTAAGGTTTTATCTAATTATTCTAATCCCTAGGCCTTTATAAAATAACCGAAACTTAATAGAAGATAAGCTAGGTAGTACCTACTTCTATCTACTTTTAATTTCTAAATTAAGTACCGTTCTAGGAGGACGAACCTTATAGATAGCCTATTACGACGATAAGGCTCGAACTACGAAGACGCTCTTAGTATTAAGTTACTAAGCCCGCTTTAGGACTAAATAATAAATAAATTGCGGCTATCTAATTAGCGGTACATAAGAGTCGAAGAATTGACTATAAAAGACTTAATATTAGCTAAGACCTATAATAATAATAAGGTCTCTACTATAGATATATATATCCTAGCCGCGCTTCTAAGAGGGACCGCCGCTAAATTAGCATTAAATAGTAACTAGGAAGTAGAATAGGTATAGCTAATCCCTATTAATAAGTTATATAACGTCTATATCGTTAAAAACGTCTACTAAGAAGAATCCGGAGACGAATTAAAAAACCTTATTAGGCGACTCTAGGGCGAAGACCTAGAGACTTAGCGGCGAAAATATACTATTAGAGAAGCAAAGCCTAAGACTAAAGACTAGTTAATTAATTTAAAAGGGCTTATTCGATATAAGTACTATCTTTATATCCTAATAGGGAATAATTTAAGAATAAAATTAATAAATATCTATTATAATAACCCTTTTACTAGCTATTTTAGGCGTAACCGAATAGCTAAGCTCCTTAAGAGAAAATACTATTAGATAAATCTTAACCGAGATATTAATAAATATATCTAGATATACCCTATCTACTAAGGCGTTATAGCCCCGCGATATAAGTCTTATAGAAGAATAGATATATTTCTAATTCTAAAACGGCCGTTCGTAGAGTTATCTATAGATTTTATTATAGGCCTACCCCTATTAATCTATTAATCTATTTAGATTAAACTATTAATAGAATTTTAGTTATTATTAATAGATTTACGAAATAGTCCTTTTTCTTCTCCGTATCGACAACGATAACGGCTATAGACCTTATATAATTATTCTATAATAATATTAATCTCCGATATAGCCTACTAAAAGGTATTATTACTAACTATAGATCGCTTTTTATTAGTAGATTTTAATCGGAACTATACTATATCTCTAGAGTTAAAATAAGGCTTTCGATAGCGTTTTACCCTTAAACCGACGGCTAAATAGAACGGATAAACTAGGTCCTCGAATATTACCTTCGCTATTTTATTAATACCGAATAATTTACCTAGCTATAACTACTCCGGACGGTAGAATTTATATATAATAATATTATTAATACAATAATAGGCTATTCTCCCTTCGAAGCTCTCTTAGGCTATTCGCTAGACTTTTACTATAGGATCGAGGTCGATCTTTTAGAAGGAAGTATCCTAGCTATAATAGTAAGAATTAAAAAGTTGTAAGAAATCCGTAAAAAACTTACGAATTACTAGCGTAGCGTTACCGAATCGTAAGCGAAGTATTATAACCTCTATTATAAACCGCTTACCTTTAAACGTAGAGACTTTATTAGATTATTAACTAAGAACCTAAAGCTTAAAACGATACGAAAACTTAGCCCTTATTTTATTAGACTATTTAAGGTACTTAATATAATTAGAAAATAGGTATATCGATTAAACCTACTAAGTTAATATAATCGAATTTATAATATCTTCTACGTCTCCTTTTTAGAACTATAGAAGGAACGCCCTAGAAACGGTACCGATTCGATACCGATACTAGAGCTTAACGATAATAACGAATATAAAGTTAAGGAAGTACGGAGCGAAAAACTCTTTAATAATAAACGTTATTACCTAATTAAATAAAAGAGATAGCCTTTAGAATATAATTAATAGGTACCTTATTACGATATAACGAATATATAAAGTATAATTTAGTAGTTTCTAAAAATATTAAAAGGCAAAAAATTATCCTAAATTAAGTCTATAAAACTAGAACTAACCGCTAATATACCCTAGATTTACCCCTAAAACTACGTATTTAAATACGCTTAATAAGACCGACGGGAATATTATCTATAACCTTCTCTAATATAGCCTATATAAGACTATCCTACGGTACAACTATATCCCCTATAACTAGCTCCCCCGACTAGGTATACCTAGCTATATAGGCCGAGATAATCGCCTTAATAGAGGCTATAAAGATATACTTAGCCCTAGCCTACGACTACTAGCTAGGGTCTCTAGGCAACGTACGTAGTAGATAATTACTACGGTAGTCGTCTTAGGCCTTAGAATAGTCCTAAACTAGAGGCGTAATAAGACTAGATAGCTCGCGGCGACGCTAGGAGTAGAACTCCTTATATATCTAAGTAGTATTCTATAAGAAATATTAACGAAGCCTAGCTAAATTATAGCCTTATTACTTATAGATACCTTCTTAGCCGATTTAGATTCGCTAAAGAAATAGGCGCTATAGTAAGCCTTTATAAAGGTATCGAATATACCTACGAGGGCGGCCTACGCGAAAACTACCTAAATCTAGTAGGATTCGATCTACCCTAGGGATATATTCTCTATATCCTCTTACTAGAACTCTTTAGTAGTCTAACGTAGTAGTTCGCTAACGTTATAGAGGTCCTTAAGGACCTTAGTAGGAGCCTATACTATATTAGTATAAGAAAGAGCTAAGGAAGGGGCGGCGAAATATACTAAATAATATTTATCTCTTCTCTCGGAATACTATTGATATAAGACCGATTTTATAGCGCCTAAGATATACTAGACCTCTAGGGGTAGACCCTCTATAGGGTCGAAGTTAGCTATAGTAGACCGGATATAGGCTATATACTAGAAGAAGATATAGGCTAGCGGATTAGTATAGCGGGGGCGGCGACCCTTAAGCGAGACAACCCTAATTACCTTAGGAAACTCCTCCTCCTCGGAGGCGTTAATAGATATAGACCCCTTAGTCTCCTCTATATCCTAAACTTCTTTAGTCTTGTTAAGAGAGACGATAGCTTCTCTAGTCTCTATACTTATCTTAGCGGGCGGAACGACGGCGAAAGAGAGACAACGCGAAGTAGATAGATATATAAATCAATAGTAGTACGTAGGGGTAAGAGATATTATAATAGATAAGAGAAGGATAAAGGGAAGAAGTAAAAGAACGCGTATTATGCCTACTAATTTTAGGGTATATATTTTGATTTCTTTATTTACAAAATTATTATATAACCTATAACGCCTAGGGTTAGGCGTTAGGGAGAGGAAGCATAATTGTTACGGGATAGGTTTCGTTAAAGCTATTCCCGGATCTTTCGTTGTATGCGTTAGACTATTAGCGATCTACTCCCGGTCCGCCCTCGTCTCGCTTATGATTCCTCCCCTACCGTATAAACATTACGTTAGCCTCTTCTATAAGAAAAGGTATCCTATCTATTTGCCCTAATTCTCTTCAAGAATCAGTCTCTGTTCTTATTACAATACATTGTCTCCGCCTCCCCTTAAGAGTCACCTTTAGCATTCAGACAGTCGTGCCTTACCTAATCGATAGGCTTACTATCCTGCCAACTAGTTCGTAACAAATAGCTTATATCTAGTAGGACTAAGGCGAAAGCATAGGGCTACGGTAAGGTTAAGCTGTTAATACTAACCAAAGCCGGCGCTATCAATAATATTATCTTCGACGTAATATACTATCCTAGCATACGCTTTAGTATCTTCGGTGTAGAGAAGGGGCGTAAAGAGCTTAGAATTGCATATAATAGGATAGACAATACCTTATACGATACTACGAATAGAGACTAAGTAATTGGTAAGATTGATATTAAGCATAATCTCCTATAGATACGTTATTACGGGTTAAACCCCGTCGTCGCCGCATCTATTAGTCCCCTACTAGCTTACCGTCGACTAGGCTATGTTAGAACCCCTAAGCTACGTACCAATAAATCTCGCTTAGACTAAGTCGTCGACCACGACGAACACTTCAATTACGAACCCTACTAGCTTAGTAAAAGCAAGAAAACTATCTCTAGGACCCTATAAGTATAGGCCTAGAAAGCCGGATAGTTTATTTATGCCGATCTTCAACACATAGAGCCTATAGGTATTAGTAGGCGTCGATATGCATTGGTAATTACTAACGATATATCCCGAGCTCGGTTTGTCGTCTATCTAAAGACAAAGGACTAAGCATCGCCCGAAATAATGACCTTCGCTAAGACCGTCAAGAATTGCACTAGCTAGTATCCCTAAGAGTAGAGGATCGATAGCGGCTTAGAGTTTATAGCCTTTTACAAATAGGCTAAAGCAGAGGGACTCTCCGTCTAACCGAGTACGGCCTATGCCTATAAGCAAAATAGAATCTCGGAGATAATAGGCTAGATACTAATGCGCATCGCCTACGTAATAATAATCGATGCCGGAGCCCTAGCCTATCTATAGCCCGAAGCTTTGCAAACAGCCGTATATATCAACAATAGATTGCGCTAACCTAGTTCGGATCGTTTACTAATAGAACAATAGCGTTATAATCTTAGTATAAGAGAATAGCTAACCTTACTAAGCCATCTTAGAGCTTAGTATTATACCGCCTACGTCAATATCCCCCCCGAAAAACGGGTAAAAGCACTAAAGATAAAGCCTCGGGTATAGGCGGGTTATCTCGTCGGTTATAAAAGAGAAAATAGGCATCTATTTCGCATCTACAACCTAGTATCGAAGAAAATCATCGTTACTAGGGATACATCCTTCTAGGAGGGCGATACGACATATCGACCCTTATGTCATCATCTAGAAGATAAACCTATCTCTAAACCTACGGATACTAATGATTTCGTCATCTATAGAGATAATATCGTCGTCTATAAGAAGACGAACGTAGTCAATCCCCTAACTAGGGTATTAGAACCGACATCCTAAGCTCTAGAACCGACGTTTATCCTAGCCCTAACGATAGTAAATCTTAGACTATCCCAACAACCAATCAACTTCGCGCTACTAAGGCTAGAGACCTTGCAACTACCGACATTGAGGTTTTAGCCCTAGGTTTAGTACTAAGTTTAGCCCTAATATCAACTATATGCCTAGCGAAATCGCTTAGGACTGCCAAGACTAATAGCGAGAATTGAGGAGATACCTAAGTTTCATAGTATACCTTTATTATCACCCGATCCTATTACTAAACCTCCTACCGTACTATAGCCCCGACGGACCGTCGAACGGCCCCTAAAGAAACGGCTACACCGTACTAGGGGTAATGCCGGTGAATCTAGGCCGCACTAGGGTTAGATAATATTACTAGAACCTACTTCGGGGCAGAGTAGCGAGGATTATCCCTTTATAGATAAACGAACTATCGTTAAAGAGACCCCTCTACCGACGTAGACCATACCCCTACCTACCCCGTTACCTATACTACCTAGAGTATTCCTAGCACTAATTCTATAGCTAAGCATACGCCGTATATCTAGATCGATAGCTAGTAAACCAGCTAAGAGGTATAACAACGAGGACTATAGCAAGTACGGAGTACGAAAGCCCTCCGTATCGGCAACTATAAACGATAGATAGGAGGATAACATTAGTAAAACCGGCCTATGCTTTGCATCAACCGAACTTCGTATTAAGGCCTATACTATCCCTATACCTACCTCCTACAAAGCTACGATAGCCTCCGATTATGCCGCCGAATAGCATAAAGCTATAGAGACCTAGATTAGTAAAATCACCGATGCCTAAGCCTACAAAATAGTAGATAGACTGTTAAATATACGGATTCTGCTAGGCAAGTAGGTATACGATATAAAGGGTAATATTGATAGTTATCTTAAAGAATTTCGGGCCCGATAGGTCGTATACGGTAATCGATAGCGCTATAGCTATGATTTCGATAAATTATACGTACCTATCGCGACTAATCGAGCCGTAAAGCTATATCTTTGCATAATCGCGAAGTAGCGCTTAAAAATAAAGCAGTTTGACATAATCGCTATATATCTTAACGCCGCAATTAACGACCGAGTAGTCTATATAAAGTAGCCTACCGGCTTTAGAGATTAAGATAAGGTATAGCTACTAGTGCAAGCTTTGTACGGTCTAAAACAAGCCGTATTTTTGTGGTATAACTACTTTACCGAAGCCCTCGTAGATTTAGGCTTTAAACTACTTTCGGATAATATTTGCGTCTATATTAAGCACGATATATTATCATATATCATCATCTATATAGATAATACCCTCGTCGCCGTACGATCCGATTAAGAGATCGATAACGTACTTATACTACTTAGTAACAAGTTCAAGATAAAGGTCTTCGCCCCGGACAAATTTCTAGGATGCGGTATCAAGTTTGTAGATAGATTAGTAATCCTCGACTAAAGGGCTTATATAGAAGAATTCGTGGAAAGCTAGGGCATAACTAATATATCCCCTACAGTTATCCCTATATCAAAGGGATACGTTGGCTTACTAATTAAGACTAGAGAGCCTATTGACGACCTAAGAGATAAGGCCTAATTACCTACTACTCTTACTAAGTTCGTTGAGCTTGTAGGCAAAGCTATATAGCTAGCTAGCAAGACGAGACCCGATATAGCCCTCGCCGTCGCTAAGCTTCAATGGCGTACTACTAAAACTACGAAAGATAATATTATAGCTAGGAAACACCTCGTCCGATACGTTAAAGGGACCCTAAATACATATCTAGTATTCGGAGCATCTAGGGATAGCCTTATTAGGTATGTTAATACGTTATTTGCGGACAACCTAGACCGCAAGAGTATATTAGGCTAGATCTTCTTCTTTAATAGGACGCCGATCTTATAGATATCCAAGAAATAAGCAGTCCCCGTAGGGTCTTCTACTTAGGCTAAATATATAGCCTACGAGGATACGGTCTACGAAGCTATCTTTCTAGCGAAATTGGCTAGAGATATAGGCCTACGACCCTTTATCTATGATAGCGATAAACCGGCAAAGAACCCAGAGAATATAGTCCCTATCTATACTAATTCAGATAATGCTATCATCCTAGCGGGCTAGAAGGGGTATCGTCGTACGACACGACACTACGATATCAAATAGCATATCATCCGTTATGCCATCGAAATACAATAGGTAAAACTAGTCATCATCCCTTTAGCTTTGAACGTCGCTAACGGGCTAACTAAACCCCTAGAAAAGGATGGTTTCAATGCCTTTAGGGATATGCTAAAAAGTATGAATAGGCTTGGTAGAGCATACGAGATTGATGCGCCGAAGATTGATGCACTAGGGATAACTAATTTGATTGAGAGCCTCTGATTGGCCGAATTTAGGATGGTTTTTACGACGTTTATGGATAAATCATGACGCTCGGTTTTTCTTACTATTTTTGCGTGTTTTTGGGTGAGGATCAGTATGTGCTAGCTATGATGGTCGCTGGGGGGGTATGTTGGAAAGCGGTGAGGCCCTATGACGGGCAGTATCTCACCGCTTCCCCATCTTCTGCAGCTTCCATATAGCTGGGGGTTTATGCATAGATAGATTTCTCTCCCTTCATGACTTTTTGCCTTCCTTCTTTCTGGTTCGTAGGGCATGAGCCATCACTCCCAAGAATATATTATCTCCGCCTCCTCTTAAGAGTTACCTTTAGTATTTAGATAGTCGTACTTTACCTAATCGATAGGCTTACTATCCTACTAACTAGTTCTCCCCCCATGATCACCAGAGGGAGGGGCGCTGGCACACGCCAGCGACAGAAGACCAAGCTGCAAGCACTCGGATCAGTCTTTCCCGTAGCCCCGCGCCCTCTGCTCCGGATGCCGCACTTCACCCTAGGCTACAGGACGGACCCGACGGAAGGCATGACCAAGATAGAGGCGACCCAAAAGTTCTAGCAATGGCAAGGGGAACTTGGCCTAAAGAATATCCTCGTCTTTAGTGATAGCTTAGAACAACGGCTCGACGGAAGGAGACGCGTCGGGTTTAGGTACGTAGTATATAGGAGTCGCCGATAGTTGCGGACTAGCAAGGGAGCGATTAACCCCCTCTTATACGTTTTCGATGCTAAAGTAGTTAGGGCGTAGGGAGGGCTAAAGTCCGCTATCGCCGTCGCCTAAGAATACGATACTATCTAGCTCTATATCGATAGTACCTCTGTTATCTAGTATATAAGGGGTAACGCCTCCCCTACGTCTAACTAGGCCTTCCTCGCCTATTATAAGGCTATAGAGAGATACGACGTCTAGCTTCGTTAGGCGCCTAGATATATAGGTATCGAAGGGAATAAGGTTGCTAATACCCTAGTAGATAAGGGTATACGTATAATACCTACGCCTAGGACGATAGAGGCAAAGCCTACGATTAGTAGCCTTAGGTCTCTCTTTAGATAGAAGAGGAAGGGAGCATAATAAGTATAGTAGGATCGGAACTCGCCGTCGCTATCCCCCTAGTATAGAAGCTAGGAGATAGAGTACGAGGTTAAACCCCCCCTAGATCTCTTATTTAGTAGACCCGTCCTATATCGACTACTTACGCTACGCTTATCCTATAGAGACTTCGCCTAGTACTATAGGCGGTTTAACTACGACGATACGAACCTCAACTACTCTTATAGACGCTCTAAGTCCCTAGAATATATCGCCTTATGCCGAAGGGCTTAATAGAGCTTTAGATTTTAGCCGAATAGGCCTCCCTTCCCTCCTATAGGGAAATAGGAGGGACTCCGATACCTCTATAGCCTTATAGCGGCGTAGTTCGGTAAGCTAGTAAGGGTTACGGCCTTCTACTCAAAGATCTACCTACGATAAGGACGGATAGCTACCTATTGGTACCTTATGCCCGTCACAACGGCGGGCGGCCTAGGCCGGACCTAGGCAACTTCTAACTCCTCGGCTCATAGCTAAGCTCCTTCTTTCCTTTATTCTACTTCTTTCCTATATGCAATAAGCGGCCAACTAGGACCGCGATGATACTGCTGTAGGCCTAGAGGCCTAGTCTGACGACACAAGTCGCAAGCCCACAAGTCGGGGTAAGGACCAATAAAGGGCGTGCTGCCCGAGTCATTAACTAGAGATGCTTTCTGAGGGTTTTGCATGGGTTATGTAAAGTAAATCCTAAGCTTAGCACGTCTGTATGCCCCATGGGAGGCTATAGGGCTTGAGAGCGGACGCTTTCGCCCTACGACGTTAAATAATATCAAATCAAATCAAATACTAACTAGTTCGTAACATCGAACGTGTGTAGTTCCCTTACCTCGCGTTTTGTAGTTATCCTTATGACCAGACACGCTACTGGTTATAAACTGTAAATGAAAGATCGGCGGTCCTCCATTGGTGTATGAGTGGCACTACCAAATGATGACCCTATTCACCCACCTCAATTTGCCGTCGCAAGTCCTCAACATGTGAATATATGATTTAGGCATGGCGTGTTTGTTGAAACGGCAAAAGGAAAGTATAATGGATGCGAGGCGAATGGCTGAACTAAATAACCGGCCTCAAAGCTTTATTAGGATTTCACAAAAACACATACGCTAGTAAATTGGCTACTTTGGTCAAGTAAAACATTTTAATGTGGCTGGAAAGGAGCAAAGTAAGATTTGCGGATAGAAAATGCTAGGGGCTATAATTTGATATATTTGTTAACCAGTTTGCATAGGAGAGTAGGTGTTAGGTGTCTCCGTTCACCGAGCCAATATTCTAGCCCTGCGGAAGTCTGCATAAAGAAGACGGGGAAAATGGAAAAGTCCGGGCCTGGCTGTTCAAAGGCTTCACATCGCCGAAGAGGTCTTCGACCAGAGCTCTTTTGATGCTTTAGATGACGGTCACATCGCCGTGGGACAAATTCATTGCAAGAGCTGCGAGGATCTCGTATAATTCGAAGGCTCTATTGTGTCGCTGGGTCATTTGACTGAAAACGGTCCATTTGACTGAGAACGGTCTCACAATCTCTCAGTGAAATCTAGGGCATGACCTCAGGGAAACAAACGGTCGAGGCCTACAAAATAGCCGATTCCCAGCATAAGGGCAGAGTTTAAGATGGAATTGACAACATAAGGCAGCCGCTTTGTATTTCGCCCACGAGCAGAAAGCACTGCAGAAGATCAATTGTAAGTACGGCGAAGTTCACTAAGGCATGAGCGAGTAGGTTACCAGACTGCTGTGTCTGTGACTTACTTCAAAGCGCCAGTCTCTAGGAAGGCTATAGAACCAAGCTTGATTATATAGCTTGTGTCGAGAGGGCTAGGAAGGACAGAAACTAGCCTACTCTCGGAGGGAATCAGGAGGGGAAAAACTCATCATCATGGAAGAAGCTATCTGGTCATTGCATCGACAGAAAGCAGTACTTTTCCAATTTCCCGGTACCCGGTTCCCTATGGATCGCTTTAGGAAATCCATATTCGTATTGTCTTCATCTTGGACCACAGAGCCATTGTCTCAATGAAAAGTGTCCTTGATTCTGTAATCTCGCTTTGACTTTCTTTGTTTCTCGGCCTAAGCAGCTACGCTGACAGTTGTTGATAGATCAGAAAGTGGCCCACTATTCCTTAGTTTCTCTGCCTATACTCGATTAATAGATATTGGTCCCAACGAATACCCATAAGATACCCATCTACTTATCCTTTCTATAACCAAGGCCCCGGAACTCCTAAGTTAGGACGACTCCACTGGCTTTGATCCCGTTTCCTAGCGTAAGAAAAGGATTCCAGGCCTAAAGAGAGCCAATAAATAAAAGAGACTGTCAGGATCGAGCAGTGTACAAACCTATCCGCCAAGGGCCCCACTTTGGACGTAATCAATGTGGATTTGCTGGTACCATCTTTAGCGTTTTCAGACACTACGAAGTGGGAATCCCTGGTGCAACAACGTAGAGGCTTGTTGCGATGTTGACTGTAAAACAATTACCCAGTAAATCAGCGCACCGCAATAATTGAATTATCTGACAATATCTTAATCCATCACCATTATGTGCAAACATCTAAAAATGCGTCAAGAAAAAATAGTATAACACTTCTACGGCTATGTAAATGGGAGCCCCCCACACTAGACATCTGATTCCCAGAGCGAACCCGGAATGGAGTCGTAGAAGGACTGGTTCCAGATGATACTGTTCTCCTCGACTTGTAGATCATCTGGGAGCTCCGAGAACTGGGTCTCCATCATGCCGCGGGGACCTCCGGTTTCCAAACCATTATTCCCGCCCTGAAGCACGTTGTATGGAGGAGAAGGCTGAGAAGCATATAATAGCCGGGACTGGCTGCCAAAAGAATTTATGTCACCAAAAAGGTCCTTTACATGAGCTCCATGATGATTTAGGCGACGGTCATATCGTCTTTTAACTAGTTGAATACAAGCATTTCGAAGATCTCGGACAATATGGAGACCCCATCGTGCCAGTGCGTCATTCGACTAGAAGCGATCCAGCAACCTCTCAGCCAAATCCATGGCATGATCTAGAGGAAACAAATAGTCTAGATCCGCGAAGTAGCCTATCCCTAACCGAGTTGACAACATAGGGAAGTCGTTTTGGTATCTCGTCCGCATGTAGGAAGCACTGCAAGAGATCGATTGTAAGTACGGCCGAGTTCACTGAAGCATAAGCCAGCAGCGTATCGGACGGTTGTGTCGACAGCGAGAGCATGTCATCACTGGCACTCATGAGCGGTAAGGTAGCAGTGTCATTGGCCACATGTCTTTGGACCAGGTCTATCAGATACGGGCGAGTCACCAGCATGATGGTCCAGTAGTAAGCCTCCTTGAGGGGGCAAAGTCCAATGTCGAGTTGAGTCTTTCCAGTTTGAACGCCTATATATTCCTCAGCGGAAATGCGATCCGCCAAAAGACCTTCTCGGAAATGAAAAGCCCATTCCCGATGGTGTCGGCTGACATGCTGTAGGACGGCAGGAGACACTTCCTGCTTTGAGTACACTTCAGGGAGAATCTTCTCAAAGATATGGCATAGAGCGGTGGATGCCGAATACCCCTGCTGTGACATTGTGTCACGAGTCTCCGTGGTAGATGGCTGTTGCCCAAGAGTTGTACTCAGGAAAAGATCCTGTATCCGTAAGACCTTCCATATTCGCTCACGCTTGAAGCTCTCCGCTGCCGAAAAGAGAGCATTAATATTAGGTCGGTGGATGCCCAAGGAGTGCGCAGCACAGACGGCCAGCCCGAAATGCATGCTAGCTACACGGGCCGTGCTGCGTTGAAAAGATACATGGCAATGAGGCAATATATCTGTATCGAAGCAATGTTCGTAGGTTCGAGAAACTTTGTCGATGATAGGTAGCGCCCATAGGCAAAATATGCATCTGCTTGCGCGTCGCGGCTCTTAGGTCCGCATTGAGCTCCAATGGCGAGGACGAGGAAACATATGCAACTGCAGGAGTCGGCAGAGGCTGGTTGTTCTAGCCAAGGAATAATCTTCGCTGCCAACTCTTCATATTCGAAGTGATTAAAGACACAGCTTGTGGCGCTCGCATACCAGCAAAGATAATAATCACAATCCGCTACCGAAGGCCGCGGAGGCTCCATGTTTGCTTCGTCCTAGTTGATCGACAGGGTACAATCTTCATCGACACAGTCGTTCTCTGCGGGCATTTCCGTGAAGTGGCTTGCCCCCAGTTCACTATGAACAATGTTCCGGATAATTTGAAGGGCGGACAGGTTGGCGGAAGGTCCCAAAAACATGTACGCTCCCTGACGATCGCGAATTAATCGCGACATGTGAGATACGACGGAGCCAAGTGGGGATGAAATCGAGAGTTTCCTGGAGATCGTTGTACAAGAAGGAGAGCTTGACTGGGTATACGGCCCCTGCCAAGAGTCCAGAACGCCAGGGCCGTATGCAGGAGCAGCGGCATCCTGACTGCCGTCAGCACTGGGTTGGGGACATACGGAGGCTGGGTTTGTCTTGCCTTGCGGCAGTCGAGGCGCGTGGCACGCAAAGAGACGTCGTCGGCACTGGGCCTCGACCCTCCGAGTACGACATCTACCGCACGGATGAAGCCCATCGCACTTTTCTTTCCGCCGCCTGCAATTTTCGCAGGCCTTGCGGCGACGGAAAGAACTTTGCTGTTGGCTGGGGCTGGTTGGTAGTGCCATATAAGCTTGCGTCAGCTCACATAACACGAGAGCATGTATTAACTGTGATAGGCGTCCCGTGGGGAACCTTATGGGTTGGGCAATGATGGAGATTCGCATCTTATGAAGAACCCCAAGCGTGTTCTCTATCCGGGGAAAGAGTGCGGGGTTGCGGGGTCGACTCTAAGATAACTAACTGATGGTTGGTCAGTCACCAATAGTCGCAGACCCCAGGACTCGAAAACCCGTTCACCCGAGATGAAAGTCGTCATAAGCGAACATAGGCCGAAGCTTATCGGTAGAACCAGCGGCTCGATGTTGATGAGCATTTCCATCGCGCCTTTGACCAGGCTCTTTCCCAGCTTCAACCGAGTCAACCACCTTTTAGCTTGCTCCTTTGAATTGGTGTCGCATTGTGAGCGCTCTCTGAAATAATGAGGATATGTCGGTTAATGACAGGTAGTCGCAGAGCAAGCCGCTTCTGTGGCGGTTGTTTTAGATCATGTTTGCAATGGGCATCTCGACGTTCTGCTGCCCTTAGCATGCGAGTATGAAATCTTGCAACGTGCTATCGGCGTAGTAGCAGCACAGCATATGGCCTTGGACAATCCTTCCTATTAATCATTTGCTGATGAGGGCCGGGCTGCACTGATAGAAATTCCTGATCCAATTATAACAATCCGGGTAAGAGTTTACTACATTGTCCAGTTGGAGCAGTTTTAATGCTTCCAAAAGTCTAGTCAATAAAGTATATTAGGCAAATGACAGGTACTAGAGAAAGCCACCACCATAGATTTCTACCTTTCTTTCGATACTATTAGAAAGCTAAGAGTCTAAGGATTGCAAATATATTCTTAAATAAATATAGGGACTAAACGGTCGTCTCGCGGTCTCTCTCGTACTCGCGGACATATTTCTAAATAGCGAACTTAGCGTAGTTATTATGCTTAATAAACTTCGCCGTCCACTATCCGTATATATCGTCGATAAAGGCGACCTAATACAGTTCGCCGTTAATGCTAGGGACTAGCTTGCCGCCGCCCCCGATGTCGATATGGATAAGCTTCCCGATCTTTGTAGACCTAGGGATAGTAGGTATAGCGCGGCAGATGTTCTAAGTAGCTTTGCCGACTACGTATAGCTCGTAGGGCTATCTAGGGACCAAAAGGCCCTTAAAGTCGATGCCCTTATAAGCCTTAGATGCTTAGACGACCGCTTATATACTGGGGTAATAGAGTCGTCGATACTACGTATTTACATTAAGCGGGATCGGTTGAGCTTAGCGGTAAGCTTTTAGTCCCGTTCGGTGTCGCTGATAGTACGCGGGACTACGTCCCGGAGCTCTCTCTTAGGCTCGTCTGCCTCGTCGGCGATCGTTTATGTTTTAAGTATCTCGGTAGAGGTACGCTAAGTATCTACGACGTTGAGATACTAGTAATCCCTATGAATCCCTTCTGACCTCACGGGGTGGATGTCTCACCCCGTCACCCCATGCTGGTTGCCTCCCACTCGGCGGTTTGTCCCACTCGGTAGTGATTCACGTTAACTAACTAACCCGATTAACTATACTCGGATTATACTCGGTTGAGCGGGACGAAAATTATGACTAACCGTGACTAATCGTAGGTCCTCTCTCAATATCATGTGACAGTCCTTGTTTGCTTTTCTCGGTTTATATCTTACTTTCTTCTAGAGTTTCAATCAACTCCATAGCCTATCCCCTTCTCTACTTGACAACTCAAATTCTTCAATTGTGGCATGTGGCACTATCATGTTACCATGACATCTTTGACAGTGTCAAGAAAGTTGTCGGACCATCTTCGGTGTGATTTTCCAATTGCGACCCCGCATTGTGGATCATACCCCATGGGGCTGCTGGGTTAGTGGCGTCTCGTATTTTCAACTACGCCCATGAAGTCGTGGCCTGCAATGTGGACCAGCACCGGACGTTCTAACTGAAAGATCTTCAGAATACCTCTTCCTCACTCCATGCCCCGATCGACCTTACTTGACGACATATGTGAATACGGACATAGCCTGGAAAACCTCTTGTAGGGATGCCGAGATCCGCCTTAGCCTGCCACGCGTGTCGCAAGTAAGTTTCACACCACCCTCTCGAGACAACAAAAGAGCCGGGCTCACTGAGTATTTTGGTGACTAGGCGGAAGGTCAAGTGGTATGTGACAGCTTAACCTAGGTCATACCGAGGTGAGGTGCTTGTGAAGTAACATCTGTTCAGTGACCGGCAATTTCCGCAGTGCTTGGTTTGTGATCAGACGGGCCAGACGTGCAATTACCCTCTACGGTCGATGAAACCAGGGCCTAAGATCGGTAAGACATACCCATATCTTGGGTTAAACCTAGGCAAGTCGGAACTACATTAACAAGATTTAGGGTCGTCGCAAAAGCAGAGAAAATGTCGTCGGCTGAAAGAGACAGCTTCGAGCCGACATGCTAGCTCTTATTCTAGCCCACCAGTTGGTCCCGGCATCAACCCACAGGGTAGCGATCTGGATATTTTGGACAATGGATCAGAGAAAGGCGAGGTGGTCCCAGCTGTCCCCACCGATCCCACAGAGACATCGGCTAGAGTTGAGACACGTAAAGGCGAGCAACAAAGAGCTTCACATTCGAATACACTCGATCTCGCTTTCATCTTACATCCCTCACATGAGGCCACAACCCCTGGTCATACTTTCAAGCAGAGTCCGAACTCTCAAGACCATGGACATGTAGGTCTTTGCCGTCAAGCCTGCAAGGAGCTACACGTCTCACAAGCTGCCATGAATAAAATGTAATGACCTCGTCTACCCCTAACCGTTGCCTGGGGGAAATACGCAAACTAATCGCATCGACAGTATCCGAGTCTTCTTTGATAACATGGTTGCCATCAATATCTTTCATGAGCCTTCATTCGCAAAAAAGCTTTCGAAAATTTCTTCGCTTCCTCAGTTAACTGGCCTTCTGGCAGCTATAGCGGCTTATGCCTTACGATTCGAGGCTCTGGGAGCCGATGACCTGGCTAGCAACACGGTCCAGCTGGCGGCAATGCGCCACCATCAGCCTGCATACTTCATTGAACTTGCCTTCAAGTACATAAACGAGGCGCTCATGGAGTGTGAGGACGGGACGCCGCCCCTTTGCGTTATACAAGCTCTCATCATTGCAACACACTGTCGGCTGACCCAGGGGGTCCGCGGAAAGGCGTGGAGATCTTTGGGGCTCTGTGTCAGTTTGATATACGAAACCAACCTACATCTTCTTGATTCCAAGAAGGTGGGAAAAGCGGAGGATCTCAACCGGTGGCAAGAAGATGAAGAAAAGCGGCGTGCTTTCTGGGCAGTCTGGGAAATGGATGTTTTCGCCAGTACCATCAGGCGGACACCAACTGGAATTGACTGGAACCAAATGGAAGTATTGCTTCCAGTCGACAACGTTCATTGGTTCTCGGGCCACCCTGTCTCAAGCTGCTTTATGGAAATCGAACCCAACCAACGTTGGAGGCCGTTGCAGGACTGTGGGAACCAGTCACCAAAGGCTTGGTTCCTCATAATCAATTCTCTCATGAAAGATGCTCAAATAGTCTGTGACCCACAAGCGGTGTCCACCATCTATCGGGGGTATCATCATCCAAAGCCAAATTACCGGACGTCAACATCCCAGTCGGCTGTGGAGACCCGTCAAAGATTGGAGACGTTGGCAAATGCTGTGCGATGCTTTAGCCTCGCCTTACCCGGCCATCTCCGTTATCGAGAGCAATATTTAGCTTTTAGGGCGCCGGTGGAAGTACGGTTGGAATCTGAGCGGCAGCAACATTGCTCTATCTACAACATATTCGTCATGACCCAGCTGTCTCGTTTGATGATATACCGCTATGACGCGTTTAGGTCTCAAAACCGACGATCTGAAGTCGAAGCCCATAGTTGTTCCGAAGGTTCAGCTAGTCGGGGTACTTTCAGTGCATTTGACACGGAAAATGGAGCGCTTGTGCAATACTACGATGCAGCTGATTGCATCTTAGGAATAGTAAATCGGTCCTGCGAAGAGCACATCCACCATATCAACCCATTTCTGTCTAGCACCATATGGCTTGCCTCGGCGGTGCAACTGGTACGCAAGCATTTCGTACAAGCATGTTCTGACCGAAATCTTATAAAGTCGCGCTTCGATGTCCTTTACCTGACCTACAAACGGTGCGTTCAGTTTTGGGATGTTCAAACCGCGCTTCAGCGGAATTTAGAGATAATCGAAGAGCAACTGGAAGCTAGGCACAAGAGACCAGTGACTCGAGCTCCATCCTCGCAAGAAGCCTCAAAACCACCACCGGAAGACACCCGAACAACACACCAGCCCTTATCAGATCGAGAGGGTCACGGAATGGAGCGCAGCGCGAAGAAAGCACAGACACCCCGACAAGTTGCTCAATACCTACCCGAAACACCCGGTCTCCCGCCCACCAGTTCATTGCTCATTGATGATGGACTAGAGATGAACCCCCAGTACTCTGCACAGCAACGCCCATACGCAGCAGATAGCGTCGCAATGCTCGACTTCATGACTCTTCCGCAACCCACTAGGAATCAGGTTTCAGAGGACCACATGGTGCCCACAAGCTCCGACTTTCTCGATTCGATGTACCTGGGCGATTTTGAGCTCGACCGGGCCTTGTATTGGCCCGCCTTTGACTTTCCCGGTGGGACACATGATTTATCCGCTGGGTGGATTACCGGTTAAACCCAACCCGGGGTTGGTTCGCTGGGTTGGCTCTCACACCGAAACTGGAGATCGGGACGTGGGGATGGAATACTCTCTTGGCCACCCGGCATACGTGAAGTGCCGTTGCTGAAGATACAGCCCGTTGATATTATCTAGGCAACCTGTAGGGATTGCATAGCACAAATTTATCCTCCATGGTTTATTGATACTACGCTGCTATTTAACCTTACACGGTCTTTAGAATACGGTCTAGGCCAAATTGAAATAGACAGGATCCGGGTGAGCCAACCACAGGTCAGGTGAACAGAAACAAACATGATACATATGTCCTTAGTTTATATTCCTGCGGAATGCAAGTGTGCATGCCTAGGGCTAACCAGGGAACATATTCTGTGATTTCATATCGCTCTGGCGAGCTTCCCAAGGTGATTCTTTCCCTGGTCTAAGCAACTGACCGAGGATAGTCCATGCGGAGTCGGGATCATTTCGCGCAATCCCGTCACCCCAGATCCGCAGTCCCCGAAAAGTAAAAAGGTTGCATCGGGGCTTTTGCCATTGCTATGCCACTTCCCCCATAAATTGCTTGCCACAATAACCGTGCCAGAGCACCCACCCCTCTTTTCATAATAGGACGAAAATCTTCACAGGTCCCAGCCAGCGCAATATATCTGGACTAAATCTCTAGATATAGTTCAAGCCTTGTGTATTCTCGGTCACTCAAGTTACGTAGTCTCATATTTCGCAAAGCCTGCGAAAATGGGATTTACTCTTTCAGACGCGGCTATTCTCTGAATTATATAGATTAGATTCTCTATTTACGAAGCAACATTGCTAGCCCTGCTACCAAATCCAGTATGAGCGTATGGCTTAAGGTCGAGAATTCCCGCCGATGAACACGGTCTCAACGTCAAAACCACAGGACACAGCAATAAGTTGCAAAATAGACGACATTTCGTTGCGAGCTTCCATTTGCACATCGAAGGCTATACAAGGCTTCTGAGAGAAGCATGGCTAGATAACACGCCCTTATACTATTTGCAAAGAGAATGTTACTTAACTATTCTAGTGGAACAGGATGTGAAGCTGCGTACCGATGGCATCATCCTCCCGATGGTATCTCAAAAGAACGACAAAAATACATCTGTCATCACTGTAAAAAGGTTGGAGGAAGGTCCGGGCCTAGTCACAGATTAGCGCAGGGCTATTTCGCATCATGTTTAAACACATACCCCAAACATGCAAATTATTCGGTGCGGCAAGTGATCGATTCGGCTGCAGTTGATCGTTTACCAAATCACCATCCACGTAATGCTCGATGATGAAACGTGAGGTGTCAAACCTTCAATGAAATCTGTGTTAGAGGTTTTTGGGCAAAACTACGAAATAAGGCATACCAATAATCAAAGATCTGACTGCCCATGATATGACGCCCGACACCCCAGCAGTTCTCGTACCCCTTACTGCGGAGCCAATCGTGACCCAGCACTTGAGTGTCAAAGTCATGAGTCTCAAATGATGAATGGTGAACATGCGACCTGGGACCTTCGAAGAAGAAGAAGCAATGGTGATCGACCATTTCAGAGCCGCGATCCAAATGGAGGAAGGTGGTTATATCCCTCCCTGTAGAATCATGAACCAACTGTATCATATCACAAGAAGCCATTGGTGAGTATGCGTTGAGCCTCATAATGATCCAATCCGGGGAGAAACTAACATCACTGGGCTTGAAGTTAAAGCGCGTGGTATAGAACTGAAACGCCTTCGCAAAATCGGTGACACACATTCCGAAATGACCCAGTTTATGGACTGGAGCAGGGCCTTTTGGTTTGCTTAGATCTAGTCACGGTCCTCGGAGGAAATTTGATTTAGCTCGCTTACCCTTCTGGAATCGCTGGAATTTGTTTCCTGGCCGGTGTTTGTCCGTTGGCTTAGCGAGGGTTAGAGGATTTTCGAACTGCCAAATCACACATCAAGAATAACTCACGAAATTGAAATCAAGCTGTGAAAACGCCTTCTCATCTACGTGGGGTTGTTGCCCGTAAATGAGATGAAATGGGAATTTGTCGACTGGGTCATGAAAAGTGACGCAGCGACCACCGCCTGGCGCATTACTCAATTCGTAGATGCCAGTCGCCCCAGGTAGCTCTTTTGCAGCAACGAGATCATGTTCGGACTCTACCACAAAGGCCGCGCCTCCAAATGCATCTTCGTTGCCTTCTCGGGCACAGTACACAAACGGCTCGGAACTTGTGCCGCGGTAATAGATTTCCTTATCCACGCGTTTGACTTCCTCGAATCCGAAGTCGAGTAGGAATTGGTGGGCTCTGTCGATATTTTTATGGGTGTAGAAGACATGCGCAATGCGGACCAGCTTAATGCGAGGTTCATTGGTTGAGCCTGCCATTTTCGCGACTTTGATCTTCTTGAGCAAACGTGAGAATCGAACTGTCAGATAGAAAAATTTCAAGTGACATATTTCCCTGGCCATCCGTGAAAGACAGTCTAGCGGTCCTTCTGTAAGCCTCTTAACATTACAGGGCTGGTGTTATTCGTATTTCGACCCCCGCCTTTGTCGGTCTAAGCTTCCTTTCTAATTTGACCGAGAATTTGCCCGAAGATAGTCCATCCGAAAACAAATTATCAACTTGTCCGGTAACCCCGCCTACTGCCTAAGCTCCACTATTTTGGCTTTGTCTTAATTCGAAATGAATGTACAGTATACAGTACTGCACGGGATCTAAGTGCATCTGCAAAAGCAGACAATGAAGAAAGGAGAGGTTGCTTGCACAGTACGCACTTACGTTATCATAACAATGAACCCGTATTTGGGAATATCCTCGGCGGGGGGAAAGTGAAGTGTTCTTATAACACTGAACACTTATGTTTGTATATAGACAACCCCGTGGTCGTAAATGTTGGTAATCCCCCCACGGCAAAAAGCCTACATGTAGGTGCCGAGGATCATCTTGGACATACTCAACATGTAAATCGACCGAAATTACCCCGCAGTTTTCCTAGAGACCTTTACAGTAGGAGTGTGAGCATCGATTTGCCCCGTTTATGGTCCGGCCTAGGGAATTCAAAAAGCCGACATGGCTCGCGTCTAAGGACCCAGCTCGTTGGGTATATCTCTTGACTTACGTCCCGCTCTCCGCAAAATTTCACGATTGCGAAATGGCTCCCAATTGGACAAACCTTGTCAGATTTATCAGCGAAGAAGATGGCCAGATCCACCTTGGTGAAGTTGATTCCAGCAGGTATCCGGATATTGGTATCGCAATCCTCAATGGCGAAAGGGTTGAGGCCAAGTTGGTCAAAGGGTCGATCTTTGATGGCGTGGTAACAGATTCCACTATGTATATTGCCAGAGTACGCACTCAGCTTCGTCAGTGACACCCTAGCTAACTGCATCATGTGGAACAGCTCCTGGCTCCCGTCGGGATTGAAGAAGTACCCATTATTCGGTGCATGGGACTCAACTACCGCGACCATGCCAAAGAGGCGAACATGCCTATTCCAGACGTGCCTGTCCTCTTTATCAAACCGCGCACCGCAGTCAATGGGCCCTATCCGGCGAAGATAAATGTGCCAAAGATTGCACAGGATGACTCCAGTGACTATGAGGCAGAGCTATCGATCATTCTGTCCAAGACTGGCCGGGACATTCCCAAGTCAGAAGCGATGGAGTATGTTTTGGGATACACCTGTAGCAATGACGTTAGTGCTCGAACGCAACAGTTCAAGAACAGCCAGTGGTCCTTCTCAAAAGGTGAGGCTAGTATGACCCTTGTCTCTCAAGCCTGGCAGGTTGTCGTGAACCTACAGCTGACTTTAGAGTTAATGGAAAAGGCCTTGACGGATCTTGCCCATTGGGACCCGTGCTCGTGTCCCCATCCACCATTGGCGATCCCCACAATCTACATATTAACGCAATCCATAACGGCAATGTAGTGCAAGCCTCAAACACTAGGTGAGCCTTCCCTGATAGCCCACTGTTGTCACAGTATCGGCTTTTCAGATAGCTAACATACTCGCTTAAAAGGGAGATGATCTTTGATATTCCAGAGACCATTGCATTCCTCTCTCAAGGGACCACCCTTGAAAAAGGCACGGTTATCATGACCGGCACTGGTCCTGGCATTGGCGCAATGCGTAACCCTAGGATCGTTCTGAATGATGGTGACGATATAAGGGTGGAAATTGAAAAGATAGGAACTTTGATCAACAAAGTCTACTATGAGTAAGATCAACCTTGGAAATTTTTGACGTATCTGGGATCTTCCAATTGGACATGAGCAGTTTCCTTCTATGGTGTTCGTGTATATGGATATGCAAAAGTAATAGCCAAAGCAGCTTTTATAAATGCTCGAATCCAATTTACAATGAGGATGTCTGTCTATTAAGTAGCTGCTCTTCCGCGTAATTCCACAGTAAATTGATGAGCTCGAGCAACCTCTCTCGAGAGCATTGGCCTTGGGCAAACTTGGTTGATGGGAAAGGGCAAATGTCTGCATCCTCGGTTGCAGCAATAGTAGCACCCTGGGCCGCATCCCCGGTCGCAAACTCTGTCGTGGGATCAGCCTCTGGTTCGGCAAAGAGAAGACTAGGTAAAGAGTCCATTTGAGAGTGACTTGGGCAAATATCGTTGGGAATCGTATATTCTTGCGGATAATTTGCCAAGACTTGCCATGAAACCCCTTGCACTAAACCTAAATAGGGGCGGATACCTGATTTCTAAGGTAGGGGGTCGCCACAACAATTCCCATCATCATCCACAGACCATAGCCTGATGGGTATAACTAGGTACGTCAACCAGACGAGGATAGCAAAACCTTACACACTATGTACTGTATTCACTTTTGGTTTATCCTTTGAAACTTAAGTCATTGTTCATTCAGCAACATTCTCGTTAGGGCATTCCTCATCTATATCTGAGAGGACCGGGAACAGCCTGGCCAAAGCGGGCTGAGACGGGCATAAACAAAATCTTGTGATCACTACACATCAGGGTATCCCAGAATAGTCCTCATTACAGTAAGGAGCTTTGATTCGCATGCCCCAGGACCCTGAAGAACCTCTCGTTCTCGCCATGCGACGAATCGATCGGGCCGCACCAACACGGCCCCTGATTCCTCCACACCCCGCAAGCTTTCCCACTCAAAGTAAACGTCTTCCCAGTCCTGCCCGAAGCCAATTGAGTGCACCTTTATAGGGGCCTTCAGCCTTTCGGAAATGGTCTCGGCTGCTCTCTTCCACGGCCCGCCTCCGATTCCACTCAGGACGGTGAAGGAGCCATGACCAGCAATATCGATTGTCGAAATAGGCTTTCCCGGAATTGCCTTGTTCAGCCAAGCATGAGGTAATCTACACCCAGGATATGTGCTTGGTTCATGATACAAGACCCCATCTTCGGCCGCCCGTCCGGGTGGGACATACGGATCGGCCTCGTCCGCCGTATAAATTCCTTGACTGCTGTAAAGTTGGTTCATTTCAACTCCCAGCCCATGAAATTCATGAGAGGTATCTTTGATTGCGGCATGCAAGGCACGACGGCGGTTTGTCCCTTCTGGTGTTGCGCTCTTCAACTCTCCCAGAATCTGTTTCCGTGCTGACAAATCTGTGGGGAGCATTCCTAGGGCCTCCCATACGAGAAAGTGGTCACGGTAAGCCTGGTTTGCTCTGGTGGTAATCGAATGGCCCACTGGCTGTCTCTCAATGGTATACGTGGATAGAAGTGACGGTGACGCAAGCCCTTTGTGAACGTATGCAATCTTCCAGGCAAGGTTGAAGGCGTCCTGAATACAGGTGTTTGAGCCAAGGCCGTTCAATGGAGGATGGCGGTGCACGGCATCACCAAGGCAGAAGCTAAAAATGGAAAGATGTTGTCAGAAACTGTACACTCATCACGCTGACCGAGGCAGATCTCACATGTTACCGTCTGAATACATCTCTGCGACGATGTCATTGATATACCACGTGGATATGTCCAGGATTTCGGCACGTGTATCATCGCCAATAAACTCCTGGACTCGCTTTTGATATTCCTCCTTAGACGGCTTGTCTGAAGAGCGGTCATAGCTTCGATCTGGGAACAGAATGAACATCCACTCGTTCCATGGCTTCACCATGCGAACAATTCCCATCCAGCCAAAGGCAGGATGCTCCCGATCTGGTTGCATCACCCAGTGAAGATTACCGGTCCGGTTTTGAACCAAATGGGAGAGGTCGGCCTTGACCAGCACGTTGATCGCGATACCCTGACCAGGCTGAACCGCCAGAGGCAAGTTAAGCTGCTTCACCACCTCGCTTCTCGCACCGTCAGCCCCAAAAAGATATCGTGTACGGATCTGGTATTTCCGGTTCAATATCTTATCGCGAATATCCGCCGTGATCAGGCCTGTCTTCGAATCCTTCATGAAGGAAACAAGGGCGGTATCGAATCGACACTTGAAGCCTTTCAAAGCCGCATGCCGAACTAAAACCGGTTCCAAGACCGTCTGCGGCAGATCAAATGGCTCACACGGACTGGCAAGTTCATAATCTCCCTATGTTCTGCGTCAATCATTCCGGGAGGGCGAAATAAGAAAGAACCAACTGATCCCACCTTTCTTCTAGGGTCATTCCCCCAAGAATAGATGCGCGCGTATTCCTCGCCTGCCATACTGTGGCACCATCGAGTGTGTTGCATATGTCCTGACCCTGTGGACCCCAATTTCTTCACTTCGTCATATAAATCAATATCCCGTAAACATTCTAAATAGACAAGTCAATCCCTGAATAGCCAGTCAGTATTTATGCACAGGCAGGTGACTGACCTAACGCCGCCATATTAGTAATATGTGCGCGAGGGGTGTTCGCTGTTCCTGGGGCGCTGCTGATCATGATGCCCTTCAAACCTTCGTAGTTTTAGTACACAGGAGAGACAGCCGAATAATCCCAATACATACCATAAGAGCCCAGGAAGCAAGCCAAGGCTGCCCCAGCAGGTCCTGCCCCGACAATGAGGAATTCTGTATCAACTGCATCATCTTGTCCTTGGTTGGGTTGGCTGCACTGGGCGGTGGTCCCCATTTCATCTAGTGCTTCTGATGACTGGTTCTTGCGGATCACGCTGTTACCGTTCTCAAGGAAAGGCGCCATTGCCTCCGAGATGTGCGTGTTGATAGGAGACGTGATGTCAAATGGAGACCGTATGTCAAGAGCGAAGCTACGCAATTTTCTTTGTAACGAAGAAGACGGAAGTCGATGAATTTTGGTTATAAGTGTAGGTTTTCTAGTGGAGCTGACTGACTGACATTTGCTGGGAAGTCTAAGGGACAGAGGCCGTCCTGTACATATGATATTAGGCCGAAGATAGCCCGACTCACCCGAGATGCAGTGTTATTATGCTCTCGGGGAAATTAATATTTTGCGGAGACCTCCCATAACTATTAACAACCTTCATTTTAGTGCGATTAATGTAGGGAATTGTAGCGCAGCCTCCCCCACCTCTCGCTGGACTCCGCTGCCTCAGAAACCAGGTTTCGGTATTCAGGCTTAGTGTGAGATAAATTCTACACCGCTTTAACTCTCCTTCCGCAATAATCATGAATGTTGTGGATCTGATCTAGGCGGCCACTAGGATACGGTCGCAGTCGCGGGCCAAGAAAACAGACAGGAGTAGACAGGACGATGGTGCCGAGGGTTGTGGAGGGCGTAGAAGGGGAGTTGTTGTATTCCAGGGTTGTGACGCATAGGAGACAACTGCACGTGGCTTGTGAAGAGTGAGGTGGATTAACCGGATCAGGACTAATTCCCTCTATGTTGATATGCAGAAGTCCGACCCCCTCACTTCTTCTCTTCTCCAGTTATGCACATGGTTCCTTTTTTATACTGGCATGTGTCATTTTGTTAAACAACCAAATTATCCAAAACCTGAGACTGATGGAATATCTAGGTACTTGCGTTGGCCGCCGTCATCGAAATCAGGTGGAGCCAAGTCGATTGGGCATTAACCGTTTGGCTCAAGGCAACTTCATTAGCCTGAGATTTTCACATTGATTGACCGCAGGAACTGTGGCGTCAAGTACCCCGCACGTTGGCTGCGAGCTTAAATCACCGAGGCTGAGCCCTGCACCCCGCATATTCACCCCAGAGTCCTCCCGAAGCCGGGGTCCGGGGTTCATGCATGCGGCCAGTCCCTGTAGGAGAACTATGGCTTATTCCAGTACCATGTTTTTTTCTCCCCGTTGAAAGGGAGTCGGGCTATTTTCGGTGAGTTCTCACCTCTACCGGTTATCTTCCCAGGCCCGGTCTACCGCGGTTTGACCTCAATACATGTCCTGCCGGAGAGTCGGCGACTCCAGGGCTCTCTTTAACCGGACCTTTTTAGACCTGCCCGTACCTGCTCTGAAGAACTTTGTGCATTTCCGTCTGTTCCTTTTGCAGGATCTATGCTCCTCGATGAGCAGCGCATTATTCAGGAACTACATTTACGTGTCATATCAACAGGAATATGTCTTTCAAGCTCTATACAGCTGTTGCATGCCTTTGCTTCGCTCTTTACAGGCTTTGCAAGTTGGGGCGCCGGCCTCCTAATTATCCCCCGGGTCCGCCAACATTGCCACTAATTGGGAATCTTCACCAGATGCCCAGCAAGAATGGTCATCTGCGATTCCAAAAATGGGCGCAGGAATACGGGTAAGTTGAAGGCACCAAGCAAGGGGTAGAGAAGGCGATTGATTGATCGATGCAAAAACAGGCCAGTTTACTCCCTGATGCTGGGCACAAAGGTGATGATTGTGCTCAATACAGATCAGGCAGTAAAGGATCTTTTAGATAAACAGAGTAGCATCTACTCTTCTCGACCAGATATGTACCTCGGGCAGATTGTCAGTGGAGGCCTCCGGGTGCTGCTTATGGTAAGCAAACGAGCCATGACCGTCGCAGGTGGTGCCGGTTACTGTTATGATTCCCTACGCATATGACTGACTTGGATCCCATCGCAGCAATACGGAGACACATGGCGTATGATTCGCAAAATGGTACACAATATCCTTAACATCAAAGCCGCACGGTCCTACGTGCCCTACCAGGACCTTGAGAATAAACAAATGCTCCATGGTTTGATGAGCGAGCCTGATCTTTTCATTGATCACATTCGGCGGTATACCAATTCATTGACTACCCAAATGGTATTTGGTTTCCGAACCACGGGTATTGACGATCCGAAGTTAAAGCGCTTGTTTGAGGTATACTCGTTAGCCCTGCAGTCTATACCGTACAAAATGCTGATTTTAACCTTGATAGGGGTTTGAAAAATTCTGTGAGGTTACGGGAACATCTACTGCTGCCCTAATTGACTTGTTCCCAATTCTCAAGAGCCTACCAGACTTTATGTTGCCACTGCGGAAATACTCCAAACGGCTGCATGAGCAGGAGAGAGACCTCTACGTAGGTCACTGGATGAATATCAAGCGCTCTATCAAAGCGGGTACGGCGAAGGTATGGTCTCAATCCAAGTCAACCGTTTCATCGCTCAAGAGTACTTGCTGATGCGACCCGCATAATCTAGCCATGCTTCTGCGTTGACCTACTTAAAGCTCAAGATGCTCAGGGTTTCTCAGATGATCTCGCTGGCTATATCAGCGGTTCCCTACTAGAAGCCGGATCTGACACAACGGCTGCGACCTTGGTCGGGTTTGTCCAGGCCATGGTACTCTTCCCCGAGGTGCAGAGGAAAGCCCAAGAAGAGATAGATCGAGTATGTGGGGATCGGCTACCTACCATGGAAGATGAGCCAAACCTTCAGTACATTCGCGGGTGTGTCAAAGAAAGCATGAGGTGGATGCCCACCGATATTCTTGGCGTGCCACATGCGGTGATCAAAGATGATGAGTACATGGGCTACCTCATCCCAAAAGGCGCCAGTGTTATCTACAATGTTTGGTACAGATCCCCTATCCAGAAGGGACCTTCTCAAAACTTATCTAATGTTTCGATTACATAGGTCCATACACATGGATCCAGAACGTCACCCAAACCCGCGCAGCTTCGATCCGTCTCGTTATGCAGATGACTACCAGACCGCAGGCGAGGCGGCATCGAACCCCGATCCCTCCAAGCGTGATCAATTCGTTTTCGGTGCAGGCCGTCGTATCTGCCAGGGAATGCATATTGCAGAGCGATCCCTCTTTCTAGGTATCTCGCGGATGCTGTGGGGTTTCAAATTCGAAAAAGCCCGAGACGAGAAGGGAAATGAGATCACACCCGACATAGGGAAGCTGACAGAGGGTCTTTTTGTGTTGCCGCAACCGTTTCCCGCGAGAATTATTCCGAGGAGCCAAAAACATGCCGAAAAAATCCACGCCGAGTGGGCTGAGTGCCAGCCGCTGCTAGATTCAAATATGCAGTGGAAGGAGGTCCCCAAAGGAATGGTATTTAGCACCTACACCCCTGAACGGATGGACGAGGAAGTCCCTGGCACCTGAAAATGGCGGGGACAAAGTGAGCATGCCGTTATTTGTTTCTATTTCAATTGAGAGGCAGTACGGACACCGTATAGCCTTGCCTTTGGTTTTATTTGCCTAGGGATCTACTACGATTTCTACGGTACAATCGTTTGGCACTTCTGTCTAGTTGGTCTCTTCTTTTTAAATGAACGAAATGAAAGAAAACGAATTGAGCGTACCCTAGTCAGGCTTTCCCACTAGTTATCTCCTAACCAAACCGCAGAAAATGCCGCCAGCATGAGGTTTTTGAATTTTATAATAGAATTCGCCCTTTCAAATTGTCTATCTTAGCATCGTAAACTTTGGTCGAGTTGCCTTAGTGGTATCCCTCTTAACCCGGATGTTTCAACAAGGGGATTTGCAATGAAGGTGAGTAGCTGGACATCGTTCCGCTGGGAGATTGCAGAGGACGCTCTTAGCTTCTCTACGTTATGATAGCTTGGGATATGTCGGTCGGGCACCGAATGCATCCTCGACGTCATTGCACGCACAGTCCTATAACGAAAAAATTAAGAACATACAACAGCAGGGATTCGCTGGTGGTCACCCACCCAACTACTAACCTGCCGGCGTGTGGCTTAAGTACGGCTGAGCGGACGGGAAGCCCTGTTCTCCACACCCTATGGTCGTATGTACTTGGACGAGATGGAAGAGTTCCATATAGCAAATTGAATATTGTTGTTGAATATTTGCTGAAACCAATTGGTTAGCAAAGGATACACAAACGCTAGAGAGGCCAGAAGAATAGACCGTGTCGGCATCATTTATGCAACCATTACTATTCCCACGAACTGAAATCTTTAATGAAGAGATTAATGCAGCCAAGTATATTTTTATTGGAATCTGTAAGAAAAAAGCCGAAATGATGGATAGATCTTCCCCGAATAGTTTCCCAAAAACAGTTTGTTAAAAAGTAATTTGAACATCGCTCGCCTCGTTCCAGTAGCCTCGATCTAGACAGATATCGGCCTGGAAGAGCTCTCTGCAGCCCAGCTATCTTCTATCTGCTGCCTCAAAGCCTCGGAGAGCGAGGTAAGATCGGCATACGCTTCCTTGAAGGTGACGGGTAGGGTCACACCGGTACGGACAGCAAGCTGTTTGACCATGCGCATCGATCCCAATGAATCAACTCCAATGTCCACCAACCCCCGATGCATATCCACCTCTTCTGCAGTCGTCATACCTAGTGCTTCAGCAGTAACATTCCTTACTAGCCGCTCCAGCATCATGACACGCTCATCTGGCCCAGCCTTGCGCATCTCGTTCACAAAGTTGTCCAGAACCATGTCCGCCCCATTATGGCTTGGCGTTACAGCTTCATCCGACTCTTGATTCTTCAAGCGCAGCTCGTATTGCTGCGGGTGCCGTTGGCTCTTGGGGATTGTTGAGATCGATTCATGCAGAGCCTGGCTCTGCATCTGCATCCACGGAACAAGGACTCGTCCGCCCCGGATGACGCATTCAGGCTCGTTGCTCATCATCAATATCGAGCAGAGCGTGGTGGCCGTAGCAATGTCCACGTCGTCTTCCAGGTCGATGATGCGTAGACGGAGCTGGGGATAGTTGATTCGCGCCCTTCGCATAATACTCCAGAGGGATCCCTCCCCAAATCCACCGCCAACACTCTGGGCACCGATAACACCACGAGTCACCCAGACCAGCAAGGGAGAAAAACATATCCTTGTCGCTCTCTGTAGCTGCTCGGATGCTTTGGCGGTCAATTCATCCTGACTTCGTGATTCCCAGAAACAAAGCACACCTGCCATGTTGACAGCTTTCTCGAGCTGATTGACCACGATAGGCTGCCTGCTGAAATGCAAGAGTGCCTCTTTCACTAGTGCCATCGACGGCACATCACCTGCTGGACAGAGCAGACCCCAAGTGGAATAAGGAGGGTAGATGCCCGTGTCAATCGCGTGCCAGCCAATCTGGATTTGGCTGTTTGGTTTAGCCTCATCTGGACCAGCAGAAACTCCGACACTGTCAAAAGAAGTGTCATCAGTGTTATCAGAACCTCCGAAGCTGTCATCAGAAGCGCCAACACTCTCATCGGAAGCCCCGACACTGTCAATGGAGGCTTGGACACTGTACAAGGGCTGCATCCCATCCAGCCAGTACCGCTGTCGCTGAAATGCGTACGTGGGCAGTTGGACGCGTCGGCCGCCAAAGTTTTCGAAGTATGCTGTCCAATCAACTTCTTTTCGTCGGATATGAAGCTCAGAGAGACTGTTTTGGATCGTCACGGTGCCTTCGCTCTTGGAATTCAACGATGGTAGCCAGGCCAAGTCGACGCCCCTGCGGGCAGTCTTTTTGTTTGCTTGACTGTCCTCATCAAGACATGAAGCTCCCATACCGCACAGTGTTGACCCCGGGCCCAATTCAACAAAACAGTTCGTACCTTGATCGGCGAGAGTTTTCATACAGTCTGCGAACAGTACCGGGTTACAAGCTTGTTGGACCCAATAATCGGCATTGCTAAGCTGCCCGGGCTCTGCCAACCTGCCTGTGACTGTGGAGACAATTGGTAGCGACTGCTCTTTGAACACAATACTCTCTGCGACCGTGCGTAGCGATGCAAGCATGCTGTCATCCAGATGGTGGGAATGAAATGCGCGGCTGGTTTTAAGAACCTTAGACTGCCGCCCTCGAGACGTAAAGTGAGAAACCAGCTTGTGGATCGCATCCATGTCCCCAGATGCCACGACCTGTCTTGGGGTATTGATAGCGGCAATCGAGACCCGGTCGCCAACACTCAGCTGCTCGATGGCTGCGGTAATATCGCTCACGCCAGATTCAAGTGCGACCATTCCACCATTCTCAGGCAGCGCATGCATCAATTTCCCCCGTGTCGCGACCAGACGGCAAGCGTCGGCCAGGTCCATGACTCCAGCAACGTAAGCGGCCGCAATTTCGCCAATGCTATGGCCCAGGACAACTTCTGGCTGGACACCCCAGCTCTGCCACAGCCTCCATAGCGCTACCTGGAGGGCGAAGAGCGCCGGCTGGGCATAATCAGTGCGCTGAAGCAGAGAGGCGGCCTCACTCGCGGGATCTGCCCACATAACCTCCAGCAGGGGCTTGTCCAGAGCTGACTTGAAGAGGTGCGCGATTTGTTCGACGGTTTCGCGGAATACACGGTGATGTTCGGAAAGACATTTGCCCATATTGACCCATTGAGTGCCCTGACCAGAAAATAGCATTGCAATGCGAGTTGTCTTGCCGCTGCCAGTACTTGCGTTGACTTCATTGTCAACAATGCTCGCTAGCTTGCCCAGAAGATCAGTTTTGTCTTGTGCCGTAAGAACGATTCGTTGTGGGAAATGTGTGCGAGTGGTTGCCAGCGAGTATGCCACGTCAGGCAGCTGCGTATTTCCTGCTGCATCACTGGAGAGATGGTTAAGCAGTTTTTTGGCTTGCTCTCGCAGCGCCGCATTTGTATAGGCGGAAATGAGGAACGGCAGCGGCGAAGACGACCGCGCATCATCGGAGCTCTTGGCCCTTGAAATATCTCTTTTCGGGGGCTCTTCAACAATCAAATGCGCGTTGGTGCCAGAAATTCCAAACGAGTTGACTCCTGCCCGTCGTGGAATAGTCGGGTCGTTCTCTCTTGGCAGCCATGCCTTCTTGGACTGAGAAAGCCGCATGTTGGCACCGTCCCAGTCAATCATGGGGTTGAGCTTAGTGGCATGCAGTGTCTGCGGTAGCATGTTGTGTCGCATCGCCAGTGCCACCTTGATGAGGCCTGCGACGCCGGCGGCCGCCTGTGTGTGTCCGATGTTAGACTTGGACGATCCAATCCACAGCGGCCCAGAAATATCATCGCGGCTACTTCCAAACACTTCCGCCAGCGCCGTGCCCTCAATGGGATCTCCTTGCTTTGTTCCTGTGCCATGCGCCTCGACATAGTCAATGTCGTGCGGCTTCAGACGCGCAGCCGCCAGTGCTGCTCGCACAAGACGCTTCTGGCCAGGCCCACTCGGCGCCGACAAAGTAGAGCCGCGGCCGCCATGGTTGACCGCCGAACCCCGAATTACAACGTGGATCTCGTCGCCGTCGCGCTGCGCATCCGACAGCCGCTTGAGAACCACGGCCGACGCACCTTCAGCCAGCCCCATCCCCGCTGCATCTGCCGAGAATGGCCGCGATCGACCATCTGGTGATGCGACGCGAATTCGGCTAAACTCGACGTGTAAACCGGGCGACGGCAAGAACGTCACGCCGCCGGCCACGGCCATGTCGCACTCGCCCTGGCGGAGCGCTGAGCAGGCGAGATGCGTAGCCACCAGCGACGCGGCGCACCCGGCATCCACAGTCATCGTAGGGCCCTCAAGGCCAAGAGCGTACGAAACGCGGCCGGAGATCACGCTCGGCGCCGTGCCAAGTCCTAGATATCCTTCGAGCTTCTCTCTACCGGCAGCGCTCAGCTGGCCATCGTCGAGGGAACTGTTGCCGGAGCCGATAAAAACGCCTGTCTGGCTACCGCGCAGTGCCTTGGTGCCGTAGCCCGCCCTCTCAAAGCCTTCCCAGCATGTTTCGAGAATCATGCTCTGTGTGGGATCGACAGCGCGCGCCTCGCGGGGGGAGATACCGAAAAACGGGGCATCAAACGACGTAGCGCTCTTGACGAAGCCGCCACCTGTGCTGTAAGACTTGCCGCGGGCCTCGGGGTCGGTGTCGTAAATGGCATCGGCATCCCAGCGATCCTTGGGCACCTCGGTGATAACGTCGCGGGCTTCGATGAGAACCTTCCAAAAGTCTTCGGGCGTGTAGATTTCCCCTGGCAATCTGCATGCCATAGAGATGACAGCAACGTCTTCTCTGATTGTATCGCCAGCGGACTTCTCCTCCTTCTCCTCGGATACCTCTTTCGCCAGGGGCTCATCACCGGTGCCGGATAGATATGCCGCAAGAGCGGTAATGGTAAAGTGCTCGTACAGTTTCGGAGCCCGCACCGGCCGACTCAGAAGCTTCTCTAGCTTGGCCTGGACTTGGATGATGCGCGCAGAGTCGCCTCCGACGTGGAAGAAATTGTCCTCTACGCCAATCTGGTCGTGGCCCAGAACATCGATCCATATAGCCAGCAGCTGCCGTTCGAGCACGGAGGCGGGTATTTGCGCCGGTGTGATGCTCGAGAGGGGATCGGGTAGCGCTTTAACGTCGACTTTGCCGTTGGACGTGGAGGGTAACCGATCAATTGGGACGAAGAATGAGGGCACCATGTATGCCGGCAGGCGGGCTTCTAGCCATGGGCGCAGCAAGTTGCCCAGTGGAATCTCAGCGCTGGCAGATCCCGGCTGTCGCACGCAGTATGCAACCAGCCGCTCATCTCGACTAACGACAATGGCATTCGCAATGCCCTCGTGGGCTGTGATCGACTCCTCGATATCACCAGGCTCCAGTCTCTGCCCGCGAATTTTGATTTGCGAGTCAGCGCGGCCAAGAACCTTCAGTTTTTTGTGATCCAAGAAGCGAGCCAAGTCACCTGTCTTGTACATCATGCTACCCTCGCAGAAGGGGTCCTTGAGAAAAGCAGCCTTGGTAAGTTCGGGATTGTTACGATACCCGCGGGCGACGCCCGCTCCGCTAATGTATAGATCGCCAGTACTGCCAACCGGCGCAGACTGCAAGTCTTTGTCTAGGAGATAAAGTCGTGTGTTCGCGTTTGGTGTACCGATCAAGATGTCTTCGCCAACCTTCACTCTCCAAGCAGCGACAGAGACCGTCACCTCAGTAGGGCCATATATATTCCATACTTCTGCAGCACACGCTGTCAAGCGCTCCGCCATACGGGGAGATAGCGCCTCGCCGCCGGTGAGCAGCTTGAACAACCCTGGCGTGCCCCGCCAACCGATGTCCAACAGCATCTGCCAGGTCGTCGGCGTCGCAACCATGAGAGTGATGCCTTGCTGCTCCACGAGATCCAACAGCGCGTGAGCATCTCCGGCCTCGTACGTCTGTGCCTGCACGATTGTAGCGCCGCATAGCAGTGGCACGTATATCTCATAGACGGCCATGTCAAACGAAATGGTGCTCTTGAACACCACCCGGTCCTGATCGGTGCATCCCGGTCTTTGCTGCATTGACAGGGCGTAGTTGCAGACTGCGCCATGGTGAACTTCCACGCCCTTCGGCTTGCCGGTGGATCCGGACGTGTAGATAATATAGGCAATATCATCTGCCTGGACGTCTATCTCAGGTTTCTTGTTTCCTTGATCTTTGATCTGATCTCGTAGCTCGCTGGCGGTGTAGCACGCTGCTTTATCTCCACACTTATATTCTCCGCTGGCCGCTCTGTCATCGATAATCACCATTCGTAGCGCCTCATCACCCAGCATCTGGTTGATACGCGCAGAAGGCAAAACAGGATTAACAGGTATATATGCTGCGCCGGCTTTCAACACGCCCAACATCAGCGTGACCATGTCTGCGGTGCGATCCACGGCAATGGCCACCGTATGGCCGCGGCTGATGCCTCGTGACAGGAGAAGGCATGCCAGGCGGTCTGAGTCGGCTGCAAGAGTACTGTATGCAATTATATGTTCTCCGCAGACAATGGCGGCCTTTTGAGAGTACCGACCATGGACCCGGTCAAAGAGTGCAGGGATGTTGTGGCCAACCTTGGAAGAGTCTTCTGTGAGGTTGAAGTCGTTTTCCGAACCCATGCTTTCCGACATCTTTCGATAGACGAACAGAAACAAATGAAGTTGAAGGCCTCCTCTTGGCCATGAAGGAAGAAAAGAAGAATATGAAAAATAAAGCGAACAACTTCAACATTCGGTAGCTGCCTTTCTATAGGGGTGATCTGAAGGAGCGGAATGTATACTCTTGCATACTCTTGCACTGGGTACTGATTTCTTACACCTACATGTGGACCCTTGGAGGTCCTCCAGCCACGTCCTTCCTCCTTTTTTCCGGCGTAAAAGCTATTCTCTCGTGGGATAGATGAAGCTATTAGTGACGATCACATCGAATATGGACCGAAAAGAAAGAATCTCTTCTTTCCCGTTCTAAGCCCCGCTTTACTGTACTTTACTGCATTGTACTGCAGCAAGCCGCACCACCTGAAGATTTACTTCCAAGATTTTCTCGGAGGTGTATCGGAGTTCCTCGGTGTCTCCACTTAGTAAAGCGCCAAAGACGTACAGCAACTACAGGGGAGACGCATAAAACAGCAAAGAAATCCCACATGGCCGGTGTAGGTATTACATAAAAGACGCTATAATCTATAGTCATAGTCAGCTGAAAAATCGGTGTGCTTGTTATCCACAGATCCTGCAGGAGGGACTGCATACTACGCCAGCCACTTGTTCTAGCGTCAGTATAGCTTTTAGCCACAAGTGATTCAAGCCCACAGACCTGTAACGATTATCTCTGGGTGAATCAAGTCGAACTCTGTGAGAATTCACCTGGTGGGCATACTTAGGTGGCAAACTGAAGAGTTCAGATTATATTTGTTTGGAGACTAGAGGTGAAGGATTTTGAAAACTACCTAATTGACTTGATTTTGGGAACTGACTTCCCATGCTGCTGGTAACCTTTGATCTAAGCCTTATTCTGTCTTGGTTTCCTTGCCTGGAAGAGCATAACCTGCCCAACAACCCACGATTCTACCTCTTCAAAGTTCCTACGAAGCCCCTCTTCAAACTTGGCTTGGTTATCCTCGGCATTGTGAAAAGTCTTCGTTTTTTTGTTATAGTTGTCCATCAACTTCTTTCCCAGCCAGTTCATGGCCACGCCCTTTCCCAGAACCGTAGTTCCCACGAGCACGCCATCTCCTGCCAGATGTGGCCGCACCACATCAAACAGCTTGGTCTTTTCTTCTGGTGAGCCCCCTAGGCAGTGCAGCAAAAAAAAGACGCTAATTGAGTCGAATTTCTGGGACGCGTCGAGGGGTAGCGGCTCAAGGGCCGATGCCACGACGGTGCTTACTCGGACATCCTCGCGGCCCGTAGTCTCGAGAATGCGCTTTTTGGCGGCGTGGAGCGAGTTTGGGTTGAGATCCAACAGCGTGATTTCGGTGCATTGAGCACCGGCCTTCAGGCTCTTGGCCGGGTAGTAGCCGGTGCCGACGCCAATGTCCAGGTGACGGGCTCCCATGGAGGACTTGAATAGCGGGAGCTGGACGTTCGTGGTTGAACATTTCCACGCATAGTTGTTGGAGAGCCACAGGACCCAGAAATCGTAGAGATAGCGGAGGAGGAATGGGGTATAAACCGCAGATCCATCATCCTGAGCCGATGGTGATTCTGGAGAAGCGATCATGTTTTTTCCCTCCATAAGATGCTATGATGGAATAAAATTGAATAAGGCTCGTGGAAATAGGGGTCAAGATGGTAAACAAAGGTGCCTGTGGTGGTGAAGATGTTTGGAGAACAGAATATGTAAGCTTGTTATAAGAGCTGTGGATCGTTAACCACTTACGATTTTGACTCAAACCTTGTCCTCGCACTAAGGAATTGGCCCGCTTCTATGTGCGGGTTGCGCCATCCACTAGCTTGCATGGAGCTAGTAACTAGCCACCAGATCGCCTATCTGTGGAATTAGAATCTCACCCGACATTTGCCGATCGAGAAGTCTCCAGGGTCTTTGCAAGTGGCGTAGCTGAATGTTTAGGACATACATTACTCTCCATGTGGGGATCACCTTCAAAACAACTTGCGTGTTTGTATGCAACTCTATTCACGAATTGGTTAGTTAATTAATGTACGACAGGCGATGACTAGTTAGTTAACGGGAATTATATACAACTATTATAGAAACAAATGCGTGGCCGCCGCTGGTTCAGTGAAATTGTCGTTCTAATTGCAACACCATGGTCCGCTCTTCTTTCTACTGAGTAAAAGCTCTAAACGAGGTTTAGAAGATCTCCGACATCAAGCTTCGCAGTTTCGGCGTTTCGTATTTTTCCCGCAGCATAGCAATCTCAAATTTCTTCATATGCACAAAGTGCTTGATAACATGCGTCTCCAGCACTGCGTCAAGATCCTCCACAGCGCCTTCCAATTGATTGATAGCGTCATCAATTTCCTTGGGAAGCATAACACCATCACTAGGGGATTGTAACTCATCAAAAGCAGTGTCCTGCCAGGCCAGCGTCTCCTCGTTTATGCATCCCATCAGACCAGCACCCAACAAAGCAGCTAGTGCTAGGTACATGTTGGCGGACGCATCAATGAAGCGTAGTTCCCAGTGGCCAGCCTTGATCTTGCGGATGGGTACTGCACGGTTTTCGGTACCCCAAGCAACAGTCCTGCCAGCACAGTACTCGGTGACCCGCTCATAGGACAGCTCGTAGGGAAGACATAGCGCGAGGAGTTGCGGCAGTCTTTTGAGAATACCAGCCAAAAATTGCTCTTCCTTGTTAGGAGGATTCAGGGAAACGTGAGCGTGCTGTCCATTTGAACTTGACAGGCCTGGGATCGGTCGAGGGGCCATGGTTGCAATCAGTCCGTGGGACATAAAGACTGCTTTCAGTGTGTCGTGAACAACGAGCAATTGGTCGATTGCCTGTATGGGAGGCAGTGGCAGGAGACTGATCTCGTACTGTCCTTGGATCCCCTCGGACTGGACGGTGTCAACCCTGATACCCGCACCCTCTAGCACCTCAATAGCTTCTTCAACATGTGCAAAGAGGGGATCGCGATAGCCAGCAACCGAGAAGCCACCCATGGATCTGCTGTGCGGAATCACTTCGCCTCCCTCTCCTCCCTTCATGATGATAAATTCCACTTCAAACCCAATGAGAAGGTCTACCTGAAGCTGGCTTTGCACATTTTGCACCATTTTGTTCAAGGTGTGACGGGGGCAGAAGTTCCAGTTTGGCCCCGCTTGGGCAGGGGCGTACTCGACGATCTCACACATGACCGTGGCATATTTGAGATCAAGTCCGGGCCGCGTGTACAATGATGTCCAGTCTGGAATCAAGACATCTTTGCCTCTGGCATCGATATCGGGCAAAAATGCATTCCCCAGTGTGAACTGGAATGCTACTGGTCCGATAGATAGCACTCTCTTGCCTTCAGCTATCTCGAGCGCCTGGAGCATGGGAACAATGCGGCCTCTAAGGATGCCGGAATGATCTTGCCATTGGAATCGGACAAAACGAACTTCTACATGGTAACAAAAAAACTTATGAAAAATAGACAAATCGGTGTTGATAGAAGTCTTCATGTTCTCGGGAGTGGTGTTTGATCGGGTCAGGAAGTTCGATGATGGCGTGTAAGAATAGGATAAAGGAATAATCAGTCGAGGAAAGTGATTTCCCATGCGATCGAAGGAAGGTTGCCTCCGTAGCACGAAGCACCTTTTTCACCGACACGGTCGCTCATAGCGCCACCAATCTGGCCAGAATAAAGGCAGTCAGCACCAGTGCCATTCGGTGATAGTGATATGCGCGGTGCAGCAGCGCTAGGGCCAGCTAGCTCCGCGACCGCCGCGTATCTATGTAGGTAGAGCTGAAAGACCGGCGATCGTCTTAGCGGGTCCCCGTAGCAATACGTAGCCGTCAGCCACATGGTTATTTTCTGCAGCAACATTTAAACTTCGGTATGGCGGTGCTTTCCCTTGCCCCCACGGGCCCACGGGCGCCGCGTCAGGGGATTGGACCCACCCTCGCCAAGATGTTTGGTTCACAGCGGTCTTCACCTATCCCAGGGGCTGGAAAGCCAGTGAGGGAAGTAGGGCACTACCGCCATACCCATAGCCTTCTACCTGCTCCTCCTCATCTGGCACATGAAGTAGGGCCCGGTCTGGGGGGGGAGTCCTTCGAGAGGAGATCCGGCGTGATCGTATTACCTACTGCCTATATTGCGTGCGTGCTAAGGCAGAAAGGTCAGTGCCGTAACCGAATCCGTTTAAACTGATGCAGCAAAGCGTCAGTGATTTGTGATGTATACCGTGCACCGGTGGAGCTCGGCACGTCCAATGGATTTTGGCGCTGCCCATCGTGGAGTAGTTAGATCGTGCATGTGCTTGTCTCCGCAAGTCCAGGCAGCTAGTGATACAAACTAATGTACTGTACGTATTGAATAGCGGCAAAATATGCATTTTTCCAAGCAGGTACAAGCCACCTAGGCAGTATGCATGGCCTAGCCCGTCCTAGGATGCACATCCGGTGAAGCACACAATGGAATCATTTTCCGGAGCAAAGATGCATTGATACTCAGCCCCACTTGACTAGACCGTCTCCCTCGCCACCAAGCTCCTGATCCCACTATGCTCATTCCAGGTGCGGAAAGAAGCGGTGAGGTGCGACGTATGACCCGACTAGTGTACAGATGCCTTTCCGATATATTACTGAGATTCGATGAGTATTACAGACTCCGTATCATCCCGTAAGTTGGGATGTTCAGGTACGGTTCATCAGACATATGTATCGCATATTCATGCGATGTAAATCTACCCCAACGAGGTTTTATGGGTAAGATATGAACAAAATCCTTCAGCTGAATGCCTCAGACTGGCTCCAGCCAGGCTCATAGTATTGGTGGCCTTTTCGCCCTCCTGGGACGAACCTACTTCGGACTTCAACACTTACCCGGTCCCATCTGTGCAATTTTTACCATTTAGTCGATTATGTATGCTAGACTTGGCCTGCTTCATTTCCATCGAGAGCACCGCAAGGCATCACCCCAAAACATAAAACGATTGCGCGGCTTGGACTTGACTTCGATGGTGAAGATTCGGGACAACAAGATCCACCAACAAGGAAGCGGCATGTTGTGTTGTTAGGCGGTATGCACAAGCAATGCAAGGCCAAGTAGGATAAGAACATGCATATCGTGATACTCCATTCAATAAATATTGTTTTCGTTTCAACATTATGAATGGCCAAAGTCCATGCTAATGCGCTTGTGTGGTTAATAGACTACCCTAGACACCTATTCATACGTATATATAGTCAGGTAGTCCCTGTTCGCCTTTACACAAGTCTATAAATTGCACAATTTGTTGATCGTGGTGCTATGAGAGGAATTGCGCACTCGAAATATCATGGCTGACAACTTCGCCTCTCTTCCAATCATCGACTTTCAAGATGCCTTTTCCCAAGACACAAAGCCACGATTCTTGTCCGAGCTAAAGCATGCACTTGTCAAAACTGGGTTCTTCTACTTGAAAAATCACCCAATCTCCACAGGAGTCCAAGAAGAGTTGTTGCAGAGATCTGCTGCATTTTTCAACCTCTCTCCGGCTCAAAAGCAAGAAGTCGACATTGCCAACAGTAAATCATTCCGGGGATACACAACTTTGGGTGGTGAACGAACAGCTGCCAAAGTCGATGCAAGGGAAACATTTTTTGTATGTGACATTAAGTTCTCTCGAAAAGACCTCCTGATTAACTTCACACTTGACACAGGTCGGGTTTGAAGCACCCGTGGCTAATCCGGAGCTACCTATTTGGTATAATCTAATGGGGCCTAATCAGGTATTTTGCAATAACCGAGTGCATCCGTCCACCAGCGAGCTAAATCTATAATACAGTGGCCGAGAGAAAGTCTTGTTCCTGGTTTTCGGGAGTCTGTGGAAAGGTACATGGCCGAGGCAGACACCCTGTCGGACATATTCACAGGCTTCGTTGCTGAAGCGCTCGATATGGATCCCTCTGTATTCGCCAATTTTTTTCAAAAGCCTCGCATGAACAGCGCGAAACTCTCCGCGTACCCGCCTCCCCCAGATATTTCACATGATACGCAGACAGAATTTCAAGGGGTTGGGCCTCATAAAGATGGCTCCTTCCTAACATATCTACTGCAAGGTACAGAGCATACAAGTCTTGAAGTGCAAAACAAGTCAGGAGAATGGATTCCGGTGCCCCCAATCCCTGGCACCCTAGTTATTAATATTGGTCGCTCGTTAGAAGCCATCACAAAGGGTGTGTGTGTCGCGACGACGCACCGTGTCAATCTGACGAGAGAGCAATATTCACCGTCCGATAAGGGACCACTAGGCACCCGATTATCAATCCCATTCTTTCAGTTGTTCAGTCTGGATGTGGCACCGGGAAATATCGATTTGGATATTCCGGCTCACATCGTCAATATCCGAGACAAAAATGTGAAGTCGGATGCCGAAACATTCTTCGGAGGTCTTCAGAACAAGGTTTTTGGAGAGGCCTTCATGATGAACGCCCTGACCAGTCACCCAGAAGTGGGGAAAAGATGGTATCCAGAGGAGCTAGCAGACGCATTGAGGAAACAGCGGGAAGCAAAAGTATTGGATGATGAGGCAAAACGGCAGGCCTGATCTTGTGCAGTGGCTTGCTGGCGAACTTTTACTGCCCCTGCGATTAGTCTCAATACAATTCATATTGTGATAACTGACGGAATGAATACCGCGAAGCTTCGGATTATAACTCTTGAGTTATTTCTTGTTTAATTTATAATCCCTGTAATAGTTAGTTAACTAGTTATTTAATTAACGTGGTCGGTAAGCAGTAGGTCACCTAACCACTTCTTTGCATCCTTACCCATCCATCCATCACCGACCGTGCCTCTAGAATATGTCCCAATAGTTTAAAATTTAATTTAGCAAGAAGGCGCTATTTTGCTTGCTATTCAAGCCATAAAAAGTAAAGTAGTAAGGTCTATCCGCGATCTAGTGGCACCGGTTTAAAGGTTTGCCGTAATATCATGACGTGTCGACCATGCCGGACTACAAATCGCGTTGAATCGTGCGTGAATTATTACCATCGGCATAATAAAACAAAGAGGATCTTCTCTAAAACTTTTGCTGGCGAAGGTAAGAAGTGGGCCTCTGAGCCTCACGGTACCCCGTTCGACGTCTCTTTGCCCGGGTGGGAATTATCCCCTTGTTGCGATTCTTTAAATAAGGGGTTCCTTTTTGCAAAGCAACGGAGTTCAGACGAGGTCGTTGCAGCAGCCGACTATGTCGCAGCTCTACATGGATTGCTTAGGGCGATTTGACCTCCTTTTGCCATAGGACAATAAGGAGGGCCGCCAGCAAAGATATGATTGCAGTAGCTTTCGTAAAGGGTATATCAGTACGTAATTGATAGACTTTGAATAAGTAATGGAAATGCTCACCTGGCGATACGTAATAACTCCGTTGCAGGATAACTCGTACAACGTCCTGAAGTGCGGGATTCAGTACTTTCATCGACTGCCGATGACTCAGTATTTGCTTGATCAACTATTGATAGCATCAGTAACAATTTCCTTGTGCGATATGATGGGAAACATTGGTCTGACCTCTGTGCTTTCAGATCCGTCCCCAAGCGCAATGCTCAGTCGGCGTCTCATCTCGGTCATTAGCAACGATTTCGTAAGCGTTATTCCCGACATGAACCCAAATTGTTGAAGAAGGTAATATGTGGTAACGGACGTAGCGGCATTTTTCTCTGGTCTCGAGGCCGATAGAGCTACAAACTGCGAGGACAGTGTCATTCCCATACCGAACCATCCCGGGAATGAATATGATATTTCCCACAAGTATGGTTCGTAAATAGTCCATCGAATGAGCATAAAGGTGAAGCTCGAAATCGATATCATCAGCCCAATAACCGACCACCGTAAATATCTATTTGTTCTGCCGTCATGAGTATGTAGTCAGTAAGAGGATCTTATTATCCAAATTAGATAACCAGAGCTTACCTTTGAATGAATTTGCCAGTAGCTAATGAGCCAAATGCGAACCCAAAAGAAGCTGGGGCCCAGCAGATTGCGCCTTGTGAAGCAGACAATCCTCGGGTAGTGACCCAGTAGTCCGAAATAATAGGTGTCATCTGCAAAATCAAAAACACGTGTCAATGTTCGACCGTATGCACTAAATGCGAAAGTAACATGATTTACCGCAAGTTGTCCCAGTCCGATAAAGATTTGGGCGCCATATACCAGACCAAGCTTATTGGATTTCAGCAAAGAGAAAGGAATAATAGGGTTCTTAGCCCAACGAGTCTCATTGAGATAGAAGGCCACAGAGCATGTTAGGAAAGCTGCTAGGCAAACAATCAAAATGATCGACTTATTCTTCAAGTCTTGTGCTTTCGTCAGTTGGACAAGGCTGAGAAGACAAGTAATAGCGATCGTTAGGAGCATGAGTCCCACAATATCGAACGAGTTGGACTGAGACTTGGCGTCCTCAATGGTTCCATATGTTGACTCCGCGGTGATATATGACTGGGGCTTATCACGGGGGAGTGTAAGTGAGATTATGGCGAAAGAACACACCGCACAGGGGGCGTGAATTAAAAATGCCCTAAGATGAGATAAATTGTGATTAGGTTTCAGGTATAGTGTCGGAGGTCATTGCAGGATCTCACCATTGCCATCCAAGCCATCCTGAGAGGAATGCGCCTAAGGGCGCGCCACAGACCACACCAAGTATCGAGACGGTGGTGACGTACGACCGGAGCATCGCAACACGCTGAATGCTACCAATATCTATCATCAAAATTGCCATCACGGTCAGAAAAATGAACCGGTAGGAATCTATCCTAAAGGGACAAAAAAGACATACCGTTTATAACAACAGACACTAGCTCATTCATTCCCGCCCCGCCAAACCCCGATATTATTCGACCAGCGACAGCAATGTAGATTGTGTGAGAGACTCCTCTATCCTGTCGTTAGATACTAAGTTCTTAGGGGGTATCAACGCAGCAGCTCACGTCATAAGGCAGCCAGATCCATAAACCGTCAAAGCCACTAGAATTGCCTTCTTTGGTCCGGTCAAATCGCATATTTGCCCGTACTATAATGTTTAGCCAGCTCCTCGAATGACAGAAAGTGTGAACTCACTATTGGAAGAGCAAGGACATAGCCTAGGTTATATCCCGTAATGAGCCACGACGCAGAACTGGATGCATGGAGAGCAGACGCAATATCACTACCACAGGCAAGGACAAACAACTCGTCTGCACTTGCTAAAAAGCAAGCTATGTTGCCAGGAGTTAGCCTCTAATAATTCCTATCTATAAGGAATGGACGAATCACCGAGTAGAAGGGATCCGATGACCCATTTGCCAACGAGGAGACCATCTGCCACTTCCCCAGTCTCTTCATCTCGTCCTGGCCTTTCTAAAAGTGCCTTCTGCTCGGGAACAGTCATCGGAAGAGCTTGACGACGGTTACACAATATGGGTCCGATGTCAGGGTATGGGATATTATGGCGGGGACTGCTTCAGGAGAGGTAAAAGCTTTCCTTGGTTTTATTTGATGCAAACAGCAGGAATAGGTAGGAACTGGGGAGCTGAGGGGAGAGAAAAGGACATCACGGTGATGTAACCATGCGATCGCTTTTATAGGAACTTGGGTTGCATCACTGCGTAAAGGTGGAGTGTATTGTCCTGCTATTAGCTTTGAAAGTGGTTTATTCGGCTCGTCGGTTCATAGATTTCGTTCAGCTTTGCATGAACCAGAGACTAATACCTAAAACTCTGCATCCCTTGCCGATCTTGCTGATCTTGCTGGCTGATCTTGCTGGCTGATCTTGCTGATCTTGTGAACCTTGTGGATCTCTCACCCTTGCTGATCCACACCCATTGTAGTGTTGGAAAATGACCTATGTATGTAATGTAGTTGGATTTGAACTTCGGAATCATCCAATCAAACCTGGAGAACATCGATGGAGACATTAGAGGCGTGGCCGAGTAATGACTTGGATTTGCTTTTGATTACAGTGGCGGCACAATACTACTATCCGATTCAAAGAAAAAGCAAACATTGATAATTGGATTCATTCAGCCACTCTGACTTTTTGTTTGCCTAGACTTGTAAAACACTGTCTTAGAAGTTCAGCAAGGAAGCCCGAAAAGTCAAGTATAGCAAGCCAGACTGGTTGAAATCATCTCATCGATCGGCGCCTAGCACTAACCGAGTGGTGCAGGCTCGGCTTACAGTTGAGCGTGGTCGAGATTTTCGGACGACCACGCCGAGCTGTATGCCCGTGCAGACTCTTTGACTTAGCACTCAATTATTCCATAGGATAGGAAAAATCGACCCGGACAGTAACTAAATCGTGGCGTAAAATTCTTGTCCTGCTCGCGGAGTGGAAGTCTTCAGAGCCCACAGGGTCAGGAGGTCAAAAATCCAGAACCAATCATCAATCAGAGTAGACTAGAAGCCATGATTCCGTGCATCACGTGACTATTTATAACTGAGGCTTGTCCTAATCACGTTAGAAAAGAAAAACCTCCAGGGCGTATGTATCCAGCCTGTCCCGAGTCATATGACTCAGAAACTTATCGAGCACATCTCCAAATAGCCAAGTCCCCGTCTCCAGAGGAGGTCACCTTCATGTATTTTTAGTAAACCACATAAAGTCTACAAAAATATGAGATTAAAATATATAGTTCATATGCATTTGATTTATCAGCTCCGATAATTCCATTCAAGTATCTTCAATATTGAAGGTGTAGAGTGTAGAACCAGACCGATTTTATAGTCCATGATCGACATGATCGAAATGCTGCATTTCGGTAGAATCCTTCCAGCCTGAGGTGTCTGAATTACCATTTGAGGCCTACCGCCCTTCTCCTGGCAGCACCTCCAACTGATCGCCCGGACTTGTCACGTGTTTCCCCGGCTCCGGTCGATTTGCAACTACCTATGTCACTAACTAACTAGTTAACCGAGAGTAGGAGAAGCCCCTGATAGCGCAGGGTGGTGGCGGCAATTACAATGTGTGTTTTTTTTTTTTTTTTTTTTTTGCCCTTGGGTGGGCGTGGGGGGTTCAAGCTTGTGTCGAACTGAAATCACTCAGCGACTTGATATTCAGTTGTATGACCAGTAACTCCCAGTACAAAGCAATCTCTATCGAGATGGAGAGAGTGGTGATTTTATGTACCACTAAAAAACCCCTTTCATAAATTACGGACCCGCGCATTCCTACCAACCCTCGCAGGACACAGAGCTGGTCCAAACATAGTGTCGAGAGGGCTAGGACGGACAGAAACTGGCCTACTCTCGGAGGGAATCAGGAGGGGAAAAACTCATGATCATGGAAAGAAGCTATCTGGCGCACCCCTCAGCTATATGAGGGCTGGCAAACGCGGGGGCGGTGAGAAACTGCCCGTCATGGGGCTCACCGCTTCCGACACATAGTCTTAGAAAATTAGGGCTTATAGGTACGCAAGGATCTATAGGCGTTGGGTCATATATTTGGCAGGACCATATCATAGAAAAGACACGTAAAGGAATCCTTGACACCACCATCCATGTTCAATGGTTTAATACAACCAGGGTCCTAGTAGCAGTCAGTAGAGGGATACAGAGAGACAGGGAGTTAAGTATATATCAGCCTCACCTTTGATAAAGTTATTCTCTTGTTCCAGATGAGTCGGGATCTGGAGCGCCCGCGCATGAACAACATTGATTGCCTGCATGGAGTCTTCGGCTTTGACAACAAATCTGTAGAAAGCAGAGAAAAGATTAATCGGGGTCATCATTATAACTGGACAGAGAAGAAAGGACATACGAAATGTTTATCTCGCTTGCCCCCTGACTGATCAGGTAAATATTGATTTTCGCGGATGCCAGTGCCGAAAATATCTCGTCTTGAATTTGACGTCAGTTGACTGCTTCCCTTCTACATATTGAACATTTGCAGATAAGACTTACTTGCAGTGCCGACCATATTGCGCATCCTCTGGCCAATAACAGACACAATATTCATGTTTTTCAATATCGTAACCTGTTTCCGACGATGAGCTATAATAGATCTACTGCAGAGAGTAGACAAAGGACAAATACTCACGGATCCAAGTTTCTGCAAATCCCGGACAATTCTATTGCCGACGACGAAATCGCTTGGTGCCTGCATTGCAAGACTGACGTGTCGCTCACTCGTGGTGACTAAATCCGGAACTATGCCATTCCGCTCAAGTTGCGAAAAGACAGAAGTCAAGAAACTTTGCGACCTGGTAATCCGGTTACATGCGACATTGATGAGAGTCAGGCCTTCTTTGCTCGTAATAGCGGTCGGGCGTCGTCTGCTCTGGGACTTTCCATAGTATCCGTTGGAAAGCATAAAACTGACTCCAGTCCGGTGCTCCTGCACTGTTTTCTTCACCTGGGGGTCTGTCTCCGGGTAGATCACGGTCCCAGACCCGCTCGGACTGAGTACATTTTTCAGTCGCAAGACAATCCCCGACTTGCAGAGTTGCTCCATGGTAAGGGGGTGGATAACCTGCGTGAATAGACGGCGTAGTGTTAGCACCTCTGTCTTGCCCTGCTTTCCGGACCTTACCTCGCTGCCAAAAAATGTCAGTTCTGCAGCCTCCTCTGCGGTAACGGTAGCCAGCACCCGCGCCGATGGCACCTTCCTGGGATCCGCGGTAAATATCCCATCAACTTCTTTCCAAATCTGGTATTCCATGGCTGTCAGGCCCGCCGCACACATTGCGCCACAAAGGTCGGAATACCCTCGACCAACACACCGGAGGAGCGAGTTAGGCATGAGGCCGAAAAAGCCTGGATCAGTGTTACATAGTGAGCTGACAATGTTTATATATTCTTTGAGAACCTTGGGAGGTGTCCATACCAGTGATTATAGGTACCGAACCTGTAGGTTCGGATACTATTGACCCAATCTTCAGGGAGAGTCGATGGTAGAAGCTAGTTCCGAGGCGCTCGAATTCAGCTTCCTGTTCTGGCAGAGATTTGCCGAACTCTTCTGCGACAATATTGTCTAGATTTACGACTCGAGCAGGAATGCCCTCCTATCAATGAACGTTAATGAGCAGGAATTTCCATCTTGGATGGTCAAAGTACCTTGATGTTCAATGCAGATGCCACGACATGACACGCTAATCTCTCCCCTAACGATAGGACGCGATCTTTCGTCCGCGGTGACAGCTCTCCCACAACCTGGGGGCAGAACAATCAGTACAAGGTAAAAGGGCTTTCTCGGCTCGATAATAAGCGTACCTGCGCCGCAAGAAGAAACTTGCGAATTTCTTCGCAGTCGTTGACCACTCTTACGACAGTCTCATTGAGCAGCAGGTGGCTGGTGTCTCTGGAATAGGCCCGAAACGAATGCAATTTATCGAGATGGGCATCGCGAATGCTATCAATCGCCGCATTTACACAAGTAATCGATTCCACACCGATAACCTCTGCATATTGAAGGCAGTCGAGCAGCCGACTTGTCGTGCCGCTGGCCTTGGTGGTACCAGATAATGCAGAGCAGACGACAGCGACGTTATATTTCTCAAGATAAGATGGAATAATTGTCCCACACACCTTGTCCAGCAATTTCCCAAGGCTGGTGCCGCCATACTTCTGGACAACCCATGGCTTTGGCTCAGGGCAGATGGTCATTTTGGTTCGGTAAAGGTTCGATTGTTGATAGATAGGGGCTTCGAATGAGCGGTGACTTATCTGTGGAAGGACCCGAAACAAAAAGCCAATAACCGACGAGCCAAGTCAGTTATCATGCATCTTACGTTCTCAAAATCTTCCTAAATGTCAATTATTACGGAAAAAAAATGAGCTTTTTCCCAAGCACGAATGATAACGGTGTTTGTGACTCTTATCTGTACCTTTGGCTCACCCGAGCTGCAAAGACCGTTGCTGGCGATTCGGGCTTTGCACAAGGGGATTGCCATGGAAAGCCGCGAATCGGCCTTTTTGCTGATGTCTTAATGATCGACAGCGACAACTTTATTTTGCTATCTCAAATTCTGGCGATCTTCACGGGTCTGAGTTGCTTATGCAAGCGAGAGATGATATATATGTGTCTGCTCCAAGAGGATGTTTTTCGTTCTTTAAGCAAGGAAGGCGACAAACCTCAGTCTATTGACAAAGTTACATAATTGTACACCGAGGAAATCGACGAACCATTTCATCAACATGTCCCAATCCAGTCCGTCTAAGGCCCCAGCATCGAAGTCGGAAGTCCAGTATAGCCTCGGCAAGTCTTTTGCTAATCCAACTGGAATGTGAGTATCTCTTATCAACCTACCATGGAAGTTTTCCAAGGCCCTGACTCGAGATACAAGTGCGGTGCTAGGCCTTGCGATTAGCGTCTCGACGCTGGGATGCGATCTTATGGGATGGAGGGGGGCTGGTGGTGATGGCGCGGCGTCAACGTGAGCTTGCCTCTTGCGCAAAGTTTTGATTTCTCGGTGACTCACTATGTCCATAGGGGAACTTATTTCTTTATGGGAGGCCTGCTCATGATACTTGGTGGCTTCCTAGAGTTTATTGTGGGAAACACATTCCCATTCATTCTTTTCTGTGGTTATGGTGAGCGCCAAATAAACGCCCGGGTTTTATAAAAGGATGACAGACTGATCGCTTGAACGAGAACAGGTGGCTGGTGGTTGAGCTTCGGCGCCACGCTCCAGCCTTTCTATGGAGCATACGGAGCCTACTCGCCCGATCCCTCGACCCCCTCAAAGGGCCTTGAAACGTCTGGCTTCAATGCAAGCTTTGGTAAGGATCCTAGGATTTCTTTCTTTTGCAGACTTCTCTCCAGTCCACCAGCATTGTTGCTGACATTCCTCTACCAGCATTCATGCTCGTATACATGGCAATATTCTCTCTCGTGTGTTTCCTAGGCGCATTGAAAGTACACATTGCGCTTGCTGTGGTGGAGTTGAGTCTTACTATTACCTTCGGGCTTCTAGCGGGCGCATTTTGGGAGGTTGCTATGGGAAACGCAAGTGTTGCCTCGAATCTTCAAACGGTAAGCATAATAATACTTGATTTGATTCATTGACCTACCAAATCCAAACCTAATGACATTCTCATCAATTTCAGGCCGGTGGCGCTTTTCTTTTTATCGCGGGAATTGCGGCTTGGTATATACTGTTCTCGCTCACCCTGGGCTCTGTGGGATTTCCCCTTCCACTCCCCGTCGGCGACCTCAGCGGTTTCCTCACAAAGAAAGAAAAACTTGGCTCTGACGCTGTGGTTTGAAAGCATCTGCTCCTGGGACAGGAGACTTATAATGTGAGGAGGCAATAGTTCCATAATTGAAGTCGAAGGTGGAGAGGTACCCACGGTACTGCCTTGGATGGAAAGAATCACTACTAAAAGCAGAAAACACCTACTACAATATTCTAATATTAGAAAGATTGAATCTTGATCTATACCGTACGATATTGACAAATTTCCCCAGTAGCCACGTATATACAGCATTGCTTACCTAGGTAAGCTACAAATAGAGGACAATATCAGAAGGTAGCCTCCTCTGTATAAGGATATAAACCATTAGGCGGTCTACGGGCGTGAATAGGCGCCATAAAAAGATTAAAATTCACCGCTTAGCTAACCGCTTACCTTTTTGGTTCGATGTTCTACCCGCTTGGTTGTCTCATTGATAGGAAATTACGTTATAGGGTGTTTAATAAAATATTGGCCAAAATGAAGGCAAAAAGTTCCCGAATTTGCTTTTTGGAGGGGCATGGCTGAATATAATTTGCCCGAGAACCATGACAGAAAGGAGAACAATGACGTCATTGGAAGCTGGCCCGAAACACCTTTTGCTTGTATGAGTTGGGTAAAGAAAACATCACCGATAGACTTGGAAGAGGGGGCCGGCTGGGTATTAGGGAACGCACGGGCATCAAGACGATGGGGACCGGTGAGCCAATAATATCAATGGTCGCCATGTTCTTTTGCTGCTGAACTGGAGAATGTTTGTGGTAAAAGTGGAGGAGGATCTTACTAGCGTTGTTTGTTCTATTCAACACCCGCATCCTCCTGATTCCCAAGCCTAGGTGAGCCCCTTTATTTTGCTCCCAGTTTTATATAGAACAACACCTTTTAAGGACCGTGCAAGGGGCCTACTGACTTATTCTAATACTAGTACTGCTTTCCTAAACCCACAATATCTAACCCGTTGTGAACTCAATGAGCCTATAGATGCTTAGGAAGCTAACCCTCCGTCAGCAAATGGGTGCCGTGAGAGTTGAGCCAATTTTACCTCATAGATCTATTTAAAATTCGTCATAAATGGATTTGACAGAATCCAAATTCCAAAAACTTAAATCAGAACTTCCCGTGGCTTGCCAGTGGAACCCAGGAACAGCTCTTGCGAGTGGCCAGTGAAGTCCCAAAGGTGTGGGGCGTTTAGCGTTGGGGGCTGGCAAAGGTACTCGAAAAGGCACCAATTCCCCGCGAAGGCGCGGTGGCTAGGCTGGTTCCATGGTTTTCATCTCCAGAACATAATCCACGATGAAGATATCTCTGAGTGACGTGCTATTCTTATTTCAAAAGCAGAAATACCAGCATGTTCGCGTCGCAGACAGACAAATGGGATTAGAAGATGACACCGAGCTATTCTGCCTCCACAAGAACCACGCCAACACCCCCGGCGATACTGTCTCTCAATCCCAAGAGAAGAAAAAGGAGAAGCCACGAACTGGGTATGAATGGCGCCATGGCGCCACAATCTGCCTCGCTGCAACTGTTGCAATTCTCCTGTTGAATGTCATTCTCACAGCCGTCGCTGTCTCCCATGCAGAAAACCCTTCATTTGAAGCAGAGGCTATCTTCGAAGGTGACTGTGGACGCACGAAATATTGGTCAACGACATTGCATGTTTTGATCAACATATTTGGGACTGTTCTTCTAGGAGCCAGTAATTACTGTATGCAATGCTTGAACGCCCCTTCCCGACAGGATGTCGATCGCATGCATGCGACCGGGAAGTGGCTGGACGTGGGAACACCGAGCATAGCCAACTTGTGGGTAATGAAATGGGAGCAGGTGTCACTTTGGTGTTTATTGTTTCTCAGTTCACTTCCATTCCATATGCTGTGAGTATTATGTGGGATTCGCTTCGAACCAGCTAACAGACGTAGGTATAATTCGGCCGTGTTCTCGACAATGACTTCCAATGCGTATGGAATTGCTCTTGTTTCCTCGAATGTCTCCATCGGATCCGTAGACTCTTCTACCGACTCCTGTTACGAAAAGCTCGTGGGAACAGACCCCACACGCATACAGTCAATGTATCGCGACGGTGAATTTGAAACTCTCAGCAAAGAAGCCTGCATCAAGGCATATGGAGTGCCATTTCTCTCCAACCGCCGAACACTTCTGCTCGTCTCTGACAATTCTTCAATCCCATCTCCAGGTATCTGGGTTGGAGTTGGAAATCCAACATCGTCCACTGATGATGATCAGGATCCGTTCGGATGGATGTGCGATAGTCCCGGGATCAATTACACTTTTCAATCGTCTAATTGCCTTCAATCTGCTGTTCTTGAGCAGATTGATATGTGGGCAGTAACGGCACAGCCCTTTACCACAAATACAATTGTTGTGGCGGCGCTAGATGGCTCATTTGCCTTTACTGCTTCTAATTACTCTGATTTGCAAGGTACATCGTTGCCACATCATGTTCAATCGGACATAAACACACTAGGGGCCTCACTCGAGGTGAGTGAGGGCTTTAATACGGTTAAGGCCACTTGGGACTTGCTTCATAGTCAGGATTGGGAGACCCCATCGTTTGCTTCCACGGTCACGGTGTACGATTCGCATGAGAGCTGTGCGTCCCCATCCGGCATGACCATATGGCCACAGTATTACCCAATTGAATATTGTCTGAGCCAGCAGGTGAAGGAGCGATGTCAACTCATGTATAGTCCGTCAATTTGCATGGTGGTCATCATATTCAATCTCATTAAAGTCATTTGCATTCTGTTGACCATCGGACAACGACGGCCGGACTTGTTCCTGACAGTCGGCGATGCTATATCTTCCTTCCTCAAATGCCCCGATCGAACTTCATTATGCCAATCTTGGGTGGATCAAAAGAACATAAAAAGAACATTTTCAAGGGCCGAACCTGTAAAATCGGGGGTTTTACCGCCACAGAGACGCTGGTTGTATGCTGTCGGTTGGCGACGCTTGACTATCACCATTTTTTGGTAAGCACCTCAACGCCTTCTCCTGGTATAATTACGTACTCACCTGAATAGTTACCTGAGCTGCCTTTTCGTAGCAGGGTGCCTTGCTGGTATCACTTACAACGGTGTTACCGAACACCTGCCCAATTCCAACATCTCCACCGTCTGGAGTCTAGGTTTCGCTGCCGTCCAACCACAGACCCTACTTCGCTATTTGACAACATATCGCCTCATCGCCATGGTGCTCCTCTCTAACACCCCTCAAATCATCCTATCCATGCTGTATTACCTGATCAACAGTGTACTCACACGCATGCTCATGGCCGCCGAATATAACAGCTACTCCATCCGCCGAAAGCCTCTTCGCGTGTCATGGCCCGAAGGCCTTCAACGCTCCACATATTTCCTTACTCTGCCATACAGATACAGCGTCCCGCTAATGGTGATCTCGGCTCTATTGCATTCATTATTATCATTGAGTATCTCATACGTTCGCATCGTCCAGTATGACCAGTTTGGTGTCGTTGATGAAAGCAAGACGATCTCCACATGTAACCTCTCGCCAATCGCCATGATTTTTACGCTCTCACTCGCCGGACTGGCATTTGCCTTGCTGATTGGATTGGGGCTTACCCGATTTCCGACTCGCATGCCGCTTGCCGGGAATTGCAGCTTGGCGATCAGTGCAGCGTGCCATCCACCAATGGGCGATGAGAATGCAGCCCTCAAACCGATCATGTGGGGGGAGATTTTGCTTTATGCAGTTGGTGATAGAAATCGAAGCATGATGGCAGAGCCAGCCCGGCTAGTGAGTGAGGAGGCGAACGAGAGTGCGGAAGAAGAGGTTCTGGTTTTACGGAATATGGATTCTGTCATCTCTCATTGCTGTTTCACCTCGATGGACGTGGTAGAACCAGTATCTTCGCGACGTTATGTCTAGACTTACGGATGCTTACAGCAACCGAGTCCACTGCTTCGAAAAATCGATGAAGTACATTTTCAGGCCGTCAAGGATTATCCGCTGTGGAGCGGAAGACTCAGCTGTGTTGGGCAACTGTTCGTTTTTCTGTACAAGTAATGATACTTTGATATTCTTGAGGCGTTATGAGTCTTTGTATATAGTGTATATTGCTCGATATTATGTCCCCTTTAGCTATTCTACGTTGAACTACAGTGTAATTCTTGCCCCCTCCATAGTTAAGAGAGCGGCAGCTAGGCTAAAAACCGACTAGCGTACACTATTATTTAGGAAAACCAACACCATTATTCAGAATTCTCCTCTTACTACTAATATACTAGTTTCTTATTTTCTGAAAGCTACGCAGAAATTAAAATGATATTAGTCGTAGTCCTATAGATCTTGGGTTGAGCTAGTACCACACCCCCCGCCTCCTTCCACCCGGCCTCAAAATTTAGGTGTCCGCATTTTCTGCCAACCAAATCACACCTGATTCCTTAGGTGTTTTTTTTTTTCTAATGCAGAGTTTTCGTATTCTGATTTACATAGTAAAACTGCGGGTTTTAACCCTATTAAATCACTCGTTTTCCGTACAATTAAACCATCTATATACATCTCCATTGAAAATACGTGACCCCACTGGCTGCCTTATTGTACCATCGTCTATCCTATCATCCGGGGCTATCTGGTTCGGCAAAGAGAAGGCTAGAGGCTAGAAGGTAGAGGCTCTGTTTTGATGGAGATTGGCTAAAAATAGAGGGCAAAAATGGGATGTAAAATCGATGCAAAATCGTACGTATACGAGATTGTTGAGGAAGGAGAGATAGAAGCGTTATATAAGGCGGTGCGATATTATTCTGCACTAAACCTAAATAGGGGTCGGTCACTCTAGGGGATATATTACCCCGGGAGGGGGTGGTTTTAGTTCAACCCTAAACTTAAATAGGTGTGGAAGCCTGATTCCTAAGGTTGGGGACAGTTTGGGATCCAGAAATGACCCGGAAAGTATTTATGACATATTGATACCTATCGCCAGCCGTAAACCAATCGGCAAGGCCCAGCATCAAATATTACCGTTGTGCAATAGGGAAACTGAAAAAAATATGGCTCGGTTTTCCCCAAGGAGCCATAGGCCAAAGTCAGCTTCACATAGAGCAGATATGAGAAGATTATCGGCCCAGAGCCGAGAGCCAGTTCCCCAGTTCCGTGCCGGAATTTCCTGGAATAGACTGATAGTGGGGTATAAGCCATTTATACTTTGTGGCTTTGCTTCGAAGAACATAAGCAAATAAAGAATAAAGTTATTTTCCGGCTTGTCTGATGGGCCAAGATTGCGTTCCACATCCACCTCACAGTAATTGCCTTATCTCACTACGGGACGTGATCTGGGGACGGTCTTGCCTACCAGTCTCCGCAGCTTATCATTTCCCCGCCACATAATGCAGCATATACTGGCAGATCACCAAACACCGTGTCGCTGATAGGCAATAGTCGGGATTTGCAAATCCCGTATATCTCGGCGATCCATCTCCCAGGAGAAGGACTATACAGCCCGCCAACCGAACCCACCATAGCTACATTTCCGTCTCTGGACTGAAGCCAAAACGAGTGTCGGCCTAGCCACCTGCGTGAGGCCTGATGGACAAACAAAGCTCTGGAAAGCCGAAACGAAGCGATGTTCGAAAGCGGTCAATTGCGCCGCCGGTCAAGTTGGCCTGCCTCGCCTGGTAAGCTCCGCGCTCTCGAGTTGTCAACTAATTACCGACGTGCGGTATTACTAGGAGGCTAACCTTCCAGTGAAGTAGACGCTCTCGGACACGTTGCGATGGCAAAGAAATATGTACAAATGTATGTTATTCCCGAATGACTTCATAATCATAACTGAACAATTTCTAGTGCCAGAGAAAGGGCCAAAAATGTGCATACCTGCCCAGTAGACGCGGAGGTGCTCGAACGGGCAGCCGTTTTGCGCAGGACGGCAAACAGAACAACAGTCAGAATAATCAGATCCAACCGTGTAAGTACTCGGATAGAAGACCACAGTCGGATAGAAGAATGGAAAGTCCGGTTTTGTCCATGCGGCTAATCATTTACGCAGTTCCAGTTGAAGAATACATTGAACCAGGAGCCGGGCTTCGCAACCTCGAAGATATTTGTCGAGACAGCGACTTTATCTTCGATAGCATATTTCAGCATGACGAAGATGTTGTTCTCTTCGACTCTCAGCCATGTCGACTGTTGTCACCGGTGGTGCGGGCATACCAGAGCGACCGTGACATGTAAGGCCTCTGTCACCATGGATGAGTTCACAAAATATCTAACATTCCTCTTAGACTAGATGCATACTATATCTACATCCATCCTTATTTTCCGATTCTACCTCCTGCCACGTCCGTACCGACAGACCGTCCCATTGCCATTACCGAAGACGAGCAGAATTTGAATGATGCCGATTATGAGCCTTCTTCGTCTCTCAGTCTCGGCATTTTGACCATCTTATCGTTGATTCCCCATCCAGACGACCCGAATCCCGGTAGTGAAGATGCCGTTCTATTCCGCAGAAAGTATGCTGAGAGTTTGGCTCAGGCGGCCTTGGAAAGCGTCAATATTGAAACTGAAGTGCCAGCCTCCTCAACGTCGCCTGCGCAGGTCCTTTCTGAAGGCCCAGATGCGTACCTGTTTATGCCTTTTCACCCCCATGTCCCAGTCGAGTTGGAGAGCATAATCGCCCTCTCTCTTTTAAGCGTATATGAATACGCACAACGGGGGAACATCAAAAGAATGCGTCAACGAGCGGGGCAGGCCATCATGGCAGCTATGGATTTGTCTCTTCACCGTGAACCAGAAACTGACAAATGCGACCAATTTACAGAAGCAAGGCGCCGGGCTTGGTGGATGACTGTAAGGTCTCACCACCAATGCGAGAATGAATCATGCAGCTAATTCAAATTGCCAGTGCATCTGTAATTGCCAAGGGTCGGTTGTCAGTGTCACTGTAGGTCGATGTCCTCGTCCCTCACTTCTCTTTGATTTGGGGCTAAGTGAGAATAATCAAGGAACCAGCAATATCCATGGACGACCCGAGATTTACCACTCGATATCCTACTATTCATGCAGACTCGAATGTAAGTACGGCACCGACGGACTTGCCTCCTTGTCACGACTCTTGCTGAGACTTCGAATATTAGGCATGGTCCTTTTTTATCGATACCCAACGAGCGATCGTTTCCGCAACGGTGGCTGTGGTCGAATTAAATAAAGCTCTGAAAACTGGAACTGGCGTGCAGGCAAGGTTGGACCGCAACTTTGAACTTGATAATGAGATAAAGTTGCTAGCTTCCAAAGCCGACACTTATCTGCCGCCAGATCCTGTATCGAGCCTACTCGACCAAGGCGAGTCTGTAGTTGCGCAGAGTTTGATATTGATAGGACGCATCAAGGTGAACAGGTAAGTTGTCACACGTTTCATGCTTGACGGAGAGAAGATTCTCATGACACCACTGTTTAGCGCGAGGATCAAACTCCATCGATACAGTGCTTTCTTCGATCTCCCGATCTTCCCTCAAAAGCACTGCGACCTGACGCCGTCGACTAGACATGGGGAGGATTCTGGTCCAGATAATTCTCCGACGTGCTCATGTCCCACATCTACCGCCTCCTCCACTCCACCTGTCGGTTCGTCCTGGGATAATGCGCATTTGCCAAATACGTCGTCACTGCCATCTGTAGTCAGCCTACCTGCTAAGGATGTTCTCGGACTTGGCAATCAGTTATCGGCCAAGATTTGTCTCAAATCCGCATTGAATATTGCTCAATGCTTTGAACGACTCCCGTATCCCAACCCTTTTGGCTCATGTGATGCATCCACCTCTCCAGCGTCCCAAAATTTGACATGGAAAACAGTTCTGCCTCGCACCATGCCATCTTTTGCGTGCTGTGCAATGCAAAGTTGCTACTCAATGTTAATGGTCCGTCACAAAGTGGAGACTATGCACCAGAAGAATACTACGGCGAATCCAATGGTTGAGCAATTGTACAACCAATTGCAACAGGGTCTTAAATCTGTATTTGGAGCTCTTGAAAACTATTCCATCGCTTTCGAGGCGCTTGCGGGTATGAGAGGTATGTAAAATGATCCACAACACCCTGGGCACAGAGAATGTTATTGACAGGCATTTCAGATCAAATTAAAATGACCATTGATGCTTCTCAATAACCTAATAAGAGCTGAAAATCTATACCTGTGGCGTCGAGAAGAACGAGGATTGGTAATTTGTACAAATGAGGCAAGAGAGGGACGGCAGGAATTCGGGAGTTTGGCGGAATGGGAATGTTATTATCTTTATTATCTTTCTATATCCGTATACCATCTTGTAACTACGAGCTTTTACGCATTGAGCAGAGTTTTTGGCTTTGAATAATCAACACATCGTCACTCTGCACATCATACAAATTGGTTGTCGAGAGGGCTGGGAAGGACAGAAACTAGCCTACTCTCGGAGGGAATCAGGAGGGGAAAAACCTCATGATCATCGAAGAAGCTATCTGGCGCACCCCTCAGATATATGAGGGCTGGCAAGCGTGGAGGCGGTGAGAAACTGCCCGTCATGGGGCTCACCGCTTCTGACACTGGTGCTTTTCTTACTGTATTCTTTTCACTAGTTGCTGGGAACTTCGTCAATTCAAAAATCAATGTATCTCCAAGTGCTGATCTGCATGGACTATTTTTCAGACAGATCTCCTTTGAATCACCGAGCCGCTGAGGCCGTCGAGCAGATGTGGTGGGAACCTTTCCGAGGCATATCGTTGTGGGATAACGCTGCCGGAAGTACAGCCATAGGAGTCCGGCAACAAACCCGATAGGGAGTTCGTTGTACGCATAGCACATCGAGACTTCCCAGAGATTGATAATGCGTTGATCAGGTGGGGAGCCAGAGACCGATGTGGTCATGTTAATCGGTCGGTGTTCGGCCCGGGTCGGTGTTTAAAACCGGCGTTTGGGAAACGGTAACTTTAGATAGATACATGATACGGCAAACGCCTATCAACGCTGAGAAATCCAAGTTATATGGTGACTTGACTGGTAACTCGCGTACTTTTAGAGCAAGATATATCATCTCAAGTGCAGGCGCAAAGCCAACACATTCAACACGATTCACAGCAATCATCCTCGCAATACCAGCTCGCTCGATAATTATTCCAACAAGAACCATTTCTAGCAAGATGACTATCTCGGGATCTCTCAAGGACGTCACGAAGACACCAGCGTGGACGACACTCTCGCTGCACGGTGGCCAGGAGCCGGACCCCATTAACGGCTCCCGAGCCGTGCCGCTCTATCAGACGGCCGCATACAACTTCTCTGATGCCGCTGATGGCGCTAGCAAGTTTGCGTGGTCCAAAGATGGATATGTGTATACCCGTATGGGTAATCCTACGAATTCAGTCTTCGAGACAAGAATGTCTATGTTGGAGGGCGGCGTTGGCGCTGTTGCCACTGCCTCTGGTCACGCTGCGCAGGTACGTTTTGAATCCCATAGGCTTTTGTCTGGTTATTCTCCCGTGTAGTTACAAGGGAGATTTCTAGGCGACAAAAAAGGAAAATCTCGAAGCTAACCAGTCACAGTTTATGGCTATCACTAACTGCTGCTCTCCCGGCCAAAACTTCGTTAGCACCAGCTGGCTGTATGGTGGAACCTACAACCAGTTCCGGGTCTACATGAAGAAGTTCAATATCGATGTTAAATGGGTTGAGGGCAACGACCCGGCCGATATCGAAAAGGCAATTGATGAGAACACCCGAGCGGTGTACATCGAAACGATCTCCAATCCCAAGCACAGCGTGCCGGACATCGAGGCCATTGCTGCTGCTGTGCACAAACATGGGATACCCTTAATTGTCGATAACACGTTCGGCATGGGGGGCTACCTGTCCCGACCACTTGTGCTGGGAGCTGATATCGTCACACACAGTTGTACCAAGTGGATCGGTGGACATGGCACCAGCATGGGCGGCATCGTGATAGACGGTGGTCACTTCGACTGGAGCGCATCTGGCAAGTTTCCCAGCTTCACAGAGCCCGCAGATGGCTACCATGGCCTGCGCTTTTGGGAAACGTATGGCTACAAAGCTCTGGCCGCCAAGCTCCGGATGGACAGCATGCGCGATCTGGGCCCGTGTATGAGCCCATTCAATGCATGGCTGTTCCTGCAGGGTCTGGAGACGATCAGCCTGCGTGGAAACCGCCATTGCGAAACCACTCTGGCTTTGGCAGAGTGGCTTGAAGCTCACCCTTCCGTCAACTGGGTCCTCTACCCGGGCCTGAAATCTCACCCAGACAACGCACTTGTCCAGAAAGTCATGCCCAACGGTGGTGGTGGCGTCCTTACTTTCGGCGTGGTAAGCTCAATCGATTTCTTTTTCAACCGCCCTTGAGCCATGGGGCTAATCAGATAATTCCACAGGCTGGAACTGTCGAAGAAGTCCGGGCAGTTGTCAACAATCTGAAGCTGTGCAGTCATTTGGCTAACGTCGGTGATGCCAAAACCCTCATCATCCACCCATGGGTCACCACTCACCAACAGCTGCCCGACGAGGAAAAGATCAAGGGTGGAGTCACCCCAGACCTGATCCGTGTTAGCGTCGGTCTCGAGGATTTTGAGGATATCAAGCACGACTTCGAGCAAGCGTTCGTTGCGGCGGGATTGAAGGCAGCTCCGAAGCTGAATGGTGATCCATTTGACAAGGCTCTGGCCTTGTTTAAGGATGGGTTCATGAAGGATCTCGGTACCGCGGCGCCCAAGCCGCTTGTCGTTTGAAGCTTCTTCAGTTTCCTTCTGTCGGAAGCGGTGAGCCCCATAACGGGCAGTTTCTCACCGCCCTCATATAGCTGAGGGGTTGTCTCCCTTCTGCATGATTTTCTGCCTTGGTGATTCTTGCTCGTAGGCCTATTATAAGCCCCTCTCGACACCTTCATATTTTACAATCATTTGTTCCATATTTACGTTTGTGAACACAATCTCTACGTTATACTAGATGCCTCAGATTCATGGTCTCCCTGCTTATAGATGTCAAAATTTCTGAATAAGTTACGTGAGTTGTAATTTCGTAGTTTTGCTATGTGAGGTAGCTCTCTCAAGTCTGACCATGAAATTGTAAGTAAATGTAGGGAAAGGAAAAAGACAAAGAGAGAATCAGATCAGAAACATGTATGCAGTGATGCATTGGTGCCTCAGGTGGAGACATACAGTGGAAACGTATTTAGAAACCCGGTATCCAACCTTTTTTTGCTGCACAAATCACCCCTGATTTCTAAGGTGTCTAGTTATTTCCTTCCCTCCTGCTTTTAGGGAAAGAACTGAGAATCTCACGAATCACTCTTTTATTTGCACTCGTAATTGTTTGACAGTACACTATCAACTGTCTACGGCATAATCCCTCACTATATGCAACAGTAAAAGTCCAAGATGCCACCATCTATCTCCGTTCCATCTGCATAACGCCTTATACCTCGTCAAATGCTACATTTATCCCAGGCTTTTTGTTGACGGTCAATGAGCTGGAAAGAAAGTCATGAGTTTCTCTTCAAATGGCATCAAGGGTAGATGGACTGTTTCCTTACAAGATATCGGGGCGCGAGTAGCTACCAACGGGGTCAAAGTCCATCTACAGAAAACAAATTGCGGTCAGTCCACAGCACAATTCCGAGGAGCCTGACATTGAAACTCACCCGAGCCTCTACAATATCGGACATTTCCAATGTTGCAAGGATTATTTCCTCTCTGTCCCAGACCGGTTGCGCAACAAAGGTGCCAAGAGGCCCGACCACACAAGAACCGCCATGGCTCAGGATATCTTCTGCTTCCCATCGAGACCCGTCGGGCTTGCGGTCGTGGTGTTCTGATGTAAATGGGGGGTAATCGGCAGGGAAATCAGACACCTTTTCAGGGAAGATGCTATTAGCGAGCGATCTCCTCTCACTGATTCTTCAAACAGGGGAATAGGAGATAATGCAAGAAATGGTTACCTTGCAGAATTGGTTTGAGGATATAACAAAGCATCGGCCTTCTTTCGCAATGTGTTGCATTGTTGCAATCCAGCTCGGCAGGTCATCGGCGTTTGGAGCAATGTAAATTCTAATGGCTGAGTTAGGCTCAAGGACCTCGCGAAGTCAAGTGAGAGTTAAAATGGAAGGAGGCTTACTCGATCCCTTGTTGATATAATGCCAGACGTGCAGCAGGCATATAATTCTCCCAGCTAAAGGTATAATCAGCATGGGTCATCTAACCATAGAGAAAAGAGCGGTGGCTTTCTGACCAGATGAGCCCTCCGACTTTGCCAATATCAAGGTCCACAACATCCAGCCCATCACCGGCGCCTCTACCCCAAACCAGCCGCTCAGCTGCTGTGGGGATCAGCTGATAACCAATCAGTTAGCCTGATGGAGATAATAGACAGCGAATATGTATACCTTGCGATGTCGGGACAAGATAGCGCCCTCGCGACTCAGGAGCAACGCTGTGCAGTAGAGAGTTCCGCCATCCTTTTCTATGATTCCCACTTGAAGGTGAACGTTGTTATTCCTGGCTATCTCACATAGTTGATCCAGCTCCGGTGAAGGAATGGCAACAGCCGAGCTGTAGTATCGAGCGTACCACTTGCGCCCTATACTTTCTGTATCAGGCGAACATTTTCATGATAGAAGACAGGGCGGCTCATACGAACCTCGAGGCTCTCGCGTGCCGATTGTTGCATCGAAGGCATACCTCCATGGATATGCAGACAGGAACCCCTCCCTAATCCGTATTAGCTGTCATGTTTCGTGGGCTTCGAGGGGCAAAACATACGGGAAAACGACAAGGTCAGCGCCTGCGCCTGCGGCCTGCGAGGTAAACTCGGCGACTTTTTGTAGACTCTTTGGCAGATCAAATGACACAGGGGCAGCTTGAATAGCTGCAACCACAACCCTATTCTTTGATTCGGGCATCTTTCTTCCTTTTTTTTGGGGGGGGGGGGGGGGGGGTGTTGATGTCCACTGTAGAGAGGGAAGGCGCTGATGTCCTGTGAGGTTGAAAAGAAAGAAGAATAATAAAGCCAGCAATTCTGCGCTATTTTAAGCCAGCATCCAAAATAAAACAGAAGAAAAGAAAAGTAAATTAAGATGGCTGCGGACCTAGGCAAAGGTACGAGCAGCTTGAAATTCGCTCCGCGGTGATTCTGATAGAGTTGCGGAGCTTATCAGGAGCGAGGATTAGACCCCGATGCCAGGCCTTTGCAAGACCAATCAGATCGAAAATTGAAACCCCCATGCCGGGCTTTGAAAGTCAGATCAGCAAACACCGAGCGCTCTCCTAGTATTACGTATCGCAAATTATTCCATTCTATGCCTATGCCTGGCAATGACAGATTTGGCTCCTGCATAATATGAAATAAGCATAGAAATATACGCCGGAAGACATGCTCTGCGGCCCACGCAATCAATCTACTCTTCGCGGTACTGCTAAAAGTCAAAACAGCTATTATGGAAATTGGTAAGTCTAAGATCCTCCTTGATGTGCACTTGGCTATTATACGGGACTAATACGAGCTTACCAGAACTTGACCACAAACCGGCGCATCCCAATCCTTTTGCAGACCACGTATCTGGTCAGCGTATTGCCTTAATTCCGTCTCTAACACTTGAATCCGGGCATGTACTCAAGTCATGCCAAGTGGCTTACAAAACCTGGGGCCAGCTCAATGCCACTCGCGACAATGTGCTAGTCGTTTGTCATGCACTGTCCGGGAGCAGTGATGTTGCTGATTGGTGGGCGCCTCTCATGGGCCCGGGGAAAGCCTTCGATTATACTCGGTTCTTTGTCTTCTGCGGAAATGCACTCGGATCGCCCTACGGAAGCTCATCGCCCTTGACAACAAATATTGATACTGGACGACCTTATGGCCCTGAATTTCCACCCACCAGTATCAGGGATGACGTAACGTGCGCAATAGCCTGTTTGTCCCTTGATTTATGAGGCTCTCCTTGCTAACATATCCGTGGAAGAGCACACAACTTAGTCCTTGATGCACTGGGCGTTTCATCCGTCGCTGCCGTAATCGGAGGATCCATGGGAGGGATGACAACGGTGGAGTAAAAATATACGCCCGGGCTTGTAACAGAATGACAGACTGATCGCTTCAACGAGAACAGGTGGCCCCTCTGTGCACCGCCCGGGTTCGTGAAGGCGGTTGTCCCTATTTCGACCTCGGTTGCTCAGAGCGCCTGGGGGATTTCATGGTCCGAGGTTCAGAGGCAATGTATTCGCTCGGATCCTTGTTTCCGTGATGGTTACTACGAGCTGGACCAACAGCCGCAATCTGGCCTTGCGACAGCGCGCATGGTGGCCATGTTAACATATCGTTCAGGGGAGAGCTTTGAGAAGCGATTTGGCAGGAAACCATCCAGCCAGAGCAAATACCTGATGCCGCCTGCAGTGGCACCGGTATGTAACGGTTCATCATCTCATTCATCACCGTCCTCAAACGCCCCTACGAGACAATTTTCTGCCCAGGATTATCTGGATTACCAGGGAGCCAAGTTTCTGCGTCGGTTTGACGCAAACTGTTATCTCCATTTGACGCATAAAATGGATACGCACGATGTTCGACGTGGGCGTGTACCCGAGGATCGCGACCCCCATTTGAATGGCGAGGGCAGCCCTCCCGACAACACCGCAGCCGCCGTACTCTCGCGTGTGCCATCGCATTCCTTGGTTATTGGCATTGATTCTGATGTTCTTTTTCTTCCCACCCAACAACATGACCTGGCCGCTTCCCTCCCGGATGCCACCTTGGCCATGCTCCACTCGCCAGACGGACACGATGCGTTTCTCCTCGAGTTCGAACAATTGAACCATTTGATTATCGATCGACTGAAATGGCTGTTTCCAGCCATGTACGAAGGATTTGTGGAGAGGGTAGCAAACATTGGCACGCCCAGCTTGACGAATGGGGTCAGTGTGGGCGAGGTGGACTGATGAGAATGGTCTATTGTTCAGATCTTATGTGTGGACCGGTCCTGCCTTAACCCTACGCAAGAAGTGATACTCAGGCTCCCACTACTATATGTCTCATGTGTACATTTCGTGACAACCGGCACCGAGCCCCATCAGGGCCTATCGTGGCCTAATTACTTTTGTCGCCCTTTGCGATAGATGATGTACCTTATGATATGCTTCGCACTGTCGCAATTAAATCATTGAATCTCCCTATTCGATGGTCCACATTTTTGGCAGACGAGCCAGTCTCTATTCCGAGAGCTCTATGCGCTCATTCAAGGATGAGAAGAAGACGGTGGCTCGGTATCAATGGCTGTATGTTGTTGTCACAGAGCAGTCAGCGAGGTCATTGAGTAACCGTGCCTTCCCCCCAACTCATCAACTCGCGACTGAGCGAGCTGAATAATCCAGTCTAATACATATTTAATAGACACGTATTCAGAGGGCCTAACTGTGCAAAACCGAGTGATTTAACGGAGTTAAATCCTGCACTCTTACTAATAACTATAGAGACCAGAATCTGCATGTAAGATACCTTAGAAATCAGGGATGAGGTGGCCGGCAGAAAAGATGGACACCCGATCTCTGAGGCAGAAGGGTCTGGGGGTCAAAACAGGGAAGGGCCCTGATTAAGACATTCATCAGGTCATGTGATTGGATTTCTCCGAGTTCCTTTGGAAACCTGGCGACATCATCATTGGACACCCACACCGAATACCCACCGCACTTGAAGCAGGACTTGTGCATCCCCGTTGCGAGCTTTATATGCGCCATGCTCGCCGAGATAAGGTACAAGCCTTGTCGAGTGTTATCTGACCACCAAGTCCCCTACGTCATCTGGTTCGAAGATGCTCTTCAGCATTACGGTGTTCCTACGTTCGTGTTCGATTTATACTTACTTGTCCCTGACCTTGATGAGGCGGCTGCATTGCTTGTTGAGGCTGGGTGGGTTATTGATGCACAAGTGCTGCCTAAAATTGGGAATGCGGAGGTGGAGCTCCCACAATAACTGTTCTTCTTCCGGCTCAAGAGTGGAAGCTTCCTCTGACATCCAAGTCACCTCTTGAAGATGCGCCGTTGACAGCAGAATCATCACGCAAGAATGTGTCGTTCCCATCACTATCAGGCTTCCTTGATGCACTTATTGAGAGCTGGCTAGACTGTCCTAGTGATGATGCTATGTTACTGATTCACTTGGCCAGCCAGATCTCCTATCTTTATGCCTATGCACCTGCCCTGAAACAGCCATCATTCGCCGAACGGATGAAATATGAACCCCGCCAGTTCCACTTTGATGTGCTAGTAGGAATGGAGACAGGCACCATCCCGTTTCGAAGGCATCAACGTGCCATTCGAGATGCACTACTACAGGGCCAATATGAACTACGGGAATGTTCGGCATCTCATGATAATGAAGAAGTTTTTGATACAAGGAGAGTGAGAATGTCCTGACGAAGAGGCTACCTGCAGCTATCTGCTGAAAGATACTGTGTATGGAATTGACCATCAACCCCGACGCAGGAACTGCTTGATCAGTCTCGGCTTCCAAGATGGCCAGTAGGAGCTCAGTATTCCGTTGCCACAATGTTTCTGCTCAGCGGCATCAAATTCATCAAGCAACTCTTGCGGTGCATCAAGGGTCTTCTTGCTGTCCACGGTGATCATGATAGTCTTGGCAATGCTAGGAACACCATGCTGGTCCAAAACAAACAGCATCCAGTACCCGGGAATGAGGATTCCCGGCTCATTCGGAAGCCTGATCCCGTACGACGATTTCCTGCGGGGCAGAGGAATTGGACGGAGAGGAATACGTCGCTGATCAGTGTTGACGGTATGAGTGGTAGTACACAGACGCACAAGAGCAGCACTCTTGATTGCGCCATCTGTCTGGAACGCAAATATTCCGCCAACCTTTGCCTGTTCGGGGACTCCGGACAAAATAGCAGGCCGGGCACGGGGCTCTCCAGCCTCAGTGAGAAGATAAGGCGGCGTGAATATCTGTGCATCGTAGTGGTTGGCAGAGCAGTTTCCGCATAGACCGCCGCCACCGTTCAATACCCGACCATCATTGAGCAAGACAGAGATACTATGATAGACACGAACAAGGTTGTTTTGCTGGAGTTCAATGAACCTATCAGTCTCAGGGTCATACAGCTCGGGCACGAACTTGACATTATCCTGGTTAAAAGGCACACCAAAGGTCTGCCCGCCGACGATGAACACTTTACCGTCGGGAAGGATAACCGAGGTATGGAAGACGCGCTCGGAATGCATCGTTCCATTCTCTCCTGCCGGTTTCACGGTTGGCTTTTGACCAGGCTCGCCGAGTGTGATGATGTGTGCGTTGCTTGTTGCCCAGGATTTATCGTAATCAGGAGAACCTCCAATCGTGAGGATTTTTCCTTCAACGGCGTCAAACATGACGGCATTGCCAGACATCGAATCGTCATCATCTAAGCGATCCCCTGCGGCTTTGAAGCTGCCTTTCCCTTCGGTGTAGTACCAGTTCATGGCCCTACTGGGACCAGCCTGGAAAATCGTTTGCTGCTTCCAGCCGAAAAGCCAACCATGATTGTCTGCTCTCCATGCGCCTTCCATGTCATTGGTCAACATGGGTTTGACGATAGCACCCGGAAGCAAAGTCCAAGTCTGAGTGTAAGGATCCCAGACTTCGCCGTCTTTATCGATATTTGAACCTCCTGACCAAGAACCCCCGATCACGAATACACGTCCATCAGACATGGTGGTGGATGACTGATATCCACGTCGAAGAGTCATTGGAGGTCCTTTGACCCATGCATCGGCTGTCGAATTGTAGAGACTGGTCTCGGAGGCGTCGTTGCCACCTGTGACAACCATCATACCGGTACCGTCGATCGAGATACCGGGGCAGAACATATCATGCTGAGTGTTGGTCACAATGCGCTTCGACACGGTGTTTTCCTGTGGATTCCATCGAGTCATGACAGTCTTACCCCCGGGAGTCGCGTGAAACTGGTCGGAGGCCCACGATGACCAGAGAACAATGTTGCCGGAGGCCTCCTGAGCACCGGAGACTGGGACAACGGGCAAGTCAAGGGTGGGGCCCCAAACACCGCGCTTGGGGTCCTGGGGAATGGTGTATAGAGTGGCATAGATGTTGAGCTCAGAGATTCCGACCGATGATGGGCCCGCATTCTGGCCGTTGGCGACCAGCTTCAGGTATTGCGCAGAGATTGGCTCAATGGCAGACATACGCTGTCTGTTTGAGTCGGGCCACATCCCGTATGCGACCGGTCCCTTCCAGTTTTCTCCGTCGTTGCTGACGTAGACCTCATGTTGCGTAATCAACTGGTCTGGTCCAGCATCAAGCGGCGGCAAGATCACGAGACCACTGACAGTGTACGTGTCCTTCATGTTGACCGTGATATAATGGGAGCCATGGTCGACGGCACTATACCAGGATGTGGTATTCGTGCCATCGATGGCATTGAGGCATTCATTATCGCCGCTGGAGGAGCTGCACTGCAAGTCCCATTCGGTGCGGGGGACTCGAATTCCTCTGTAAGGAGGAGATTCGTCGACAAAGGAAGGTTCCCATGACGGGACATCATATTTTCCATAGCCGGAAATGCGCTCGGCTCTCATCGCCTCCATCATATAGGAACTGACAGCGTTCACACCCTCAATGGAGGCCCCGACGAGCAATTGCGCCCACTGGACTTTCATTGTGGCGGTTCCAGAAGTTTCAAAGAGAGGTAGAATAGACGACAAGGGCTAATACCATGAGACTAAAGAGATAAAGAAGAAAATGAGAGGGCGCGGTCCACATATAAGAGCAGCAGATGTGTCCTTGCCGTTCACATCGCCAGTCGATGGTAGAAGGGATCGTCGGCAATTACCGCAAAGGGTTAGGCCAATAGATGCTGAAGAACAGATCATTCCCATTGTTTTGAATGATGACCAGAGAATTAAACCCCAGTGATTGGCAGGCTTAAGCATGATTGCGACATCGACTCTCCAGTTATGCATCAGAGTGGAGATGAGATACGTAGAAGACAAAAGCCAAGACAGAGAAGATCGATGATCAGCGTCTTTGCCTGTGGGCTATCAGTGGAACTCCAGCCCGCCTCAGCCCGTATGAAATTGGTTCTACAGTGCTTGTGGCATTCAGCCGGTGGTGTGCATAACGCATTCCTGCCTAGGGTGTTTCGCGCTCCTCTTGCCCTAGGTTAAGGTTGTGTAACTCTGAGTCCCTGACTGACGTATCATGCATGTAACCGCAAGTCGATCCTCGATCGACCGAGATGAACTGTTTCAGCTTGTGGAGCCGGCGGGACTGTCCGCCCGAGCCGATCCAACCTTAATACACTATTCCTGAGCCAGATGTGGATAAATAGCTGCAAGCAAGTGGATTGTTCCAATATCTTTTTCTTCAATGCGTTTCAGCTGGGTGACAGGCCGCCACATTCCCAGCTTTCTGCACTGTTCAATGCTATCATGGCGAATGCGACATATACTCGCCTTGCATCCCCTTGCGGGCCTGGTGCTTTATGATGCTCATCTACGGTAAAAAAAATGTGTCATTTGATACCGCCAGTTAATATGCTTGTTTTAGTCAGCGAGTTTTCTCGGAATTGTGATAATAGTGTCTTACAATAGTAGGGAGCATCCATTAGGCGGGCTTCCAGCAAAATGTTCCCGCAAAATATGGTCAAGGGTTGACTAATTCGTCCCCCTGAATCTGATCTATCAAGAGGTGGGTGGCGATATCAGGCTACTCATTGCTTACTGCTCAGCTCCTGCAAACTCCATAGTGGGGAAGACCCATGTCTGAATGACGCCCTTGCAGAGAAAACACAGATGCTCGAGGTCACCGTCAAAAGATCTCCGCAGCAATCCACTGTAGCTAGAAAAAAGTGCACGGCATGGCGGGAGTGGTACGTGTTGTGTGGCACCTGCCCGCTTCACCGGGGAAGTGTAAATGGGGCACTTTACTTTTGGTCTTAAAGGAGAGCTGATTGAGAATAAGTTTGTCGCTGTAGTCATATAATTATTCCAACATTAGGAATTGTAACCTATTCAACAAGAGATATGTCAATGCATCGCATTTGATTAGTTATAGAGATGTGCTATTCCCAGGGGTGCCTATGCTACGTCTGGTCGGTTCGCTACCAATTGCACCTACGAACTCACCAGGACTCAATCTCGGATAGTGGGGACTAGTTCACGGGCACATTTACCTATCTCCACATTATTGCGGGACTACTGCTGTTCAGCTCCGCCGGTTCCACCGTTATTCGTTTATCCATAGAGCGAGTAATGTAAAAGATGCCACCAGCTGTATGGGTCTCGTTAATAATTCTCTATCTGTAAGTGGCGGTCTGCCATGATCTCAATGACGCATGTCTGTGGAGTTATCACATTCTTTGAACCTTTGGCCTCTGATCTATGCCTAATATATCTTCGGTCTCCATCGCCATGTACTATCCGTGGTGCGAGTTGCTTTTAAAGTCCGGGTCGTCCCAGACTTCCATCTTAGTTTTGTGCTTTCCTACTTGAGCGGCCTTATCGCAGCCAAGTTTGCAAGCAGTGACAGCCATGGCGTCGGTGATTAGAAAGGCAAACATTCAGGGGGACATTTGGTGAGATTCTGCTACTACGGTGAATGGCTTTTAAGCAATGCTAATATACCTATACTGATAGGCCTGGTTTGCCGAAGAGATTTCAGTCCTTTCTCTTCTTTCGGATTAAAAACCCCGATGAATTCAAGTCCCGGCTTCAGACCTTCATTCCAGAAATCACGACTGCTCAGACAGCCTGTGAGATGAAGGAAGTAATTGCAAAGGAGAAAGCCTTGGCCCGGAGCCAAAACAGGCCGGCTAAGCTGCAGGCCCTGCCGGGCGTTAACATATCTTTTGCCTCAACTGGTCTGAAAGAAGTAAATAACGACGCCGAATCCTACAAAAATGCGATAAACGTCCACTAACAAGAACATTCCAGTTGGGAAAATTCACGTTTGATGAGGCGACGGTCAAGAGAGACAGAAAACTAAACACTATATTTAGAAACAACCAGCTTCGCGGTGGCCGGTTTGGGAAAGGCATGTATGACGACTTGGTAGGCGAGGGCTGGGATGATCCTCAGGAGATTCGTGAGGCTTATAAGCCCTTTGGAGATGAGAAAAAACGGTTGATTGACGGAGTTATTACGGTGACATCCAGCCTCAAGCCTGATATGATTGAAAAGGTCAGACGGGTGAAGGAGCACTTCTTGAAGGAGCCTGGAAGTGACCCTGACAACTACACACTCAGCAAAGACCCCTCAATTGAGTTCGCATTCAAAAGAGAGGGTCAGACAAGACCCGAAAAGGGCAAAGAGCAGTAAGTTCGCTAATTTACCCTGCGAAACTGCATTAAACTGACCGCTATGATCAGCTTCGGATTTCAGGATGGAATCAGTCAGCCCCAGATTGAGGGCCTGGACCCAGAACCCAAAGGCAAAGAGCCCAAAGCAGTCAAACCAGGGTACGCTCTACTCATTTTTGTCTTTGGGCATTTGACAAATATGCTAATTGCTGGTGTGTATTTCAGATTGATCCTTTGCGGCCATGAAGGCGACAAGATGAATCAACCGAAATGGGCGGCAGATGGCAGCTTCCTCGTTTTCCGTGATCTCCAGCAACTCGTGCCAGAATTTGACAAGTAAGCAGTGTTCTTTATCTTGCGAAACTTTTCAAGATTTCTTGGCTAATGGGACTACCGATAGGTTTATGGAAGACAATGCTCACAAAGCCCCATTCACTAAAGATTCCCCCAATCCGAAAGAGAAACTGGCTGCATACCTTATGGGTAGATGGAAAAACGGTATGCTTCATTTCCACTACTTTAGACTGGTATCATCTTGGAAAAGCTAACAACCCTCCCAGGAACCCCCGTTGACGAGTCGCCCCATGATGACAGCAACCCAGACCTTCACAACTCAAACAACTTTGATTATCGACCTATCCACAAGCATGACCGCTGTCCCTTTGCGGCCCACACCCGTAAGATGAGACCGCGCGGTGACCTTGATGATGACCATGCTGTTATCATTCGTCGTGGAATCACCTACGGAGATGAAGTCACACCTGAAGAGAAGGCTTGTCAAAAGTCGGACCCGGATCATGACCGAGGACTGCTGTTCGTCTGCTACCAGAGCGATATCAACAATGGGTTCAATTTCCTAACCACCCGTGAGATCTTCCGTACTCATCAATGCAAAATGCTTGACTAACATTGCTTTTCAAATCAGGCTGGGCAAGTAACCACCACTTCCCGGATCGCAAAGATACGTTCGTGAGTGGTGCTGGCCCGGGTATTGATGCCATTGTTGGGCAGAGACAGTCTCACCACCCGCCCCGATCTATCGGTCTCCCGGATGGCAATGATCCTACCGAGGCACGAATGGACCTGGAGAGTTGGGTTGTCCATAAAGGCGGCGAATACTTTTTCACTCCTTCTATCGAAGCGCTGAAGAACTACCTTACAGGTCCTTCGGACTACCCTTCTGCTCGTGCATCCAAGCTCTGAAACTGGGATGGAGGGACAGCTGAAGCTTGAAATAGGATAACATTTCTTACGATCTAGTCTAAGTCAATTCGTGGTCAAATTGAGAAACTTGCATTGCCCTTCTGATCAGCTATTGATATGGCTGTAGAATACGTATGGGTACCGGACTAGTGGTGATTGGGGCGCTAAGATGCACTGCCGACTAGAGATACGGGCATAGCTTAGTCTGTATATTCGCTGCAATGACCCATACTGATATCTTTGTACGTTTTCACGGCTAACAATTATTATACCTCGGTTCCGCGGGAAGCTCTATCTTTTATCTATTCTGTATCCTTTTTCAGCCAGGAATTCCTCTAGCGCTCTGTCTTCCTTCTCCAGGTCAATTTCACTGCTCTCTGGCAGAAGCCAGTATGCAAATATTCCAACAATCGCGACTCCGCCAGCCAAGTAAAACGTTGAGCTGTTCCCCGCCCGATCCTGTAGTGGAGTGAAGCACTCTGTGCCGACGGCTGCACCAGTCCTGCCAAAGGCCGTTGCAATTCCATACCCCATGCCCCTCACAGCAGTAGGGAACACTTCAGATGATATCAGCCCAATTGTAGCTCCAGGACCCATGTGGCCGAACGCCTGCAAAAGTCCATAAAGCACAACGAAAGCAGCTACGTGCTGAGAAAGTTTCGTATAGGTTCCTCCAATGATAAATCCAAGAACCATGTAGCCAGCAAAGCCAAGCATTCCGGTATAGCGTCGTCCGATCGAGTTCGTGAGCCAAGCACCTAGCATGACACCGGGTACAGGGAGAATAGCGAGGATGACTTGCCAAATCGCCGTCTTCCGGATATCGTTATCCTTGACAAGTGACGAAATGATTGTACTGGACATAATGCTGTTTGGAAAATTGATAAAGTCATACAGGAAGAACGCGAGGGACGTCGTGAATATCCGCCACCAGTAGCGTCGTGCGAGGAGCAAATAAAGCCGTAGAGACCGGCGCTGGCTTGTGAGATTAGAATGATGGAATAACGACGAGTCCACCATGAAGAGACGCAGGAAAATAATAACAATGGGAATAATGGTCGCGATAGAATAGATAGCGTGGAAGGTAATTGTGAGATTGTTATCGCTGGCGACGAGACAAATTAGATAGATAATTTGTAAGATGGGACCGGCAAGGGTAGCCATCAATGTGGTAAAGGACACGAAAAGCGGTCCACGATATTTGCTCATAATCTATTCTCATTAGACCTTCATAATTGAACAATTAACGAAAGAAGACTCACATCGTCTGATTCCTCGAGACCGGCAGCTGCACTTGGGGGATACTCGCCTCCTACTCCAAAACCAGCGATGCCCCGTACCACCACGAAATACCATAGCATGTTTTGCGATGGATGAATCTGCAGAGCCAGTGCCGACATCAATGTGCCAATCGCTACCAGAGAGGAGGTGAAAAGCAGCCCGCCTCGTCGGGAGAACATGTCCGAAGTGTACCCAACCAGAACAATTCCTAGGATGGCTCCGACGATCAAAGAATTACTGATCCGAGTTTTCATATCTGATGAGTAACCGTGTGAACCGAGAAGCTTCTTGAAAATGACATTGGTCGGGTTTGCAAGGGTGTTTTGGAATCCATCGCTAAAATTTGCAATGTACTAAATACAAGGCGTCAGCAAGACTCGCTCGTGTCGTTCGATCACTACCTATTCACTTACACAACTCAGGATTGTAATGTTACTCTGCCATTTTTTTGGATGATACGAGTCAGCCGGGATATCTTGAACATCGGCTCGGACTGTGATAGTTTGCTCTCCTTGAGACTTGTCCTCTGGCTGAGCAAACTCATCTTCGTGCACAGGCATGGCCATGGTACAGGTTCTGGAATCGTTTGTCCAAAAGCCTACTTGGGAGGGTCCATTTCGTGTTTAAAAGAGGGCAACCCCTCCCTTTGAAATTTCCTGTCTAATGCAGAACTAACCATTTAGTCGATCCACTTCAATGATAAGGAGCGATGCGGGTGAAAATTTCACCTTTCCGCCCCAAATACCCCACCAGCTCGCACATCTGCACAGCATTTCCGCGGAGTTTAGCAAATCAAATCGAGGAAAAGATGAAGGAGCGCAGATAACTGCGAATTCATATTCGGAAGACCTAAAAGGGATGCCGAAATAACTTGATGCCTGAAGGCCAAGGCTGCTGATCAAACTGCAACATAATCGGAGAGAGGCTAGTTATGTCGTTGCGAATATCAACGGATAGCTAACGTCTGATAGGCGACAAGTACAGTGCAATTACTTAGAAATCAATTTTGGAAAATTAGAAATCGTAGAGGATTAGGTCCTACACACTGCCTCGAGGCTTTAGCTTGTAGAGAAGACAACCCAAGGTACCAACGCCTTTCTGCCCTGACATACCCTCGGATATTTCTAGGCCCGACTTGCAATTTCGATAATTACCTGAGGCTCTCACTTGAATTATTTTATTATAGTCATAGAAGGGGGATCACTGAAGAGCAATGCTCGCGGGAGGCAAAAATCTTGTTATTCAATGTCTTTTTGAGGAAAACCACGTACTATCATCTCAACCAGCTTTTAGAGATGATATTCACGTGGGTCTCCCACCGAGATACCTGATCTTTGCCACATGCTTTCCACATTCATGTCCTCTTGGCCGCTATATACTTCGTTAGCCACGTAACAATACCGGTAAAAAGAGCACCAGACTCACTCTTGCTTCTCCTGGATCGAAGGTGCCGTTTGACCCTCCGCAATATTCGGATTGCGGAATATCACGTTGTATTTCTGCGTCAAGTGGCGTTAGTTCCCAATTAAGGTGTCAAAATCAGAAGATATTGAGATCATGTCTCCATGCGACATACCATGCCCAAGGTCAAATGAATAGCCCCTGGTCCTTTCACAAAAGTAGCTTCTGGTTTCCGTCCCTCAATCGATGCCTGAATATTCTTGGCGACGACGGCTGCTTGTGCTAAGCCCGGCCGTGCAGCTTTCTGTACGCCCGTGTCGGCGATATCGCCCACCGCAAACAAATTAGAGTACTTCTCATCCAGGAACTGCATTGTCGGTCGGATACGAATGAATCCATTGTCCGGGTTGATGATAGAGGGCCCCGAGATCTCTGACGGCTTCAGGTCAGAGACCAACTGGTTGTTCGGTGTTTGTCCAGTTGCTAGAATGACGAACTCGGTGGATTCAGTGGTGCCATTCGTAAGCTGCACCTCGAAAGGGGTGCCATTATTGGGAAATCCTCCCTCCGGAATAGACACTCGGGATCCAGTGATAAGTCTGATTCCGAGCTCGTAGAATCGTCGCTGAATGAGTCCATGCAGCTCAGGATGGAAATTTGGCATCACTCGAGGCCGCGACTGGACCAGGGTAACGTCCTTGTCTGGATAGTACTCTTTTAAATCGGTTGCCATTTGCACCCCAACAGCGCCTCCACCAACAATCAGAATCGATCGGGATTTGTTGATGTCTGCCTGGTGCTTTTGCAAGTAATCGACAGAAGAAGGTTTGTCATCGTGCTCCATTCCAGCTGGCTTCGATAGACGTGTGCCGGTCGCAAGTACAGCAAAATCAAATGGGATTTTCCGCGAACCCTGCCACTCTCGGTCGAGCTCTACATGATGAGACTGGACCGACAAAACACGAGCCTGAGCAACTCCATGTGAGGCCGAATTTGGCAGCCCAGCGAAGATACCACTGTAGGGAATAAAGGCCTTGTGTTCCTGGCCCGAAACAATTGCAAATCGAGGCTATATGGTTTTTCCTCGTCAGTATTCCTCGTATCACATAAGAAGCACAGCTAATCCACCTACGAATGTGAATAAGTGATGGAAATGGCTATGACCTTCGATTAGAAGAACCTGAACAGCAAATTAGCATGGATTTCAACGGGGAGAACCATTGCACTTGTTTTGACCTACTCTATGCGTCGGTGGGATGACTTTTGCAAGCTCCTGGGCGGTTGCCTTTGCAGCCTGTTAGTGGTAGCTCGTTTCGAAGACGGATGTTATACTCACTCGTCCAACGAATGAACCGCCAATAACAATAACATTGCGAAGGAGATTGGTAGCCATTTTGAATTGAATGAAGAAAAGTATTACCAGTAAAAGTCTTTGAGGATACATGGCCTTTAATAATGGACCGGCTAGTCCCGGGGATTTTTATCAGATCCGCTTATCTGATTAACTCCGAAACAAAATTCCCGATGTGGCGAAACGCCGAGCAATCGGAGAAGTGCACATCCGAAACACGGGGCGCAACAGCCGATGACGCCACCTATTTCCGTACCTTGTGGCGTTCCCTAAATCCGCCCCTGTATGCCGAGTATAATATTCTCTCTCGAAATACCCTGAAGAACGTTATCGAAGGGCTCCCTTGTCACTTCATGCTATGGTACTGATGCAAAATGGGGCACGGAGAACCCGTCACCTCTAGACAAAGTACTCGATGACTCTTCAATTACATCCATTGTTGCCGACACCGAAATTGCAGATGTAAAGTCCATTTTGAAGTATATTGAATGAATATTAACCCAGCCTGGATGCTGTCAGAACCTCTAATTAAGCATTTCCGAGCAAAACACCACATGTATCCTCTTATGCAAATGAAATTTTCACAATCTTTCCCGGCTCCTTAAAGGTGCCGAGGACAGGAGCTACCTGGCCTCCACTTGTGCCTACATACAAAGTCTTTCCATCTTTGCTCAACCGGCAAGATGTCGATCCGGGCATTTGAGTGGAAAGTTGGCCTCCGGCAACGAGGGAAATTTGACCATAAGGCGAGATGCGGACAACAGAGTTCTGGGGGTCCGTAGCAATGTAGGCAGTGCCATCTGAAGCCACTTCGATGTTGTCAGGCAGGAATCCGCTGGCAATTACTTCGAAATCTCCAATAGGAGTAGCATCCTCGTTGACTTTCACGCGACAGAATTCCATCCTCGTGGTGCTTGAATAGTAGACGTACCCGTCCACTACCTTCAGCCCGTTAATACCGAGGGGAAGAGCCTGGCCCCTGGCAGGCATCATGGTGGTATGATTCATAGCCACCGCATAGTCGCCTGTCTTTGTGTTGACTTTCCAGACTGCTCCTTTCGGGCTATCGGCAATAAGAACCAGGTTTGATTCTTTGGTGAATGTGGTCATTCCGTTCAGTGCCTGTGCCTCTGGGAGCGCAGCGATAGACGAGACCGTGGCAAGGTCAGAGACTCGCCCATTCTCTTTCATATCCGGTTTATTGAAATCCAGCTTCTGAACTGAGAATGATCCCGCTGTTGGCTTGTATGTTTCTGTTGAAAAGTTGCCCACGACCACGGCGAACACGTCGCTATCAATCTCGCTGATGCCAAAGCAACTTGTGGCGTTAGGGAAAGTATAGGCAAGCGTTGCATTTCCGCTGGTCGTGTTCACTGACCAGACTTCTGGCACATCGAGGCGCGTCAACAGCAAGCTTCCGTCAGAGCGAAGGGCGATGTTGTCGACCCATGAGCCGTTCTTTGGGAACTGGAAAAGCGTTTCGACTTGCACCTCAGGCCGATCATTGGGGGGCGGCGTTGTTAACTCGGCGTGGTATAAAGGAAATGATGCGAGAGCCTGTGGGATTAGGGCCAAAGTACCCACCCAAGTCCCGTGGAAGCGCATCTCGAAGCTGGTTTTGGGAGCTATCGGGGCGTGGACTGAGCAATGGGATGGTCGTGTTAGCTGTAAACGATCGCCCTGCTCCGGAGTGCAGAAACGCTAGATTCGTTCAAATCCTCTGTCGCAAATAGCGGATGGCATTTCTCATCTTAGTGGGTGTCACTTGAGCATAGCATTCCTGTTGAACCTTTCTGTTTATGCGGGCAATTTCCATCCCTACATTCCATTGACACGCTTGCCCAGATCCAAACATTTACCGGTCTGGACACGAGAAACTTTTCTTACGATTTTCCTTTCGTATTCGAAGAGAAAGGCGGATGAAGAGATGGCCATGGTGCTGGTGAACGATGAACAACGAGTTGCCGAACCTATTATGTTTTCAACCCGAACGCGCTGGATGTGATGATTCCTCCAATAAACATATCTTTATTGTACAACGACTAGCGCTAGACAACCTACGTTGCAGTGGCTGTGGGAGCCTCGAAACACCGACGCGTAGATATATCCATACAGACCTATGTTTGGAAATCCCAGCGTAGCTGCATCTTGCCTTAGAGTTCTATTCAACATAAGTACCTGCATGACACGGATTGAATAAGCTGACTACGAAACCCAGACTGGAGTGAAGAAAATTGTATTATTGGAATCAAAAGCAAAAAGACAATCTCCTGCATCACCGACCTAGGCTACGTGGCAAAGTTCGGCTTTTTGGACCAGGAAACATATAACCGAGAAAACCGGGAGCCCCACATTATCAGGGCAATGAGTCTGCTGTTATTTAACAAGACTTGTCTTGGGAGTAATGGCTGAAGCCCTACGAACCAGAAAGAAGGAAGGCAAAAAGTCATGAAGGGAGAGAAATCTATCTATGCATAAACACCTAGCTATATGGAAGCTGCAGAAGATGGGGAAGCGGTGAGATACTGCCCGTCATAGGGCCTCACCGCTTTCCAACAACTTGACTTCGGTTTCACAGGAAGCAGCCTATCTTATCCATAATGGCGACCAGCTATGAACGACCGCGAACGCGCGCGAAAAAGGCCTGTCTGGCCTGTAACGCGCGTCGCGTGCGATGCGATGTGCTTGAGATGCAGCCCTGCCGCAACTGTGTGTCTTGGAATCTGGCTTGTGAATTGGGAGTGTCGCGGCGCGGAAAGTAAGCATTACTCTATGTTATCTCGATTGTATGCCAATCTCTCTCGGTAGATATCCTCGTCGAAAGAAGAAAGCCTCACCGGGAATGAGTGAGGACCCCAACGCACAACCAAGTCCGCCGCCTGCTCAGCTTTCCCACCAGGCAACTTTCCAGGATCCATCGCTACATTATGCACCCTCGAGGCGCCCCGAAGCAGCAGAGGATGTGATCCATAAAACCGTGTTCCTTGGCGAATCGAGTCCCTTGACCTGTGTAGTTGATGAGGGCCGCCGGTCGCTAGATAAAGGATATGCATACGGGATCCAGAAGGGCCGCCTGCACTATTCCATCTCTGAGCTCCCTGGCTCTGCAGACTCAAATGACGGTTCTCTGGGTCAGCGTCGAAAGTCCCTACAGGATCGTCTCATTCGTGAGAGTGCATTGGTATTCCCATCACCTGCAATCTGTGACGCCCTTCTTCAAGCATACTTTGAATGGTTCCACCCGTGCTTCCCGATATTAGATCGCCCGCAGGTCCAGAATGATTACCATGGAAACAAAATGTCACCTCTACTACTCCAAGCGATTCTCTTCATTGGCGTGAGCATGTGCTCAGATGAGACCTTGAAGACGACGGGGTACAACGACCGCTACCGGGCCAAGGGCATCTTCTACCAACGTGCAAAGGAGATATATGATGTCGGATGGGAGACTGATACAATAATCAAGCTACAGTCACTTTTTCTGCTAAGCTTCTGGCGCGGGGGACCCACCGAGGAGCGAGATGTTCGCTTTTGGCTTGGAGCAGCAACTGACTTGGCCCAGAAAAAGGGCATGCATGTGATGTAAGGAACACCTTGCGCATTAGGAGGATTTACTGACAATTCAGGTCTAAATTGGCCTTTTTGAGTGAGCGTGAGAAACGGATGTGGAAACGGATGTGGTGGTCTCTGTACGTAAGTGATTGATGCCTACTCAGATGATGCGCAGGTTTACCCTTAGCTAACGCAGCAATAGGTTCGCGATCAGCAGACGTCTGCTGCACTGGGATTGCCGTCTCGCATCCGTGATGAGGATTGTGAGATCGCTGAGCTCAACGCAGCCGATTTTGAAGAGGACAGTTCCACTGCATCCTCTGAAATATTTCAGAAGCCGCCGCTGGCGCACATCCCCTATGTGATTGGGATGGTACAACTCGCCAAGTTACGTACGTTATTCACAATGGATAGGGAGATGCTTCTCAGTGGCTAAAGACATACAGTGCGTGAGGTTGTGACTAGCCAGTATTTACCTAGCCGATCGAAATTGGATAACCCATCGCGCCCCTTGCTCCACGAGCGTTTATCGCAGTGGGAGTCGAACCTGCCAACGGAGATGCAATTCCAGACATCTATGAGCCGAAAGGTGATGTTTTTAGTCGGACTGCTTCATATGGCCTATAAGTAAGCCGCTACAACCCGCCTTGACTATCGACAAAGCCCAGACTAATTAGACTCCAGTAATCTCTATATTTTGCTCTATCGACCGATCTTCCTGCAACCGCAAAGTGAGTCGACAAGCATCGAGGGCAATATTGCTATAGATGCAGCTACAAGAAGCACACGTATCCTTGAGGACATGCTCTCGGAGAACCTGGTGCAGCATGGACCGGTACATCTGTAAGTTTCTCGATAACCACCAGACTTAGCTCTTCTAATCTCCAGCAGAATTACCCACACATTTTCAGCCTTGTGTATCCACACTATTCACTTTGGACGAGTGGCTAGCACGGCCCGGAAGCTCGCAGAGCATAGGGCAAAGCTATGTCTCCTCGGGCTGAAGGAGCTCCAAAAATCATGGGATCTGGAGAACTGGGTCCTGGATCTTTTCTTTCGGTGCCTGGATGATCGCACTGCTCAGAATCTTCGGCTCGCTGACGTGGGGATGCAATCTTCAGGGCCGTCTAGTCAGCTATCGAGGGGGCCACAAGCATCTGAATCAGCGGCGCTAAATGCCCCCTCTAATAGTACAAACTGTCCTCTCTCTCCACACGGAAATGAAACTGCCATGTCCATAGCGGTGAATCCGTTGTTGAATCCAGCTGATGATACATCAATCAATATGGAATGGTATGAGCTCTTCAACACGGAGGGAGAGGATTTCTCAGGAATTGCTGGGTCTTTGACAAACCCGGACTACCTTAACCCTCAAAATCTAGAGTTCTTGTACCGTTTTCTATAGATTATATCTGAAAATGGATTGTGATACGAATTTGAACTGGATTTCTGTAAACCATAGCTCTATATCTAAGTAAATACAGACGACTCTATGTCCTGTGGTAGCTGCAGGCGTTAAAAAGGCTATTTTGACAAACCCAACTCGGCCAAAATCGCCTGGTTATGTTCTCCGACTTTTGGAACAGAGCCCATTTGCGCTCCATATCCTCCCTGATCCGCGCTTTTCGTCGACCCAGGTGGCAAAAGAGCTTGAACAGTCCCTGCTGGGGTTTGCACTTCCGACCAACGGTCGCGAGCCTTGAGTTGGGCATGCTTCCAGACACCGTGCATGTCGTTCACATTCGCATTTGCAATGGCAGCCTTGTCAAGCCGTGCAATTGCTTCTTCGGCCGTCAATTCAGAGAAGACACTACAAATAATGGCTTTCAGTTCATCTCGGTTTTTCGTTCGTAGGGAGTTGCTCGAGAATCGAGAGTCCGTGGCCAGTTCTGGCTGAGAAAGAACGCCATTGCAGAAATTGACCCATTCCCTCTCATTTTGGATTCCGAGCATGACCGACTGACCATCACCGGTCTCGAAAGGACCGTAGGGATAGATAGCGGCGTGGGATGCTCCAGCCGGTACTGGGCCCGGGGCACCGTCGAAGGCATAGCAAAAGCTTCTCTAATATAATTCTACTACTCCCTATACTATATACTCACTTATTACGCATATATTCGTATTTTTCCGCTATATAACCTACCCCGCCTTACTATCCTCCTTTTTCTCTCTATTATCAACCTTCTTTTCCTTTTAACTATCTCTTACTTTAACCTATATTATCTTTTACCTTAGTCCTACCCGCCGGCTTTAGCCTAGCATATAGATAGTCCGAAAATAAGAGTTACTAAAACTGCTCCTACGATTTTCCCTTATACAAAATTCTATTACCTCTATTTTCTTAACCTTCGTTACCTTTTCTTTCTCTCTCCGCTTTACCCTAAACGTCGATATACCTACCGACAAAGGAAAAAAGAGAGCTTCGGACTCCGCCGCCGAATCCTCTACCCCTAAGAAAGCTAAGCTCAAAATAGGTAATAGAATACGAGAAGTAGTAATAATAAATCATCAATGTACCCGATGTTCTAATATAGAGAAATAAACAGAATGTACGGAATAACGCCGTACCCCTTATATAATTCTAGCTAGCAATTCTAGCCAATTGCATAATAAAGACATACCGGGGACAAATCATTGTATAGCCAAAAATAGGCTAGATTAGTATTGATATATCATCAATATACCTAAGGTTTTGACAACATATAAACAGTGTAAACCGGGAAGTTAGGTAATCCTACACTTCCGACAGTAAGTTACTAGTTCATGTTTGACATGTTTACATTGCGAGCAAGGAGCGGTGGCCTTGAAACAATTCCGTTGCTACCTATCCACTCAACCATACTCTCCAACATCGAGATATCGATTCGACAGCCCTGGCCATCCTTGCCACGCTGCATTAAAGCTGACAGAATATTGGTATAGGCGTACATCCCGGCAGAAATGTCGGCAATGGAAATGCCAACTTTAACGGGTTCTTTGCCAGTACCCGTAACTGAAAGCATCCCGGCCTCGCTTTGAATGAGGAGGTCATACGCCTTCTTATCGCGATATGGACCATCTTGTCCGTATCCAGAAATGTCACACACGATCAAGGAGGGATGGCGTTCCTTCAAGGCATCATACGACAGACCTAGTCGCGCAGCGGCGCCCGGGGCCAAGTTCTGGACGAGCACGTCGGCGCGTTCAAGGAGTTTCATCAAAACTGCATGATCCTCTTTTTCTTTAAGATCCAATGCCAAACTCTCCTTGGATCGATTTGTCCATACGAAATGCGACGCTAGCCCTTTGACGCGTGTATCATATTGGCGCGCAAAGTCACCGACTCCTGGCCGTTCGACTTTGATAACACGAGCTCCAAGATCGGCCAGTTGGCGGGAGCAGAATGGAGCGGCAATAGCCTGTTCCAAACTGACAACAGTCACGCCGGCGAGAGGCGGAGTGCGATGGCCTGAATTTTCAGTAGAGTAAAATCGTGAAGCTAGAGTTGACGCGCCTTTCAAGACGCTATGTGTTCCCGAGGGCCGCAGCGCGCGGGCGGATGAGAGCGCCAATCTCATTGTGAATGAAGTGGAGGGTCCAAAGGAACAACGTATTTCGACACAAGCGACAGCACGCCTCTTCAAATGCTGCATTTCAATCGTGCGGAATAACCTAGCGATCTCGGCGAACACAGCGGGAATTTCGGCAAATCGGTTATATGTCGGTTGTATGAACGGACGTGGGGAACTCGATATTAAAGGACATTCGGACATCTTCACCAAGCCACACCTGCAATTATGTCTTGTCCTCAATTGAAGTGTTTACTCCGGTCGCAATGGACCTCATCGCTCCGGACAGCACGCGCAGCCAGTCGCGTACCTTCGGCTCGCGCTGCATTCTCGTCCTCGGCGCGCCGTGAGCTCATGGAGATGGCCGGTTTCTCTGAGGAGCAGCTTACTGTTCGAGAAGCTATTTCTCACATCTGCTCCAAGTTCCCAAACACTTATTGGCAAGAGCGCGACCAGCAGGAGAAAGACCCTAAGGAGTTCCACGCGGCTTTGGCTAAAGATGGCTGGCTTGGTATCGCTTTGCCCGAGTCTCTTGGTGGAGCAGGATTAGGTATTGTAAAATTCAATGCGACTGGGAGGTAGAGCAAAGCTAACCAACTGCAGGCATTTCCGAGGCAACAATGATGATGCAGACCATCACGCAATCCGGCGCAGGGATGGCTGGTGCACAGGCTATTCATGCCAATGTCTACGCGACTCAACCGTTGGCCAAGTTCGGCACAAAGGAGCAGCTGGAGACGACAATTCCTAACATTATCAATGGAACATGGCGAACGTGTTTTGGTGTGACTGAGCCCAACACGGGACTCGAAACCCTCAAACTCAAGACCCTCGCAACCAAGACGGCCGATGGATATTCCGTATCAGGCCAAAAAATCTGGATCACCTGCGCACAGGTTGCTTCCAAGATGATTCTACTGGCTCGGACCACTCCGCTCGATGAAGTGAAGAAGTCATCAGAAGGACTTTCCATGTTCTGTATCGACCTCAACCGCGACCAGCCAGGCTTGGACATGCGCAAGATCAAGAAAATGGGTGGGCGTGCAGTTGATGCCAACGAAGTGTTCTTCGACAACTACCAGATCCCGGCCGACGCATTGATTGGGGAAGAGAATCAGGGCTTCAAGATCATTCTGCATGGCATGAATGCCGAGCGCTGTTTACTGGCGGGTGAGGCCCTGGGTCTTGGGTATGCTGCACTGGAAAAGGCATCCCAATACGCCAAAGATCGCGTGGTATTTGGCCGGCCCATTGGACAGAACCAAGGTGTAGCGCATCCGCTGGCCGACGCGTACATGAAGCTGGAAGCGGCAAAACTGGCCACGTATCACGCTGCCCGGCTCTACGATACAAATGACGGTTCAGTCCCCTTCCATGCCATTGGCGTAGCATGCAACAGTGCCAAATACCTGGCTGCCGAGGCTGCCTTTACAGCCTGTGAGCGTGCTGTCTTGGCTCATGGCGGAATGGGCTACGCCATGGAATATGACGTGGAGCGGTATCTGCGCGAATGTCTTGTGCCTCGAATAGCCCCAGTTAGCCGTGAGATGATTCTCAACTATGTCAGCGAGAAGGTACTTGACCTTCCCAGAAGCTACTAGCCAGGAGGTAATGCGGACTAGTCGAACTGTACAATTAGCACAAGTATTCAAACATTGAGTAGTAGACATTGTCTATACAGTGCCGCCCGACATCGCCTTCCATGTCGGAAACATAGAAATGCTCTTTCAAACCCTAATCACATGATATAGAAAATAACACGTTCTGTACCTATCTGTAATAATACCAGCTCCTTTTTATAGATTGTAAGGCAGATACAAGAGCCTTAAATTAGACCCTGGAACTCCTAGAAGGTTCCACGCAAACGCAATAAACAGCGCAAACAAAGCAACATCTGAACTGGCAAAGTGTCAACTTCTCCTTTCTGCATCTCGTAGTTGCTTTACCGCAGCGCTTGATGCTTCCTAGGAGTCCATCTGGGGTTAAGGTGATAGGCAAGGCTTAACAGTAAGGTTTTGTTTCGGAATCTCCACCATTGCTTATCATCATGCTACGGTTCGGATCTTATTAGATACCAGAGATTGCTGGCTAATGCCTTATAGCAGTGCTTAGGTCACACTTATCGGAAGATATTCACGATGACTGATAGCTTTTTTGATGACGATGCCTATCAAACCTAGGTGATTGACCCCTAGGACGGAAATTCGGATTATGCCCCTACATCTGGTAATTTCTGTCGCACGCCCGTCACCTTGTACTCGCCTAGCCTTGGCCCGGATTGTGCCACGGATCAGCTGCAGTCCGATCATCTTAACTTTCACCTATTGGCTAAATGGGAAGAAGGTGGCGAATATGATGAGCTACCGCCGAAATATGTCTGCTATATAATTGCATAGAAGTTTATACTCAACCGTAAAACGGTAGGCAGAGTGACCGAGGAAGACTTAGTTATAGCTCCTAGTGATTACTGGGGAAAGAGTTTGCAAGCAGATGTTGAAAACATGCTACAAACGAAAAAGCGTCACCAGCGAGTAACATCTGAAGGCACGGCCGTTACCGTAAAAGTGGACAAGCGGTCTCAGAAATTTGGAAAAATTTTACAATTCCACTAACATTAATTGGACACTAGTGGAGAAGTAGCTACGTACAGTAAGTGAAGCAATCTGCTTCGTATTAGCAGGAAGCTCACGATCGAGATTTCCTTCACTTATAGAGAGGACGATGATGGTCATTCCATGCCTCCACCAAGAAGAGTTTTTGATGTGTAGTCTTTCTTTTTGCCTTCCCAGATTAGGTTCATAAGATGGCTAGAGCCAGCCTTTTCATCTCTGCGTTTGATACTACAAGGCACTAAGACACAGAATCACGCAAACATCAAGCAACCCACCATCTGGTCTAGAACACAAAAATTGGATTATCAACTAGCACCAGTCAGGTGAATGCGCGTCGTAGAGTTGAACGAACGAGCGCAGTGATGGGGAAGGAGAGCGAAGAAGTGGCGGTGGCAGTGGCCACGTGAATGGTCCGTGAATCATGTGATGTGACTACCCGGTTGCCCTACAGTCTCTGCCGGCAAAACGGGCCTTACGCCTGTGTGTTAAAAAAATAAAATAAAATATATTAAAAATAAAAAAAATAAAAATAAAAATAGCACCAGTCCACAAAAGGCGACGAAGAAACAAAGACGAGGATAGGAGAAGTGAGCAAGTATTAGAAATAGGAACAGGGCTACCGAAAGATCCCTTATAACAAGAAGTTTTATTATAACAGGAATTGATCTATCGCCCAAGGGGAGGAAAGAAGTCACAAAGATGCGTGTAGTCCGCTGCGGCTCTGTATCTCTTGCATAATTTGTCTTCTGGTGCCCTCATCTGCACATTGCATAATTGTTTGACCCTTGCAATTTTCGATGTTCACGTTTGCTCCTTTGCTGACCAGGTATTGAATAACGTCGTCTCTTTTCAGAGCTAATGCCGTGTGTAGTGGAGTTTCCCTCATAAAAGGGAACATATCCCAAGAAGCTTGATGGTCTTGGTACATGAGAGAATTGAGAGGAGCACCACGGTCTATGAGGTCTTTGACCACTTTGAGGGTATAGGACTCTCGGTAAATTGCATTATGCACAAGCTGACCTTTTCTGACATCACCGCCACGACGCAAGAGAAGATCAATAGTTGGCAGATCTGCGTATTTAACGGCGTAAGAGAGCGGCGTGTAATCAATGTCGCATCGTGCATTAGGATCCGCGCCACGATCAAGGAGCCATGTGGTCATCTCCCAGTCCCCGAGCGCATTGCTAGAAGTAAACACGTCAACTAACTGGTAATTTTTAGAAAGGAACAGATTTACTCACGTGAGGATGGGGGGGTCCATTCCACCCATTGGCTTGTTGATATCCCAGGCGTTAGTGAAGAAGGTTGTTAAGATGTCTTTTGCCTTTGCCTTGACAGCTTCGAGGACATAAATTGGCGACATAGGCAGATTACGACGGAGTAGTTCCTCTACAAGAAAGTTCTTGTTTGACCTGATGGCATCAATCATCAACCCGGAGAGATGACGGACTTCGCAATCATCAGAGAGACTGTTATCAAGGAGTTCTCGCAACTGTTGCTCGTCGTCGAGTTCTTGCAAGCGGTGGACAAAGGAGCGCATCTGTTTTGGTATCGGAGGAGGGGTTTCGCTCCGGCTAGGAAGGCCCTTTTCTAGGACATGATAGGCAGACATGGTCGAATACTTAGGCGAAAGAAGTGAGAAGCCGGATCGATGATTCTTCGATAAGCGGAGAACGAGCCTCTCTCTTGAAGGGGGAGGGGGCATTCCAGCTCGTCCGCACACCGCCTTCCCCTCACCGCCTCCACGCCCCATATTTGCCCCATTGACTCCACATTGAGTTGCAACGGTCGGGCACGAAACAATATTACAGTGGTTCTGACCCTGTCGTTAATCTGTCTCTGATCTTATTTTATCGCATGGAAGACACTGATCATCTTTCGAAAGCATTTGTGAACTCTGGGACGGGAATCTGATAGCCGTCTCCCGCGGCCTTTTACCAGTTAGGTCTAGTACTCACCCGTTCCCTAGGCAGGAGGACTGGATCGATGATTGGGGGATGCCTAACAGGTGTCGCACGTGACTTCGAGCTAATACATAGCTCCTGGGATTGGTTAGCTCTTGGTGGCTCATGGTGGGTTAAACAGCCTCTCCATTAGTTGGCTGTTGCAGGGGTCGTAACACGTAGCAGCTGAATGCAGCAAACTCACGATCATTGATCTTCGCAGAATCTTACGGCAATTTGGAGACAGCAATGCACTATCCGCCCCAGGCCCGAATAGGCCGGGAACGAACGATGAAAATCTGGTATATAAACGCCCAGCCTCGGAGGGGCAGCAGATCTCCTAGGCTGTCTCTGGAACCGGCGGCAAATAACATGTTGCTTCTTGGACCGTACGCTAGGGAATTCACGTCAGCGCTTAACAACGTAATGGAGCGCAAATTGTAGTTTCCATGATATCCCACGCGCATTAGTGCGTGACTAGTGCTCTTCATGTTGAGCATGTGGCACCTATCATTCTATACGCACGGACACCTCTGCTTGCGCCAGCCCCTGAGTTAGGGTGATCCGTATATATATACATGAAGAGAGATGCGCCACGCAAACCAGCTTCATATCTCACTCTAGTGCTACCGAACTAAGTCTTAATTCACCATGGCCAATCCTGGAAACTTCGAAGTGTGGGGCGCCGCTGGTGCTGTTCAGATTGTCGCAATGGGCAAAGTGGAATTCCTTGACTTCAGAGTAAGAGACGCTATTGGAACTGGACAACTTGGATCATGCTCTGTGGTGGTTATTGCATCAGCACATGGTGCGATACTCGCCCACATTCCACCACAACCACAACCAACAATCAATCCCACAAGCGCTGATGACAATGTTCGCTCCATGATGAATGAGGTCAGCGGGTTATACCGGAATAAACAACAATATTTTCCATCCGCTGAATCGGTCGTCGCATGTGCTGTCTTCCGAGGACAAGTTGCCTTGCCAAGCCAGCTCGATATCATGGAAAGTAGTCTAAATAGACTCGGGCTTATTCCCAAGAAGATTTCCTACGAGGTACCCGGCAACCCAGCAATTCGGGGGAAGGGGACGGTGATTGTGATCAAAAAGAGTCACTATCCAAAGCCAAAGATCTTTGTGGAGGACGGGCTTGCGAATGCATAATGTGCCAATTCCTATCTTGCAAACAAGGGAGATCTGGTTATCCTATTCACTAAGCGTGTGAATACAGACCACAAGTGCCGGGTACTGGTAACACCACAGTGTTCCACGCTGCAGCGTCAAACCAATGGTATACTCATGGTATATCGTCCGGACTACAGACTGACCATGGTCAGTATACATAGGCTCGGGACAGGAACATACTCAGCGAAGAATATATAAGGACATCGTTCATGTATTTAGATTAGTTCTTCGCGATCAATGTCAAATTGTTACTTAGATGCTTCTTTAGATTCTCAGCTCACTCTCAAGACAACCCATCCTACAAGTATAGGAGCTCAGTGACTGACGTACTTGGTGCACGACCTCACCCCTTCGCTCTTTGATTATTGATTTTCCAGCCTCAACGTTTAGAGATACTAGTCTACACTAGGACTAGGCTCGGAATATCATTTTCCCTGTAACACTATCAATACACCTACTTACGCCAACTTAAATATGATGCCCGGTCTTTTAACTTCGCTGGCGGTATCGGGAAGCTTGAAGTCTCTATTAGTAATGCAATAAACCGGATACTAGACTAGTGACAAGATTATGAAAGGTCTAGATATGTCATTACTGGGCAATGTAATAAAAAAGGGCATCCTCCGGGGGTAAAGATGTCACTACGCGTCTCATTTTTGAAACGAGGCATGCTTACTGATACCGTACTCGACAGGCCCAAAAGTGCCACGTCATCATCATCAGGTGGGGTTTGAGTCCTAGACATTGACATGGGCCGCCCATGGGTCGAAATCGGTGCCTGATTTCGGCCTGATTTGGCCTGATTTGGCCTGATTTTTATGCAAAACTGTCTGTTATTTACGAGTGTTTTGGTCTGTATCAGGTAATACCACTACTTTCTAGCCTACTACTGAATCACTTTTCTATCTCATTTTAATTACCTTTAGTCTGTAATTTTACTACTTGAAAACCAAAAATTACTACATAATATTCATTAATTATACAACTTAGTATTATGGGCCTGTCAATGTCTAGGTTTGACAGTCATAAAGACACCGAGCATCGAGGCAGATAAGTTCGGACTTTCTCAAAAGTTGCTACTATACATCTAGATAAATTTTCCCAACTTGATTTTAAGCCACACAAATTTGAAAATGAAATTCAATTTCATCGACCTCGAGGACATACGGCCTTCTCTTTTAAAGCTTCGTTGCCCTCTGAGGTCCATCCATCAGAGAATGGCGATCAATCATCTTAGAATCTTGGATGATCTAGCACGAGACTTGAAAGTGTGCTCGAATGGTTTGCTAAATGCATAGAGGTTGGCCAAGGGCTACGAAGACCTCGTGGTTGTGCTTATAGAGCCTACCGATAAGGCTAAACAAGTGCCTTATATAGAGATGTTAGCTTCCTCTCCAACACTGCTTTACGTGAATGAAACCTTGCAATTTGCGTCCGGTGGTCAAAGAAACATCGAAAACACGATTATTTTGGATGTTCGGGCTTTTCGAAGCAACTCTATTCGAACCAGCCAAAGTCTAGATGATCAGATCCGCGACAACGAGTTAGCGTACAACAAGTTCGAGCAAATCATGAGTATTTTACGTCCTCGTGTCGTTGTTGTCTGCCAATGCGCGACAAATAAAGCGAACAACACATTCGTGCGAGATATTTGTTCATCTATCGAGGAAGCCGGAGATATATATCTTCAGAAACTCCCAAACGACCACGAATGCCTATTCGTGAAAAGCTTCCATCCTATGTACTATAGAAGGTTGGGAGACTATGCCCTGAAGAGGGTCATGCGTGAGTATTTATTCGATGCCACCTTCATCATCGCGTTAAATGCGCTGGCTGGGGATCGGATATCTGGCATGGGGGTCAAGAATCTTAGAAAATGTGCGCAACATGGACCCGCTGTCATCCTTGCCCCCGAAGGAGTCTATATCTCCTATCAGTGGATAAGCGGGCGGAATGTTGCGTCGAGCAACCTTTTAAAGCGCTTACGATCTATCGAACGATTGCAATATATCAAGCAACCTCTTGTATGTTTCTGTCCGGTTTATGATACCCCTAAAGCTTATGATAAATAGGACGAAATTGATCGGGTTCTCACCAGATATAAGGGAACTGAATGGAGTTGTTCTTCCTTGTCCGATCTTACATTGAAAAGGGACATATTGGAGGAATTCGGAGAAGACATTAAACCGTTACCACCAAAGCAACCCCTACCTTGGTAGCAACGATTCGACATCATCTGAATACTGATTGTATTCACACATTATGAGACAAGATTGTATGGATTGACTTCGATGTTACGACAACTTTTAGCAATATAGGTCCCCATAAGAGGGCATATTGCGAATATGAAACTGAGCTTGTTAAGGATTTTTGGAAAGCTTTTGGTTTGTCTAGCTTCCTTGCCTTAGTTATCCTCATCTAACAGATATCACATATAGAGCAAAGACCAGACATAGGGGCTTCCCCCCAAAACTAAATATTATTGATTTGGGGAACCCAAAGGACAAAGCAAACTGGCACGATATTGGATCACGAGAGGGATTATACGCATCCTGGCTTATGCTACTTCTTGCACACGCCCCGCTTTCTAGAATGGCGGCCACTCACACTTTCTCTATTGTTATACCTATATGTCGGAAATGGCCTTTAGCGCTCTACTGTTTTGCACCAACATCATGTACGCACCGCCGAAGGAAGACATAAAACCCTTGGTCGGAATCCTTTTCATAACTCGGCCAAGCTTTCCGGATGTAAGCCTTCAGCTCGGCAAAAAACTCCTCGATAGGGTTGAAATCAGGAGAGTAAGGCGGCAAATACAGCAACCTGACTCCTACATCAGAGCATAACTGCTTAACTCGGTCCGAATAATAGAAGGATGCGTTATCTATAATAAGCACGGATTTTGGCTCCGGCCACCTCCCACAGTGTTAGAGGAGCTACTCAATAAACAATATAGCATCCGTTGAACCTTTAAATACACGAGACAAAAGAATACTATCTTAAGTATATACTGGCAGTATCTAATAGCGTTAGCCCCGATGAAATTTAGACACCTACACTGGTGCCACGCCTAGTGGTAACCAACCAGTCCGCCTATGTCCCACCTATTTATTATATCCGGATTCATCAACGAAAACAAGGTGGTACGAACGAAATTCGGATAGATTATGCTAGTAGAAATCTCGTAGTTGATGGCTCTGTTCTTTGGCTTTCTGCTAGGCAGTCTTTTGGGTCTAGCCGGCCCGAGAAAGAGCACGTTGGATGCTAGATGACGACGGTGATATATTGAACTCGTCCCAGAAGAACTTAGCCATCTCTTCGATATATAGGCCGGGTATTTCAGCGAGGTGGTCACAAAGGGCGTCCAGCATCTCAGGAGTGATGCTTGGTGGTGGGCCGGGGAGGGATTGTGGGAGAATTAGGAGTGCCGAACAACCGCATATTCTTGTGTATGCTAGTGATAGAACGCTCACTACACTTTGCCAGCTTGGCCATTTGTAAAGTAGTGAGTCTGTTCTTGCTACTTATCATGTGTACAATCATCTTACGCTGCCAGGGATTCAGGTTTCGCGCCATTTTGCAACGGTTTAGGAGTTGATTCTTGCCTAGGTTGGGACGTTTGAGTTGGGACGACGGCAAGGCGGGCGTGGTTATTTTTGGATCAGTAATAATACATAACATTACAGCTCTCGTCCGTTTGAATTTTACCGTTCGAAACCGAAACATGATCTTAAGTACGGGAGTAACCATATCTGGATTTGGAGGATCATGTGATTAGGGTTTGAAAGTGCATCTCTATGTTTACGGCATGGAAGGCGATATCGGGCGCTACTGTACACCATAAGATCTGAAGCTTTTTGATTATTTGGTTTCATGCATGATGAGGAAGGACCCAAGCCATGAGGATCACGTAAACGAGTAGTCGAGATGTCTAGAGCCAAGCCCTTCTTTGCGACACAAAGTAATCGTTGGTCAATTGCTTTTGACCAGTCAATAAGGGGGAGCTGGGATCGTAGCCAATCATGGGATGCGAAATGTGATAAACACGTTTGCCCTTACAGGGGAATTGATAAAGCAAAGAGAGGATAGCCCTACAGTGTTCTTCTCATTCACATGATCTCCGGCTACTGTGGTTGTGTATCTACCGCGTGGTACCTAGATAGCCGTAGTGTATATACTTACGGATATAACCTCCAATGTTTCATTTGATCTTACTGTAAATAAAGTAAATGACTTTGTTTTACGTTTTGCCTTGTTGCCTTCGTGTCCTTTGTTTCCTTCGTATCCTCGGTTTCTTCGTGTTCTTTGTTCCCGTCTAGTTTGTTTCCTTTGTTATTGACAGGGGTTGTTTTAAACAACAGTGGTCAATACGTTTTTAGGTAGAGTAAGGAAGTCAATAAAAGCACAGTGTTGCTCTACTTGGTGGTGCATCAACATTCATCATTCAACAATTCAACAAGTCTTCAAGACGAGTTTCAATCGACTCATATATCCATCAACAATATCTGTGAGCCATATTCAAGCATATCATGAGTCCAGGACCTCCCACAGTAGAGTCCGACGGGGAGGAGCAACCGGGAAGTGAGCGTCAGTCTGACAACACGGAATCTGAATCCTCTCTGAACGAAAGTCAAGGTGAGCCACTACAAGCATGTCCCAGATACGATGAGTTTCAGGAGGCAGGAGCACAGCGGCGACGATGGATAGCAGATCCCGGTGTGCCAGGTTGCTACGTTCCTCATTCCACGCTAACCTTTCATGATTTTGCGGCTAGGTATGTCTCAGATAATGCACTCGCTTTGAGTTCCCTACCCCGCGACGCTGTGAGTCTTGAAGTTATGCTTGAGCTCAACGAGGTACTTCTCGAACATGATACTATATTTGGTATAGACTTCGACCGAAGTGGTCCATATCAATATTTTTATTTGGATGCTTACAAGGGAATCACCTGGACGGGCTATACGGGCGCAGGCGTGATCTGGCTTAAAAATATTTGGAAAAACGACAATGCTACTATTTCCCTGCCGTTTTCGCAAATTACTCAGGCCTTTTACGAAAGAGATTTTGCTATCAATACGTTGAACCATGTCTTCATGACCGTGGTGGTCAATGAAGAAACACTCGGGGTTGTGGAAAAGTTATACCTCGACAATTTTGGACGGTTGGGCCTCCAGATTGTTGAGGAGTCTGGATGCTCGATGATGGCGTGGGCTTGCGGCACACCACAGTTTGATGCCTTGCTAGGAACCCGATTGGGCAAGCTAGCCGCATACTTAGTTCTAGGTGCCTTTCCCCGCGGTTCTCGACGGATCATACAAATCGTCGTCCAGTATGACTGGACTACAGAGTTTCCTACCTTGCGGTTTGATATTAGATGAGCTGATTGTGTGGGTTCTTCGGTTCATGTCCTAGTACTGCTTAGATTTCCTTTGTTTTAGTTTAGCTGAGAATGAGAAGCCTGAAGGGAAATTTAAGGTATCCTATACGTGTAAAAATCGAACAATCATGATTTGAATGTAGAAATTGCGTGCCTGAGCCAGTGCCGACTGAGCATAAGTCTGGGTGTCCTCATAGAAGTCGCAATCTAGGTAAGAAAATCTTGCCGGTCCAAATTGATCTGCACGGAGACAATCAGCCACGAATTGACCAAATAGTTGCCTATCTTCTATTGCCTGTGCGACGGAAATCTGATTGGTTTCATTTTCAGAGTATTTGAGCCCATCGCCAAAGATACATATCGAAGTTTATTCTCCGCTTTCGGGCAATCGATGTCAGACAACTGGGCCTGGAACCAGGGGGCTGTGTTGACAACTTGAACCACGGGATGGGATGTGGAGGAGAGTGCCAAGTCTACACATGGGTGTTTCACAATAAACCAATTACCCCGCAGAGCTCACTATTCTCCCCGGAGAAGAGCAAAAATGTTCGATTTCCACAATGCTGGAGGGATCTGGTATCGCGACCCCGGTGCGGCCGAAAAAAGAGTCCGGTTCCTAGACCAATCTTACGGTAGGCGACAGAGAGCAAGGGGACCTAATTATTTTCTTTATATTAAATATTTTACTGTCATACTTTCTGCCTAGATTATATAGAGATTCCGAGGAAATAATTAATATTCAACTTTTTAGTTATAACTCTAAAGGTTAGAGCACAATTCAATATCTACTCTTCTGTTATAGTGTGAACTGGAATGGTGATATCATTGATGATAAAGCTAAGCACGGTGCATGAATACATCCTATCTACTAGTCGTAAGCCCATGCGATGGCTAAGTCAGGCATACATGATAACATCTCCCCTTTGCTTCGAATGTCGCTGCCCCCAGCGACTGTAATCTGTAATCTTGCGGATAATCCTCCTTAATCCTATGAAAACCATTCCTCTTCGCATTCCTCTTCGCCTTCTTGAGTCGTGCGGGTCATGAGCTCGGCGTCAGCGACGTGACGTTGTGTGCGTAGCTTGTTCGCGAGCGTTGAGATCTTGTCTTTCACGTCTCCTGTAGGGAAGCTTTCGAGACGCTTATCAAGCATGTGTAGACCTTCTGCAAGATAGGCCGAGTCGCGGACTAGGGCTTTGTTGCGGGCTGGCGGTGGCAGTCCTTTTCTTCGAAGTTGTGGTGGTGAGCTTCTGCGGTCGGCGTCCTAAATTGCACGTACGAGGGTATCGACTTTGGTGATTAGGCGGGGTTCAGAGAGACGTTAGCGAACTTCGACGATTCCGCGAGAGTAAAGCTGCCAGACATCATGTAAGCGGCGGGCTGTTAGACGTTGACCCTTAGGGTAATAGTAACATTCTCTATCTCTTACTTTACCTTTACTTTGTCCGTACTTTACCATTATTTTGCCCTGACTTTGCTCTTTGTCTTATATGTTTCTTACATCCTTTCTACCTTCTATAATACACTAATCTGTTCAATATATACAACTTAAAAATAATCATGTCCTTCTGCTCTCTGTTAGACCTATCTTATCGCATTAGCGGTGAAAATTCCAGAGGCCGACGGTTTGTCAATGTGCGTAGGGGGAGAATAGCTGGATAGGAAGAGATATATCGATTATAGCGAGTGCCCTTATGGCCTGAAACACATTTATTAGCAAGGGAATGGGAACTACACCCTTTCACCTTCTTTCCCTTACTTTCTTCACTTCCTTTATCCCTATCTCTTCTACCCCTCCCTCTCATTTTCCCTTCCGATTCCTTCACCGCACAACATCCACGATGGGACCGTCCCTACATCAGCCAAACGGGCCACCGAAGGGCGCCTACCTCACTACCGCCAGAGGCAACCGAGCTAGCCATGTAGCTGGCAGAAGCGGCTGCAACCGCTCATTTCACATCCGAACAGCTGAGGCAGTTCTAGGCCACTTCTCAGTCCGTTCAAGCGCGCCTTACCTCGATAGGACAAACCACCAATTTCACAACAGATGAAGTCTACGCGATGGTCACCCACTATCGATGCAACATCCGGGCGAGAGGAGTTGAAGACGAGGGCCTCCAGAACATGATTGCCGTTCTACAGTATGGGCGGAACGAAAGCACCCTGAGACGGTTCAACGCCTGATGGGAGATATCCAAGCCGGGGTCGCCCGGAGAACCTCAACGCGGCGGTTTGGCCGTTTCCGGCCAGGGGCAACGAACCATATCCTGCAAGTAGAAAGGCCTGACATTGAGTTGAAGTAATTATGATGGATGTGGACTTCTTCTCGATTGATTTGTATACTCCACACAGAGTACTCCGTACCCTCCTGATCTATCTCCGACCATCGAAACGTCGCTGCCTGATTGCTGACTTTCTAACTTTGCGTATCAACGGGTCCACGCACGGACCGCTGTACAATACCGTATTCAATTGTATTGGTCGAGTTATACACAGAGATAGGAGAATTCCCCGTGGAGTAGAATGTCACTGCTGTCAGAAGTGCCCATGTGAGGCACAAAACTCGATGGATTTTCGATCTCATTGGTCTCGTAGCCCCCGTATTCCCGACGGGGCGAGAATGTTCGGAAACCTGTCACATTCCCCTTCCCAAAGCGCTTGTCCTTGCCGCAAGGGGGAATAGGTTCGACACGGAGGCGTACAGTACTCCGTACCTGCATGTGATAGACCCCATAGGTACGATGTCCTGCAGATTGCGGAGTAACTGCGCCATTAACTTGGGCCTCTGATTGATCACAATGCTCCAAGGCTACGTCATGATCTTCCTTCTGCCTCCGATGTACCTGACTGAGTGGTACCTGACGGCCCAGGGATTGCGTGTCTATTCTACTGTCATTGGTGCGATATACGCTAAGCATTCTGCTACGGACCAGTCGAAGCTTGGCCGACCACTGAGAAAGCCGTGTCTAATTGTGTAACGTCATACGAAACTGGCTGCTGGCGCAATTTGACCCGTGGTTGGCGATCGCGATCGGCCAATCATCATCATCGGTGGCGCCCACAATTTGCGTGATTCTCTGTTTTTATTCGAAACAGTGATCTATTCTTAGCTAGGAAAGGCTGGGTAAGCTGACTTGGGTACCTAGCTACCTATATAAGAGGGAGTCCGCCGAATACTTCCCCCCATCTCCTTAGCACGCTATATTTACTTTGAGACATATTGTTGCAAACATACCAGAGTCAAACTTTACATCCTGATATTTGTTCATTGAACCTATACCATAATGCCCTCTTCCCGTCCCTCCAGTGAACGTTCTGGTTCCATCCAGTCGCAGGACAGCCCCAAGATATTACAGTCGAAGGCCGACCCCAACGTGGCTCTCTTTGAGGCACAACCTAGTAAGGCCCTTCCAGCCGCCGACATTTGCCTGTGCATCTGCTTACCCGCCCAGTGTCTACGATCAACCAAGTGCCAGACCGTGAAATGTTCTCCCTTCGAAGTATTCAACACAGAGATCGTAACGGACAAATCATCAGTACGTTCATCTTACGCAACGGCCGGGTTACAAGTTCAACTTCTAACTGTATGCTATCTACATAGATGACCCTGATCTTTCAAACCCCACTCGACCTCGCTTTGAGCGACCACTCGACACGATCCGCTCCTTCGAGGCCGCCATCGATGCGGAACGGAGAGAAAACCGTATGTGACGAGACAATCGCACAGCAATCTTTACGCTTGAATGATACGCAAGGAGGTTATGGCGTTTTTACCTTATTCTTTTGATGCCCGAGATGTATGATTATTTTGTGACTATGTTAGAGTGCAGTCGGGATTTTGGATATATCTGCAATGTTACGCCGCAGTGCGATTTTAAGTCAGCTTTTCAGTCCACGATGTAGTCGGCACGTATAGAGATTATGATCTGAGTGTCACATCTATCGAAGTGCGTCGGTCAGATCCAGAATAGTACGGTAGATGGATTCAGTCGTACCAAGCATGGAGAGGAAAAGGAGGGAGCAAGAACACGAGAGCGAGAGATGTAGGCAGGTTCCAGCCTGATGAAGACTGTCCCGGATCTTCCTTCCATCAGGCACTCTTCTTAGCATCGGGGATGCTATTGAAAGTACGGGGATGTATATGGGAAGTAGATCTTATCATCAAGTTGTCAGATGGTATGCATGTAATCGATTGACTTTTGAATCCACTGGCTAGACCATTGTGGGTCATGGGCCACAGAACTAATTGTATGAAAAGTGAGAGCTAGAATCAGCCGGATCGTCTCGTCTGCCAATGGCATCTTTAACGACTCTATGTACTCGATTTCAATCTGACACGACAAGCAGAGCGAAAGATTTGCCAATAATATCCATCCATGAGTCATTTATAGCTGAGCCGCTTTTGAAAAAGATTAAACGAGCCAATAGCCTGCTGGGCCATCGCGGCGCTCAGATACACGGATAATGTCAAATGCGTTTTCTTGCGCCAGCGTATCTGTCGCAATAGCTCCCGCCCGGCGCCGTTCCTTTTAATAGGCACGCCAGCCATTATAAAGGAGGAAAGGCATTAGAACACAGTATTGGAGGTGTGAATTACTACAGAGATACGCAATAAAAAATGCACCTTAGATTTGGGCGGCAGAAAAGGTAGATGCCTAATTTATAAGGCCAGGGGGGTTTGGAAGAGCGGGCTCCTAAATAAATAGTCGCTAAGGGAATATATTGTTCAAATCCCGATCCGATCTGTACATACAGTATGTTCCTAGTGATCCCGTTGATTATGGGTCTTGTCACGCAATTTGACGCCATCGCGGGATTCCAATTTTGAACCAGTTACAGTGTCGGAAATTTCCAGTTTATCAACGGTCCCAAATCCCGCTAGAAAGAGGAGAATTGAAGCTGAATTATAACATGAATTGAAGCCTTGAGAGTATACTTGGCCCGCGTCATTCAACAAAATGGGGTCACAGCACGCCATATTAAAACCATGCTCGTGTTAAATCAGGCAAGTATTTAGCAGGAATCAGCCCTTCCAGAGCTACGTGGAAGGATTCACGACGATCTCTATAAGCAAATATCCATTCCGACTCGGCTATCTCTCTGCCTCTAGTTGGGTATGAATAAGGTATCCTCTACTACTAGCCTGACCGCAGCAGTAGATTATGGATTTTGAAATTGATAAGAAGCTGGGCTTTGAGGGTAGCTCCGCTGAGCATTGTGCTTCGTCGCTGCCCGATTTACCCGAATGGCACCCCAGTCACGAAAAACAGGCTCGCAGAAAGTAGGGTGCTTCCATAGAAGATATAAAGGATCAAAACGCTGACATTCCCTTTCTCCCAAGGATCGATATTACTGTGCTGCCCCTGCTCTTTCTAGGTCTTCTCGTCTTCCAGCTGGACCGCATGAATATTGCGAGCGCATTGACCGGTGGCTTCGCCGCTGATATCAAAGTTTCACAGGCCACAATTAACTTGGGCAATCAGCTCATGTTCATGGGCATCGTGGTCTTTGAGATACCATGTAATATGGCCTTGCAACGGGTATGGTACTAGCTCCGTGACTGGAGAGCCTCTGATCCTAATATGGGTATTTCACAGATTGGTCCTCGCAAGTGGATTTCGGCCCAGGTTTTTGTCTTCGGCATACTTGCCGTCATGCAAGTATTTATCCGAACCCGAGGAGCATTTCTGGCCATACGGTTGCTTCTGGGATTTGCTGAGGCAGGATATATTCCTGGAGCAGTCTACACTTTATCCTCGTGGTATACGAAAAGTGAATTGGCCAAGAGAGTGGCCATTTTCTTCTTTGGAATGTTCGGTGGCAACGCCTTGAGTCCTATCCTGGCCTCTGGCATTCTGATGCTCGATGGTCGATACGGTATTCGAGGGTGGCGGTGGCTGTTCCTAAGTACATATGTCCTGTTATGAACGCAATCTGACACTCGCTAACAAATCGTTGCAGTTGAGGGACTATTCACGATCTCCGTCTCGTTCCTTTTAGCATTGTTCCTACCTGGATCACCCTATCTTACCCGGCCACTACTTAGCCCAGGACTTGTCAAGTTCTCTGATTCTGAGAAGGAAATTCTTCAAAAGCGACTCGAAAAGGAAAGTGTTGGAAGTGACGGCGCGTACGGCGTGTATATTCCGTTGAAAGTTGTCTTTCGTACTGTGTCTTACTACCGTCGCTGGCCGCACTTTATTTCTACATTTGTTGTCTTTTCGACGTGGAGCCCTCTAACTACGTATACGCCGTCTATTATAATGTATGGGCTCAGTCACAACTCGAGTTGTCAATAAATTGCGAGGTCAACTAATTCTTTACAGGTCGCTCGGATTTGACAGAACAGCATCGAATGCTCTGGCCGCAGTCGGCGCATCCCTATCACTTGGTGTGGTGTTCTTTTTTGCCTACATGAGTGATCGAGTCAATCGCCGAGGTGCTACCGTCATTGCTGCTCAAGTCTGTTACCTCGTCACCCTAGCAGTGACTCTCAAGGTCCAACCCCATGTCGGCAAATGGTCTCGTTGGGGACTTTGGACTGCTGTGAACAGTTTCGCCGTGGGATACCATCCGCTACAGAACTTCTGGGTTCAGATCAACTGTCGCGATCCGGCGGAGCGAAGTATTAGCATCGCGTAAGTTTCACGTCATTATGTTTTGACCTCGACTAGACCTGATCGGACTGCAGTATGTGGGTTATGTCTGCAATAAGCGGTTTAATGGCTGGGACGCAGTATTTCCAAGCGAGCGACAAACCATTGTAAGTTGTATCTAGTCCTCATGATTTGCCTAGTGGCTTCTAACACCGTTAAGTTATTTGATGGGACTACGTACCATGATCATTATGGTGTGTATAGGAATCGCGAGTGCTTTCGCGCAGATCGTGGTTTATATCGTTCACAACAGACGCGTTGCTCAAGGCAAGCATAAGCCTAGGGATGGATTGGCACCTATGGTGCATGTCCTCTGAGGCACCAGGCTTGCAGGTACACAATCTATAGATGTGAATGTATACTTCATCCCGAAGTTACAAGAGTGATTAGCGTTGGCCACTTCTTTTGGCTTTTTAAAACACTTGAACTCGCGGATATTCATTACGATCTTGGCCCCTAGGGAAAGAGGCTGTCAACCGGCCTAAATGTGCGCAATCTGGCAGACTGGCGACATGCAGAAAGTTTTGGGTGGTGACATTGTTCCTATCAGATTTCATCATAAACACAAACAGACCTGGGGACTTTCTCATCATGAACGGAGCATCAGTATGTGAAACTATCACTGTTTACTCCATGGAAATTCCAGACCCGTCGGAGATTCTAGAATGGAAGCATAAGAGAGGAGCCAGCGGCGAATTTTCTTTGGGCAGTCTTGACCTAAACAGCAACAGGGTGGTAAATGGCCAATAAAATGATTCTCTTGGTGTTCATGTTTTACTAACAAGTATTTTATTGAAAAGAGAATTCTCCATTGGATCCATTCAGCCAAACTTGGAGCTCTTTGAAAGCGTCAAGGTCGTTTTTCTCAAGGGAAATATCGACAGATGGGTCATGCCACTAGTAGGTTCTTTTCGCTCCGCTGTTGCGTAATGACTCCCCGATATATCGACAGCTATCAAAATCGATAAGGACGAGTGTACCGTCTTCGTCGAGCATAATATTTGTAGGGTTGATATCGTTATGGACAAGTCCAAGAGAGTGAAGATGTTTGATAGCGCCTAGAATGCCTTCTAGCCCGTTTCTTATTTTCTCACCCACGAGTTCGCGGGTACTTCGAACGAAAGCTTCCTTGCCAAGGCAGTAAGGATTAGCTACTTCAAGTAGTATAGATGTAAATCGTTTAAAGCATAGCCCAGAGACTCGACCATTAGTCTTCTAGTAGCCATAATAGATAGCAATATTTGTATGTAGGTTCTTGCGAAGAATTTCGTATGTTTCAACTTCGCGAGTAATTTGCTGTTCAAGATTCCCATCGGCATACGCGAGGAGGCTCGGTGCCTTTATATAGACTGCCGACCAAGCGGTATTCACTTTTGGGCCTCTGTCATCGGTTTGAATTTGCTTGACTTCCTGAAGATCGTCCAGTGTCTTCGGCGAATCGAATCGATTCGGCCATTTTCCAGAATACAATGTACTATTTTGCCGAACAAAAACCTGGATATAAGAAAATTGCATTTGGCCATCAACCCTTCTAAAGGCCTCATTCATTTGCAGGATTTCCATGCTAACAGAGAGTATCGGTTCCGGTAGACTGTGGTAGTTTGGTGGGTCTCAATATTCTCGGGGAATTATTACGGAGTCTTCTGACCCCACCACGTAAATATTCGCCTATTATACCTAGTTAGGCTTAGCCCAAACGTCAAACCTGCTAGTAAAGGTCCAACTTGCTCCACACGCCTTACTTAACAAACGAATGTTGGTTATCTTCCATGACACAGAAGAAAAGTGCAATGCGATGGGTTTGGGCCGTGCAAGAGATAACAGCCGGATAATGCGAGCTCTTTGGAGAGAGGGAAGCGGTTGCCACAAGAGTCCTTGCACTCTCCAGGCAAAGTGGGACGGACGATTCGACGAGGAAGCGAGGCTTGAAGAGCTAGCAGGAGAGATCGGTGTCACGCTGAGTTATCTTTGTCGTGTGTTGAAGAATATGGGTGGGGGTTATAATAGGAGCCAATATAGAGGAGTTTGAGAGGGAGTTGAGTAAGAAGAGAATGAAAGCTCAGTCTGTTATAGCACAGCAGGATCCGGCGCGGTGGCTCTGACGACAGTCTTCTGACGCCAGCAAAACAGGAGCAAGCCCTACAGCGCTCGTCGAAAATCCCGAAGGAAAGCTAGCGGAGCAGCAACTAGCGATTTTCGTGAAGACTCTGGACCTGAGCTTTGATTTTGGCAACCGGTCCTCGATGTGGCTTCAACTAAGAAGACTCTTCAAATGAGAGCTTTTTGAAGTAGCGCCCAGAGTTGGGCTATCCAGGGTGATTGATATACTTGAGTAGCAAGTGAGCAGAATTATTATCTTGATCGACTTTTGATTCGTGTGTTTTCCTGGACGTTACCCATGGGACTCAAATGGCCATTGGCAGCTAAACCAGGCATGAGTTCCCAGAAGAGCCTACATAATCACCCACGCCCACCAGCATAGCCATCCCACTCGATAGATGCCACAAGACGTGGCAGTGAAACAACCAAATGCCCGGATTATCGGCCCGGAATCTTAAAACCGCGTAGGCACGACTAGGGATATAGACACTGTCTCGCAGCATTGCGCGTGATAGGTCCAACCCATTGGTATCAGGGTAAGTGTCTCGGTCGGAGCCAGGGGGGAACGAGTCGGGAAAGGGGTTATAAGAGCCCCAGCCAATTGGGCTCTTGTAGACTGTAAGGACGTAAAAATGGTGGCCATGCTTCAGTTATCAGGAGCTGTTAGTATATCATATCGGAGTAGGAAGGAAAGATATCATTACTAAATGAAAAGGATGGCCGGTGTCGTCCAGATTATTCACCACCAAGTCAACCCACACGGGCTCGTCTGAATCTTGATCTTGATCGCCTACCACAGATGCGAGCTGATTTTTATCCCATTGCGCTCGTGCAAGTCCATTCAATGGTACACGGGGATCTTGTTGCGGTGCCCATGAAGTGTGATTAAAAAAGCCATACGGAACATTGTGGTTGATAGAGAACTTTTGGATTTTGACGTAGACCATCTCCGTAATATCAGCGTGACGTGGGAGTGAAGATAAGATATGCTGAGGAGAGGAGATACGTTGTATATCAACATGCGTTTGATTTTCATCGGGAATGGTGGATTCCGTATCAGGCGCATAGTCGGGGTTGATAACAAAGGTCTGGTTGGGTTTGAGGGCTGGATTGGGATATCTCATGCATCTAACACCGTCAGCATTTCCATCACTGTCTCGTAGACCCACGCTACCTGGCATGGAAATGACAACTTACTCTGTATCCATCGCAATGGTCAAAGCACATTCCTTCTCTTCAGTTGGTGCACGCAAGATGAGATCCATGCGTTGGCCCGGGTATAGGATTCCAACTGAACTTGCCTCCTGTGTCTCGACTTTGACACTGTCGACCTCGGTAACGGTCAGAGATTTAGTCGGGGAAGCAATGGTAAACCCGACGAGAGATCTGAGTTTTTAGTTGCCAAGAAGTAGGTATGTAGATGATTCGAAGACCTACCCTGTGTTGACTATTCGGAGTCGATATGCAGTATTCGCCTTCGCGTAGAGATATGTTAAATTTGCATGTTTTTCGAGACAGTCTACTGGTCGGGCCGGAACTGCCATTGAGCAATTATAATGACCGACCCCATTAATCAATAAAGAGTCTGGAACCGGCTGCACCATGTCAGTAATTCTCCCGACAAAGGCTGATAGACAGACATACATCATTACCAAAAGAGCCAGCGCGCATGTACCACGACATTACTTCTTCCGCTGGTCTATGATACCAGTCTCCGATTAAAAGCAAGAACTCTTTGCTGTATAGAGTAGAGCCCGCGAGCAAACCACGAACGGTCGACTTGGATGCTGGCACGTGGACGACCAATCCGCCGTACAGCCCATCAGCTCTCGCGAGCCCAGTGTGGGCATGGTACCAAAAGGTTCCGTGCTGGTGGCTGGGTATAGTGATATTGTAGATAAATGAAGCGCCGGGCGAAATCCCACACTGTGTAACGCCGGCAACACCATCCATTTTGTCTGGAGAATAGGTCAGTTGTAGGAACCAGTAAGGGACTAGATAGATGTGCGTAGATACTTTTAATATGCAGCCCGTGCCAGTGGATTGAGGAGGCTTCTTGCATCTTATTTGTGACATTGATGATCAAGGTATCTCCTGGGCGTGCCTCGATGGTCGGTCCGGGGAAGAGACCTAATTATGCTTAACAGGGGACTATTCATCAAGATCGAGGGTTACCCTTTACCGTTAATTAGATGCACTCTTTTCAGTACCCCATCTGGCCGGATACTTTGTGAGCTCAATGTCCAGTCCAGATGCTGCGTTTTGGGCTCCCGATAGACATGGTCTTCGGGATGGAGCTTGATTGCCGGGGTAGTTGTCCCCGGGGCAAGGAGATTATCCTCGTGGTCAACATTGTGGATGCCTGCTGAAGTAATCGCCCTCATTGGAGTGCCGTACTGACGCCAAAATACCAGTAGAACGAACAAACCGGCAATCACTGGACATAGCAAAATGATATATGATTTGTTAGTCTTAGCGAACGTTTTGTACTGTCGGAGCTTGGTCCTATTAGGCTTGGGCTGATCTCCAAGATTGAGCTTTCTTTGGTGACTGGATGGCTGCGCCATCCTTGAGTTCAGTTGGGAAGCATGGAGTGATTCGCCACTTTGAGATGGTGAAAATGTACTGTTTAGCTGGTGGTGCGCCCAGGGTCCAAAATGGTGTGGGAGAAAAGCAAGCGATGATAGTCACTTTACCATACCTATCGATATTCGACAACTGACAAAGGACTCTGTCTATTTCACAGTCTAAGGATTTTTTTTGTGGCTGTGAAGACTGTGACCATCGCCGCGTCCCGAGTCGTGTGATCGGAATCCGGTCGTCCAATAAACCGAGGTAGTCCCAGCACGTTGAGAGCTTATCCACTCACATCATGCAGCGCGGCTTCGGTCGACTGATAATGTCACAAGTGTGAATGGTGTGCATCTTGCAAAATACCGAAAGAGAAAGATCGGCGGTTCCTGAAAATGTGTGCCTTTCCTGGTCTCGGAATGTCCCCACGTGCATTTGAGAAAGTGCAACCGAGATCAGGGTGTTGTTCCGCTCTTAGGTTCAGGTCGTGTGAATAATCTGATGGATCTCATTAGCTCTTTGCAATTGGGCTAAGCCCCGGTTACACCGTAATATACCACCGAGCGCGCTTTCGAGACCGGAGTACGGTCGGGGCCATGTTGTCGCGACGCAGTGAGCAACGCTCATATAGTTATCGATACCCACCGACTTGTAGTGACAAAATTAGAGCTCGTCATATACTCTGCAGATCACCGCCAATATGAATGCACTGTTTGGTTCTGTCTTGTTGATGTTCCTTGCGAGCAGACCGGCGGTTGCTGGTTCTTTGAAAGATGTCGAGCATGTGGTTATCTTCATGCAGGAGAATCGATCATGGAACAATGTAAGCTCCAAGCAGATTGTTGGCAAAGGAAATGCTCAATGGGTGATAGTATTTTGGCACCATGGCCGGTGTTCGAGGCTTCAATGACCCAAACGTGCAGGTGAACGCTGATGGATTGGACGTCTACCACCAGTAAGCAACAAACACTCGACAAGAAAATGCTGGAAAAGAGGAAAAGTTCACTGATTTATAGGCTTGTTGATCCCTCTATGTCTACTGAGACAGACACTCTCCTTCCGTGGTACTTGGGCTACCAGGGTGGATCCACCATCGACGCCATGCAGTGCATGACTGCAGGATCCAACGGCTATGAGGATAATCAGGCTGCCATCAACCATGGCCTGAACAACATGTGGGCGCGTAACAACACGCCTTGGAGTTGGGGATATCTCAAAAGAAGTGACATTCCTATTCACTTTGGTATCGCCGAGGGCTGGACTGCCGGAGATATGTATCAGGTGAGAATTCATAACAATCGCCCGAGAGACCCAGTTTACTAACGCCTTTCTCCAGGAGTCTCAGGTTACTTCGACCAGCCCCAACCGTGTCACCTTGGTTAGTGGCTCCATCAATGTACCCGGAGGCCCCCAAAGCCCTGATCAGGGCGGTCCCTATTTGGATAACAACGAGACCCCCGGGTGCGAGGCCAACAATATCAGCTGCTACCCGCTGAAATGGAAGACCATATACGAGATTTACGAAGCTGCCGGTGTCTCGTGGCAAGTATTCCAAGACTCGAACAACTTCGATGACAACCCTTTGGCCTGGTTTGAGCAGTTCCAGAATGCGTCGTCCGACTCGCCTCTTGCCAAGAAGGGTCTGTCGTATGTTGGTCTGGATAGCTTCTACGAGGCAGCGGCTAACGGAACTCTCCCTGAGATCAGCTTCATCGTTGGCCCGGCTGAACTTTCCGAGCACCCCCCTTATATGCCCAAGGACGGTGCATGGCTTCAGAGAAAAGTTGTCGATGCTGTAACGAGCAGCCCCAAGTATAACTCCACTCTGTTGATAATTAGCTACGACGAGTCCGGTGGCTGGGGCGACCACGTTGTTCCCTTTCACTCGCCTGAAGGGACCCCCGGTGAATGGATGGAAGACCCGTACGGTCTCTTCGGTAACATCTACTCTGGTCCGGGTGTCCGCGTCCCCTTTTACATGGTCTCTCCATGGACTCGAGGTGGCCGTGTGTTTACTGAACGCGCCGACCACAACTCTCAGATCCTCTTCCTGGAGCAGTGGTTGGAGGCACGAGGGTACAAGAACGTTCAGACACCCGAGATGGTTCACTGGCGTCGCGAGCACATGTCCAATCTCGTCAACGTACTGGACTTGGATAACCCGGATACTAGCCTGCCCACGATCCCCGAGGCTGAGACTCCCGATACGGCCCAGGGCAAGTACACCGGAACATCGAACTGCGAGGTTGCATACCCGGTCCAGCGTCCTACCGTGCCGTATGGAAATCAAACCAACAAAACCAACACCTTGTGGTTTGAAGAAGGGTACAAGGAAGTCGTCGGTTATCTGACAGAGGGCCGCTACCTGACTTTTGAGAGCTCGGGAAAAGCTCTCACCAATGCCGGAAATGCCAGCCAGCTTAGCATGACTCGCGCTGTTGCCGATCACAGCGACAAACATCAGCGTTGGGTGATCCACTATACTGCAGATCAGGAGAGCCATATTTTTCAAGTCTCCAGTGCTTTGGATGGCAAGTTCATTGGCGCGAAGGGGTCTTTGGTGACTGGTAGCAGCAATGCAGCTAACATCAAGATAACATTTCTGGGAAATGGAAAGGGCTATTCACTTCAGTATGAGGACGGAACCACTGTATGGGGTCTCAAGGGCGGTTGCAAGATTTGGAGTGTGTCCTACCATTAGGCGGGACACGAAGCTGGGGAAAGGATCGCCTTTCTAGTTGACTCGGGTTTCAATGCCGACGTCTTACATATAAGAATGCGAATCTGGCACGGTTGCAGGATATGCGGATCATGGAGGACGGATTGGTGGTCTTCAATATAGTCTTAGCATCAATGAAAAACCAAGTATGTATAGCATCGGGCGAGGGAGGGGCATCCTCACATGCCTAGGAAACCCCACAACAGTAAAAGCAGATGAAGATAGAAAATGAGAAAATAATAAATTCCCAGCGGAACCGAACCCGAGACCCGTCAGAGAGGAAGAAAAATAGCGATGTACCTGAGACTCAAATTCATTGCACTTCCATCCAAGTCGGAGATCACAAAAACAAAAAAGGGGGGAGTCGACTACCAGGTGTAGGAATGCCCAAAGGCTTCAGTCGGTATCTTTGGGGTCCAGAGCCCAGCCTAAGCCGATTCCAATATGGACGCTGTCCAGTTGCAGGGGGTTGTAGAGAGAGCAAGCCAGCGCACCGAAGTGATAACTTGAACGTATTCTCGATCCTGTTCCGTCGCCAAGCGAGTTCCTCCGAAGATCGACCCCAAGGCGTCAGTGACAACAGCTTTGCGGTTGAGGGACATTCGGTTCAACATGAGGTGAAGCCCTTGACCACTGCGTAACTGCAGTATTGGAAAGTTATTTGGCGTTTCTTATCCCCGGTGATATCCAATGCTCACTTTCCTAATTGTTCACTTTACCCAGATTTACTGTCCCACCCACTACCCTGCCCTTACTGCCCCTACTCGTATATGAGCCTGTAGATGACGCTGTAAATGTATGCAATCTGCCATTCCACCTAGACACGGAGCCCAGTGGGAATCCCCCGATCTTTCCGCTTCACTTCACATCTCCAGTAGCTGTCGCGCATACTCGATATGACTGAGTCTCAGGGTATTCTCCACCATCAGACGCTCCTTGACCATCATGCGTCGTCCCGTAGTGACACTGCTAGATCCAGCAATATCCAGTAGAAAGCCAAGGCATATCTCCACTTGGCTGGCATATGGAATTCCCTGCACTGTTGAGAAAGACCTAGAAGAAGAAATGATTTGGGAAGAAATCAATGAAGCCGCGAAAATAAAACTTATGGAAAACGTATACGTAGCGATGCTCGAATGAATCGAGATACTACTTTTCAGTGACTAGGAGGAGATATTGATGCCCACTTCCTTGGAGTCGGTTTCCTATGTGACTTGACACTGAAACACGCTTCACCGTTTGTTGGTCTCGGGTCCTCAGACGGTTCCTAGCAGGTAGATCGACTGCATTGAGTCAGACTGGTCCCGAATGGGACCGGGCATACGGTAATGCTCGTACGCGGGAGATAGCATCAGTATGGCCTTGTATGCCCGTACATCAACAGCGCATACTCGATATGACTGAGTTTCACGAAATATTTCATCACCATCAGACACTTTTGCACCATCATGCGTCGTTCCATACTGACACTGCTAGATCAGCAATATTGTCTAGTATGAGAAGAAGGCACCCTCGACCTGGCTGGCATATGAAACCTCCTGCGCAGATCCAGGGTGGTCACGATGGCTTGTTCGGCAAAGGCATGCAGTGCTTGTAACCCTCCACCACCTGATGCAGGCGAATTTGAATCGCCAGCTCATGCAGTACTGACACACTCTGTGTCGGGCTCCTGGTGGACAACAGGATCCTGATCCACCCTCCACCCGTCAATCCAATTTCGTGTGCGGGTGGCGCTTTGTAGGCGGCCTCGAGAAGCGGAGATGTATTGCAGCCACTCGGAAATCAATCTCGAATGACTTATCCACGCGCTTGCTCCGATGGTCAGCCGGTCCACGATTGGATTCGACGTGGATCTACAGTACGAAGGTCATCAAGTGCTGCAGGTCTTCATTTCATTTCCCTATGCGTGCCATAATTCCATTAGAAAACTTCTCCGCCTCTTCCTCTCTCAAGCTCCTTCATTTCCCCCGATATTCAATCTTCAATCCTGACCTTGCAGCTATCGGAAGCCAGTGTGCTTCTCAGTCAAGTTCGTCATCGCGATCATTTCTTTCCGGAGTTGCCAGAGGAGGAGCCCGAGGCAGGGGTGTAGGTAGAACCGCCCTGGCCACTGTTGTAGTAGGTGCTACCATTAGGGTTGGAGTAGTAATAGGAGCCATTACTGTTCCACTGTTAGTGTGTTCTTGAAACATCATTCATGAGGCAGACCTGTTGGAGTAGTGGTAAGAGTTTGAGTTGGCAGCACCGGAACCATAGTCGCGAGAACAGTAATGGTTGCCCTGGCGAGTGTTAACTGTGTGTTCGTACCCATATGGATAGCTTGTTTATCGTCACTGAGAGACGACAGACCTACCTGGCTGTTGGTACCAGAGCCGCTGTAGGAGTATGAGTTTCCGTAGTTGTCGCTGGGCATCTTGAATAGAATAGCCTGGTGTAATGTGGATGAGTGATGAAGATGGATTATGAAAGAAGGTTAGGGAGGGGAAGTGGAAGGTGGAAGGTGAAAGTGAGGGGAGAAGGTACTCTAGATACTCTGGCCGTCTGGACCCACACCGACCAATCATATTCCCCAACCATACTTCCTACGCGTCACATGACCCAGGTCTAGATAACTTCTGTGTAATATTTGCATTATCTTGAACACTTGGAAAATGAGTAAAATTGTGAGATCTAGTCATATAGACAGATCACCAAATTTGCCAATGTCTCCCGATCTCCGACTAGGCTTATTCGAACTGTAAATGGTTGTGACAGATCACATGGTCTGGATGTCGATCCCACCTTCAAATGACGGAACCACGCTTCCAGAAAACGTTTACGTTTATTTGTTTATTTTTCATTTACCGTATAAAAATGCGAGAATTATCAGCTTGAAATACGCTGTTAATATGCATATAATATATCCATACTAACAATCCTGGATGATGTATCTCAATATTGAAACTGTAGAAGCAGACCGTTTGGAAGTGCAGGTTCAAAATCCTGACATCCTGAGGCATAAATCTTAATATGTTAGACACACCGCCGTCTTTCTGCTGCGTAAATCAAGTTTTGAGCCCAACCTCGCTGTCCGTAGTAGATGAATCAGAGATCGAAATGCGATAACATTGATAACATTGTTTCTAGGTGTCTCTGACAACTTTCGCTAACATTCAAACGATCGGTTCCTTTCACATTCACTCGTTCACCAGAACGTAGCGGTATCTGGCATTACCCTTGTCCATGTCCTGGATGGCCTGGTTGGCCTCCTTCATGGGCCGCTCCTGGATCCACGGGTGCACCTTCTTCTCGGCAGCGAGCTCGAGCATCTCGCGGATCTCGTCCGGGCTACCGATCAGGGAACCACCCAGCTTGATGCCCTTGGCGAGCAAAGCCATTGCGGGGATCTCCAGAGCGCCGTCCTCGGGGGCTCCCAGCTGGATGAGGGTTCCCCGGAACTTCAGCAGCTGGCTGTACTGAACGATGGGCATCTTGGACGAAGACACAGTGCAGATGATCAGGTCCAGCGACTGGGCGTGCTTGGTAGCCCAGTCCTCATCCTCACCAGTCGCAATGTACTCATCCGCGCCGAGCTTCAGCGCATCCTCCTTCTTGTCGCTCTTGCGGGAGATGGCGACGACGCGATCTGCTCCGAGGGCCTTGGCGAAGAGAATACCAAAGTGGCCAAGGCCACCGACACCGATAATACCGACAGACTTGCCGGGGCCACAGCCGTTTTGTCTCAGGGGCGAGTAGATGGTGATACCACCGCATAGCATGGGAGCAGCCTCGGCGGAGGAGATGGCGTCGGGGATCTTCAAAACGAAGGCTGAAGGCGAACGGTTGTATAGCGCGTACCCACCGTACGACTTGCCGCCGTTGGCAAAAGTAGCGTTGTATGTGCTGACCATGCGGTTGCAGTGCTGAGGGAGGCTGCGAGCGCAGGCTTCACAGTCACCGTCCTTGTTCAGACAGGCGCCGCTCTGCGCGCCAACACCGACGCCGGTCACCGACTTTGATATTGCCAACGGCCTTGGAGCCGACGCGCACGGCCTCACCTAAAATTTCGTGACCGACACAGCAGGGGTAGTCGGTAGGGCCCCTGATCGGATGCAATTGTCAGCTCATCGAGTATCGCAGCCGTTGCGACTGGGATGCACTCACCATCCAGAACGGAGGGTATGCATATCAGATCCGCAGATACCGCAGTGGGTGACCTTGATGTCGACGTCGGTCTCCTCCCACGCCTTGGGCTCGAACTCCTGCCAGACCATTTTGCCCTTAGCAGCCTCGGGGCTAAGGGCCATCCAGCCCTCGAACTTGTAATGAGTTGATCCCATTTTGAATATGTGAGTTCAATCAAATGGATGTCGATTATATTCTGGTGTTCTTCGCGGATCCATGATTCCCTTTGTACAAGATTCCATGATATCGACCCTGCTCGACTGGATGCTGGGAAATTCCTGTAACTCTCCTCTCCCGACTGCTCGGTCTAACATCTCGGTCAATGATTGCATCCACTTGACCCACTGTATAGGAATGTCATTGCGGTCTTAACAAATTTTATGTCCGTTCCCGCGGAAGAACAAAACAAGGCAGTCGAGTCGCGTGGGTGACATGCATCAGAAGAATTGGACGTGGGTCTCAGATGGGCCAATCACGCTGATCTATCTCCTACAGTGTCCGGACATTAAGACCTTTTAAGTGCCGACGGTCTAGATAGCGCTAGATAGTGGATGAAGGAAATCCGTGTTCCCGGGCATCTGGTCAATATTGAATAATGTCTCGGCCGTGTTCCAGCTGAGCGGGTTCAGAAACAAATTAGCTTTCGGTTCGATCGGGTGGCCACTGTCTCACCGTGTGCTGGGTAGGAAAGTCCGAGTAGCTCATACTATCTCCGACCGCAAGGCGAGATGTGTCGGAAGGCGGTAAACATCTCAGAGCCGGCAGAAGCAAGGCCCTAATTAGTCCGTCTCCGTTTGCCTAGTCAGCTCCTGTGCTTATAGATGCAGTTCGTGACCGCTAGTTTCTTCCCTTCTACATGACTCTCTTTATCGATTTCGCTTCCCTTCATAGGCCTAGTTTCCGTCTTTCTAGGCCTCTCAAGAGTAACCTATGACGGCTCAGAACTTGATCTGGCCATTCAAGGGCCCAAAGCATAGATATGATCCGATCTGCAGAATACCGATGAGGGCCGGGCAGTGACTCCCATTGTTTGGAAGTTAACCAGCCACTCCCCGACTGCTCAGTGGGTGATTCTTTCGAGAAGACTTCAAGGCAGCAAATTAAGTATAAATGACCTGTTATGCCCCATAGATGGCTAGATATAATATAACATGAATGCTTGTGAAAGTCATGTCGTCGCGGTTTCGCAAAATATCTGTTTACGAAAGATCTGTTTACGCCCAAAAATATCAAGTTCAGAAAAGGGACAGGCCGCTTCGGAACCGTGGATCTGCATCTGCAGTTTATCGAGAACCTGGGGTACAAGTTTTCGAACCCGTGCTCTTTTGGGAAATCCGAAGACCAATCCATGGGACCCCTGTCTATTCGACCGGACCCACAAGACAGCATGTAGCAGAGTAGCTCTGCTCTATGTACTCTAATCGACAATCCCAAGTGCCGCCTTTTGCAATCTTCAAAATGTGGCACCGACCTACCCTAGACGTACAATAGCGGGAACCTAGTCCGGGATATCCACGGCCAGCCTGGGGCAGAGGACTTTTTAGATAAATCAGTAAATGAATCTGGAGCTATTGATTGACATTGAATTATTAGAAGTTCTGTGAATGGATATCGTTGTCCTACTTCCGAATTCGGCGTGGCAGCTTGGTAATTCTAGCGTGTGGAGTCCATGATGCAATACGGGGCTTTGATGGCGATCATCTACACTCTACACAACTACGGAGTACACCCGTTCGATCTATATGCGAGGACATAGATGGATAATTGACGATACTGTGGAATTAAAATGAACATATTAAGACACTACATTGAACCGGCCTATTTGTGGAAATGATTCAAAATAAACATAAGTTGAAAATCTCATATACTTCGTACTCGCGTGGAGTGGACCCATGACGTGCTTTGCGATCGCGATGAGAACGCGCCAACTGAGCATTATTGGTTAACATAGCACAGCATCAAAGGCAGTGGATAATCCCGATCAATCCGCTGTACGCAATAGCTGGTGGAATTACCCCAGTCGAGCGTCATCGTCGATAAGAGGCCTAGTCCACTTCAAATGGAGGGACCCTTCTCTTTTACTTTCTCTTTCCTTCCTTCCTTTCATGTCTGAGGTCGGGAGATGGCAAATATCAAATATGGCACCGGCGCGACCGGCGACGACGTGCCCGAGATCACAAAACCCCAGTCTATCGTCAATGGGCACGCGACAAACGATGAAGAAAGTCCATTATTATCGCGACCGGACTCCGCCGAAGCGATGGTAAAGCCTTTGACAGGCGTGGGAACCATTATCGCGGTGCTTTTACTCGGTAAGATAACCAGGTTACCTGGAAGGATTAAAAGTTTCATCGGCTAATGACCCATAGGCGAATTCATCTCCAATGCGGATGCCACACTGGTCATGGCCGCCGCTGGCCATATTTCTTCCCAGTTTGATCGATTACGCGATGCGAGTTGGCTATCCACTGGATATACACTAGGCCTTTGTGCCGCGCAACCCATGGTGGGTGGTATCGACAGAATTCGCAATTCGCGGTTGAAACTGACGGGTGTAGTATGGCAAATTGAGTGATATCTACGGTCGAAAGCCGCTGTTGCTAGTATCCTATTTCCTTTTTGCATTAGGATGCATTATCTGGTATTTTAAGTGATGATTTGATATGGAGCATGTTTCTGACGATTACTAGTGGCATCGGACACGATATGTGGGTGGTTATTCTTGGACGTGTTGTTAGTGGAATGGGCGGCGCTGGGACGATGACCGTCAGTTCGATTATCATCACAGGTGAGATTTCACTCAGTTCAAGCGGGAAGTCGTATTGACTGTTTCTAGATATTGTTCCCCTACGAGAAGTGGCTACTTGGAGAGCGTATGTCAATATTGCGATGACTCTCGGGCGCAGTCTCGGCGGTCCACTGGGTGGATGGCTTAGTGATACGATCGGATGGCGATGGTGAGTGAATCGTGAGGTTTCAAAGTTATGCCCTAACCAGATTCAGGCTCTTCTTGCTCCAGGCTCCTTTCCTTGCTCTTGCTGCTTTCCTCGTAGTTGTCAAACTCCAGGTTGCACAAACTATACATTCGGATGCGGCCAAAGAAGGCAAAGCAGCCCGTCTCAAACACGTGGACTTCCTTGGAACTGCTCTTCTCGGCTCATCAATTATCGCCATCACGGGCTTATTAGACCAGGGTGGCAAGTCGTTCCCCTGGCGCTCGTGGATCACCATTGTGATGGCCGGTGGTGGACTGTTGCTGCTTCTCGCATTCGTCCTGGTCGAGGCATATGTTGCCAAAGAGCCTATCTTCCCTCTTCGAATCCTCCGTCGACCAAACGTGGCTATCAGTTATTTGATCGCCACACTGCAAATTATGGCGCAGCTGGGAATGATGTTCTCGATTCCGCTGTATTTCCAGGTCACTCAGCGTGCATCCACCACTGCATCCGGTTTCCATCTGGTTCCAGCTGTCATCGGAAACACACTCGGTGGTCTCCTTTCAGGCGTATTTATTCGGCGGACTGGGCATTTCAAAGTGCTTCTCATCTTGGCTGGACTGATTGCCTCGGTGACGTATTCACTGCTCTATCTGCGCTGGAACGGAAATACAGGATTCTGGGAGTCTTTGTACATCATCCCAGGTGGGATTGGCACCGGTATTGCCTCAGCTTCAGCCTTCATTGCTATGACCTCCTTGTTGCCATCCGAGGAAATCCCAATGGCAACTGCCGGGTATATGCTGCTGATCAGTTTTGCTATGACAGCGGGTGTCACGACTTCCAACACCGTTCTCGAAACGGAGTTTCAGCACCAGCTTAGGGAGAACCTACATGGACCAGGAGCAGAGAAGGTGGGTGCTCTAACACTTTACCAAGGATCCAAACTGACAGTGGTAGGTAATTAAACGCGCAATGGCGGATACCAATTACATTTCCCATCTTACGGGGCACATTCGTGAAATTGTGGTCGATTGTTACCTCTTGGGTCTGAAGCACACATATTGTAAGTCTCCCACTCTCCCTTGTGGTACAAAACTGACATCCGGTAGTGGTGTCACTTAGCTGCTCGCTGGCTGCTGCTTTCCTGGGGCTTTTTATTCGTCATCACCAACTCTAGAGGTGTTAATCTTTCTGATGATTGCATTCTTCGACTATGAATATTTATTACACTTGTGGATAATTACATGTGGTTGAATTTTGAATACATTTCAGTTCCGAAGGAATAATCTGCATCCCAAAAAACAAGCCCGGTCATAGACTAGGGAAATATTCCAGAGCCACGAGAAAAAGGAAGTTAGCTATGGGGCCAGGTGCCTGGCCAGATAGTGAATGCCATCTATATCAACAGACTAAACCATCGCCCTCAAACTACTTCCAAATGTCATTCTCCGTCGCAGCTGTGCCACAGGCCGGCACGGTGTAAGACCGGTTCGGGTCACTCTCCCACTGAACAGTCCCGTCGCTCTCAACGCGAATATACTTGTACTCAAAGCTGACCCCAGCCGGGAGGTTAACAGTAACGTACCAAAGATGATTGGAACTAGTGTACTTGTCTGAGCGCAGGGCAACTGCATCGCTCGTGTCCCAGTCACCAAGTGTATCGATCGAACCTGCTAGTTTGATGCTCTCGCCAAACACAGTAGTTGCAATAAGGTCGAATGTGACTGCTACGGAAGTCCGGGTAGGACACGAGGTGCTTGTCGTTCTGGTGGTCGTCGCAGTCCGCGATCCGCTGGTCAGAGTACTCGGCCAGTTGGTGTTCGTCGCGGTGCTGTATGTGCCAGTCGCGGAAATTGGTTTGCACGTGGCTGGAACGCTGCTAGCAGACGTTTCACCCCAGGCAGCTGGGACAATTGAGTTGCGACGCATGTTCGCTGTTAGCAGGGCGGCGTATGACCAGGTCAAATCACGCGCAGACAGCGGCGAGCCATCGGATTTAGAGAACTGCTCCGACATGGAGCCGTTGGTCATGGCGTATTTCTCCTAGGTACATAGTTAGCATTGTCAAGGATGTTGGCGGGGACGTATACTTACCACAAGGCTGACATACCCATCAGCATAGGTCTTGACTGCGCTAACAATAGAAGAGTAGGTTGCACTGGACGAGGAGTATGTTCCGGTGGCAGCGGAGCTATATACATCCTTGAAAAAGGGAAGCGATACGCTGCTAATTGTAAGAGAGCCAATACGGTTCCACTGGTACAGAGCATCGTAAAGGAGCTCGGCTGCAGCCAGAGTACACAGATACCAGGGATTGCCATTGTAGTAAGAGTCCTCTGGGTAGCGACCGACTGATACAGCCTCGCCTTCAGCAACACCCGAGTTAAGGGTATAAATTGAACGAAAAGAATCGGTGACCACCTTGTGGTTAGCCAACGCTCGAGCCGAGCAAGGCTGGAAAGTCGTATCATCGCAGCCCGCTTCAGGGTCAAAGGTGTGAATGCTGCCAAGAAGCGTATTGGCATCCTTTCCCGTGCGGCTACTGCCAAAGTTGGCCAGTGTGTATGATCCTGTCCAGAAGGACTGCAGGAAGCACAATACCTGGGGTGCCTGGGAGTCGCAGTACGAGCAGGAAGAGCCGACTTGGGAGGCAAACTTGCTCCCTTCAGCCAAGGCGCGATGCTGCACTGCAATTGTGAAGAAAGAAGACCCGCTCACTTCCTCCCAAAGATCTATCGATTATATGAGTACAGAATGCATTGGCGGGAAGATGGAGCGTTACCAAAGCCAGTGTTGTTCCAGTACTGTGCCACGTAGGAGAGATCATTGCGCACAATTGGCCAGACGATGTCTGTTGCTGGAGCTGTGTAGCCATTATCCTATGGACGTTATCCGTGTTAGTATTATCACGTCTGAAGAGTAAGGAAGCGTACAATCAACCACTGGCCAAAGGCAATCAAAGCCGTGGCTCGGAGAGCGGGACCGTCACGCTGAGGCCGTCCCCAAGAGCCAGTGAATGCAGTCTCGTCGAGATTAAACTTGGGTTCACCCAGGCCACCACTCGAAAGGTCTCCCGATGGATTGGACACAGTCTGGATATAAGCCTGAGCATTGATGTATTCCTCGATCACATCGAGCAAATCATCATCGCCATTCTTGAATAAATCGATCAGCACCTTTAAAGTCAGAGCCGAGTCGCGAGTCCAAGTATAGTAATCTGTATAAAATATGTTAGTTTGATTCTTTGATGGGTTCAGTCACTTACAGTCAGGGCTGTCGGTACTAGGACTGGCAATCACAATGCCTGACTTTGCACTTCCGGCATACACGCCATTTGCCCCAATATTATCGAGAATGCCCTGTCGCGCAACAGTCGTCTCCGATGCCAGCCAAGCGTCCAAGGTACCAGCGGCCCGTGTCAACTGCGGTGTAGCCAACACCGCGTAGCCGAGAGTCAACGTGCATAGCGTAGTCCAGATGGGAGTCATTATTCATATAGATGTATCTCGTGCTATAGAATAGGGTTAACGTTGATTCTAGGCTAGGTTGCTGAATCTCGCTTTGTCAGGTTTGAAATGACCATGATTCCCAACTGTTGCAGGTGGCAGGGATAGTTATGCGGGGGAAGCGAAATGCAGAAAAGCGGAGATTCACGGAGTCCGGAGTAAACTACGGGCGGAAATAGCGGCCAGTAGGCCACATCAGATATAGAATATTTTCTGCCGGCTAAGTTTTCAAAAATCTAATTACACCACTTTTAGGAGAGTCTTCTAGTCCGATGTTGACCATTTATATCAATAAAAACGTAGTAATAACCATGAATATAGGTTCTCCGCTATATTCAAACCCCGCCCCCTACACCCCTAACCCCTAAATCGTACGAGGTAGGGTAGATAGGCGTATTGCTAGAGCAATCATCGCGTACGGTATAATAAGAAGCATAATTTAGCTATTTGCAATTAATATACTAGCCGCTGAGTCTACTAGGAAGTCGGATATATTCGGGGAATAGCTTCGTCCGTACGTAACACGTATTATAAGCTCGAGCGAGAGTATTACCGCGGGTCTAAATCAAGAGTATATTAATATACGAGGTACGATCTAGATATTATATTAGGTATTAAGGGTCTCACAATTTATACTATAAGTACGTCGGCGTCGTAGGAGATTAATAATCTCCTCTCTATAAGGCGCAACGTTAGTTTTTGGGGGAGACATTGTACGAGGATAAGATAGAAGGAGCCTTGAAAAGGATGTTTATAAACATAGAGTTGTAAATCCGCCTACGGCCTAACCGAAAAGGTAAGCGGTTAGTTAGGCGGTGAGATTTTAATATGATATGGCCTACTGGCCGCTATTTCCCCCCGTAGTAAACTAGTCAATTAGTTGACTAGCTCACCGCTAGCTCATTGGTTGATTATCACACTAAGTGATCAAGTTTCTGGGGATCTGGAATTCCCTTCCCAGATTGTCGATATTGTATTTCACCACTGCATCCCATAGACGAGTGTAGAATTTTGCCCAAATACGGTCCAAAGTATGCGGATTCACAGTCCCCGATAACGCCGCAAGAACAGTTCCCGATGCCGTAGACAGACATCGGCATTGCTACTCGCCATCCACCATAAGCCGTCAAGCTGGCCTCGTTCTGCTAGAAAAAGCCTTGTATTTCTTCGGTAATTCATAACTGGTGCTTGGGTCTCAGCAGGATGAACCTTTCCTATACGGTTTTGAGCGCTTTGGCAAGTCGTAAATAGTTCCGGACATACTGAGCACTTCCATCTTTTCGTGCTCACTTGGTATGTAAACGATGGGTCGATCATTGCTTGCTGAGTAAAGTTCGCCATGTGGGCCCTGGTATGTCGCAGGTGAGCTAGCCTCGCCCTAACCTTCGGTAATTTGTTGCGATATATCCACATCTGTATCGGGCAAGTCGTGAAATGTCTCGGACACACCGAGCACTTCCATTGTACGTAAACGATGGGTTGAATGGCCCGCCCATCGTTGCTTCCTTCAGCACCTCACTTTCTTGCGCCGTCAACCATCCTAGCGTGTCGTAGGCAGCGTAACACTTGCGTAAAATCCTGTTTGCATGTTGGGCATCGGCACGGCTGCTTTCCTTCCCCCGCCTGGTAAAGTAGCCTAGTAGAGTAAGCCTTGTTTTTCCTCGGTACTCGATTGCGGTACCCGAATAGGCAAAACCTATGACGGGTTATGAGTTTGATATGTTTTCGGATGGAGATGCCTTGCTTGAACCGTGTGTAGAACTTCGCGGATATTGGATCCAGAGTGTCGCGGTCTATGTTACCTGATAGCGTAGCCATCACCGCTCTGACGTCTACCAAGTAGAACTTGTCTTTCTCGGAGCGGTAGACAATAAGCCTAAGCTCGACGCCTTTAATATCTAGAATGGACTAGATGCCGGCTTGGTTGAGTATAAACCCGTCGAATCCACTGATAATGATATTATAGGAAGGGTCTTGTAGCGAAAATGGTTCAACTTGCTAAAGCTACTTACTTTGGGCGTAGTAGTAAAAATATAGATTGATTTTCCGCCACAACATAGGTTAGTAGTATCCGGTATAACACTCTGACAAGTACAACACTAAGCTATAGCACGCTCTAAATATAAGTCTAAAGGTTAGAACATAATTTAATATCTACTTCTCTATCTTATTTACCTTTACTCTTACTTTAGCTTTACTTTACCTTCACTCTGCTCTTACTTTGCTCTTACTTTGCCCTTACTTCGCTCTTACTTTATTAGTGTTTACCGATAGGAAAAGCGCTGAGAAATAGAAATACTCGGAATAGCTGTAGAGAAGTAGATGCTTAATCGGGATAGGATCCTAATACTTTAACAATCGGAGGTATTTACTAGTTAGCTTGATACGATTTTCGTGGCTAACGACTCCCGTTCAGAGCGTTTTTCCTATCCCCTAAAGCTAGGGAATATCCTCGTGAAAGGGGTCCTCAGAGTCGTTGTGCTCCTCTTTAGTGTCAGCTGTTTCGTCTCCGGCTTGGAACTGTAGAGCCTGCATAACGCCCAACACCCTTGTTGGACCTTCTGGAGGTACGTATTCCTCGAAGAGGCGGAAGAAAGACGCTAGGAGCGTAGGTAAGGGGTTATGGTTGGACGTAGGATCGGACGGGATGTCGATAGGCGCGTCGGAGGGGAGATCATTTTGTCTATCTGTCGTAGCGGACGGCTCGGTGGAGGGGAGGTCATCCTGTCTACCTATAGCAGCGGACGGCTTAGTAGTAGGGGTACGCGGTATGGGAGTGACGAGGGAAGGGAGGTGATTCTGCCTATCTGTGGTAGCGGATGGCTTGGTGGTAGCGCGCGGGCTGGCAGAGGGGCTGTCCTGAGACTCGGCCTACTCGGACTCGGCCTGGTCGGACCAGTTTGGGTCTGCCTTTGGCCAGGTGGCCTGCCAACGGGCTTGGAGGCACTTCTTGATCTTAGGGTCGAAGTTTCGATCGAGAATGTTATTGTACGTCTTATTTCTCATAGCCTAAGCCTTTGCCGCGAGGGTAGCCTCTTCGCTGTAGTACCTTTCCATTTCCTTGATATCAAATCGATCCGCGCGATTCCAAGCTAACCAGCGCGCACTCCAAGCCCCCCGCTACCGTGGCGGATATAGCTCTCAGTATCAGCGGTATGAAAACAGACAGCCTCAAACGTCTCAACCGTTTCGTCAAAGCCAAGGCTACACGCAGCCACCTCAACCCCAACTCCTCCGTCCCACAGACATTCACCCTTAGATTCCGAGATTTATCCGGAACCAACTCTTCTTTAATCCCAGGAAGAAACCGAAACGATATGCTTATCATAAGGCTGGATGAGTTACGGCGTAAAGTGACAGGGTCTCTACGCCTGATGGGATTACGTCCCCTATGATCACCTTATTTTGCTATCAGACCGCACACTCAGAATCCGGCATACCGCTTTCTGACATCTGAAGCCGACTATCTCGGCGGCTGAACGGGACTCAGCGTGGCAGCTACCCATTACAGGGGTCCCGGATCGCGTCCCGGAGCGGCCAAGCAAGAGAGTCCGATTCTCAACCCCATCTCCTGCAGAGTTGCTATCAGACCTATCCCTATCTGATTAGCGCAGCAGGAGAATGTTGGTGTATGGCATGCATAGCCATACTGACGCCTCGTGAATAAGGCAACTATGGGGTCGGCATCTCACGCGTACAGCACCTCTGGCAGAAATTCATTGCGCAGCACGTCGCTTACTTGGGATCTCGTCGTTGCAAAAGGCCTTGCGCGCCCTCGTGGAATACGGAGCCTTTACGTGGAACGAGAGTGTCTTGAAGTTGACTTAGTATGAATCAACTCGAATCAACACCTTCTTTGACAGCGCCGTCAGAGAAGGTCATCTGACACGTGGCTATGCGAAGACGCGATCATGGAGCTCCTTTGTCGCAGTATCATGCCTGGTTCGATGCTTCATTGAACACTACATGTTAAAGGAAACGCCGTCATGGGATCTTGTCGTTGCGAAATGCCTGGAAATTCAGGGTTTTGTGACTCTGGTTGACTACACAAAGTGCGGCATTCTAGCAGCATGAATTAGCGCAGGTCCGGGGTGTGAAACAGCTGACTATACCATCGATGCCAACCAATATTATTTGCTCTGTACTTCGACGATCTCCGCGTAGGCAAAGGGTCATAGCGTCATCGCACTTAACAACATGGAGATGAGCTTAAAGTTGCATGTCGTAATCAAATTGATATCATTCTTCGCTCATGCGATCGTTCCTCGTATAGATTATAGACAGATAGGTATTATAAACAGCTCTCTCGGCCACTAGATATGCAAAGCCTTGGAATTCTCCATGATAAAGTCAAAGACGGGCTGCCGGAAATCATCAGCCAGTAAAGCACCATGATCACTGAAAAAGTGCATGAGGCTGTGATTCCCACTCCACTGTGGCCAGTCCATGTAGTCGGCTCGAGAGTTGGGATCTTGGTCATAGATGAATGACAGGTAGTATGAATGGATTGATCGGGATGCGTAGTTTGGTAGTATTCCATAGAATACTTGAAACACGTCGGATCCGTGGAAAGTACCCAGTATCGGAGTCCCGTAGTCGTATGATGCCAGGTATGACCAGAAGGGGACGTCGGGTTTTGCTTTTTTGGCGAGTGTTAGGAATACGCGCCGGGTGATGGTGAAGCTGATGTCGCCTAGGAGTGCGGCAATGCGCTTGTACTGGGGATACCAATTGTTGAAGCCACCAGTGCGGAAGGGTGAGCCGTGGACTGTGCTGTCTGGGTATTTGGACACTAGTTCCTGGAGCTGGGCTCGGGTTGCGTCGAAGAAGAAGATGTTTTGCAAATAGTCCACGATCTCCTCAGTGGTTGTAATGTTGACTTGCGCCAGCGAGAATATGGTACCTTCATCTTCCTGGTCACCGATGATAAAAGGCACAGAAGCGTATCTGCCGCTCTCTGCTAGTTTTTCAGGCGAGTCTGTCAAGACCTTGCCATCTGGTCGAGGTAGGTATGGCAAAGAAACCGAGTTGTAGGAAACGTCATTGGGAAAGGAGTTGGCTGCATCCAGGAAGCTCGTATAATCCAAATCACGCAGACACGCTAGTGAGTCTTCCGAATTGTCACAGCCGGCATGCTTCACCACATGGTCAAATACAGCTTGTCCTTTTAGACAGTCCACTGGATCGGCAGGAGTGATGCTGCCAGAGTTCATGATTGCGCCGCGGAATAGTGGGGAGCCATTATAGGTGTGGTTGCCGTCATACAGGGCGATCTGATTGAAAACCGAGATGGCACCCGCGGATTCTCCCCAGATAGTCACCTTGGAAGGGTCGCCTCCGAAGGCTTCAATGTTATCCGCAACCCACTCCAAAGCCAGTCGCTGGTCGAGGAGACCCAGGTTGGCGGACCCGTCTTTGAGGATCTCGGAGCCAGGCATGAAGCCAAACGCGCCCAGACGATAGTTCATAGTCACAAAGATTATAGGCATGTTCAAGTTCACAGAGGCAGTGACGAAGCTAGAGCCATCGTACATTGTGGTTGATCCAGTTTCGAAGCCACCACCATAGATCCAAACCAAAACCGGCAGTTTGGCATCAGCTTTGGTCCCAGCCGGACGGCGAATGTTCAGAGTTAAACAGTCCTCTCCCGCATTGGTGATGGTTTGAAAGATTGGAATATTGGACAGTTTTGCGATTACCGACGTGGGAAAATCGCTGGTGTCCGTGTCCATGGAAAATTGAGGACACGATTTGGCCTGCAAAGTCGCCTGTATAGCACCCATAGGGCTCTTTATCGGATTCGGGGGCTTCAGTCGAAGCGGCCCTGTCGGGGGCTGTGCGAAGGGGATTCCATTAAAATTATCGATCTTGTTCGGTCCAGTCGAGCCAAGAATGGTCGCCTTGGGATGCGAGATTGTGATCGTAGGGGCACCATCACTCTTAGCCGGAGCTGCTAGAACTGCAGGTAACAAGAACAAAAGAAACAAAAACAGCATATTGACTTTGCTGTTAAGGTGGAAAGAGCCACGACGTGACTCAAGGTTCCTTGCCTCTCAGGGTTGGGACAAGGGCGAAGGGATACATTATAAACCATCCCCACATCTCCAGCCGCCTCGAGGATCGAGGCATCCACAGTCCTTCATAGCATAGTGGAATGAACATGCGGTGTCCTAGCAAAGTAAATTTCAACGAGTCATCGCGCCCGTCTTGGAAGATCCCCTGAAGAGGCACAAAGAGCTCGAAGAACCGCTCGAACAGCCTTTCAGGATCACGAGTTGAGGGTCATGCGACATGAGCCATCACAGACCTTCGTCAAAGCGGGAGGCTTCCACCTCATGACGATTCTCGACAGTTTTCTGTTGGACACAATCTCCGCTCAGCTCGATCTCCATCCGTGGGCGTCACGAACCACCTACTCACGCAGTAGTGCAACACGCGAGTTGAAATGGATCTCGACCCGCTCGGTTAATCTGCAGGCAAGGGATAACATTTTAGCGCGTGTGTCGGTATGCACAATGACACAGTTTGGCAAATCCTGAACAGACTGAGGAACATCCCTGCCTGGAAAGGCAGACTAGTGGAGCTGCCGATCGTATGCTGAGTTGAAGAGCGGATGTGATCTGTTCCTTCTTGTCCCGCTGTCCCTCTTGTCGATGTTAGGGCTTGTACAGTAAGAGAGTGAAGGGCGGTGAAAAATCATCTGGTTTGCCTTGTGCCTACATAAATCGGAGAAACAAAATTCCAGCAGCTATTAATAGGCAGGATGTTATACAAACCAATAATCCACCGCATATAAAATAGCCGAGTCATCAATCCGTCTCTCTTGGTGCATATGTAATGCATTTATTCTGCAAGAAACAAGTATCATGCCATCGGCCTTGAAAGAACCCCTCCAAATGATGCTCACTCCGGCGCACTTGCGCATAACCAGATGGGTTTACGCGTTTAGTCGACGGCGAGAAATGAGGGCTTTGATTCCCAGGATTGAATCAGTGCTCTGGTCATTGCGACCATAATGTGTTGGCGGTTTGCTACGGTCACAGACCGAGACGCCCAGCTTCGGACGTAAATGGAGCCATCGTATTTCTACGAGTTTCCATGCGACATACTCTACAGTATGACCGGGATATAGTATGGTCCACATTGGAGCATGCGGCTCTGTCTATATTGCCCAATGAAGTGATACCTATTACTTTGAGGTATTGTATTGCTGTCAAGTAGTTATATGACTTGATGGAATCATTAGTATCCGACTGCTACTCCCAATTCGAAAATCTCGCATCCCGCCGTCCGTACGTGAAACATTGTTCTCTTCGAACCAGGCCGTCCACGGCACACATATGAACACGGTAATCAACGCGGAGCACCGCTGCTTCATTTGGGATCTGGCGACGTTGGCTGCGAGGCCGTCAGAATCTCGGTGGGGCACTACCCATGGGGCGGATGAGTTAAAGCGTGGCAAAGTAACCAAGGAGCCAACAACTCCAATAAATGTCCCAATGGTGCAGGAGTCACCGATGGAACCCAAGTACGAATATCACGCTACCGTGCGATTGCCTGACAATCCTCCGATGGATACCTTGGACGCGGTGATCGGCCGGGTGATCACCGTGCATATCAAAAAAGAGATATTGACGATCGTATTCTTGATATCAAGAAGACGAAGCTGATCGCGCCCTGTAGATACTACCAGCACACAGTTGTGACGGAGATTTCACATGGTGATTCCCGGCATGTCCGAGGACGTCCTATATGGGTTAGAGGGAAGTGCGAAGCGCAATCGCGAGGCCGGATCACGGAATCAGTAATTGTTGGAAAGCGGTGAGGCCCTATGACGGGCAGTATCTCACCGCTTCCCCATCTTCTGCAGCTTCCATATAGCTGGGGGTTTATGCATAGATAGATTTCTCTCCCTTCATGACTTTTTGCCTTTCTCCTTTCTGGTTCGTAGGGCTTGAGCCATCACTCCCAAGAGTAATCAGGGCATTGGACTGGTTCTAGAAAGAAAACGGCTTGAATCATAGCAATGCCTCATCATATTCAGGTCGAGCGTAATAGGCCAATAGATACATGTTTTTTACCAATATTGGCCTATAGACGCTCAGCAAACTGTTATCAGACGATAGTTCGAGACCCTGCATGGAAGCTCGGTGTCGTCCGATAGGGGGTCCGTTCGAAGATGCCAATGTGCAGCCACGAATCGCAGCTCTGCCCGCTTCGCCTATCTTGAAGCACCTTCCATATGGTCGGGCCAAGATTCGAGGTTACACTGCGACCTGCCAGCCAAGCAGCGCGAGCCAAGCCCGCCAAGAAGATGCAGTCCGGAGCGCCAAGAACACAGAGCACGAGTCCATTGGATATCAGGAAGGCGGGACGTGGATGCTCTCTTTGGCCATTCGTATTAACCTTACTCTATTGTCGAAAATGGTCTTATCTCGCGTGATACCGGCCCCAGCCGCAACTTCCAGATATTCTCGTGGACCGTCGGACCCTCAGACGCCATGCGCCATGCTGCGTATGGCTATAGCACTGGCCCGGCTACTGACGGCCTGATCTCCTTTCAGCCAATGGTCCGACCCGGGATACTTCCAAGCCTAATACGACACCCAAGCTCTTTGAAGTTAGCGTTATCAAAAGGACGGTGGCGTGGGGAAGCGCAACCTTCCAAAAGGAGCCCTAATCTCCTGACTTTGTGGCTTTAAAGGACCGCACTTGCCCTTTGAGATCACCTTGTCTCTTTAACTCAACCAAGATGGACGCGTCCGATCCGATTGACCTGGCCGAGGAAGCCAAGTCCAGGGCTATCGCACACGATGTGGCCATCAGTGAGAATCATCCCGACATCGAGCCCGCACCTGTGCAGAGAGTCTCCTCTGCTCACGACGAGGACGACGCTCTCCACAAGATCTACCCAAATGAGGATGATCTCCAAACACTGCGACGCGTGGCTGGCAAGGTCCCATGGACTGCCTACACGGTGGCATTTGTCGAGCTCTGCGAACGCTTCTCCTACTATGGCACAACGGCCGTCTGTATGTTTACGGCTCCCCCAGCTTGTATCTCTATCTAATTTGAGATAGTCGTGAACTTTATCCAGCGTCCTCTGCCAGCAAACTCTACTACCGGTGCACTTGTGGCCGGTTCGGACTTTAACAGCGGTGTTCCTGGCGCCTTGGACATGGGACAGCGGGCGTCGACCGGTCTGACCTTGTGTGAGTAACCCGAATTACCAACTAGGTGTACGCTGACGATACAGTTAACCAATTTTGGTCCTATATCATGCCCTTAATGGGTGCCTACGTGGCCGACCAGTATTGGGGTCGGTTCCGCACCATCTTTGCATCCATTGGCGTGGCCCTCGTTGGTCACTCTATTCTGATCATCTCGGCCATCCCGAGCGTTATCTCTAGCCCCGGTGGCTCGATCGCATGTTTCTCCATCGGTTTGGTGATTATGGGCGTGGGTACAGGTGGTTTCAAGTGAGTCTCCTGTTGTCAATTGCTGTGCCGCCACTAAACTTCTGTGCAGGTCCAACATTTCTCCCCTCATTGCAGAGCAGTACGGAGACGAGAGGCCCTATATTCGAGTCGAGTCCAACGGCGAGCGCGTCATTGTTGACCCCGCTGCGACGGTCTCTCGCATCTATCTATACTTTTACCTGATGATCAATGTTGGCTCGTTGACGGGTCAGATTAGCATGGTCTATGCCGAGCGCTACGTCGGTTTCTGGCTCTCCTATCTTCTCCCCACACTCATGTTCTGCATCTGCCCGCTCATTCTCTTCCTTTGCAAATCCTATTACAAGGTCGTCCCTCCCACCGGTTCCGTGTACTCGCAGGCATTCAGGCTGTGGCAGCTGGCGATGAAGGGCCGCTGGTCGCTCAACCCCCTGCGCCTGTTCCAGAGTACCGCCGGCTCGGGTGACTTCTGGCACAATGTTAAGCCCAGCCAGCTGGGTACGAATAAGCCGGAATGGATGACTTTTGACGACGAGTGGGTGGATGAGGTACGACGTGGACTCAAGGCGTGCAAGGTTTTCCTCTGGTATCCGCTTTACTGTAAGTGCACCTCTTCTGTTACCATTGGCCCTCGCTGATGCAATCTAGGGCTGGCCTATAATCAGATGCTCAACAACCTGACCTCACAGGCGGCCACCATGCACCTGGGCGGCGTGCCAAACGATATTGTCAACAACCTGAACCCGTTCGCCCTCATCATCTCCATCCCCATCTTCGACAGACTCGTTTACCCCTGTCTGCGTTGGATGGGATTTAACTTCACTCCCCTCAAGCGTATCACAGCCGGCTTCTTTGCGGCCGGCTGCGGAATGATCGTCGCGACGGTCACCCAGTACTATATTTACAAGATGGGACCCTGCGGCAAGGAAGCCAACTATTGTCTCGAAGTCGAGGGAAAGTATACCAACATCTCAGTCTGGGTACAAACTCTGACCTACGTGCTGGGAGGTATTTCGGAGATTTTCGCATCAATTACTTCGCTGGAGTATGCCTTTACCAAGGCTCCTCGCAACATGCGATCCCTCGTGCAGGCCGTGGCGCTCTTCATGAATGCTATTTCCGCTGCCATAGGCCAAGCATTGGTCGGTCTCTCGGCGGATCCCCTGTTGGTGTGGAACTACGGTGTCGTCGCTATTCTGGCATTTGTCGGCTGTGCAGGATTCTGGTTGACCAATTACAAGTTGGATCGGGAAGAAGATTCGTTGAATATGCTGCCACAGAGTTGCTACGAGGGACGCCAGACGGTTGATGAGGAAAAATAGGAGACAAGTAAGTGAAAGTTGTAAAGTGTAGATTGAAACTCACTATTACAATGTTATTCTTAATGATATATATTTGTATCCAACATGGCAATGACAAACATATTCTTATTCTTCTTCATTCGTTATCCTCGACATTGTCTTTCGCGGCTGTCTAGAAATTATCCTTTTGCTTCTTCACAGACGTATTGGACTGTTTCCCACGGCGTTGGGTGCCGACCCCTTGACGGCCGAGGCCTAGCGAGTGGTACGGTCGAGCACATGGTTAAATACTATGGGTACAAACCCCGCAGAGAAAAGCACATCCAGAGGTGCGGGTATAGGAAAGTACGGCATTACGGACCTTCAAAATTGTTCAAGTCAGAGAGGGCCAAAAAAGGTAAAAGGCAAAAAAGAAGAAGAAGAGGAAGAAGAGGAAGAAGAGGAAGAAGAGGCCTCGGAGTCCAACCTCTCGTTGGTTCTGGCATCAGCTTTTTCAGCCAGTCGAACCTGCGACAGTGGGAATTCCTAGGTCGGTACCAGGCTAATTCCCACTAGGCCAGAGCGGAGGAGCGGTAAAGAGGACAATCTACTGAGATATAGAGGAACACTTCCCCACTTCCCATATCCTGGAATCCTCACTACGTAGAATTCTGTTGGTTCCAGGGACACACACGTGATTAGAGGTCCATGTATATGTATGGGCAAGTAATGTCAAACCAGAGAACTAATTAACTAACTACACCACTTGTGTTGCATAAATGGAGAGATATGCATTCGATATCGAAACTAGGGACTAGTTAACTAGTGATGTGGTGAGTAAGCACCCGCACCATAACTAGTTAACAACTCACTGACCGTGTCACTGTCTATCGTCGTCGCTCTTTACAAGCTCCTCAGTTGAGTCACCGGCATCGAGGCCATTGTCGTTCCAAATTGGCTTCTCTGAGTGTCGAGTGCTTCGAGTGTTTCGCGTGCCTTTATCACCCTCCTCTGACGCCTCTTTCCTCTATCAGTCCACTGTTAATGCCAATGGAAGGAAATTTTGCAGACCATTAACTATGCCTGCTTGTCTTGTGGATTTCCTCTCACCTCGTCAGCTTCGGATTGAGTATTCGTCTCGGTGCCATTCAATCGGTCGTCAATTGCAGGACATGGGTGTCGAGATGCTAGATCCGTCACCGACGATCGAGATTTCATCTGTGTGAATATGAATGTTGAGTGGGAAATTGAGTCTCAATTTTACTTTCTTATACACTAGAGTAAGCTGGTTCTTGTTTCGAATGTTCGGATTTATCGAATGTCATTAAGATGGCATCTCGGTCGGAGCTCAAAAAGATCTAGAAGATACATAGCGAAACATTGCATCTCCAGGCGCCAGTCTACAAAGTCGTGACGTAGGTATATACGGTTATCGTCACATACAACCACTGCAAATCACTCACTGCACCTTAGAACGGAGACGGAAACTCGGCCCCTGCACAAACTCCAGCCCGCTATCAATGTCGCCCTTGCGAGCAAACTGGATATCCTTGGAGTAGTGGTCGCGCGGCTGCCAGGGTGCCTGGTCAGCAGCCATGGGGAGGGTGCGCTGAGCGACGGTAACATAGGTCGAGTTGAGGTTGAGCAGGGGTCGTTCCTGGAGAGTCTGAGCCTGGGATGGTTGAAGACGGGGTGTAGCGGCGACAAGCTTGCGGGATTCCAAATTCTGAATTAACCGGGTGACGAATTGGGCGGTCGCATCTGCTCCTAGGGTCCATGAGGCATTGGTGTAGCCAATGACGAAGGCGGCATTGGGTAGGTCCTGCAGCATGACACCGTTCCATAGGTACTTGGAGCCGACGTCGATCTTCTGCCCGTCTACGGAGAGAGCGGAGCCACCGGCGATTTGTAACTTGAGCCCCGTCGCTGTGATGATGATATCAGCGTCAAGAGAGTCGCCCGAGTTCAAGGTGATGCCCTTTTTGGTGACTGTTTTGATGGTGTCGGTGCGGACATCGGCCTTGCCTTTACGTAGGCACCGGAAGAAATCTCCATCGGGGGAGACACACAACCGCTGGTCCCAGGGGTTGTAGAGCGGCTTGAAATGCGGGTCGTGGGGGATATGTGCGGGCAGTTGGCGACTGACGCGCCTTTTGAGGAGCCAGCGGGAGAAGTTGGGGAAGCCTTGGCAGAAAAGGTAGAACAAGCGGGAGGCGAGGATCCAGATGAAGCGCTGCACACGCTGGTAGACAGAGGTGGGCAAAATATAAGCCAACCAGCGGCTTGCGACACGGTTCGGAAGGGATATAATGTAGGTAGGACTGCGCTGGAGCATGGTGACGCGCTGGGCCTTGTCGGCCAAGTTGGGGAGTAAAGTAATCGCGGTAGCTCCACTGCCGATGATGACGATCTTTTTATCGGAGTAGTCGAGGTCCTCGGGCCAGAATTGAGGGTGAATGATCTGGCCCTGGAAGTTATCTAGACCGGGGATTTTGGCCTCCAACGGCTGGTTGTAATTGTAGTAGCCAGTGCCGAAGATCACGTAGCGCGCGGTAAGAGTTTTGGGATTTCCATTAGCCTCGACGTTCAGGGCCCAAGTGTTCTCTTCGCTGGACCAGTCGGCTGACTGCAGCTTAGTGCGGTAGAGAATGTGCTTGTCGATGCCGAACTTTTCAGCGGTGGCGCGCACGTAGGACTTGATGGCGGAACCCTCCGCGATGGGATTGTTGCGGTTCCAGGGATTGAAAGAAAAGCCGAAGGTGAAGAGATCCGAGTCGGATCGGATACCGGGGTATTTGAACAGATCCCAAGTGCCGCCCAGGTCATCGCGGGCCTCGAGAATGGCATAGCTGATCCCGGGCAGCTGGTCCTGCAGACGGTACGCGGCATTGATGCCGGAGATGCCCGCACCGACGATGACAACGTCGAAGCGCGTTTCGGACTGCATGGCGTGGCCGTTCATGTGTAGGTATGAAGCTGACTTGGAGGTGGAGGGAAGTGCCATTTACATTCTTAAAAGGGATTCACGTGCCTCGGTTTACGATGATCGGCGGTGGATTGCCGTGGTTTGGATCTGTGTTTGGCGGGGGCGGCGACATTCTACTGAATATGGTAAACCACTTGTGACGAGACCTGGAGATCTGGACAGTCTAAACATTGGTACTCGGTCCCTTTGTTATTCCATCCAGAGCATGAGTACCTGGTCCCTTGGTGTGTTGAATGTCATAATGGTGGTAGTAGTAATTGCGATGGTCTCAGGTAGTTACATTACAGCATACTATATTCGCTTACTTGTATAGTTCTACTTTCAATGACCCCTACTGTCCCCGTTTGACGGTCATAACACACTTTCACACGGTCTCGGTCTCTCAGGACTGTCTCCACTCCCCACTATGAACCGCCTCGGTCCCAACGGAAAATTGAATGCGAATCCATACCGCAATGGGATAGCACTGCGAGATCGTCTTCCCCGAGGTTCACACGTGTGAAGCCCTAGCTAATAGCCTTTTATCAGGGTGTTCGTGGTTGCCATGTCCATGTCTATACCCATGTCTGTATTCATGTCCACGTTCACGTTCACGTTCACGTCCATGTCCGTGTCGCCATGTCGCTGTCCTCGGTGAAATTGACTCTCCCGCAGAAGCTGGACATTCTGCCTGCCGTGGCGTCAATCGTGCTCGCCGGCTTTTATGCTCTTCTGACAGGTCTCTGGCGCACCGAACGCCAGGCCAAGACCCTGTTCCTGCATTTTGGCTATGCCATGATGCGCAAGGCCACCGCGCGACTGTCGCCGTTACAGCTGCAGTACCTTTCGCCTACCTCCGACAAGATGTATGAGAGATACGCCAAGAAGAATCGCACTCAGCCCCAGTCGGTAGAATTGGGCTACGGTGCCCTCGGCCACTGGGTCGGCGACCGCAATGCGACCAACGTGCTAGTCTGGTTCCACGGTAAGCATCATGAAGACGTCCTAAGAATGCCTTATTGATACTTGCAGGTGGTGGATTCAGTCTGCCCGCCAACATGGCCTACTTCAAGTTCTACTCGCACGTCGTGCGCGATGTCGAACGCGCTGGTAAAAGCATCGCCATCTTCAGCCTAACCTACACCCTCGCCCCGCGAGCCGCCTACCCAACGCAACTCAAGCAGGCCGTCGCCGCTGTGCGCTACATCCTCTCCCAGCCCAACCGTGACCCAGCTACCGTCTTCCTTGGCGGTGACTCCGCCGGCGGCAACCTAGTCGGCGGCGTACTCTCCCACGCAGCGCACCCACACCCACAAATCGAGCCCTTGTCACTCGGCGGCAATTTCGGCGGCGCGGCCATGATTGCTCCATGGACACTCATGGACACAGAATTCCCAGACAAGGCCTACCACGGCGGAGACATAATCACGCAGGCTGTCGCGCAGCCGTGGGCATCTGCGTACTTAGGCACTGCCACGCGCGACAACTACACAGATCTGTCAAAGGCGCCGACAGACTGGTACGAGAGCTTCCCGGTGAACCAGGTTCTGATCACGGGTGGTGGGAACGAGATCCTGTTGCCGATTATTCAGGACTTTGCGGAGAAGTTTAAAAAGGGATTCCCTAATGTGGAATTGCTGATTGGACATCGTGAATGCCATGTCGCACCAATTTATAACCTGGAGCTTGGAGATAATACCGAGACGGAGCAGGGAAAGAAGGTCAAATCGTGGTTGACCGAGTTGGCGCGGTAGAGTCGGGGGTATACAATCTGGCAGAGACCGGCGTGCAGTGTTTATCATTTGAATACGGCAGGCGATAACTAGAGAGCAAAGTGACATGATTCTTGTCCTACCCTAACCTTAGAAATCAGGTTTCTACATTTTCTGCCGCAAAATCGACCCTGATTTTTGAGGAGTCTATTTTCTTACGTACGGATATTTCAACTTTTAGTTTCCATAGTAAAACTGCGGGTTCTAACCCAATCAAGTCACTATCATGTCGTACAATTAAACCCTCTGAATATAGAACGCGTCAATCTCGATTGGGTAGATTTATACCTATATCAGCATATTAGCATTGTAACATAGAGTAGCGTTGGAATATGATGTTTGGGACCTTAGATTGCTATCTCTCGAGCATTAGAACAATTGGGAGGTTTTTGTTTGATGTGGTGTTAGGTCAAAAGGTGCACCGATTTTTCCTAAGAATCGAGGGATTATTGCGTTTCCCTTTGGTTCAATATTATACTTTCTCTGAGTTTTCTCTCACTTATCTTTTGGTTTGCTCTTACTTATTTCTTGAGTTAAGTATAGATAAGGGACTGTCTACCGTTGGGATCTAGCTCTAGCCGGAGACACCGACCTATACTGCTAACTCTGGGGAAGTGCCTATAGCATAATAGATTCATATCTATATTTCTAGAGGTCTTAAGGCCTATAGATAGAGTAAATAGGGCTATAGGGCCCCCGCAATTGCTAGGGGTGATAGAAGGTAGAAGATGGGGTTAGAAACGTCTTGAACTCTATGCATGTCCGATCCGGAATACGATGAGTATTAGCTACCTGACCCCTCTTCATACCTCACCTTAACTGTACGTTCTTAATCACAATTGGGAGCGAACCATTCCAAGTTGAATGGATACAGTAACGGACGTGGTATCATATCGCATATATTTCGGGTATTTACAAAACCTAGTTTTCACACTTTACAACCCTCCTTCTGCTGCACATCGCGTAGTTTCCGCAGCGATCCCGATACAACGGACCGGATACCCTCCTGCAACCAGCTCGGCAGGCCACGCACCAGGCTGGCAACCGTCTGGTTAGCGGGCAAAATAACCTGACCGCTGTTTTGCGTGAGGATTTGCTTGCAGATGGCATCCGAGACGGTCTGGACGGTCATAATGGGCTGGCGGAAGTGGGATTCGTTGTCGGTCAGCATCTTGATCATGGGGGTGCGAACCCACATGGGGTGGATGATGCTGTGATAGTCAGTATTATACAAGATAAGTACTACGTAAGTACTAGGGTAGGATGTTACCTGGTGCGGACTGCCGGTGCGCGGTACCAAGCCTTCAGCTCCTGACGCAGACTCTCGTGAAAGGCCAGGGCGCTGGCCTTGGAACCGCAGTAGTCGGCCATTTCGGCCAGTCCGACAAAACTAGCCATACTGGCGATGGTCACGATGTGGCCGTGATTGGCACGGATCATAGCCGGCAGGAACTCCTTGACCATGAGGAAGTGGGAGATGGTGTTGACCTCGAACGTCTGGCGGATCATTGCTTCTGGCTCATCGAGAATAGTACCATCGTGAGCGACACCGGCGTTGTTGATCAGGACGGTGGGATCACCATGGTCGCTGCGGATAGTCTTGGCGACCTCGGCGATGTTGGCAGAGGAGGTGATATCAGCGCGGTAGAAGGTGACGTTGGCCGGGAGTGTAAAGTTCGGCTCATTGATATCGAGGATGACTACGCGCACACCGGTCTTTGCCAGATCCTCCATGACCTGCTTGCCGATTCCGCTGCAGCCACCGGTGAGGAGAACAATCTCGCGCGCAGGCTGCCAGCGCTCGCTGCGAGTCCAGTTGTTCAGGGACCATTGCGACAGGGACTTGTTCACAGAGCGCAGAATCCCCAGAGCTAGCAGGCCACCTAGCGCCTTTTGGGTGAGTGGCTTGACTAGTAGCTCCTGCGCGGGACCGGGGAGCTGCGCAAAGGCGGTTAGGGAATATTGCTTAACAAGATCGAGGGACATGATGGTGAGGTTGAGTTGAGAATGAGATGAGGTGGGGACAAAGACTTCAACTTTATCAACTTCAAGCGTGTCACACGTAACACGGTCGCGAGGTACAGAGCCTCGGCTCATCAAATCCTGGTTCCAGAAGAAGTGATCAACATGTTAAACTATAAATGGAAAGGGATGCGAATGGATCCACCGTCACATGTTTAGTCGTCTTTGTTTCCCGTCGCTAATCTCGGTAATTATCCCCCGGTTCGATTAGAATACGGCGATTTTATGATATCATGTCGCATATTGCATATACTCGGTTAAATCTAAGTCTACCTGTGGTCTACATACAGACTACGATTCATTCACGTTCTAACCGAGTATGACCGAGGCCGTCGATCAGTGGGGTTGAAATTAGCTGCCAAAATGGGTCCTGTTGCACTTTCCTTCCACTTTTTGTTTACTATTCTCTACTTCTGACTCTATACTCTGTACTGATCTGTTCGCTATGGCGGCCGGCGAGAGTCTCCCTGCCCTATTGGCCTTTTCCCTCGTCGAGGCCTATTTCCTCCAGCGAACCGTCTTTGCCGATGAGACATTCCGGACAGTCTCGCTGGGTGTCTTGGGCGTAAATGCCGTGCTCAAGGGCTTCTACAGTCTGCTCATTTGGCCCTTTTTGATAAACCCGCTGCGCCATCTGCCTACGGTTCCGGTATGGCCAAGACCATAACTCTATACTGAATACAGCCCATTAATTTCACAACAGGGCTCTATGAACCATGCCAGGTTCATCTTTGACTCCCCACGCGGTCGGCTACCGCTACACTGGATGAAGACCATTCCCAACGACGGTCTTATTCACATGCGCGACACCATCAACCAGAGCTATCTGGTAGCCACGAATCACCAGGCTCTGCTGGATATCATGAGTACCAACACGTACGACTTTGAGAAGCCCTGGCGTGCGCGTAACTTTCTCGCTCGTATCCTCGGTTTTGGTCTCATCCTGTCCGAGGGTCCCGCTCACAAGAAGCAGCGCAAGGCTCTAACGCCAGCATTCAACATCAAGAATATTCGCGCCATGTATTCCCTCATGTGGGACAAGACCAACCAGCTCCTGGTCGAGATGGAGAAGGAGCTCAAGTTGAACCCGATGGAGGGCACTAACCCGGATGATGGCGTCGGGAAGTTGGAGATGGGCGTTTGGGGAAGGTATGCATCATTCCAGAGTAGAGTCGAGTCGAGTATTCGCTAACTTTCACAGTCGTCTGACCCTCGACATCATCGGCCCAGCCGCTATGGGTCGAGACTTTCGCTCGCTTCAAAACTCCGACAACAAGGTCGCGGAGAGCTTTCTCAGAATCCTCGAGCCGACAACCGAGAAGATGGCCTACCTGGCTATGAACTTCACCCTGCCCCAGTGGATCGCCCAGCGTGTGCCCTGGCGTCTGAACCAGGTTATCGCCGACGAGACTGGCTTCCTGCGGAGTCTCTGCACCGACATTGTCCTTGAGAAGCGACAGTTCTTAACCGACACCAAGGCATCGGCCAGGGATCTCGAAGCGGACATTCTCGGTACGATGATGCTGGGCGGTGATTTCTCCGACACCGAACTGGTGGATCAGATGTTGACCTTTTTGGCCGCCGGAGTGAGTTTCCTTTCGTCTCTCTATCCTCCACTGCTAACCCATCCCAGCACGAAACCACTGCGGCCGCCCTAACCTGGGCTTGCTATTTGTTGACCCTCCACCCGGAATACCAGGAGAGACTCCGCGCCGAAATTCGCGAGAAGATCCCCTCAGCCGATAGCCCAATCACCTACAGCGACCTCGAATCCCTCCCCCTCCTCAATGGCGTCTGCCAGGAAGTTCTACGCCTATACCCCACCGTCCCAGCCACGATCCGCGAATCCGTCCGCGACACGACAGTAGCAGGAAAGCATGTCCCCAAGGGAACGCGCCTCATCCTATGTCCGTACGCAATCAACCGCTGCCCACTGTTCTGGGGCGACAGCGGCGAGGAATTCATACCCGAGCGCTGGATCGACACAGACAAGGATGGAAACATGGTTCCTAACAAGAACGGCGGTGCCTCGACCAACTTTGCCGAGATTACCTTCCTGCACGGCCAGCGGTCGTGTATCGGGAAGGACTTTGCGCGGGCTGAGCTGAGGTGCGCGGTTGCGGGTGTTGTTGGTCGCTTTGCGCTTGAGATGCAGGATCCTAAGCAGGAGATTCATATTGCTGGTGCCGTGACTACGAAGCCGGTTGAGGGGATGCATTTGCGGGTGCGGCGTGTTGAGGGGTGGTGAATGTGATGATAATGTTGTGACGACCTTGTATTTACGTCCTTGCTACTGCTTTTATGATCTTTTTCAAGTATGAGTATCCCCAATAGTCTGTTTATACTAGATCTCCCGGCCCATGCTTCGATCCCCGGTAAATGCAACGTTGTTATAGTCCTCACATCTACGCCTCCAGACGTATAGCGCCTTGATAGTCGGGTAGAAGATAGCGGTGCCGTTTCAGGAAGTTATAGACCCAACTTGGGCCGATTGTTCAGAGATAGATTCACGTGTAGCGAGAGTTAACCCGCCATTCTAGAACATAGCGGACCGGGATGCGTAAATGATCCTATCTGAGCATATCCTCTTAAGTGGTACCAATTCGGGGTTTGTAGCATGCTATCATCGTGCTCTGCACGTCCTTCTAGGCGACGATATAGCGAGGTCTGCTGTACACGAACGACTCGATGCTTCGCCAACAGCGAGATATGGGTAATCTGCGCAGTCACAAGATTCCGCTCCCTGTGAGGAGTTTCAGAAGGATTGCTTATCATGTCGTTGGTGGCATAGCAGGCCGTTCAAGTTAGGTTTCAACGAGTTCCGTAGTGAATGCGTTTTTAAATCACGTTGGGGTTGCAGCCCGTCCAAGACTCATGCCGACTTCAACATCCATAGCGATGGCTTCCTTGCTAAGGCTCAGTAGGTCTTCATCGAACAATATACGGCCCTTTTGGAAAGCTACGATAATGGATGAACCACCGAATTGGAAGTATCCCAACTCTTCGCCTTTCCGGATCTCGTTACCAAGCATCTGCCACCGGTCGTGTATCCTGAAATAGATTAGTAAAGTAAACACAGCTACCAAAATGCGCTTCACGTACTTCACAGACCCCACATCTGTGGCACCAATAGCCACGAAAAGGACGTCCCCCAGATGTTCAGTCTCGACGACGACGTAATCCCGTGCGTTTCGGTCTAGGATATCGACGTCACTTTGTAGCGCCACGGGGTCAACCTGATAATAGTCCCCGGGTATACTTCTGAACAATTTTATTTTCCCGGTAACGGGGCTGTGATAACGGTGGTAATCTTGAGGCGACAGCCGGAAACTGGCAACTGCTCCATCGTCAAATTGGGCACCGAGACGAGTGTCCATTACCAATCTGGTAATGGAAAAGTCGTATCCTTTGATCCACAACTTCTTGCTTTGTTGCACGGTTTCGTAAACCACAACCCGCGAATCCGCCACAACAACTGCGCTCCAGGGGTCGTCTTCCGCGTATATAGGCCTTGAGCCAGGCTTATGAGCCCGGACGAAGAAATCTTCAAACGTGGGGTATGCGCTGATATCCGAGGGCTGGAAATCTTCCATCTTGATTTTGTAGAATTCGACAAAGGCTTTGATTTGCTGCTTTGATGCCATAGTCGCCTCGTCTCTGCCTATCAATATTGTCAGCACCCTTGTACATCCTATGAACATATATTCGAGGGCCTACCCGCTCGTTCGCTTTTCCGATGTATATATAGTCGCATTGCGTGTGTTGTATCCAGCCATTCGGTCAGAGGGTTGAAAAGCAACAAGAGTTTGAGCTTTTTTAAAAGCGGCTGTTGTTCGCGCATACGTCGGCCGGTCTGTATGAAACTATTCGTCAGCCGACGCCTTGATCAAGATGTTATTCATAAATACCTTGCGATCAACGGTTATCCAACCCACTTCTCGGTTTTGGGCCTGGTCATCTTATTAGCATAGTGGCGCTAACTTCAACCAAAAAGAGCGGCAGATGTCATGAGCATACCAGTTTGAGGCATGAAAGCACGTAATCAACGGCGCGGTGAAGAAGAGTAAGGACCATCCTGTCGGCGTTATGTGGTCTTCTCGTTTCTTAGGACTCACCCATGCTTAATTTGGTGCGTCCACTGGCTAAGACAGTAGATAAATGATATACATTAGGGTTATCGGGACCATACGTCTTCCTGACGCAAGGAAAACCGAGTGAGGTCACGCACGGCACGGTGAGCCACAAGTCTGTCCAACCAACCGGAAACATTGGCTGCTGCAATGGTGGTACTGGGACTTTCCTCTGATGGGGACCGATGCAAGTAGGTGGATTACTTCAGAAATGGGTAATGACGTCAAGCGCTTTCTCTGATCACCCCCGCTCTTTCCAGCGCCAAACATTGCGCAGAGCTACTGCTATAGCTTTCCATAGGTTCTGTCCAAATATAACTACGCATGCGTCGTTCTGCAGCTTGAGAGTCACCGGTGGTCACGGCTGTCGCCGCTTTGAGCCCAGCGACGTAAGAATGACGGTCATCGAACTCGGCCTAGTATGCCTTCGGTCGGCGCAGAAATACAACCAACAGACCGTCCAATACTCACCCCCTTTTGCATCCACCACTGCGGGCTTGTTGACTTGTCGCTGTGTCATTGTACAACAGGTGTCGCATGCTAGACTACGTGTCGCCTGGAATTTGCGAGCAAGTCAACTGGCACATTAGACTTGGTTAATAAAAAATAAAATTGCGTCAAGACTTAGATCAGAGTCGGAGCTCGGCCCATCGTCAAATCGGGGTCCATTGAGAAAACGCAGGGCAGGGGTGTATGGATATCCATTGCAGTCCAAAGACCTTTAGCTGACGGGTGGTAGGTGGATTCGACTTGTAGGGGAAGCGAATAAAGACTGGCACAGAGGACTGTCCGCCAGGATGGTGAGTTGGTCGCCCGACGAACAGGATTCGTTTATAGAAAGGCCTTAGGTAACCGCTGGCGATAAGCGGCTGCCGTAAGGCAAGAAGTCACATGGTTTCGGTGCTATATGCCTCTTCGCCACCAATTGGTTGAAACATCAAGTGGCGTCCCCGAGTACGGCCAGGTTGGGATTGATCGCAAGTCATCTTGAGAGGGAGAACTCTTCTCCGACAGAGCAACCCATATGCATGCTACGTATCAGGTGAAAGTGAATGATGCATAAGATGCGCGGTTACAAGGCGTAAGTGTAATTTGTCGTACTACAGAAATCATGAGCATGTCTAATCCTAATGTGCTTTTATAGCACGCTAAGCAATCCGAATGTCTTAGAAGAGGCGAAGCAGAATACATCAGCTATGCTTAACAAGATCGGCGGTAATCAACCTCACGAGGAAATTTACTAAGCAAAAGGTGATTAGTTAGAGTAAAGACCTAATGAGGGTCTTAGCTAGGCTCCAGGCGTAAGTATAACCTTCGAATTAAAAACTATAGATACTAATTGGCCTATATATAGCGCGTAGTATAACCCTAGCGTATCGGCGGGCGGATGTGACGCACGACGTCGGATCGGAGGATAGTTGACCCGAGTATAGGCGGAGAGGTGTTGGGAGGTCGGAGGATATATAGTTCCGGATCATGTGATCCATGTCCCTATCATCAGTATATATGTATAGACCCTATCATATACTAGGAAATGTAGTAATTCCTCGTATGTGAAATCCTCCCCCCATCACCCATCAGCTGTATGCCTTGATTATTTCACACAGTATATGTCTCCCTGGTCGTGTACTCTGCCAACAACTTTTCCAGCTCGACCTTCCTCTGCATCAAATCGGGGATCTGGTTAATCGCGGCCACCTTTCTCGCAAGTTCCTCGCCCTGTTCGTTTTCCTCCTCGCGAGCCTTCGCCTTCTCCGCTTCAAGGTCACTGTCGGCCATGCCGACAGTATCACATTCGATGTCGAAATCTTCTTCAACCTCGGTGGACTCTTCTTCCAGCCGTTTCTTCTCTTCTTCCCGCTGTTTCCTCTCTGCCTCTTTATCAATCTTCACCTCTCCAATCTGCTTCCTATTCTCGTCATACACAGGCCTGAAGTACTCGATTCCAGTTTGGTTTCCGTTCTCGTCGTAAATGAGTTTGACATACTCGTCCGCTACACCCGCCCTTTCAACCTGTTTGAGTGGCTATCATTTCTCGTTAGTTCAAGTCCACGGCCCCCGGGGTTTGAAACACATACATTGCTCCAGATACTCTTGATAGTATGAAGCTTGTAGTTGGCTCCACCAAACGAGACGACGAGACCTTGATCGCCCTCTGTCGATTCATACGTGGTCCAGCCCTCGCTTTCAAGCTTCGCAAGTGACGATCCACTAGCCCCCATCTTCGCAACACCGGTTGCTCCAATATCCAAACCCGCACTGGTGTCCCGACTATGAGCACTTTTCATAGTAATAGCACACTCCTGTGTAGACCAAGTAGTCTGGATAGCCCACAGTCCATACTGCTTGATATCCGCGCCCCAGTCCGAATTCACAAGAGCCTTTGCATTCTTCTTGACCCATTTCTGAATCGGGGTTGAAAACGGAGGTTTGAACTTTTCATTCTTCACCATCGAGGTGGTGATGAGAGCCGCTTTGCCGGTCTTGCCCCATTTGTTCTTTGCTTCGGCTGATACATCCACCGGAGCAGCGCTCATAGCACCGGATAGTCCGCCGCTGAGTCCAAAGCTGGATTCAGCCTCACTTTCTGAAGACAGGGTTCTCCACATGCGTTCACTGGGGTTTTCGTATTGGAGGTCCTTTTCCAGTCCGGTGAATCCGTCTTTTTCGGTGCGGCCGGGCTCGGAGATATCCGTGATTAGGTTCCATGCTCCGTGCTTGTCGAAATATCCAATTGCGCCGGGGTGGAGTTGGCTGTATCGCTGGGGTCTGTATAAATAGTGCCCGTCGCCATTGGGCTTCATGAGGTCGGCATATTCGTCGGGGATACTGGGAGCCATTGTGAAAAATGAGTGAAAATTTGGAAGATGGATACGGTGTTTTCTTCGTAGAGGGGTAGCCCAGTTAAATGGATTTCGTTTCTGGTGTGTGTGGGCCGGTGTCGTAGTCCAGTGACGACACCTTATAGAATATCACCTATAGCATCTCGCTTGACCCCTGCAGAAAAGATGATTGCCCCGCTCGTTCATCAGTCCCTAATGATGCTGATCTTGGCTGAGCTTGATCCTGTTCCTCATCCTATGGGTGGATCGCTTCGCTGAATACGGAGTATCATGGTCGAAAATGAAATCACTACCAGTACTCCGTATCCACACATTTAATCTCAGGCCTAACCTCAATGTTAACAAAGGTATAGCCTTTGGTTCCCCTGTCGAGGGGCTGTTTGACGATAGTGGAGAGGTGGGTCGGAGTTCAGCTATGACATAGTCGGCCCACATGTTTCCTGCAAGAGGTTGGTCAAGTAGGCTAATTATGCACGTCAAACCGAAGGGGGTTAAGATGTGAGGGCTCCTGCCGCCTATACAGCTGAGCCACGGACGGTACAGTACTCGGCCAGTGCGCTAGCAGCCACCGATCGGAGATCACCCCGTCGATGACAGATTCGATGATGAGACAAATTTGTTGGCTATTGAGGCAGATGCTACCGAGGAAGACCATGGAACTGATCAAGAAAGCCGTGATGGCTCGGCATAGACCCATTGTCACGTATGAGTGACTCTCGCGCACCCCACATTACGGTCGCCAGAATAGTGGTGCACTACCGAGCGCGGAGATGAAGAGGGAGACGAGGTAGCTGGTGCGCTGCGAGCTTCCGCCTTAATAGGCGGAGATTTCGACAAAGGCTGACTGGAGGACGCGGGGGCGGGGGCGGGTCTCCACCCCCGAACCAGAACCAGAAAATAAATTGGTGGAGACAGAACGGGATCAGATCTGGTTGAAGGTGATGATTGGTATTGGAGGCGGATATGAATTCTGGCTGTAAAGATGATTTGATTGTGATCTTCCAGTAATCCAACGGCCGCTGATTCCCCAATATGGGATTGGCAGCGTTCATGTAGATTCGCAGTCACTAATTCGTCTGCTAGTCTAGCCCTAGTCCGTCCTTAGCTCGAGCTCGAGCTCGACTGCAGCTAACCCCAATATCCCCCTGGATCCCATCGCAGACAATCTCCGCCGGGCTTCCTGCCGGGCTTGTAATATTGATATTCGACAAATGAATGTCCGAACAGACTGCGTTGGGCGAACACGTCAGATCTACCACCACTTTACCCTCTGCTCCGGACGAAGTGCCATAAATATTGTCGAAGACGATGTTGGTGACATTTACCTGCGACGGGTACGTAGCACACTCGGTAGCAATCACGTTGAAATAGCACTGGTCCAATACTACCGGGTTATCGGTGTTCTCGATGTGGATATCGCGATAGGTGATGTTGTTGATGCGCCCATAACCTACATCCTGACCCGCCTATGCCTTTAAACGGGCTCTATTCTGCGATTGTTAGCTCTTGTATAAGTTTCGGCTGATTAACCTACCTGCCCATTTAGAAGAGTCACGTTTTCGATATAAGCGTTCTCGACGATATCCTCGACACCTGGGTACTGTCTGATGCTGCCCATGCTCACTCCGTGAGTGTTGTTACGCCATAGGTTCTGCACGAAGATGTTGGTCGTATTCGGCTTGGGCGAGAAGCAGTCGTCACCAATGTCCACTCGGGCGTTGGTAACGCTGAGGCCGTTCACGTTCAAATAATCAAATCCGTCGGTGTTCTTGGGCAGGGCCTGGCTATAATTAGACCAACTCGGCTTATTAGACCTGTCGTACCTACCGAGGCATTGGTCGAGTAGGCATGGATAAACACGTCGTCAAAGAAGATGTCGTTGGTGCGCACAAAGAAGTTAGTCCAACAGGGCGAGTTCAGCTGTGTGATACCCTCGACAATGACCCGTGTTGCGTTGTCCGTGAGAAACAGGATGGGCCGGTAGTGTGTTGTCGGGATTCTGGTCTCATTAGTTTGGTCATTCTTCACTTGATGAGGCCCATACCAGAATCTCCTGGCCCGCAAACTCATTATACCACTGCTGACCATTGCCATTCAGCGTGCCCTTGCCAAAGACCTTGATATCCTGCCCACCCCAAACCCAAAAAGTAATGGAATTTTGAAAATCGTAGTAGAAATTGTTGGCTTGCCAGTACTTAACATCGTCGGTGAACTACGTCTGTCAGTATATGCTTTTCTGCGACTTTGTCCCTTACCTTGATTTCACCTTCCAGCTGCACCTCGATGTTATTCAGGAAGCTTAGGTCCAATTTCTTGCCAATCACGTAGGTCTTTCCTTTTTGTAGCAAGAGTCGTCCGCCGTGATTAGCTTGCTTGATGCCCCAGAGAAAGTCTGAAGAAACATCGTCGGCATCGTTCTTTGATGGACGGATCGTGATCGTTCGGCGATCGGGGTACTTTCGATGGTGAGCACCAATGCTTCGTAGGGCAAATGTTTCTTTGGCTGGGATGATTCGGGCTCCGGGATGAGATGATCTGCTGCCAAACCAGTCACTACACTGATGAGAAGCGCGCCGATGAGGAACTTCATGTTTAATGGCCCAGTAACAGGATGTCCTATAGAATATTGGAACTCTGGTCATTCAGGCTGTCCTATGAGGAAAGCTGTCTAGAGCTCATGATTGATTTCTATACTGGCGCCGGTCCATTCCAACCCGGGAATTGGCACGCGGGGATGGAATGGTCCTTTATCCGCCTGTAGAAAACCATGATTTCAAGGCTACGATGGAGAGACATGTGGGTGAGGCAATCCGATCGCATCGCATGAGATCCGGGGTTTCTCCGCATCTCGTCAAGTAACGAGTGCGGGGATGTGGAGAGCACCAATATAGCTACTCTTGTGTACACTCGTAGTTCTGCAGCAGGTCTTCGATGGTCGGAGAAGATTTTACTGTCTTCAACTCGGTGATTTGTGCGCGCTGGACAGGATCATTCCACCAATCAAGGTCCCTACGTACGGTCTGATATTCTTAAGAGCGCCAGTCGTTTCGAAGCCACTTAATCTATCTCTGCTTCGAAGATTACCCAGCATGTCTATACCAAGGTAATCCACAAGATCATAAACAACCCTGTTGACAGTTGGGTATAATTATCCTGTCCATATGTGCACACATTTACAGCTTCTTTCCCGCCAACACCAGACCAGTGATGCAGCTAATGTTACCGGACCACCAAGCCGCGGAGCGGAGGAAGCTAAGACCTTCCGATTCAATGTGCGAGTAGCATAGGCTAAAGGCAACTCGCGACAAGGTGTACCACACGCCGATAGTGTTGATCGTCTCATGAGGAACACCAGCAACCACCGACAGCAGCACTATCCCTGTTAGCGTAGGACCGTATCAATTTGATATGGAAACATACTGGATGCAACGAACAAGGGGTATCCCTCGACGGCATTGGCGTACGCCGCCTCTTGGCGTTTCAGCTTGTCCAGGGTACGCTGGCTAATCTTGCCAGCCTTGACGGCCGCTTCACCGTACTTGGAGAGGTCCTCACGGGGCGCGGCATTGTGGTCCAGACCGTAGTACATTTTGGAGGTGCGGGTGCTCATTATAAGGTATGCCAAAGTCCAGTTGGCCACGAGAAAGCCGGCAACAAAGTTAGGGGGCCGTTCGCCGGAGGCAGCACGGAGACCGATTTTGCTAAGGATGGAACTGCCATTATTAGTGTGGTCCTCCTACGGAATAAGTAACACTCACGACATGATTGAAGTAATAGCAAAGTTGTTGGGGAACGGGAGCCCCGCGGGGACTTCTTTTATAACCGGATCGTTGCATGTGGATTCGCACGGCCGAGGAAGATGAAGTCATTTGCCAATCCTTACTGCATTCCCTAGCGGTTCGTAATTGGTCCAAAGACAATCACTTTATATTGCCAAGGAATTTGAGCGAACATTATTTCGCGACGCTTTAGGTATCCTTGAATATGGTCTATTTTTACTCTCCCTTCTGTCTTACTAAGGTTGTTTGTTGCCTCTAGCCACCCTTCTATTCTTCAACGACAATAGACTAAACTAATTTTTAGCCTAGTACGTACTATTCTATAGCCCCTCTGAGACATACTAGCTCTACGTAAATAGAAGCAAAGGAAGACGGCATCATAAGATTTGATAATTCAGTCAAGGTCCTGGCCGGCATAATGACGATCATCAACATTGTAAAAGCTCTTGGGAAGATCCGGGATACTTTAGGGCGGTCAATTTCGCAACGGCGTTGCTCTGCCTCCTCCTGGTCCGGACGGTCGGTATACTGTCACTATTGATGAAATTACCAAGCTTTGTCAAGCTCTTTGGGCTAGTGCGTTTCTCGCTAAAGCTGCGGTATTTGGAAATTACCCTAATTGTTTCATCTAATAGCACTAGCATCAATGTCACCGAGACATTAGTATAGCTTAGTGTCACATAGCGGATGCTTAGTCATCCGATTACTTTAGTTCCAGTCTTTCCCTAGTTCGAATGCATCATCTTCATCTCCCCATCAGTCCATAACATATAGGCTATAATACATAAACAAAAGAAGATCTATTCAGATAAAGAAGAGCATTAATTCAGAGTAAAGAAAAGATAAAGCATAAAGTGAAGAATATCTAATTTCTTTTTTATATATAAATCTGATCTTACAGAGGGTAAATCGCTATTATTATTGCTTAGTACTTCTTGAAATGTTACTATGTCTGATATTAACAAGCCGTAAAGAGATTACATACACGCTTCACAACCATAATCAAATCATCTTCCCAACCTTTAGCTACGATGCCCAGTGGTGGCACATCGCCCTTGCGTTTCTTGTCCTCGCCGCTACTATCCTTCCCATAAGGTGATGCTGGGTTTAGACAAGCCAGAAGTTTGATCAGTGACCCAGTGAGGGTTAGACAGACCATGATTGGAGACTGGCTACAGATATATCAAGATAGACATTCTCTGTACGCCCTACGATGATGCAAAGAGAGACTTTTTGCCCGTTCCATCACTTCACTTGTGGTGGACTTCTTCGTGTGAGCTTGCTTGCTTGATATGCCGCATACAACTGCTCACTTTGGTAAAATCCCGTAGATGTACTGGACATCTGCATTGCTGCGGTGATTGATTCTGGGAGGCGGACGCTCGCTCACTTGGCCCCGTTCTGGAAATGTATATGTAAAACATGCAGAGTCGCCGGAGTAGGTTTTCAGGAGCTTCCGTAGGCTGGATTATCACGGCTCCGCGGCTGATTCCGCGGTTCGTTCCCTCGTCAACGTAGCCAGTGACTTTGTCGACGTTCTCTCCAGGGGCTCTGCGTAGCGTGGACTATTTGATTGTAGCATGATAGTATCAGCCTCCTCGTGTTGATGACTTGGAAGGGAATGCTCAATATCTTCAGAGACACGAGAGAATCGGTTGTTCAGCACCATCGAATGTCCTCGTCGGTTGACAACACTGTTGTTAGGAACGGGCTCATTCTCGGAAAGAAGCTGAACTTCTACTGGATGGTCACAAATGACGGGTACTCTTAGCAACTTGTAAATGCAGTTCAGCACTGGTATCGAGAGCCCGTGAACAACGATCGAAAAGCACACAAGCCAGTACACCACTGTCAAAGTTAGCTGCATTATTCGAGACCGTAGCCTAGTTCTTCATCTTACCAGGTATCATGGCCGCGGTGAGGTTATTGATTTCAGCATCGTCTTGACTTTCTCCGGGATCAGGGAGTAGTCGCCGGGCGTATTCGACATAGGAAATTGCCCCCACGCCTGCTCATAGTTAGCAATGAACTGTGTTCAATAGATCTGTACGTACCGATAGGTCCAAAATAACCCATAAACAAAGCTTCCTTCCAGTTGCTGCAAACCTTGGGCATGAACCGATATCCTATCATAACTGCAGGAATGCGCCGAAAGAGCAATATCAGAATCCCCAAAGTAACCAGTCTAGAAAGAGTGATCCCAGTGACCTTTGGAAGGTGAAGTTGGTCCCAGGGCATGGTCGTGCCGATGAAGATGAATGTGCCATAATTTAATACCGTTTCGATTGTCGAATTGAACGAGTCGTGTCGTGCCTCGGCCTCTGAATGGTACAGTCCATCCCAGTTCAGCGCACATCCAGCAATAAAGCAGGCCAACGTCTCGTCAGATCCGAAACAGCCACAGGTCCCCACAAGAAACAACTAAACAAGTTAGCGGCGCGCCCCAGGTAGAGATCAAGTTGCATACCCCGATGGCAATCGGACACAGGAAATAGCTCTCCCTGTCAATCCATCTCCTATATCGATATTAGCAACTTTACTGGTTCCAACTGACCGGGGTATCTCACTTCTTCGAAGCCAAGTTCAAACTCTTCCGACTTACGAACCCCACCAGTAACCCGTACCCAGCACCCATGATAATCATGTATAAAACCCCTTCAACAGCCCAATGTGCCAGAGCGCGACCCGCGTCTCCTCCAAATCGTCCGGTATCCGTTGCTCCAATCCAGTCTCGCTTGTTCAGGTTCTGCGCAGGCACGTCGGCATATCGCAAAATCGATATGGAAAGCAACAGAAATGGAAAGCCAAATCCATCATTTCCTCCCGCCTCGGCAGATATAAATTCTCGAAGGTGTCGTCTCACGTATTTGTCGGCGAATGGGCCTTTCGCCACGGCTTGTGAGAGAACGGGGTCTATACAGATGACGCACGATCCGATGATCAAGGCCGTTAGCTATTTGGACATTAGCATCCGCACGCTAAGAGGATTGAAAGAGACGCACAAAGGATAGATGAGGGATCATCAGCAAAATACACGCTGATGTCGCCAACCACTGAATTGTCATCAGAGGAAGTAAACAGATAGTCAGCTCGACCAGGCGTCGTCGCAGATATTGTTTCGGCAACTCATAGCCCACTTTCACCATTTGGATTCCAATCACCATTCGGGTTAATGCCTAGTCTTGTCAGATCAATCCCGATCAATCCCCACAGAGTGAATAGTTGTAACTGACGTAGGCAATCTCCCCCTGCTCATCACTATCGCTCCATCGACTCGGATTGACCAAGTTCGTGCAGAACGGTCCTAGTATAGCCCCGATCACAAAGGATGGCACTAAAGAATTAGAAAAATTCGTACCGAAAGGGGTTGACCTTACAGGCTTCCCCAAGGTACCATTTCTGCTTCACTTTGAGCGAGAGAAATCCAAACACTAGTAGGAATATGCCTAACGAGGTTAGACCTTGTTTAGACATCTGGCAGGTGGTGAAAGCTTACCTGAGAATGTGAGAATCACATTGAAGTTGCTGATATCGAGGATAGGATGAAGCATCGTATTCTCGCAAAGGGCGAGGACAAGAGTTACGATCAGTGAATCATTCCAGGAGATGTGTGTAGTTCATAGACCGGTCCCTAGCAGTTTGTCGAGAGCAGCTGGTCCAGAATTATGGAGAGCACAAATAGTTAAATTTTTAACATTTCCGACATGAGCAGACGTAATGCAGCTGGGGTCAGGTGCAGGATGGATTTCCAGATGCCAGAATGATGTTATTTTGGCTGGAAAGAATGCGCCCTTCGTCGGGCACCCGAGGCTGAAAGGTATCGCAATATGACGCGAAACTTGGCCAGCTTAGCTGCATAGATCCCTTCAGGGGTTTGGATGTATCATAGATAAGAAGATGTGCAATCCTGCAGAAAATCGATTCGAGATAGTACATAGGGGAGGCCGACTACGCGTACAAGGGCGACACAACAGACGCCCAAGATGCGAATAGAATTCACTTTGCAACTGAGACGCTCGTTGAATCGGATCTTTTATGCCGAGCAGGCTGTCACATACCTAGAAATAGCTAGAAGCAGGTTTGAGATACAGTAGAAACAATCAGGCATGCAATAACGGTCTTCCAAAGCCATTCAACCATGATCGATGATCGACGAAGCTTGGTACAGTACAATGTTTCCACAATCCTTGCGCATCGAGCAGGGCCGAGCCTATCACAACGTGCATATGCAATAGCTCATGCGATCGACATTACAGCTGCCTATCGACCACTATCGATCCTATCAGCAATCTAGGGCCGGAATGCGGCAAACAAGGGATGATTCATGTTCGAATTCACTATGTATTGATAGAGCCGCCAATACTTTCCAGAAAGCTTGGCTTGATGGAAGTATAAGTTTCGATCGATATGGGATGAAAGAAGAGGAAGAGTAAATAGGTGGAAACACTGAGATAAGACCTAGCTGTAATTCCTCCCACTTTCATTTCAGTCTCGCCAAATCGCTCATAATATTCACATTGCTTCCTGTATGAGTGATTTTTCGCAGGAGAATGATAGTTGAAAGCCAATGTAATAGGAGCCAATTGCTCTGAATTTCTTCCCTTCCTTTCCAGATTTCAGCATTGAATCTCATAAAACAGAATGTTACGATGGACCATTCTGGCTCTCCAAGTCTAGAGGTTGCAGCGACGTGTACGGCTCGATATTGGCATCAAAATATGCCTTGTAACAGCTTTCTTCGGGAAATGCCCAAAGATGTGACTATCGCATGATCAAAGATGATCTGATTCTCGAGGCGATCCAATATCGAAGCGAGTATAGATGCATAGTTTGGATGTACCATGATAGACTGCAGACTAGACGGTTCATTAGAGACATTTGAAAAGCAAAAACTGCATTTTGGGTATAGTTGATATTAACATTCATTAAGTGCTTATTCAAATCATTCAAACGTATCCACCACGCGCTCATTAGATGGATGGAAGGTTTCCGAAGAAATTATTATCCCATAAATCCGTGCCAGTTTCCAGGCCATCAAACCAGCCCATATCCATAGACTGTATCCGTTAGAGTAAGTTCCTAGTAAGGAGGCGAAAGGCTTACTGTAAATTCGCCAAATTCTGTTGACAACAGAGAAGGAAGGTCAAAGTCAATAGAGGTTGCGGACGTTGGAGTCGTTCCGTCAGGGACCGCGGTCTTGAACATGTTAGAGAGCTTGTACGGACTTGGAGAACGGCAACATACCTGCATAGGCTGATTCTCTGCTTGAGCGAGCGCGTCGGAAAACGAAAGACCGTTCAATCTGCCCCGGCAGACTCGAACAGCCTTCTTGGAGACGGCCTCAACTTGGGACAGTGGGTCCTCTCCCTTAATGCGGGACTTCACTGAGGCCAGGATGAGGCTCAAAAAGAAATAAGGCTTGGATCCCGTCCCCGTGGCTCTTATGCGCCGACCGAAATCGTGAAGAGTTCGCTCAACTCCCTGTAGCATCACGCTCTGCTGAGACTGAACCATACTCATCAACACGCTAGAGTTCATTCCGTCCATTGCTGAGCCCGGGTGACCCATTTCTTGGGCCTGTAAAGATAGCTCGACACAGACGGTGATGGCTGCATGGAATATCTCATCGCGGAACATGCCGCTTCCTAGTTGTGTGATGTGTGGATATACCGCAGCAGCTGCCGAGGGAAGTCCCATCAGGGACAAAATTTCGAGAGCTCCCTCCAGGCAGACCTTGCGGGAGTAGGAGCATTTTGGAAGTAGTACAACGCTGAGAGAAAAGGGTCGGTGTAGCGCAAGAAGGAACTTGCGCATGATAAACATGTGAATTGATTGAGCGAATTGATGGCGTGCGGCATGGTAAGTAAAGTTCAATGCATTGTCTTCGAATAGTGATGCTGCGTGCTTCATGAACCGGAGCATTTCCTCGCCCATTCGCAAGGCATCGTCGTAGGAAAGATCGAATCTCAAGGCGTTGATTCTCTTTGCGATGCGATATCGTAGCGGTAACGACTTTGCAAGAAGAGTTTGATAGAAGTTTCGAGTATATGTCGCCGTGCTGGGAGGATTTGGGCTATTCTCCATGACTTCGAGCAGTTGGACATCGTCCCAGTTGGATGGAGCATCACAGTCGCATTCATCCAGGTCAACAGATGGAGTAACACCTCGGTCTAGAGAGATCTTCAAATCGAGTTCCACGATCGTCGCCCAGAGTCGGCGACGCATCTCATGCCAAAATGGACCACTAGCGCCCTTGCGGAAGCGTGTTGGGTCACGATGCAGTCCCATTGTCATTGCGGAGCGGATGAGGTACCCTGATGAAGCCCACGACACATCCCCATCATTCGCAACTCCAAGGCGGGCTATCAACAGCAGAGCCTGGGTCTGTATCATTCTCAGATCGATATCCGGGCTCACAAACGCGCACGAGATATAGGACTGAACTCCCATGATCCACTTCATGGCTGGAGGTTGGTATGTCTCACGGGCTTCCGGCTCCACCGCCACGTGAAAGCAGCTTCCTGCTGCCAGGACTGCCAGTAATTGAGCCACGAATGCCATGTCCGGCTTTTGAGGGTTGTCCCAGTACTGTGAATACTGCATCAGAAATGTTGGGGTGTGTAATACCCGATAGGTAGTATCGAAAGTGTTCAGATAAAGCTCTAGCAGTTCGTCCGCGACTTTTCGTGAAGGTACCATTTCGTTCAAGTCGAAGGCCTGTTCTTTGAAAGCTCGGTGATGGCTTTGGCTCTCGCGAGACCAGAGCTCACATTTGAACGTCTTCATCTCATGCAACTCCTTGTCTTTGACGCTATTATGGCCACGTCGCAGGAATGACCCAATATCTTGGAACTAGACATGGTCAGCAGTTATTTAACCTTCAGTGTTCTGTTCACTTACAAAAGATAGTGTAGTAGTGTAGTGGCTCCTCCCGAAATATCGAGATTTCACCATTTTGCCCCGGAAACTTATATCGGGAAGAAAGCGTACACGGTCGTCCACATTAGCTGCATCTGAACTGTGTTGGGATGTACCAATATCGGAACAGAGGTCACCATTCGATGTCTCTGGCGTTTGAACAGCGTTCGGTTTTGAAAGTGTATGTTCCAGCATGCGCAATCGATTCCTGAGTTCATGTAACTCGTCCGAATGGCCGCGTTTGGAGACACGGTTAGAACTAGATTTGAGGCCCGTTTTCGAGTCAAAGACAAACATCCTGCCATTCCCAGTCTGGTCGTCCGAGCCACTCGGCATCCGCATGCGAGATACTGGCGGGGACATATGGCGCGAGGGCTCCGAAGCAGCCCCTGGCTGCGACCCGACGAAGACGCATGAATCGGCAGTTTTGGAGCGAATGCATTGGCCGCATGGAAGCGAGCGATCGCACTTTAGTTTGCGACGACGACACTCGGTACACGAGAGTGGGGGCCTTCGTCGCCGCTGGACCACTTTGGCCTCTCCTGGCGACAACGACTTTTGATGGTCGGCCATTTCACTTCAGTGGAAATTTGATCCTGTTCTCAAAAGAAAAAATAATGCAAATGCTACTCGCGATCGTTCAAGTGGAATCCTGGTGGACTCGCTCAAGGTTGATGATGCAATTCCGAGGATGCGTAGTGTCGACGTTGTCGAAGGAACGACCTGTTGGCTGCTGCCTTCATTTGGCAGCTTCTCCGACTCCGCTCAGTCTCACACAGAGATTTGTCTGGAGACTATGGCGAGAGCGAAAGGTGACTAGACTGACGCCTCGTGGGAGTTGAAATTTCCGGCGCTCGGAGTTACCGGATTTGGTAATAGCGCCAAGCCTTTGATCGTATCTGATTGATAAGCCTACAGTTTGCAATCATCGCAGTCGAGTGTTTCTCTTCAACTTGCATATCCCAGTGTTGTATTCCAAGGCTTCCCAGGTGCATAGTTCGCAAAGATTCCATACCTGGTCAACACACTTGCTACGCACTTCTTAGACCCCGTAAGAATAGATCCACGTGAGAAGGATAGGATGGAATTCAAATGCAAATTATATAACCTTATTGACACTCTGGGTATGCTTGCCATAAATACAAAAGAAAGATAAAGAGAAAATGAGTTCAAATTGCCCAGCTTCCTTTTCGTTCGGGCATCCCCCAGGCTTCGAGCCCGGTGTCGTCCTCCGCCATTCTAGGTTGTTGTCGAGCCCATTCACGTATATAGCGGCGAAGAGCCCTCCATCGAGTGCATGCCGTGACGGGATTACCCTCCATGGCAACGACGTATCCTCTTGCGTCCGTGTGCAGGTCGTCTCGCCGAAGGTCTTGGATCGCGATGCCTGAGATTTTGCTCAGTTCGTAGTCGTAATAGCGGGCAACACAAGGGTAGCCCAGGGACAAATAGTTGTAGATCTGGGTGACGAATGCGTCATTGAATTCATCTTCCAGAGATTTGGAAGAAATACTGAGGAAATCATCTTTCCTAGGCCCAGGTTGGCTCGTCATGCCGTGTAGATTCGTGCAAGTGGAAGAGCGCGACAGCCTATCCATGTCTGTATCATCTCCTCGGGGCATCGGCGTCATGATTCCAGACGCCCGCTGGCCGTCCTCGCTATGGCTCTTGCTACAGGTTCCCTTCCAAAGGCCAGTACCTCGGTCACCGTCCGGTCGACTGTCGACATACCAGAGGCCGACACCGCCACGACAAGAATCCTGTGCCGCATGTGAGCCATCCTCGGGCGTCGAATATTCGCACCTCGTCCCGACCGGGGACAGACTCCGAGGCAACACGATATCATCACCAAGCATCGGGGGGCTTGTTCTACCGTCCGCTCGCGGTGCAGGGTGATAACCAGCAGACGTGTGGTCTCGTCCTTTCGAGGCAGCCATCGCTCGCAGGCGCATCTCCGCTTCCTCCTTGTGTTGACGCATGTATTCGAGCTCCCAGGATAGATCGGCCGAGGACTCTCGCCGTGACTTAATATGATGTTTCTGAGGATACTTTAAATCATCTTCCGGGGTTCTCTCGCCCAAACCTTCTTCTTCTTCTTCTTCTGAGTCAATGGCAAAATGATCCACGGGCTCGTGGACTTGTTCGTTGGGAAATGCGGCTAGCGCCTGCTCTCTGAGCTGCTTCTGTGCTGATCGAGCGGCCAAGGAGAGCAGGTACTCTGTATATTCGCCGTCGCAGCTCTCCCTGAGAAGTCTTTCCGGCTTCTGATCGCCGGTCGACTCCTGTGGCGATTTGTGGGAGGACGATAACGACGGCGAGTGCAATGGTTCATCATCAGAGTCCTCACTACCACTAGACGGGATTGGCGGTAGTTCAGGAACCCGAAATGAATGCCTCCGTCCCTCTTGACGGCGAAGGAGACTTGCGTATGAGAACTTAGATTCGGGCAGCTCTGTATAGCCAGTTCGATTGGAATTGATCCGGGGCGTGGTGTTCGAGGTTTCCGGCCTCGAACCTGGGGAAGTTGGCCCATGGAAAAGCTCTTCGGATATTCCTTTGACGGAGCGACGGTCTGTTTCAATTACTTCCGGCTTGAACCTCCTTGGGCCTGTCGGAGGGTTCTGCTCCGGTGTTTGCGCCTTTGTCAAAGTTCCTGGATTGCTTGACTTTGTTGTTTCAATCGGTTGCGGTAGAAATCGTCGACGGGGCTGATTCCTATCCGCCTGCGCGTTCGTTGACGAGATATCAGGGACATCTTCACGGTCTCCTGTGCTGTCGGTAGATGGTGTCGGTCGGGTTTGAGAACTGCGCGATGAGGTCTCGATGGGTTGCGCTAGGAATCTTCGGGGGCACCTAGACGATCCAGAGTTCGAGGTATGGGCTGTCTCTTGTTGGCCTTTCTGGACTGGTTGACCGGTAGCCGATAAGGCTGAGGATCCAGGGTTGTTCGAGGTCTTGCGCTCAGTCTCTCCAGATTGGTCCCAGGGTGGTTGAAGCTTCTCCGGGGAAGGCTCGCCACTCATTTTCTATTTGTAAATGCAATTGTGAATACACCATGCTCTAGTAAAATCGACTATGAGCCCAAAGAGCGGATGGCATGGTTCGAGGCTGTGTCCACGTGCGGGGCACTTTAGATTTTCAAGGCTGATCGGATCAAGATCGACAGAGCAACAGAGCGAATCAGGTATAAAGTTTCAGTCTCCAAGATCCGGCGACGTTGACAAGATGAAAGGGCGGGGCAACGGGTAACTGCGATGCGTTACGGAGCTTCGTTGTCCCTTCACCGCAAATGACATCAGAAAGATAAGATAGCGCGGCTTCGGCTTCAGGTTCGAATTTGAATCCTTCCTTCTACTGTTTACCAATGGAATCGACTGAAAAGCGCAAATTCGACGAGGGGAATGGCGACACTCAGTCCAATGCCCCCAAAAAGAGAGTGATTGGGCCTTCGTTGCCCCCGGCATCCGCATCGGCGCAAGTCGCACACGAGACCTCGTCCGGCAGCGAATCTGACGAAAGTGACGACGACTTCGGGCCCAGCCTGCCTCCTCCCGACGGCGTGTCGGTACCCGTGGAACAATCAGTCGATCGATCAACTTCACCCGGCCCCGGGAAGAAGGAGAGTCAGCGCGATCAATGGATGCTAGCACCACCCGATGGGAGCGACTGGGCAGCCAAAATCGACCCTACACAGCTTCGGAATCGGAAATTCCAGACAGGTCGCTCGGCCGGCTCCGGAGGTTCGAAACAAGTTGATTCGTCGTGGGTGGAGACTCCGGAGGAGAGGATGAGACGGCTGGGAGACGCCGTGATGGGAGTTGGCTCACCGTCGAGTGACACCAAACCAAAAGCATCCAATACAGCTCGGGCAAAATCCATGGAAGAGAGGATCAAGAAATACAACGTGAGTATCCCCATCGCTGTCGTCTCGGACCCAGCGCTTATGCTTGCTACAGGATCAGAGTGGGAAAAACAGTCGCCTCGAGAGTGCCGAAGCACGCAAGGAGGAAGACGATGATCCGGGCGCGCGTGCATTTGATCGTGAAAAGGACATGGCCATTTCATCCAAGATATCCAATGCGAAGCGACGGGAGATGGTGAATAAAGCGAGTGACTATACTTCGCGCTTTAGCAGGGGCGAGTTTCTTTAAAATTCGATATCTGAGTAATTTACACCCAGCCTTCCGTCTAATTAGAGTCAGTTATGACTGCTATCTTGTGATATTTTCTGGGCCTTTGAAAAAGCCCTAGACAATCAGGTGTCTTACAGGCAGAGAATATCGGGGTTGGTCGAACAATATTAGCATATCGATACTTCAAGCCCTGCGTAGATGATTAGGTATACCTAACTGAGCATACCTGGATGGTCCAATACGCATAGCATAGGTAGGTAACAGTCTCGATTCAAGCTATTTACACATGATGTTTTGTCTGTTTTACTCCTCCACCTCCACATAGACGCCCGGGAACAGGCCCTCGTGGGTGATGCCACTCGCGTCCGTGTACTTTCCAAGCCACCAGTCCTCATCCGGATACGTCTATATATCGAGGTTAGCACCACGCCAACCAAGGGGTAATGGAAACAAGAAGAAAATGCAGGTGTACTTACGATATCCCAGATCGTGGCCCCTTCGGGGAAGCTGAGCTCGTTGTCCTCTGCGGCCTCGTAGTCATACTTTGCCTTGGCAGTGTCGCCCTTGGAGCTGGCAGTCGTGACAGGAGCAGGCGCAGGAGCAGGCGCAGGCGCGTGCTCAGGCTGAGGCTCAGCCTCAGGTTCAGCCTCCGCAAAGTGTCCCTGATCGTGGGAGCCGGGCTGCTCATCTGCCACAACCTCCACGTAGACGGCAGGGAAGAGGCCTTCTTCACCGTGGACGTTCACTCCCAGCCACCAGTCCTCGTCATCTTGTCGGGTGATGGTGATATATTCGCCTTCGAGGAAGCCAATCTCGTTATCTTCAGCCTTCTCGTAGTCGTAAAGTGCCCGAGCGCGCAGTCCACCGTGCGAGTGGTCAGCAACGGTGGCCTCCGCGGCAGCCCGACCAATATCATGAGTATCCTCCTCCAGGTCCTGTTCGGCCGGAACGGCCTCTTGAAGGCTCTGAACGGGCATGACGGGAGGCGGCGAATGCAGCTCCTCGTGAGCGTCCGCCACGCCTCTGCCGACAGGCATAGCTACTTGAATGGGTGAGCTCTCTCGCACAGGCGGAGTAGGGGGTGTTGGTGAGCGAGGTTGCGGCGGTGGGGTGGGCAGAACTTGCTGAGCATCATGCTCGGTCTCGGGCTCAGATGGTCCGGTGGGCAGTCCGGGAACAGGGACAGGACGACTGGCCTGGGGAACAGGCGGAGGAGCAGATGCTTCCGCGGGGGTCGAGTGGGCAAATTGATCCGGGATTTTTCCAATGTGAGACGAAGGTTCCGAGGGCTCTGCTTCCTGGGAATCGACAGCCCGCGCATCTACAGCCTGGGGGACAGGTTTGTCCTGAACTGTCTGCACAGGGGCCCAGGACTTGCCGGCATATGAGCTCTTCCACTCACCCTGTCCGCTGGCCTGGCTTTGGATGGGCTCCGCGGTGGGAGCGGCAGCGGGAGCGGGCGCGGGCGCGGGCGCGGGAGCAGGAGCGGGGACCTCTCCACGTTCCCTGGCTTTGCGTTCTGCCCACAGCTGCGCCGGGGTCTTTCCTCCCTCGTCCGCAAAGGTTCGACTGGCGGCGCCGACTAACGGTGCCACGGTGGGTGGGGTAGAGACAGTGGGTAGAGGCGGTTTTGTACCACCAAAGGAAGGACCACCGCCGAACTTGTTTGCAACCTTGGGCTTGGGAAGGGTAGTCAAGCGCTCGGCTTCCGGTTTCACAGCTGGCCGTTCAGGGAGGGAGACGGGCTTGGTCTGAGATGCCGGGCTGGGCACGGCTGGGGAGCTATCACCAGCACCTTCAGGCTTCTGAGCTCTGGCGCGAATGGCGGCAATGTCCACTTTGCCGACGGGCTCATAAGATCCCTTCACGACTGTCGGGCGATCGTCTTGTTCCCGGCCAGACTCGGCGGCCTGCCTCCGGATTGCTGCAATGTCCACCTTACCCACTGGCTGGTAACCGCCGCGAACGACATCACCTCGGTCTCCGGAGGCAGCAGGGGCCGGCTCGCGAGAAGCAGTCTGGTTCTCCTCTTTGAGTTGTTGCAGGTTGACCCTGGTGGGCTGGTAGGCAGGCTGGACCTTCTCAAGCTGCGTCCGAGTGACCGGCGGCGCATCGGCACCCCAGCCATCATCATCAACATCGGACCTAGTAGCAGGCTTGGGGCGCGGCACCGGGGCCGAGGCAAGGCCACCCGACCTGGTGGGCGTGAAGACGGGCTTGCTGGCAACGGGGGGTCGAGGGCCAGTCGATGTCGGGCCAGAAGAAACGGGAGCCTGTGATTCCGGCGAGTATTTCGAGCCAGAGGAGTCGCCCACTCGCTGGATGATGCCCTCGGGGGTCAGATGGCCTTCTGCCCGAGCTGTAATCTGAACATGATACCCCTAAATCGAGGACCGCTGTTAATATGGTCACTAGTTGCGGACACGTCGGAAGGGTCTCCTCACATGTAAAAACTTGGACACGCTGGCGAGATGGCTTGTAAAGTAACCTTTGGTCCGTTCAGGCACACCTTCACCGCACCACCCAATGAGGACGTTCTTGGGCAAGCCCGTGTTGGGGTCCGTCACTTTCACATAGGCAAATTGAACTCGTCCCTCGGAGAACTCTTCAATAAGGTCCTCCAATTCACCATCTGCATGAATCGTCAACAACAGATCCGACGGACACATCACCTCAACGATGGTCACTAACCTCCCGAGCTTTGGACCTTCAACACACTCTCTTTGTTACCGGAATCCGGCTGAAAGGCATTGAGCAACGGGGTCGACACTGAGTAGACGACCCATTGGCCGTAGGTTTTCGAGGGAGACTTGAGCGTCGCATTTACCACGGATTGGTAGCTCTTCGATATCGAGGGACCGTTGGCTGAGAGGTTGAGGGACGCCATGGCTTCTGGAGGATAGAGGAGGGGAAGACAGGATATCAGAAGCCCCAAGGAAAAAGCAGCTGATCAAGTATATAGTGGTCAATTAAGAGCCAGTTTGGGAGGGGCTGATGCGGAGGCCAACGTGGAAGCGCTCCCGTACACAAAGGGGGAGGAGAGATGCGAGGGGAAGATTGACGTAGGCGGAGAGGGAATCGGTACTCACAAACGAAGGGATCAAAGAGGAAAGTAGTCAGATGGTAGTAAGGTAATCAATGTAGTCAATGTGTAGTCAATGTAGCCCAGAAGTGGGAAGAGTCGAGGCTGAGGAATGACGGTCGCCTGAAATGCCGATGAGGTCCCACACGGAGCTTCACGTCATCACTGAGCTTTTAACTATACAGTATTTACCCTACTGTAGGGATATTATGGATATTATTGAATATTATTCGATCTAGTATAAATTCTACTATAGCCATATACAATATGGACCTGGGTACAATTGAGCTGTACAATTTATTTACTGCAAGTAGTTACTCAACTCAAGTTATCACTCATTGGTTCCACCTATATTTGAATCTCTCACCGGTGGATCACAAGGGGCAGAAAATTATATGTAGGGATCACTTTCTCCCTTGTCCTCTCTTTATCATGGACCAATAGTCCTGTCTCCTCTACGCTTGTCCTCCCTTTAACCCTATTCCTCCTCCCTTTCCCGACATACAAACTGCGCAAAGCAACAAAACAGAGTCATGGGGTCTTCCGAGTCAGACAAGCTCGGTCTTGATCCCAATGCCAGCACATCCAACGATGAATCCGCCCAATTCTTGCACTCCGACGATAGCTCGACGAGTTCCCTTGTTAATGAAGAAGACCCGGACTCAACGGAATCCGCCGACATCTTGGCCCGCGATCAACAGCTGAAGACGCCCACCTACGATTATGCCTACGAGAAGTCTATGAGTCACGCCGAGGCCAAACTCTTCTATCAGCACCATCAGCTGTCTACGAAGAGCGGTGACAATACCGTGCCTGCCAGTCCGGTGCCCACAGCGCGTTCAGCTGCCGATTCTCACGAGGAAAGAGCGAGGACCGCCTCGGACTTCAGCCCTCAACACAAGAACCAGGCAGCCCAGAAAGGTTCCATGACTGCAGAACCGGAATGGAATCTGGGACCGTCGTCTTATCATGCGGCCGATGGGATGCACGACGTCGAGGACAGCCACCTAGCCGATCACACGGCACGAAACCACGCCGTGTCCTCGGGAGCTGCGCAAGCTGCGCAGACTAACCAGGGGTCATATTTGCCGGGGGCCGAGAGTCTTCAAGGTACTGACCAGGGGATTGGCATGTCGCAAGGGGCCGGGTTTGCGCCGGGTGACGATGCTGTGACGTCCGAGTTGAAGGCCGTCTACCGCAAGATCAAGGGTCTTTTGGATCGACGGTCAAAGTACATGGCACTGTCACTTCAACGGCCTGGCGACGACCCGCGGGATCAAGCTGGCTGGGAACTTTACCCTCCTCCTCCTGAGCCAGCTTGGGACGAGGGCAAGGAATACCACCCCGGGAACGTCGGGGGCCCGTCCGATGTTGTGGTGGAGAAGAGACGCAAGATGGGGGAGAATATTGGCGAGGATTTTGACATGGCTGACGTGACAATCCCCGGCGAGTCTTCGTACACCTACCGATTGGATCACAGCAGTGTGTATCAGGTGTACGAGTCGGAGTCCGCTGCGGATCGACAAGAGCCGTTAGTTGATATCCCCTCGTTACGTGACTTTTATATGGATTTGGACGCCGTGGTAGACGTTTCGACGGATGGCCCCGCCAAAAGCTTTGCTTTTAAGCGCCTGTCCTATTTAGAGGGCAAGTTCCAGCTCTATGCGCTGCTGAATGAATACCAGGAGATCGCAGACAGCAAGAAAGTCCCGCATCGAGATTTCTACAACGTGCGCAAAGTGGACACCCACGTTCACCATTCAGCCTGCATGAACCAGAAGCATCTGCTTCGTTTCATCAAAAGCAAGATGAGAAAATCACCAGACGAGGTGGTCCTATTTCGAGACGGAAAGCATCTCACTCTGAGGGAGGTCTTTGAAAGTATCAACCTGACAGCCTATGACCTCAGCATTGACACCCTGGATATGCATGCGCACACCGATTCTTTCCATCGGTTCGACAAATTCAACCTCAAGTACAACCCGGTGGGAGAGTCCCGACTCCGTGAGATTTTCTTGAAGACGGACAACTACATCAAAGGTCGTTATCTCGCTGAGATCACAAAGGAAGTGATCTCCGACCTGGAATCCAGCAAGTACCAGATGGCCGAGTGGCGGATCTCGATCTACGGGCGATCTATCCAGGAATGGGATAAGCTGGCCGCCTGGGTGGTGGACAATAAGTTGTTCTCCCCCAATGTCCGCTGGCTGATTCAAGTACCGCGTCTGTACGATGTATATAAGTCGAGCGGGATGATGGAAGACTTTGAACAAGTTGTCACAAACGTCTTTCAGCCTTTGTTTGAAGTGACCAAAGATCCCTCGAGCCATCCCAAGCTCCATATCTTCCTGCAACGCGTAGTCGGATTCGACAGTGTGGATGACGAGAGCAAGACCGAGCGTCGACTGTATCGGAAGTATCCGATCCCGCGGGAATGGAATACCAAGCAGAACCCGCCTTACAGTTACTGGCTCTACTTCATGTTTGCCAACATCGCCTCTCTCAACCAGTGGCGTCAACGTCGCGGATTCAACACTTTTGTCCTGCGTCCACATTGCGGTGAAGCCGGTGATCCGGACCACCTGGCCGTGGGCTTCCTCTGCTGCCATAGCATCAGTCACGGCATCTTGCTGCGCAAGGTGCCTCTGCTGCAGTACCTCTACTACCTGAACCAGATCGGCATTGCCATGTCGCCACTTAGTAATAACGCCTTATTCCTCACATACGACAAGAACCCTTTTGCCAGCTTCTTCAGACGTGGGTTGAATGTCTCCTTGTCCACCGACGACCCGCTGCAGTTCGCTTTCACAAAGGAGCCTCTCATTGAGGAGTATTCGGTGGCTGCACAGATCTACAAGTTCAGTGCCGTCGACATGTGTGAACTGGCGAAAAATTCAGTCGAGCAGAGCGGATTCGAGCTATCCTTGAAGCAGAGATGGCTGGGCTCGAACTGCAGCGCCCCCGGGGTGGCTGGCAATAACGTCGCGAAGAGCAATGTTCCCGATATCCGCGAAGCGTTCAGGCACGAGACTCTTATGGCGGAATTGTCACTGTGAGTCATGACACGAAGAATCTGTGGAGAATCAAATGCTCAACGTTCTATGATTAGAATCGAACGATATTCCGAAGGTGCCAGCGCCGAAGAAAGAAATATCTTGGCCCCTGGCTTGCTTCACAAAGCTTCTGTGAAGACTGGGGCCCCATCCGAGAATTAAGGTATGTCCAGTGTTTAATGCCGCCCCCAGCTGCTCTACTATAAATTTGCGGTCGCTCATTCAGGGTATTTTAGCTTCGGAAACTGCCAACTCATAGCCACCGGGATCTTATGAGCCAGGTCAAAGCCCTTTGATGGCAAGTACTGCCAACGGCTTTTGTCCTGATTCAGTAATACAGCCCAGATGGCGTCCGCGCCCGAGCTGTCCTCGTCTCTTAGGAAGGGTAATGCCATGGGAGCAGGTGGTTTACCGAAGCACAATATCTTCCCCGGAATTGTGCATGAAGCGGTTCGACGAGGAAGTATGCTTTCTCAGCAGTTAACCGAGCGCCACTGAATAGGACGATAGACATGGTCCCAGCTCTCTTGTGAGGCTGATTATGGTATCTTTATATATTTCGGTCTCTTAGGCGCAGCCACTTGCTGCATTTCTCGGTACTAGTTATACTTGTACGGCCAGTGACGCCGAGACCGGATCGGTCGAATGGATCAATACTCTCGAGGGGGATCTGTGGACTTACCATTCATTTCTTATTTTTAGAGATAGCAGTATAAGGTACCAAACTACTTTTCTCTCTCGTCAATTCTAGAGTTATAAATTACTGTTGCGTAACTATGCACATACTGTACTTGAACTGGAGGACGTCATGAAGTCTTATGTAATATTGCCCGCATCACGTGCCTCATAAAAGCGCCATAAACAAGTGCTCCGAGATCAACCTCCGTCTGGCCCTGCGAGGGATCTTCGTTTGCCAACTCCGAGGGCAGTCTTATCCTGCCGATCTTCAACTCCACTGTGCTCGTCTGCGTCCCTAGGACTTGCTCTCCATTTCACTATGGCGTCGTTAGGCGAGGATCTCCTGGTCACTGTGAATAAACTCCAGGACCTGGTCTTCAACACCATTGGAAACGACTCTCTCGACTTGCCTCAGATTGTGAGTGATATCGATTATCTCAGACCGGACCATTGTGTACTAATAGCCTTAGGTCGTCGTCGGTTCTCAATCGTCCGGCAAGTCGTCGGTCTTGGAGAACATTGTCGGGCGAGATTTCTTACCACGCGGCAGCGGCATCGTCACGCGACGTCCGTTGATTCTACAGCTCATCAATATCCCCAGCGAGCGCGACGATAGACCGGAAAATGACGAAGTCCACGTGCCGCACACGGCGGCCAGCGTGGCCGGCCAGCACGAATGGGCCGAATTCCACCACCAGCCCGGCCGCAAATTCGAGAATTTCGCCCAGGTGAAGCAAGAGATCGAGGCCGAAACGGCGCGGATTGCAGGAAGCAACAAGGGCATCAACAGGCAGCCCATCAACTTGAAAATCTTCTCTCCTCATGTCCTCAACCTGACCCTGGTGGACCTTCCCGGTCTCACCAAGGTGCCGATTGGCGACCAACCCTCCGACATTGAGAAACAAACCCGCACTCTTATTCTTGAATACATTGCGAAGCCAAACAGCATAATTCTGGCGGTCTCTCCGGCCAACGTGGACCTGGTCAACTCGGAAGCGCTGAAGCTCGCACGGCAAGTGGACCCCATGGGTAGGAGGACGATCGGTGTCCTGTCCAAACTGGACCTTATGGATCATGGCACCAATGCTATGGACATTCTGTCCGGTCGTGTGTATCCCCTGAAGCTGGGCTTCATCGGTGTGGTCAACCGGTCCCAGCAAGACATCCAGTCGGGCAAGGAGCTGGCGGAGGCCCTGCGAGCCGAGTCTGACTTCTTCCGCCATCACCCCGCCTATCGAAACATGGCCAACCGATGTGGAACACATTTCCTGGCCAAGACGTTGAACTCGACTCTGATGGCCCACATTCGAGACCGGCTCCCGGATATCAAGGCTCGCCTGAACACGCTGATGGGTCAGACCCAGCAGGAACTGGCAAGCTACGGCAACAAGCAGTTCAGTGGAAAGGAGCACCGCGGATCCTTGATTTTACAGCTGATGACCCGCTTCGCCTCATCCTTTATTGCGTCAATTGACGGTACATCTTCGGAAATCTCGACCAAGGAGCTCTGCGGTGGTGCCAGAATCTACTACATCTTCAATGAGGTTTTCGGCAACTCCCTGGAAACCATTGATCCCACGCACAACCTGACCGTCTCCGATATCCGGACAGCCATTCGTAATTCCACCGGTCCCCGGCCCAGCCTCTTCGTACCGGAGTTGGCTTTTGATTTGCTGGTCAAACCCCAGATTAAACTGTTGGAGTCTCCTTCCCAGCGGTGTGTGGAGCTTGTTTATGAGGAGCTTATCAAGATCTGTCACACCTGCGGCTCGCAGGAACTCCTACGATTCCCTCGTCTCCAGGGTAAGCTCATCGAGGTGGTTTCTGATCTTCTCCGTGAGCGTCTGGGCCCTTGCTCGAGCTATGTGGAGTCTCTGATTTCCATTCAAAGAGCGTATATTAACACCAACCACCCCAACTTCCCCGGTGCCGCTTCTGCTATGCAATCGATCATCCAGAACCGACAAGAGGAAGAGCGCAAGGCCATTTTGGCAGAGGAGAAGAGAAAGCGCGAGAAGCGCCGGATGAAGGAGCTTGGCGCGGCCAACGGAACATCTGGCACGCCAGAGGACGAGGAAGCACAAAATGACAAGTCCCAGAACCTCCCCCTTCGAAGCCAGTCTGCCAAGGGCGCTCGAAGCATGTCGCCCAACGTCGGTCGCAACGCGGAGAATGGAATTGCTGCGACCCTGAACGGCAGTGGCAACAATCCGGCTGGCTTCGGTAACACTCCCGCTACCCGCGATTCATTCTTGAATTACTTCTTCGGTAAAGACGGCGGCCTTCAGAACCCGGGGCCACAGTCTGCAGTCGCGAACCGAGCAGCTCACGCGAGTGAGCCCAGCATCAGCCAGAGCATTCGCCGCGCCGAGATCCGGTCGCCCGTCATGCCCACCGAGGAATACCCGACTCCTATGGAATACGGGAATGACACGTCCGTTTTTGTGAGTGATATAGCCCTGCCATTCTCCGTCATCGCCTCAACTACTAACCTCTTCCCCAGCCCAATGAGAATGCGGAGCCCACCCTGACCGACCGGGAGATGCTCGAGACCGAGCTGATCCGCCGACTCATCTCTTCCTACTTCAATATCGTGCGCGAGACCATTGCCGACCAGGTCCCCAAGACCATCATGCACTTGTTGGTCAACCACAGCAAAGACGTCGTGCAGAATAGACTTGTTAGCGAACTCTATAAAGAGGAACTCTTTGGCGAGCTGCTTTACGAAGATGACGGCATCAAGGCCGAGCGCGAGAAGTGCGAACGGCTGCTAGAGACCTACAAAGAGGCCGCGAAGATCGTGGGCGAGGTGTTATAGATGCCGGCGTTGGACTTATCGACCCCCTGTATTCTTGTTTCTGTCTGACTATTCGAAATGTGGGATTCTTGAATGTACAATTACCGGAGGCCACATGCGTGATATACTCTCTCTGAGCTTTTGAATGATTCTTCATATATTTAGGTCTATGAAAGATGCGAATGACAAGTTAAATGCTCGATATATGCAAAGATGTTTACGCCTTCTTCGTAGCTACCTTTCGAAGTCGTGCGCCTTCGAATCCGTATAGACCGCCGCCGACAAAGACCAACACTGCACCGACGAGAACACCGGACCCTAAATGATTTCCGAACAGGTAGATGGACAATAGGAGGGAAACCAGCTTGCGAATGTTCAAGACAACCGTCACTGTCAGGGATGAGGATTTAGCGGATAACAGATGGACGCCCCGAATGCAAAGGTACTGCGTCAGAGCATTCATGATCAGGAATGCCACCTGGACCGGAAGCCGCTCGAGCGCCGATTGAACCGGTGCGTGTTTCTGAACTGTCGTCAAAACAGAGAGGGCCGTGTTGCCCATCGTAGAGGAGACGGCTGACTCGTGCGTCTGAGGGAATGTCGAGAGAAGCGATGGCGTCGATGATACCACTCGCCATTGTGAGGACAGCTGCGGGTAGCTGGTCAAGAATAGAGGGAGAGAAAGGGTGTGGGAATAGAATAGCGCCTCCTTCCAATGATCCCGGCCATAGGTCGCGTATAACCGGTCTGCGTAAATCCCCTGAAAAGCAGACAAGACCATAGCCAAGGCGAGAATGGTAAAGCCCGTGGCAGTGGTCATCATAGCCGTGTCCTCTGATCCAATCTCTATCGTATTGCCCTTGGCTTGCGCATCGGCTAACGCAGCGGCGACCACGCCCATGGTCAACATGGCCACGGCAAGAATCTGGCCCCGAGAATAACGTTTTCCATTGAAAATGCACCCAACAATCATAGATGCTACCGGGCCACCGGATCGTACAATGATGTGAAGTGGCACGGAAATCTTATATGCAAATGCCCAATTGTTCAACATGTTGACTGTGACAAAGAACGAGGTGTAGATCAGCCACGATGGTAGGGGAATCGCGCGGGGGCTGAGAAATAGGGCTCGAGGTCCTGCTGAAAAGGACAGGAAATGCGGGAGGGTGAAGAGGGCGCACAAGACGAACTGGGCGAAGGTGATTAAAGGACCTGAGTTGGATCCAATTAGGTTGTCTGCGACGTTTCCAATCCGGATAGTTCTTACCAGCTGTAGGCTGTTCTCTGAAAGGGTATGTATTAGCTTAGGAAATACCAAAACAATTAGAACTCGACTCACTTTATGATAGCTTCGAGAGCAAATACCTGGAACCGTAAATGTCAGCAGCTTACTTCCAGGCCTCATTCCTATATACTTGCATTCGCACAGCACCCGCCAAAGATGAGCGACACCATCAGCACCATGTTGGCCCATGTCGGAATTGCCGCATGCGCGGCCGCAGCGATCAACCCAGGCGCATCCTTCTCCTTCAGCTCGGGGGAAGGTGGCGACACACGGAGCGTGGTATCACCGGGGTTATTTGAGGGGATCTTAAGCTCATAGGCATTCGCTTTTCGTTGCGAGGCGTCGCTGTCGTTGATCATTGCGGCGGTCGACGTGACGGACTCGCGGACCCTCCTCTTTGACTGCGTCGCGCGTTGATCAACAATCCCGTTCTTTTCTCGGCTTTCCTCCGTTCCAATATAAAGAATTCAGTATGCGGGCAAAGCCCAAAAGAGTGAGTGACGTGGTGAAGTTGCAAGTTGGTAGTTGGCAGTTGAAGAAGGTGGCATGAGCGGGCGACTCCGACTCCGCTTTCGCGTTGGAGATTCGGAGCAACATTTACATTCCTGGTTCGAACATCGACAATTCAATACATTTTATATATACATAATGTTTCAAATACATTCAATCATCTACAATGTCATCGTCACTGAGAATCAACTTCTCTTCCTCCACTTGCGGAGGGCCAATTGCGTTGCTGCCCGGGTTAGGATGAGTCTGTAACGGTGCCAGATCGTCCTCTTCAACCTCATCCAGACGACTACCTCGAATACCGGTGATCTGACTCAATTTCCCATCATCATGCCGTATCTGTGTCATGTAGGGAAGCTGATGGAGGAGTGCGTCATGGCGCGACATCATGGTCGTCGATGGATTGTCCATATCCGACGCGTAGTGACCGACCCGGAGACTCTTCCAGGACTTGACACCTACAGATTCGGAATTGCCACTCATTCTGTGTGAAGAAAGACTGGGATTGATGGGGTCGAGCATGTGCTTCATCCACGAATCCAAAAGCCCTTCGATCTCTTCGGTCTTCCTCCACAGTCGCAACGAGGAAGGATACAGCATCTTGTGGGCATTGCCACGACCTCGCCCATTCACAGGAGGTAGTCTCCGGTTGACAGGGTATGGAAGAGCGAACAGAAGCCCGCGCGCCGCCACCTGAAAACTGATTTCATCTTGTCGCAGCATATCAACGCCGGCATTCAAAAGATTCGCTCCGATCCCAATGCCTGCCCGCGTGCCATGTGCAGGCCTGCGGTCGGCACCGAGGATATCGCTGTCGGATAGCGCTTCAATGCATGCATTGAGGTTATCGGTGAAGTCATCTCCGTCACAAGACGGTGGGTAGTTTTCGTGAAGGGCGCATATAAAAGTGGAGACATCGGTGCCCGTCTCATCAATCAGGTCATTGACGCCGACTTGCGAAACCTTGGGCCGACGATGAGAGGCGAGATAACCGGGCGGTGATGGAGGTATTGTGGCATCCCTGGGCATGAGACTCGGGTCCAGGCGTTTGTTGTAGACAATCTTGCCCACAGCATGGAACATTCCCAGACTAGCCTCTCTCTGTGAAATCAACTTGAGCGACTCTTCTTCCATCGATGTCAAAGCCGTGTCTCCGCGCGACCTTTTGCTTTTTGTCACACTGCTGCCCCAGTTCCCTGCCTGGTCGCCTTTCAAATAGAGAAACTCTAAGGATGAGACCGCACTGCGAATGTCTCCAATCTCAGAGACCCGCTCGATAACTGCTGGACCAGGAATTCGGCTACGCTGGGAAGCCCGTGCCTCCTTGTCTAGGATCGACCTTAGGGCTTTCTGCATAAAAGTCGGTGCAATGCTATTGAAGTCGAGAATCGTTGTAATCGGGTGGTTATATAGAGTGGGCCCGAGCAATCGATGCACCGTCAAGTTGTCCAGGATAGACGACGCCGAGCTCAGCAACGTCTCTGAGACGATCATAACAATTGGCGGATGCCAGTCGCCCCCGTCAGCCGCCGCCGCGAGATAGCGTTGTAAAGAAGCTCGGAAGGCTGTTAGACTCGGCGACGCTCGGCTGAGCACAGTTGGAAACTCTTCAATAAGAAGGACGCGCCGATTGCCAGGATGTGCATTGCGGCCGCTCTTCGATTCGGAGGAATCCTCCAGGTCAAGCCCTCCAAAGCGATCGCCTCGTCCGAGAAATTCTTCGAATTGAGCACTGACAGAGACGTAGTCGCGCGCAGTAAACTCGGAGACAGCTGGATTCCTCCATTCGATAATATCAAACCCGGCCGCTTCGGATAGAAGGGTGACCGTTGTAGTCTTCCCAGAACCCGCAGGACCTCGGAGGACGAGCAGTCTCTATTTCTGTTAGTGAAAGAATCGGAAAATAATGGAAGGTTCACTCACCTCCCTACGTCTCCCAGAAAAGGCATCTTCCAGCCAGTTCTGTACATCAGAGACCTTCCTCTTGTGAACGGCGAGCTCCTCTAGATTCGAGGGAGCGAACCGCTGTGCCCAAGGACGTGTGTCTGCTTCCACCGAGGACTGAGCTGGAGACTGCGAGCGCGTGCTACCATTCGAGCTGGTGGGCATGAGAAAGCGTTTGGTGGGTTGTTTTTTCGGCCTTGAGCTCGGTTTCGACGCTGGTCGTCGTGCTTGACTGGGTTCATGTTTGCGTTTCGTGTCAACAGCAGCGCCGGCCTTCACACTATTCAGGTGCTGTGTAAATATCTCGTCGTAGGAGTCATAGTCGTCCTCAATCACGTCCGCATCAAGGGTTGCCTCCGAAACCGTGGCGAGGGACCGTTTGGGCTCGAACTTGTGTGAGGACCATCGCTGTCCCTCCGTCGCAGGTTGAAAGAAGCTATGTAATGATTTAGATTGCTTTGTATTCGGCGAGGATCCGGGCTTTTTAGGGGAGAGGGAGGAGATTCGGGGTGAGGGAGCTTGGCCGGAACGCGCTCGTGGTTTGGAACGTGACGGAATGACAGTGTGTCTGGATGCGACCGGTTTTTCGGATTGCTCTGGAGCATTCGAGACGGACCTGCGCTGTCGCTTGTGGGGACGACCATCCATGATGGGAGCCGCGGAGACGAAGATGGAAATGCGCGTCCGATAAGCTTATGACGCCAAGCGGTGATCCACCGCGTCGATTAATCTACGCGGTTTACACTTGACACTCGAGGTATAGGCTATGTATTCTCATCAGGATATAATTACAATCATATGTTACTATTGCTATCATGGTCTCCAGTCTCTGTTTGTACAAGAAAAGCTCAATTGGCGTATATAGTAATTACATGTCCGGTCTCACTGGGTATATCGACTTCCAATACAAAATAATAAACAATAAACGTTAAAAGCCCTTTATGCGCCACCAAACACATCATAATAGTAATCCTCATCCAACCCGTTTCGCGAGGGCACCCCTGGTGTCTCGCCCGCGAACGTGGCATCGTCAAAGCGGACATTAAGAAGACGGATCTTCAGTCCGTAGTTGCTGACCAGGTCAGTCAGCTTGGTCGTCTCTGCGGTGATGGGTTGCTGGTTAAGAAGCATGAGCAATCCATCCAGCCACTCCGAGGCCACGCTATGGGATGCAGGGCGGAGAGTGAGCAGAACCACTTCTTTCTGGGTGGATCGGCTGCCGCTTCGAGTGTGATTCTTGCCATGCGCCGAACCTGGGGATGGCGCGTATCCGTGGATGGTGATCTTTGTAGATACTTGACGAGGCGCGGTTTTCACGGTGGAAGATGACGAGTGATCGGGATTCGTTGATACATTAGAAACCACCGAGGAGACGATGGAAAGATCGACTGTGAAGCAAATATTAGCATGTGAGATCGAGGAAACGTGACAAAAGGCTCTCACTCTTGTCCGGCAGGGCATCTAGCTCGGGAGCTCGATCACTGATCGAACTAAACTCGCCAAAATGCAGATACCGTCGGTTATGTGACAATTGAACGTATTGATGCGAGCTCGAGGACCTAGTTGGTCCTTGATCGTTCTTGGAGTTCGACTCGAGTGAAAACCAGGCACCCTGAAGCAAGCATCGAATTCGCTGCTCTTTGACAAACTGAAGTGCCTCGTGGTGCAGTTCTTCGCGCACCTGTTGCAAGTGTTGCCCCCAGGCATCCTCGTAGGTGAGCTCTAGAAGCTCCATCTGTAGCTCGCGCAACCGGCGATATTCAAAGTTGGCCAGGTCTTCTTCCACGTCCTGGACATCCTTCGTCCGGGAAGCACCACCCACAACGGATTCGACGAGGATGCGAACCAGCTCCACGATCTTGTCCAGATCCTCCATCTCGGCAGCAGTCGCCTTCCAAAGGCGGAAAAAGGCCTGCAGTCCCGCCACGTGCAACCGAGTCCAATGAAGGAGTAGAGGTCTGAACAGCTTATCGAGACTGGAGCGGGACTCCAAAAGCATGTAGATCTTGGAATCGTCCATCTCGGTCTTGTCCACCTCGAAATGATCGTACAGAATGGACGTTACTGCCAGTGACGCCTGGGCAATTGGACACCGCTGTCGTGCTGGTTTGCTCGACTGTTCGAGGAGCATCTTCTGGAACTCATCCTGGTGACTGCGGACATAATCTGCCAAATCCATCATCCCCAGGAAGCCCACCTCGTGGAACTCTGCAGCCGGACTCTCCGATTCGAATCCCAATCGTCGCCATTTCTCGGGGTGGTGTCGCTTCGAATGCCGCGAATCGTCGCCGTTTTCCTTTTTATTTACCTTCTCCGAGCTCTCGTCAGAGCCCTTGAGGGTGCTGGCCAGGTAGATTCCCTTCAGGGCTCTTCGGTGCTCAGGCTTCTCCGGGTTCAGGGAAATCTCTCTCCATCTCCGAAGGAGCACCTTGGTCAGAGACTGGAACTCGAGAAGCGGGTGGGCCAAGTCTTGAAGAGCAGAGTCCTGCATGAGCACGTAAACTGCTCGAATCACTCCCAGATCCTGCAGCTTCTGGATGAACTTGGGCCATTCCGCCTCCGAGTCGTGTGTAATGGAGTCACGCATGAGCGAATTGATCAGCTGGAGCGCATTGGCACACAGAGCATGGTCTGCAGAGGACAGCCGGCTCACGAGCATCTCCAAGAACTGAGGATAAATGGCAATCGCCGGCTTCAGTGCTCGGAAGCCGAACATCATATCGGGCTGCTCCGAGCCAGTGCCGCCAACCGGGTGGGACACAACGGACACCAGAATCGACATGGCGCCGCGGAGAATATTGACAAGAGGGTGGGTAACGATCAGTTCGACAATCTAACAAGCAATAGGAAAAATGGTGATTAGCAGGCAAACACAGAGATATATGCGCACACATCTATTGGCAGAGTCCGGGGGAGTACTTACTCGTTCGACCAATTCCTGATCCACGCACTCCCAGCCTTTGTCGACGTCGAGAAGACGAGCGAAACTGGTGAGGCTATAGGCCAGAGTATTGCCACTGGCTTGCAATGTAAGATATCGCAGGCGAGTCAAACCGCCCTCGGAAATAAAGAGCTCCGCAAAGGATGGGTCGCCAATGTTGCCCTGAAGCTTGAAGACGGCCATTTTGCGGACCGCATCTTCATCGCTACCCAGACGATCCACCAATTCGGCGACGTTGACGGTCTCCATGCCCAAATTGCTGGAGGAGGGAAAGGAAACAAGAAGCGTGGAGACGGAGGTAAAGGCGCATCAGGGGTCAACGTGCTGTGGGGCAAAAGTTGGGACTCGATCTTAGTTCGAATTCGATTCGATTTTCCTTTTTACTTTGCATCCTTAATTTCCTTTTTCCTTTCTTTTTCCTTTTCTTTCTTTTTTTTTTAAATATATATTTTTTACTGCACGCATCGTCTTCTTTTTCACTGTTTTTGTTTCATTTTCAAGTTTCTCAAGTATTCGAGTAACTATTAGCTTGAACACATTCGTCATACGTAAAACATGAGGTCCAGTCGTTTGCCTAGCCTCCAAAAAATCTATACAGGGATGTCACCGTTTCAACTCCAGGGATGCAAAGGAAGATCGCAGACTGGGAAACCTGCCCAGCTTCGATCACCGGGAAAAAGAAGCAGAGAGTTGTCATCGTCGCCAACCCACATTCCAGATAACGTGGGCGATGTCTCGCGCTGTGTTGACGGTGTCGACCACTCGTCCTAACAGGCCACTGCTGGCCGCTTCCGGTTCCCCTTCGCCCGCTCTGTACGGCATAAACATACCCGAGTCGTTTAGTTGCGGGGGCCGGTCGCGAAGCTCGTCCCGATCTTCCGGAATGAACCAGCCTCGGTCTCGAGGCATGTATTGACCGGTGAAATCCAAACTGGGATCTTCATCATCCTCGCCAAGGAGGAAGTTGGCAGATTGCGACGGTGGTCGGATAGTCTCCACAGACGGAGTGGGAGACAACGAGGAGGAGCACGGGAGGGCGGACCATCGATCGAGGATGTACCCGCCCTTGGGCTCGGGAGTGTCACCCCGGTATTTCAGGGTGGTGGACGGGAGAGGAGCGATGGTTTTACTGTCGCTGCTGAAGCTATTGCGCGGGGCGCTTCGCATGCTAAGGGACGGTTTGCCCGTAATGTGTCGCATCATGAATAAGCCGTCGTCAGATGAACTCTCATCGTCAAAGGTGAATGGCCAGTCATCTTCGTCGCCCTCTTTGACATCCACGGCGATGCACTGCTCCACCTTGTCGTTGAAGTGAATGTGGCGCCGCTCACTGGGCGATGTCAGCCCCGATGAGGAGGGGGTCGTCAAGGTGTCACCCATCGAGTAGGTCGAGCTTCCCCTCCGATGGTGGATATGGTTCAGATCGGTGTTGGACCTGACCAAGGGAGGTCGCACCCAGCCGTTCACAGCCTCCTGCGCTTTGAGGATGGCCCCTGCATGTTGGAGAAGCGTGTGCTGAGACAGCGACCGCTGAAGCATGGTCTCTGATGCGGTTTTCTTTTTCAGGATTGGTTTTGGGTCCATGTAGGAATTGGGAGTTTCGAGGCGGCTGGGCGGCGGCGATACATCCGATGCCGTGATCTCGGCCAAGCTCGACGTCTTGAGGGGACCATAGAGCCATGTTACATCGTAGTCCTTTAGCCTGTGCGAACCGTTAGTCATACTCTCAGCGAGACGAGACGATGCGGAGTGAGTCCCTCACCAGTTCAAGGTTTCTGGAGAGATGGTCCCGAGATTGTGCTTCGCCTTTGCCCACGTTCGCCAGGAGGCATTCTCGAGGCGCACTCCGTTGCTGTAGTCGCTCTTACGGGTGGTGACATAGCGCCAAGATGCCCAGATATCCTCCTCGCGCCATTCATGAGAGAGATAGTCGACGTGTCGGGATGGCTCCTCCTCAACCGAGGTGTCATCGGCGGCCGGGGCTTGACGGGACCGGGGTGGACGAGCGGAGCCGCCGGACGCATCGCTCATTACATCGGATTCCTTGGGCCTCGCACGGGGCCCGGACTCCGCCTCGTACGAAGGCAAAATTAGATTGTCATCGAGTGACAGGTCGCTGATGTTGGTTGGGGTGTAAGGAAGAATTTGGCCGGTCGGGGTGAAGCTGGGAGACGGCGGAAGGGAGGAGAGAGTAGAGGCGACGGGGCTGGGACAGTCCCGGGCCGGATAGGCATTTTGCATGGGCTCAGACTCGGGCTTGATGGGGAGGTGATCATTAAGAAAGTAGCGCTGAGCGGTAGGTGAGCGTAGAGGATCCGGGGACAATGACTGCCGTTCACGGGGGACCAGTACGGCGGCCATTATTCCCGATAGATAAGAATCAAGAGGAAGCAGGGGCCATTACTAGGAATGAAAAGAGGGAGAAAAGTAGAAAAGGAAGAAGAGCAAGAGGAAGAGGAAGAGGAAGAGAAAAAGGAATAGTAGGAGAGTAGAAGAGAAGAGGCGAGGAAGGAGAGTGGAAGGAATAGAATGGAATTATATGCGGGGACGGAGAGAGCGGGTCTGGAGTGAAATATTGAAATTGTGGAGGGAGAAAAAGAAAAAAAAAAAAAAAAAAAGGGAAGAAGAAGCCGGATTGCGGGTGACACATTGATAATGTTCATTGCCACCGAGTTCGTCTATCTTTCCAAGGTTTCACCTTTTCATTTTTAAATTTACCATATCCAGGCCCGATGCTCTAACAATCTGCTCTAGACCGAACGATAATACTTTCTCCACTCACTAAAGCAGGTCGTGCGTACGAGTAGATCCCAAGTGGAGCTTCTAACGGTTTCAAACTGTCCACTCCGGATGCGCTAACATGGACATTAATATAGACAAAGACCTGACCGAGGGTCTGAAACCCCCCTCGAGCTCGAGCTGAAGCTCTCTCGCTATCTCGGTCGCACATCTTGATGAGCTGGGTGGTTGCACGACTTCTGTGACTTCACCATGGGGTATCGGAGGTGCGAGGGGAGGAGCATTGGGATAATGAAGGAAACTGGATCGTGGATAGTGGATAATTATCTGGATCTCTAATGTTTGACTCTTCCAGATACGAGAATCCACGATTGACTTCAAATGTTGCACGGTCCTGCTGTAGTCGCCGTTTTCATATTCGAGATAAGAAGTCGAGTAAAAGTGCTGGACGGGTGGCGCTGGGCTCCGACCACTCCACGGAGAATGCGAAATGTGAACCTAGTTTCGTGCAGAGACTGCAACACTGCAGACACTCCAGACCGAGATGGATGGTCAAAAGGACCAGAGAAGAGGTCAATTTGTCCGTGCGCTTGCATGTTATTTCATCGTCTTCGCCGAGAGATCCGTCCAAGTCTTGATTGGCCTCGACTAAAACCCTCCCCATCGACCACTTTTTGGACCAGTGATCGCGTCCCTTTGCTGCATATCGCCGAGCCACGGACGTTCGGGCATTTGGTCACATCCACTTTCTGGATTTCTGGATTTGGGGTCCTTTGCCCCTCCTCCCCGAGACATGTCAATCGTCCAAATTGACGCGAGAAGCCCCACGGTCCCCATGGGCTCCCCCTGACAGGTTGTATCCTCGTCCTCATTGGCCGTTCCGATATATACTCGACAGCACGACGTTTCTGGAGGCTGATGCGAGATGGGAAGTCATCTCAAGGTACATCATCTTGAATCTTCCGGGGCAAGTGGGTTGCGAGAGAAGAGAGAGACATACAGTATGCAGACATGGATCGTCCCCCTGGATATCTTATCGGAGCTCAACGCTCATGGTCAACCGGGCACCAATTGGCGTAATCATGGACCCCGCCTCTTCCCTTCCCTATCGCTCTGGTACTTTGACAGACGTACAATGCACCTTCAACGGTGCCGCAGAGACACTGCTGCATGGCTCCATTGACAAATGATCCCCGTCAGATACCATGAAGTTAAATAACGATCCCAGTCAATGTCGTTGTCATCTTACGCCATCGCGAGCGGGGTATTTGGCCAAGACTGGGGATCTATCCAAAACCCCAGACGCCCCCGAATCCCTCAATGGGTAATGATTGTTACTTATCACTCCTTTTTTTTATCTGCCAATTGAAACGACCACAGCTTTTGGTCGTTGCTCAGTCAAGTAATCCCGAGTAATCTCGTATTCTTATCTGAACCGACGAGTTGAAGATTTTCTGAAGACTTCCGGGTATACTACAACGTCTACGGAAACCCTTCTCTCGTATAACGTTGAATATTCAATTCGGAACCCCCACGATGGCATTCACCGAGTCAGGTCCCGGTCTAGCGCATCCTGAGAGCGCCTCTTCCACCGAGTCATCCATACCAAGACCGTTATGTACACAAACGTCTGGTCCGAACGTAGATCGAGTATGGATACTACTTCTACTTCTACTCCGAACTGTTCGGGAAATCACGGACTATCACCACGTGACCATCATTGCCCCCAAAGGGGTTAGCGTCAATGCCCTTCGTCCCCGCGCGAGCTTCGAGCTTCGACCGGAATTTCATCTAGTGAAACAATGGCGGAGGTAGATTCTGGCTCGGTCGAGCCCCAGGCCCGGCACATCGTCTACTGCGGAGGTGAGTACGCCCGTCCTCTATTTCGCCTTTCGCCTTTGCTTTTTGCTTTTTTTGCCTTTTCAGGCCTTGTCGTGCTAACGCAATCTGTTCCGACAGTTTGCACTTTGCCCCCCGAGTACTGCGAGTTCGGCGGTACCGCTAAAAAGTGCGAAGAGTGGTTGAAGGAGAATCATTCAGATCTGTGGAATGAACTTTACTCGGAAGGTACGGACACACTCGTGAAGAATTGGGATTATTATTATTTTTCTGACATTGTCGTGTGCCAGAGGCCGTGACGGCTAACCTGTCCACCCTCTCCGTTTCTGCCCAAGAACGCGCTGCGAAGGATGCCGCGAAGAAGGAAGCCAAGGCCGCTCAAAGTGAGGCCCGGGATGCCGAGAAGAAAGCAGCCTCCAAGGTTCTGATCAAGCGGGTCGAACGCAACAAGCGCAAGCACGTCACCGTTATCATGGGATTGGAGGTGTTTGGACTCGAGAATAAGAAGATTGCCAAGGACCTGGGCAAGAAGTTTGCTACGGGTTCTTCAATGACTCGATCTCCCGCCGGCGCCGAGGAAATCACCGTGCAGGGAGATGTCAGTGACGACGTTCGCGAGTGGTTGCTAGAGGTGCATGGAGACAAGGTGCCGGAAGCGAACATCGAGCTGATCGAGGATAAGAAGAAGAAAAAGGCCGAAGGCGCTTAGATTGGGGAAAGGAAAATTTCTAATGACGACTACGAAGCCTTTTGCAGATAGGGGTATCATGACATGACTAGACTGAAAATATACAAATGCTTAGTGCCTCATAACTCATCCAGCACTCGGAAGGCATCGTGCTCTGTAGGTGCTGCGTCGGGTCCAGCCCGAGTCGCACTGACCGTGACACTCGTCGGGGTCTGCTGGAGACTCTGTAGACGGTCTTCAAGACTCGATGGGTGGCGTCCATTGACTCCGAGGCCAGATTCCCACATATCAGACTGATATGAAGCGCCAAGTGAAGACTGGTTGGTTGCTTCCGTCGGTAACGGAGACCTTTCATCACCGGTACCGATGGCAGGCCAGTTCTGAAGCACAATGGCCAACACAAGCACGAGGAATGCACTGCCCATGACGCCCGATACGATGCGTAGTCGACGACTGACGCGCGACTGCCACTCCGATTCCCGTTGCTCCCAGCTATCAATCTCACGTCGAACTGCATCCAGCCGACTACCAAGATCTTCCACGCGCTTTCGCCCTCGCTTCATCCGCTCCTCTAACGCGTCGGCCTTTTGAATCTGCGGCTCGAAGCCCTTCAGATCATCGATCTGTTTCCGAACCTCCTGATCCAACCCGGAAGTCTCGCGCTCAAAATCGCTAAGAAGCGTGGACGCGGATTCAGAGAGGTCTTGGAACGACCCGATTGTTGAGTTGAGGGCTGTTATCTTCTCCAATAAGTTGTAATATGTGTAATCGAGCCGACGCGTGATGTCCGTCGCTAAGGATGATATTGAGGAGAGGGCAGATCGTAGATACCTGGAGAATCAAACTATCAGCTGATAGCTCTCGCATGATAGCAATCAATTGACTTACTCTTCACCCTGCTTCCGTCGATTCTTCACATGCTCCAGGTCCTCCATGGACTGAATCTCCCGTCGTCGAATCGGACCTAGCCCTTCATGCTGCCCGGGGACATCCAGCAGACTACCCTTTCGGCTGCCACTGGTCGAGTCGGAGCCCCATCGGGATCGCGTAGTCTCCCGAGTGATGGGTCTTAGCAGCCCGTCATCGCCCTCGCGATCCTTCTCCCTCCCGCCGGACCGAGTGGGCAGTAGCCCGCGCGCGCTGGCGGAGGACGCGAGATGACTCATGGGTCCCGGGAGACGGAGCTCTCGTGACTTGCTATGCTTGTGTCGATGGTATGACTTGGACCCGTCGGCGAGCGGTCGCGCAGAAGGTCGCTTCGTGGATTCGTTCAGGGCATCTGACGGTGCGGACTCTTCTGTCGTACGGCGGACATGACGGCGGGAGCCTCGTTCCGGCTCGTCGGAGATCGGGTCATTGGGTCGCGAACCGTGGGAGCCGTGGGTCAACGGGAAAGTGGCGGAGGAGGATCGAGTGGTCGACAAAGGCAACGGGGACTTGAGATGGGTGTCCATGTTATCACATTTTCCAGTCAAGTTGGAAACGAGGTGGTTGCTAAGCACAAGGTGGTGAGAGAGATGAGATGCGGAGGGCGAGATATCATCGTGCCAAGCCGTGCAAGAGGCCGATCTGCAGCGAGATTGATCGGCATTTGACATTTGACATTTGACATGACATTTGAGGTCCGATTCTGGTTTCTATTTTGGTGATTATTCTGTTCCAGTGTTTACACTGCTCCGGTACTTATCCCAAATCCTATAGTATACGCGAAACGAGATAGAAGATGCTAGGAGACATGATACACATGTGCTAGGGTAACATTTATATGCTGATATCAAACATTAGACACGCAATAGAATGGAATATTTTGTAAACCACGCCCAGAAACGCCAACGACCAGCCCTTTTGTCGACCGCGTCTCTCGGACAGAGACCGTAGGCCGTGTATATGCAGTGTGATCCCAGTGGACAGGGAGACGAGACTGAGCTCATGAGTTGAGCAACTTGTTGCGCTTCTCGCGGCGCCTGAGACGATCGACGCGTTTCTGGTGCATCTTCTCTGCCATCTTCTCGTAGCGAGCCTTTTCCTCCTTGGCGGCTCTGCGATCCTTGATGCGCTGAATATGGGCCTATGGGAGGTGGGTGTTAGCAATGACTATCTGGCAGTAACGTAGTAATGTGGTAATGTAGTAAGGTTGATGAGAACGATAAAGCTAGACAAGAAACTCACCTGGCGCTCAGCCTCCCTCTCCTCCTTCATCTCGCGTTCACGTTCCTTGATGGCCTCCTGGTGCTTACGAGCTTCTACCCGCTTAGCGTACGAGGTAAGGCCCGCACTGGGGCGGAAGGGCTTCTTGCTGGAGTCATGCCAGTTTTTACCTGTTTCGGGTCAGTCGGGAGAATGAACAGTGGAGTCGCGGACTCTCGGAGACTGACCGTTCTTGCGCATGCCCTTGGAGGCACCCGCCGCTGGCGCTGTTGCCGGAGTCGTGGCAGTCTCGGTAGACATAATGTGCTGGAAGATGCTCTGACACAAATTGCCAAGGTAAAACAGGCGGGGAATGGGAAATTCGACGGGACAAAAGGAAAAAAGATGAAGCCTTGGCCGCCTTTGGAGCCCAAATGAAATTTTCGTCAGATTATCTGATCGAGATAACCGGGCTTGGCGCACGCTAACAGTGAAAAAAATGAAACTTCGGGCGGTTTTCCTACTCCACTCGAGGTGTATTTCTCGTCTTTCTCCGTCCAACACCAACTTTCTCAGGTCTTTTCGCTTCTTCAGGGCTTGGCATCGCCAGCTTAAACAAATCGCCTGTCGCGCACGTTACGTACACCGCCCCCCTCGGTGCTTCGTTGATGCCCCCACTCCACTTCACGAAAGGCCCGAACAAATCGCTCAACTGAAATACTCCCCCATCCCCCTCCCCCGCCCTCATCCTTTCGAATCATGCTCCTGCGATAGCCCAATACACTTGGGTGACTGTTGGAAGCCTTGATGGCAGCGACCGAGCATGCGATCCCCGTCCATGAACCGATGGAACTCCCATCTCTTCCGCCCAACCAGGGGTTGGAGGCGATGAAGGATATCGTGTTTGGTTCCGTGAGTTATCTCGTCGCCCCTGGGATAGTAGATACAGGCTGACCGGACTCTTAGGCTGCTGGTATGGCAGGCAAGCTGATCGAATATCCCTTTGACACCGTCAAGGTCCGCCTTCAATCTCAACCCGCACACCTTCCTCTCCGATATACCGGTCCTCTAGATTGTTTCCGCCAATCGTTCCAGGCCCATGGCCTTGGGGGACTGTACCGTGGCATCAGTGCCCCCATGATGGGGGCAGCCGTGGAAACCAGCTGTCTGTTCTTCAGCTACCGCCTCATTCAAGATGCCCTGCGCGCTATACTGTATCCCGGAGTGGAACAATTGCCTTTCCACGTCCTTGTGGCCGCCGGGGCTGCTTCGGGATCTGTTACCTCGTTGGCACTCACGCCCATTGAACTCATCAAGTGCAAGATGCAAGTCCCCGTCGAGTCGGGGCACAAAGGCCCCGGTCCCGCCGCGCTCATCGCAACCGTCTTCCGACAGGAAGGACTGATTGGATTCTGGCGCGGCCAGCTGGGAACTCTCATCCGAGAGACTGGAGGCAGCGCAGCCTGGTTCGGTGGCTATGAGGGTGTCTCGTCCCTCTTCCGGAAATACAGCTCGTCTCATTCCCATTCGACCGACTCCCTACCCGTCTGGCAGCAGATGGCTGCTGGAGCCACAGCAGGCATCAGCTATAACTTTTTGTTCTACCCAGCCGACACGATCAAGTCGCGCATGCAGACGGAAGACGTCTCACGCCTTCCGGCCAATGGGGAGCGGCAGACCTTCTGGAATGTCACTCGGGCCGTGTGGAGGCAGCAGGGCATCAAGGGCATGTATCGCGGGTGCGGGATCACCTGCGCGCGTTCGGCGCCCAGCTCCGCCTTTATCTTCTCCGTTTATGAAGGATTACGATCATACTTTGGATGACTGCGTGAGACTGATCCATCTTGATGTGCACATATCTCGGTCCAGTGCTGTTCTACTTGATACCCTTTATCGATATACCAAACCCTCGCCTTACCTCGCTTCACCTCGCCTGGCTACGACCGGCAAGCCTGCTGCATGATGCGAAATGCAAAAGGCAAAATGTGTCTGACCGCGAGCTCAAAGTTGGACATTCGCACCTTCTACCATGTTGAAATTCTCAAACATCTCCTCATGAGACTTTTACTCCCTCGTTCACCGGCCATGTCAAATTGAACCATCTGTGTCTCGCCTCCTGCCTAAAAAATTCCTTTACTATATAGAGCTCTCTGCTCGATTCGATAGATGACTATGCGAAGACCCGTCCGATGGACATCTCGTTGTTTCTTCTTTGGATATAGAACATTACTCTGAACATAGAATACCACATACACTTGACCTTTTCTAATCCGATCCTTGACTGAGCCTCCTTTTTGCCAGGCGACGATACTGATCTCATCATAGCCACCCTCGGCTCGGCGTGTAGATAGTCCTGCACGGTCATCGCCAGTCCTCGCTCACTTAACAAGTCCCCATCAGGCTTTCCTCGCGGCAAGGGTGCATTCGTATCCCCATTCAGCTCCCATACCTTATCATCTTTTCGTACAAATGCTACGAAATGATGACGACTCTCATCCCGCGGCGACGGAGCCGTCGTGGAACCAGCCACAGCCGCCTCCATATGCGCGTTCTCCAGAAAAGTCGAAGTGTACAGCAACTCCGCCCTGTCAGCTGGAGCGAGGTCGCTAGTACTGGACTGGACCCAAAATTTGCTAGCTAACAACTAGATCATTCATCAGTCTCCATATTAACCAATCTAGCATGATTTGCAAGCTAGGACGAGTCAATTTGATAACCCGTAGCTTCTTTTCACGGAAGTGTCGGTTGACCTTTACGACTATATTAACTTAAAATTATAATATCTGCTAGCCGTTCTCGTACAAGGCAGGCATCTTAGCCCAAGCTGAAAACTGATTTGCAGATTTGATTAGCCCAACTAAATATCGGTTCAATTTGAGTATTTTCATTTCCTTTTTCCTTTCATCACAGAATGGAAAGCACTGCAGCTCTCTTCAAGGGCTGGTTGTCCCCAGCCTTTCATCCATTCTGACTGTAATACCTGTTGTGCCGTCGCTCTTTCGCTTGGCCGGAATGTCAGCATTGTGCGAAGCATCGCCTCAAACGCCTTCATCTCTTTATCCGTCACGATCTCTAGGCCCGCTTCGGCCCGAGGCTCCTGTATGCAGTAATCAAACCTTATGTCCCAGGTCCTACGCACGCCATCGTGGCCCCTAGACATCTCTGGCTTCAAATCCAATTCTCCCTCTTCGTTAAACCATTCCAGTCTTCTGTGCCATTTCCCCCACCACTCGTTGGGTAATATGCCAAGAACCTCAACTTGCTCCGCAGTGACGCGATCAGCCGTTGGGCGAAAAGCGTCAAACAAAGGTCGCTGGCCAAAAATCTCCCAGATAGTACAGGCAAGTGTCCAAATGTCCGAGCCAAAGGACAGTGGCTCATCAGAGAATCGGGCCTCAGGTGGCTGAATGAGAGGAAGAGTCTTGGAAAAGAACCTGGGTGCTTTACGAGGGTCGAAGGATTCTCCAAAATCGCTGAGAAGGATCCTCTCCTCTCCAATGGCGATATCTTCACTTCGAACGCCAAACCAACCAGGAATGAAGACATGTGCAGGTACTCCATTCGACAATGGCTTACCATCGACACGAATAACGGCCTCTGGCTCTGGCTCTCCAAATTTCTCGTAGATTTCTGACGTAGAATAATGATCGATCGATTCAGGAAACGAGACTAGAATGTTCCCCAGATGAAGGTCTTTTTAGTCTAAAGGTCAGCTGGGCAGTTCAGCTGGAATTCATTTATAAGCATTACATACCGCCGTGTACAATGTCTTCACTGTGCAGGAAGGCTACCCCGCGAATGAGCTGGGCGATAATTGACTGCGCGACCTTTGGACGGAAAAGACCGAAAGTCGAAGCCTCTCTGGCATCGAACAAACTCATCTGTGCAGGCGGAGTGACGATACACTTGTGCTTCCCATTGGGGCTGGAAATCCAGAATTCGTCGATAAAGGGCGGAATAATTTCTCTACCGGGTCTCGACGAGCTTCCAAGAGAACGTATGAGAGTAGCCTCAGGTGTGCAAGAGCTAGCCTCAGCAGTAATGGCTTTCACTGCCACGTACCTGGCTCTTCGTAGGTCACGGGCTAGCCATATAGTTGAGTATCCTCCGTATCCAAGCTTGTCAACCAGTCGATATCGGCCATCTAAGTCGTCCCCAATTTTCAAAGGAGGATATCCTCCCACACAGTATCTGTCTAGGTCTTCGACATATTCAATAAACTTGTACTGGGTCTTGCCAGGTCGAGATCCGCCGAATTCATTTGTATCCCGGCTCATTTCATCTGCTCTCAGGGAGATGTAGGTGGACATTGATGGTGTCTTTCGGATATGTGAGTGGTCTGAGACAAAGCTGCATACCTGTTTATGGATTCGCCGGGTATAGATGCAAGTACGTGCGAACATCTGCGGAGGTAATATCCAGCGAGGGAACCGGTTGTGTCGCGCCGCGTTGGTGTCACTTTATGTCTGACTAATGCTTTCTGCCTAAGGTGTCAAATGGCCTCATCAACTAGGTTTTCTAACTATATATCCCTTTCCATGAGCTAAATAAAGATCTTAAGCGTTCGCTTCTACTTTGTTATAGACACTTACATTATTTGGTTTGAACTCATAGTTCATGGTTGCTATGGTACATCATTCACTAGTCATCTGAAGTGCAATCGTGTAAGCGCCCACTGATGAGTTACTGTAGAGGGGCCGTTTCAGGTGACGCCTTAGCGGTTGTGAAGTCTCTCTTAGCAGCCAACTACTAAAGCGGGGACTTTTTGCCGTGTTATCTAGAGTGTCTAACGGCAGATCTTTAAGCCATTCACAGCGCTAATATCGGTGACACAATTTGTCAGTCACTAGGGCCTACGGCTGTCACTAGCGCCTACGGCTGCATCTAGAATAGGCTCCCATTCTTGGGCTCTTTTACTGGTCGTATTAAAAGCCAAGATGCAGGAGAAAAGCCACTAGTCAGCTCTAAATATGGCAGAGGTGTGTGCGAAAGCGACATTTGGTTTCCTATCCTCAAGACAAATCCCGATATATTACTAGCTAGGCGCCAACCAGTGAATATATAAGGTGGTTATTGTTTGAACCATAGATCCCAAGATATATCCCAATTCTGCAGTTCCATTTGCCTTCCATCCATCATGTCAACTATTATCATTGTCAAATATTACTTCTACAAGGGCAAAATGCCAAAGAACCCAAAAGATTTGCAGGATATGGTGGCTCTGGCATACCAAACTGCCAGGGACATGAAACTTTATCCCCGGGCAATATTGATCAGGTAAGAACTGGTTTAAGGTTTCTTGATTAATTAGCATGTTACTGAGCGACTAATCTTACTTTGTGTGACTACAGATCCAAACATCACAAGACGACTACGATCTACGGAAAAGTTGTGGAGGACCCGAAAGGCTGGCATTTAACATTTTGCTACAGGGACGACAAGCAACTTATGGACAAAACGCATACCGCGTGCCATGGATACACCAAAGATGACGTTTCTTGGGAGCTTCTAGAATCCACCCACGCTGGCGACAAACCGGATTCAGTGAAGCGCAGATACTCGAAGAACGCCAGTGTCTGGCCCGGTCCTGAAGAACTGGATGAAGCCCCGGAGATTGGATATGGCCACTTTTTGTAAAGCTCATGTTATCGTGTGGAATTGTTGTTTTCTTGGAAAGAACAATGGTTACGATGTAGCTTGTCACGCATGACATTGGTGCATGGATGTATGTTGACATGGATGGGATGGAAGTATGCATCTATCACGATGGCAGCAATCTCTTGGACATGATCCCATCTCTATATTTATCGTCCTCTCATTTCTTTTCTCTCTTTCCTTCCTCATGTTAGTTCTTCGTTATGCTACTACAAATGACACACCTTTCTTCTTAGTTCTGATCTCCGTACCTAGGCTCTGTGACATAGGGAATATAGACGTCGATTCTGAGCTTCACTTATCTATACGAAAGATTCCATATGCAGAGTCATAATTCTTGATCATGTTGCTAGATCTAGGCTTTTCTTGGCATTATGACTCGAAGGGCCATTGGAGTATCTTGTGTTGATGCTGGTCTCGAGGCAACGTAAGTTTTGCTCTTTAACTTGGGCTTGGAACGTCAATGAAAAAAAATTATGAGGTACACATATGAAAGTTCAGTCAATATTATCTCCCCGTCATAACTCTTCAGTTTAGAGACCGGCGTTTTGGAAATAATCTCTTGCACTTTGTTCTCTTACTCCCGCCTCGCCAATACACGATTCAAGGAAGCTACCAAACCCTTGGCCGGGACCATCTGAATAAGATCGCGAATGCTACCAAATAATCTTCAATTGGGTCCAGGCCGCCCGAATACGGTAGTAAGTATACTAGCCTGACACCGTTATTAAGGCATCTTTACTCAGTCGTCTCGGAATGATAAAAATAAATACTATCCATAAGAGAACCGACTCTGGCCTATAATGTTTCTTATAATATTATAGAAGTTTCTCGATAATTCACCGATTCTCGCTTTACGGTCTAAAATTCTAAAATTGAGATCCTTTCACGAGTTCGAACTGGGATGTGTACAGTTGTCGCTTTGGGCTGTGGCCTTGTATGTTGAACAGTCGCTCAGGATGGGTTTGTTGAAACAGTTGCTTTGGGTCCCATCCAGTTGATATATCGCTTTTGGTTCAGACGGGGTGGGCTTTTTCCTAGGATCAGCAGCACTGCCTTGTCGCCGTTTCCCTTTACATAGTCTATAAGGTCCTCGGAACCCACATTCACCAGTCCTTCCGCTTTCAACTTCTCGACTTCATCTTTGAATCCTCCAGGTAGCCAGATCTCTTCGAGAATAGTGGCCACCACAATGCCCCCTCTCTTGGTTACACGGACGAGTTCTCTCAAGGCAGGGTCCGGGCCGACATGGCCAAGAGTGAAAGTACTGACGCATACCACTGTTCGTAGGCGGAATCTGTCGGGTTGATAGGACGGTTCATATCTACCTGAGCCAGGTCTCGGTAGACACCGGTCTTCCGGGCCACTTCGAGCATGGCCGCAGACAGGTCAATGCCGTCGATTGCCTTTGCACTGGCAGAAAGAGCCTGTCTCACGAGCCCGGTTCCGCAACCGGCGTCTAAAATGACGTTGTTGGGACTGGATGAATTGTATTTAATAGCCGCCTGGGCAGCCAGAACAGGAGCGACGTAGCTTTGAGCTACGTCTCCAACCTCGTCGTTGTAGGTGGAGGCTCATTTGTCGTAGATGGACACGCAATCGTCGACCCTCTTGGTAGCGCGAGCTTGACCGAGATATAAGTTCTGAGCAGGAATTGGAGCCGACCTGGTGGAATGTATCAAAGTATATAATGGGAGGTTGGAGGCTTCGTGTAGGATATTAATTATGCTCTAGCTATTAGAGTTATATATAGGAAGTAAGTAGAGATCAGAATGTTAATTATTCCCTTAGAGTCTCTATATACTTTAGGTTGGCAGAAAGTATTTATAAACCAGGGGAGCCTGGCAAAAACACCACGGGGAGTAGACTATGTGTGACGAAGCCATTGTGCTATAACTGTTAATAATAATAAGTTGTATAACTAGTTTACAATTAGGGGATTGGTCATTATCATCACCCCCTGCTTACAATATAAGCTTAATATATACTGTCAGAATTCTTGGTATAAATCAAAATCGTTCATTCCTGATGTATGATCAATGCATCATGTCCTTTCACCTTGCACTCATTATGTAGAATCAAGACGCAGCTTTGGTCTATTTCAAGCCATCCATGGATGTTTGCATCCGCAACGCTGATAGCTGATACTCTCGCGATAAGCACACCCCGCCTCCCCCGCAAACTTCTACTACTTCTACTTCACTCTCTACTTACACTCTCCTTCTGCTTCTACATGCCTCCAATCACCAGCCCAGTCACAGCCCAGGAGCTGGAGATCCTCTCCACCAAGGCCATCGAGGCCAAGGGTCGGGCATACTGTACGTACCACGCTCTTGTTCTTTCGCATCGCTAACCCATCCAGGCCCGTACTCCAAGTTCCGCGTGGGTGCATGCATCCTCACCGCGTCTGGCGAGTTCGTCGTCGGTGCCAATGTCGAGAATGCCGCGTACCCCGTCGGAACATGCGCCGAGCGTGTCGCGTTTGGTACGGCTGTTGTATGTTTCCTCGAGATTGAATGATCTGCGTATCCCTAACGCATCCAGGTGGCCGGCCACAAGCAGTTCAAGGCTCTTGCTGTCTCCACTGATATCAAGCCTGCTGCATCACCCTGTGGAATGTGTCGACAGTTGTATGTTCTGTGAAGTTGCTGTTAACTTGGCTGGAACTGACTTGATAGCATTCGCGAGTTCACTACCCCTTCGTTCCCGGTGTACATGTATGACGCCGAGGGTGGATACAAGGTTATGACAATGGCTGAGGTAGGTGTTGTATTCCGTTTCCGTTTGATTGCAGCTGTTGACTGTCTTGTAGCTGTTGCCGGACTCGTTTGGGCCGGAAGACTTGCCCCAATGAGGATCTTAGACTTGAGGTAGACTGAGGTAGGACCTAGTACGGAGAGAGAAGAGAGAATTGAAACCAAAGAATCCCGCTGTTGAGCATAGTCCAAGCAAACAAATCACATCAGAGTCTCTATATCTTCATCCGTATCTGAAAATACGGGTTCAAGTTAGGAGAAGCAAGTTTCTCCAGCGAATATGCAATACATAAAAAAGAACCCAAAAGTCACACGCGCTCGTAATGTCACATCAATATTCCCAAACACATCAAATCACATTCCACCTGCTCCCACATCCGTTGTATAGGGGCATCTACGCCTCGTCGTCCTCTTCAAATTCATCCGCGCCCAGCAATTCGTCCTCGTCGTCCACAACATGAGTATAGTCACCCCGACGCGCCGCAAAGGAGCCCCGTGTGGCGTACGGTCGCTGGTAGCCCCGGCCCCGAGTGCGCATGAAACCACTAACACTGCGCCACAGGCTGGTGGCTAGCAGCGGCAGCGCCTGAGCCGCTGCCACAATGCCCGCGATGATGGCCACTGGCACTGCAACCAGCGCCGAGTCGCGGGCAAATAGGCCTTTGGTGGCGACGGAGCCACCCTCGCCTAGGCGGATCTGACCGAACTTGCCGTCCCACTTGCTGTAGACGTAATACCCAAACCCGGCGGCCACAGCGATGGGTGTCACAATAGCGAAAAATAGCCCAACCCCGCTGATGCCATGCTTCTTCTTAAACTCCTCCTCCTTGCCCGGGCACGGCCGCGGCTCCCCCTGGTCATATCGGCGGCCGCCTTCACAGGTTGACTGCGGAATCTTGCGGTAGCCCGTGGGTTCCCAGTACTGGTCCATCTCGGGATCCTTCTTGCACTGCTCGCTATGGTCAGGTTTGGGAAGTCCTTCCACAAGGCCACAGCTGCCATCGCTCTGCATCTCGTAGTTGAAATCACTAGATTTGGTTAGTCGATCCGAGGTCAGACTGTCGTCATGTTATGCTTCTGGGACTTACCATTCAAAGTCTGCTCGGGTGCACTCGCAGTTCGCGCCGACCCGGTGAATGTGTGGTTCTCGCCAATTGACCCAGCACTGCGCCTCAGGCTTCTTGCGGTAGTATTGCTCGACATGTCCGAACAAGCAGACCTCCTCTCCCTGTGCCTCCAGCGCAGGATGCTTAGGGGCCCACAGATAATAGTCTTTGCTTTCATCTGCGTCTTCATCCAGGTAGCACTCACGATCCCAGATGCCACTAAAGTCGAGGCTGATTGTGGCGAACTTGTTATCGGTGGACTTGGCGTCTCTACCCCACAACAGGAAGCGCTTGGATGTGTCAGACGGCACAGTTGAGATGTCGTCGATGATCATGTCCTTCTCCGAGAACTGGAGCTCGGTCCATGTGGCCCCCTCGTCTAGACTATAGTGGACGACATTGGTCGGCTGCAGCTCGCGAACAAGCACAATCAGTGACCCGGCGTCGCCATACTCAAACATGTATCGTCCCTTCTTGACGTTCTTCCATGTGATACCGCCGTCTCGGCTCAAGAAGGTATCGGCCTCGTCGGGACTGGAAAGGTACTCACCCACGTTACCCACGCCGATCATCATGCCGATGGCGGATCCGGAGTAGAAGGTATCGCGGGGATCGCGACGTTCCGTGTAGCCGTGAAGGTGTAGTGCGCATTTCTCGGTACCCTGGCCCTTGGTGACGGAGCAACCGAACTTCTTGCCCTCGGCGTCCTCCAGGGGCGGTGATAACAGCGACCACTGACCACCGTCATTGTGAGTGATCATAGAACGCAACTTCTTGTTGGCACCCTTGTTCTGCACTTCGTTGAGGTTCCCAACAACGTTGGCGAGAGCCACGCCCTCAAGGCCCGCCATCTTCTCGAAATCCACATAGCCGCCGTCGTTGACGTTCAACCCCTGAAGACTGAGAGTAAAGTAGGTGCCATTGCTGTTGCTCTTGACCAAGGAACCATAGCTACGACCTTTCTCCGTGTTAATCACCACCTGCAAGAACAGAGCATAATTGGAACCGGGCAATGCGGTATACTGGTTGACATCAACATTGATGGGGAAGTGGGCCTGTGCAAAGGTCTGACCGTCCATGCTGGTGCTGACATTCAAGAACTTGTGCTTTTCAGTCGGGAAGGTCGCCACGACAAAGAACTCGTTCATCGTCACGAAGTGGGCAATGTTGTCGTTGATCACCTCGGGGCTTGCAAACCAGTCGTCCTTGGTATTGCTAGAAACCAGCTGGCGGTTGTTCTTCCGATCCTCCTCGTAATACTGCTCGCAGAGAATGAGCGCTTCACTGTTCTCCCTGCCATCATGGTATCCGAATTGGCACTGGTCGACACCACGAAGCATCTTGTGCCACTCGTCACCCCGATTCTTCGTGTACCACGCAGTATAGGTGCAGCTTCTACCCTCACACTCATCGTTGCCGACCCAGATCATCCAATCGATGTGTTTCTCGTGGAAGGACAAGGGGGAGGTGTACATCGACATCGACTTGGTGGGTTTCTTGAACTTATCAAACTTAGCTCCGCGGTTGACCGTTGACCAGGCGTCGTTGTCGCTGGTTAGGAAGTAGGCTCCATCAACATAATAAGGATGAGGGGCGATCGCTACAATGTCCTCGCCTTTGAGCGCCTTGGGCTGTTCCCAGGTCTTGCCGTGGTCTTGCGTCACATACAGCTCCTTCTTGTTTGTAAGCATGAAGATGGTCTCATCATCTCCTTGGTTACTTGTCTGCCGCTCGAGATAGAAATATTCCTTGTAGTCATTGGTGTTCACGCCCGTGACAGAGAAGTAGTGCGGCTCGCCCACGCGGACTTTACCATCTGTGATGGGAGGAGATCCGGTGGAGTTTCCACATGATCGTTCAATATCCTTGTCGAGGTTCTCTCCACCGTCGCGGATACACACGTTTCCGGGGATGAGCCGCCAGCCCGAGGGTCCCTTGTAGGTATCGCTGGGGTCTTTGCATTTGCCGGGTGGAGGCGTCAAGGGAACGGCCGAGACACATTCCTTGCCATCTTCGCTGAGCTTGAAATTGTAGTCACACTCAAAGTCTTCAGCGGAGCACTTGCATCGTTCAAAGGTAGGTGGTTTCATCTTGAATTCCTTCTTCATAAAACAGTCCGCGTCGGGATCACGTCGTTGATAGATCTGCTTATGACCCATTAGACAATCCGCTTCTCCCTTCTCGTTCTTGCGAGCGATCCAGGGCTTGATGTCGTCATCGGTACATCTGCGCTCGTGAAGACCATCGAAATCAATGGAGTATACGATAACATTCTTGCCAGTGAGACCGACTAGCATAAATTTGAGACTCGTCGCGTCCGGGGTAGTCGTGAGATACAGTGGCTTGATCGTCTCCTTCAGCTCGATAGGTTTCTCCCACTCTTTGCCGTGATTGAGAGAGTATTGAACCTCTTTCGTTTTCCCATCACCGCTGACGGCGACAATCACGCCGCCTTGATCACCAAACTCAAAATGATGCGGGCCCTTCAGCGCATGGCGCCAAGTGAGACCGGCATCGTCTGAGACGTAGAGATCACCATCCTTGTAATCCTTGAGATAGCCGCCTGTGTTTCCCACGCCCATAACCAGACCTGGTGCTGGGCTGGAGAACATGCGCCGCAAAGTGGGCAGCTCACGCAATGCATCGTAGGTGGTCATTGAATGGAGATGCAGTCTGTCGTCGCCAACCTTGAGATTCTGGAAAGTTCTGCCATCATCGAAGCTGATGCTGGTAACAACCTTCTTCTCCGTCTGATCGGACTCGAGAGCTTCTTTCCAGTTGTCGACGGTGTTGACAATGACAATGCCCTGGATATCGGTGACCTTCTCAAAGTCCACGAATCCTTCCTTGTCCCGGTTGGTATGCTCGATGTTAGGTGTGAAGTAGGTTCCATTGGAGTTGGACGTGAAGAGCACTCCCATGCGGTTGGAGTCCCATGTCGTCTGCACATCCACCTGGAGACTGTAGTTGGTGCTTTCCAGTAGCGTATACGCGTCTTCCTCGATCCGGTGGCCACCAAATTCCACGCGGTGCCATTCTCGGGAGTCGTCGCTCACGTAGAGAGCCTGTTCAATGGTGCTCGCTGACTGAAGCCCGACGACCAGATACTTCTTGACGGAGCGAATCAAGATCTGCCTGCCACTGACAGGCCGACCCCGGTCCAGGTTGATCTCGGTGCCATGCGCGTCATCGTGGAAGTATGTATCCGAATAAATCAAGCGTTCCGTCATATCAAAGGGACTCCGCAGCCCGGGGGCCACACAGATAACCCGATCCCCAATTGTCTCCGGCACGTCGATATCCTGCCCGAACTCCGGGGTACCCGCAGCCCACAGACATTGCAAGAACGCGCCCTCCAGGGTGTTATGGGTCTTAAAATCATCCGTCGTATAGATAGTGACCCTCAAGCACGGGAACGACGAGCAATCCTTGCCGTGGAAGATCACCTTGCTGGGGTCCCAACCATTGAAAGTCAACGGAGCAGTCCGTCCGAGCTTCAAGATCGGCTGAACGCCCGTCTTGAACGTGTTCCAGGTCTTTCCCTGGTCGGTGGTAACCCAGTGAGTGGTACCCTCGCTGAGAGCGTACGCGCGGTGCTCTTTATCATGCGGGTGTCTCCAGATCACGGCGACTTGACCTTCCATATCTCCATCCACACCTTTGATAACTTCCCAATCGTGGCCTCCATCGAATGAGATGAGTGCATTCTGTTTGAGGGGATCTCGCCAGACGATCGTGTTGCTGCTGTCGAAGTAAAACAGGTCGGAGGGTGGGCTATCGAATTCCGTAGAGGACACCTTGGGTTTGTCTCCCTTTGCCGCGGCCGGGTCTGCAAAGAATACCAGCAAAAGCCCGACCACGAGCAACAACCACCGAGGGATCATGACCACTGATCCTTAGGCATCTGAATGGGTGGGTGACGTTGGTGTGAAGTGCCGCCTAAAGTAGCGGGCCGAGCCGGAACGATGGACGGGGATATAGGATGGGAGGGAGGGAGGAAAGGAGTAATTGCCAATAAAAGCGATATTCTGCCCAAGATGCAGGTCACGCAAAGCGCAAAGATTCCAGATGGCGCGAAAAGAGATGACGAAGCTGCGTGGCCTCAGCCTGGGGGGAGCTCCCTGTCACGTGCGGCTTATCAGTTATCGTATAGTTCGCGCGTTCCACGGTTCTTACGTGACTTTCAAGGTACATATAGATGTAAAGAGTGGATGGATTCGAGTGAAAGGCTCCGGCAGCAAAGAATAAATCTATATATGTACAAGGCGCTGCAAACTGAATAGATACAAGAATGGCGGAGCCGGGTCCCTTAGATCCGACACCAAACCCACGCTGCAATGCAGAGACCGTCCTCAAAGAAAGACGCCAATTGGAAAGACAAGGTTCGCGCGCTAAAGAGCGATGCAAAACGCAGATCCCAAAGTGTAAAATTTAAAGGAATGTCAAGATTCAAGAAAAAAAAAAACTTAGGCTCGCCGTAGGAGCTTGCGCCACATCTTCTTCACCGTGCCGTGCTCATCCAGATCTGAATCCCAGATATGTCGATTGCGATCTGCAGGGGGCAGTGCCGCCAATTGCAGCGGGTCTTCCTGTGGTGACATTTGAGATGAAGCGGGAGATTCGGTGCGTAGGTCAGGTCGAGTCAAGGTCATCTTGAGGGTCATCTCGCGATTCCCCGGTAGTCGCTGCGGACCGGCCTTCGATCCGAGTAAAGATGACTGACGCCGTTGCAGGAGTGAGGGTTTATCCGCCGAAGGTTGAGAATCTGGCATCTGTGATGGCCTGGGCGGTTCATCGAACGATCCACCGGGACTACCAACCATAGTTCCGTCATCTTCTTCAAGAAAGGTGCCGGCACACTCCGAGGACACGCTCACTGGCTTCGGGGTACTAGGCAGTTCTGGGGTAACATCATCCTTGTTCTGGTCTAAAGAGGGGAAGCCAAACTCAATGGCCTCATCGAACTTCTGTGGAGATGCCAGATAAACTCGCAGTTTGAAACGAGCATCCGGGTCCTGATAGTACTGCGCACCAGGATCAATGCTCGAGGTGGATGATCCTGGGGCGTGGAAGGCTTGACGACGAGATACCGGACGCGAAATTGAGCGACGAGTGCTGGCAACAGGGCTCAAGGGCGGGACGGACGGGCTGGAAGGCAGTGGACGAGGGGGCACCGATGTCGTTGGTCGATGTCTCAGGGAATGTGTAGAAATAGGGAGGGAGCGGCGAAAGGAGGGACGGCGGCGAGCTTTCAACTTGCCGGTGGCCGAGTCGGCCACATGGGCATGGTAGTCGTCTAAGGACAGGTCCAGATCTCCATCCTCATCGAGCCAGCGGAAGCTGTCGTAAAAAGACTGATCCATTCTGGGGTCAGGTTCGTCCTCGAATTCTGAATCAGAATCGTAAAAGGCGGTGGATGGTTGAACCTCGAGCAAAGTGGCTTCTGAGGGGTGACTGTCGTCGGATTGACGGCGACCCCAAGTACTAGATCGACGATAGAATGCCTCGTCGGCAGCGTCGAGGATCAGACTTTCCCGATGGGTGCGACCAAGACGGATCTGTTCCTCCGGAGAGAAAAGCTTTTGCTGGACTTTAGCGGGGAGAGAATGAAAGCATTGCGAGTCCGCTTGGGCGACCAGGTAGGTCAATTGCAAAGAGCCGGGCTTGCGGAGTTTCCGAGGTGACTGTCTGTTTTTCTCCAGACGACGCCTACTGGTTAAAGAGGTTGAGGTTGTTGAGGGGTTGCGCGGACGATGGTGAACGGGGGTTCCAGAACAATTCCGACAGGCGTCATAATAGTTCGTGGAGTAGGGGCAACTAGGATCGCTCCGAGCTAGCCTAATGCGCAAACGCTCGACATTCGAAAAGTACTGCACAAGTCAGCGAACAGAAGGGAGTGGGGTGGGGGGGGGGGGGGAAATAAGCCAATGTGGCCAATAATGAGATGATAGTGCGGATGATCGTGGCCTCCACTTTTGGCTTCTTGGATTGATTTTGGGTTTTTGCGTTCTTTTTGGGTTTCAGGGGTAACAAACAGTGATTGAGTGGATCCTCGACTCGACATGGTAGGGATATACAGCAAACAAAGAAGAGTGCGACTATCGAGTCGACTATCGATCCAGGGCGAAGTGTGCTTTTGCTTTTGCTTTTGCTTACCTTTCGTCTCACGGCTGGAGGCAAAGACTCAAAGTCCTCCTCGCTGGCAGGCATTCGCATGGTTTATTTTATCTTGGCCTCGATCTCGATCTCGATATTGATATTGATCTCGATATTGATATTGATCGCGATTTTGACTTCGATTTCGATTTCGATATCAATTTCAATTTCAATTTTCAATCTTAATTCATTCCACTCCCCTTTGGTGACGGGTCAGACGCAATGAGGTGTGGGAGTAATGGTCGAAGGAGAGATGTGTAGGTGAAAGAAGATGCGAGGTGTGCGAGGTCTGTATATAAAGATGCACGACGGTAGGGATGAGCCCCTCTTGAGGGCGATTGGAACCAGCTGTACTACATGTCCTACATGAATATGCGAGCCCCCTGTACAATAAAGTTACAAGTACAAAGTACAAACTCGATGTGACAGCTCTATTTGTAGACTTGTCAAACCGTTTACTGTACGTTCCCCTCAGTGGAGACAATGCGTTGGTTTTGCCCTTGAATGTACGATAATCTTTGTCTTTGTGACAAGTCATGAACCCCTCGATGTTAACCGGTTCTCTGTATACCCGAGTAGTTGGGTCGGATACTCCTAGAATGATAGTATTAGGTTCTATGAGACCGGTCAACCCAGAAATCCACTCTTCCTAATCTCGGCTGGTCGCTCCCAGGATGGCGGATCCAATTTATTTTCCCCAGGGTTCCACCAAAGGTCGATCTGGTCAATGCCGCAAGGGCGCGTCAACAATGGTTCGTGACTGGTCAACTACAGGGTTCTCCATCGTTGGGGTCTAGTCCCAGCCCTATACTAGTGCAAACTAAAAGCCCAAGCTGAAACAGCTCGGAGATATTCAGGGTCTAACAGTCGGTTTGTTTATAAATCCCGCGTCGAAATACGGAGTAAAAGGAAAAGGAAAAGGAAAAGAAAAAGGAAAAGAAAAAGGAAAAGAAAAAGAAAAAGAAAAGAAAAAGAAAAGGATGAGACGGGAAAAACGGGTGAGCTGTCGGTGCACTAATGCGCAGTCTAAGAAGGGAACCCATCAATGAGATTGATGGGTTCCAGAACGAACGGGGACGAAAAGTACGAGTCACAAACAGCCTCTAGTGCTATGCAAATCATTATCTGTCAAATGAAATGACACCCGTTACGCCGGTCTATACCAGAGTTCCAGAACACCTACTTCCCGTAGTATCAAGCGTCGAATGACAAACTCGTAAATCACAGTGCATTCAACACCTGCTGCATGGCCGGTGTGTTCGAGTCTTCACGCCTCGAGACATATGCCCGTACCTCCTGCACACTCAATTTGGCCTCGGGGCCAGCTCTGCTCGACCCGCCAGACCCGCCTGTCGCTCCACTGGCGGCTCCTCCCCGGATACGCTCGCGCAGCGCCTCCACGCCGATAACAAACAGACTGCCTACCTCTAGTAGCGCGTCCAGCGCGCCACCGGGAGCCTTGATTTCCTCGTCGATGTCCCACGACTTGAGCAAGTCCGCGTACTGCGTCATATCCTTGGTCACCATCAAGCCACCGGGTCCGCTTACCGCGAACCGTTTGAAATGCTCCAGGAGCAGACTGCGCGTCCCCAGGGCAATCTCCGTGAGCACTTGACGGACATTGGCCCCGCTGGCCGGTAATGACGTTCGTGCAATATTGTGCAGCTTCGTCAGGAACGCACAAATTGAGGCGCAGGTCTAGACCGGCAAGTTAGCTTTTTCTATCTGCGAGGATTATGCCGATACAGGTCCAAAAATCGAGGTACGTATGACTTACCGGTGTTTGTAACATTTCCAGCCACGAAGCGTTGTCATTCTCGCGTGGTCGGAAGTCATTTTTCTTCTGTCCGGAAAGTAACCGACTGACCCACGCGAGAGTGGCGTCGATCGTCTTCTGTTCGACGGTATTGATCTTCTCTTCAATCCGCAAAGTCGTCTGACTGGTGCGCTTTTCCATATCACGGCGAGTGGTGATGCTGCCGGTCGCCAGGGGCAGAAGCACAGCGTTCACACACATCACCATCAGCGTGGTGATGCTGATGGTCGTTCGGACCGAGAGGAGGTAGCCAAAGTCGGGTTCCGTCTTACCGGACTCCTGTTGCGTGGCCGCCTCCAGGGCGGCGTCGAGGCAAACATCCACGTATCCATCACCCATGGTCACCAAAAGTAGAGTCAGTAGAGCCGACACATCTTTGGGCGTATCCGAGTTGACGCTTAGCTCCAGCCCACGACCCACCGCCTCCGCCAGCCACTTCAGCATGCGCTTGGCGTCACTCAGATTGGGCTGACCGTCTTCTTCGGTGAGTTTGATTTCTGTCAGCTTCATCGTCTCCGGGACATCGTCTATTTTGGCTACAATCATCAACATCCGCCGTTGAATGGGCGAAATATCAGGCGATTCCAATCGGTTGATAAAGGCGTCTCGAGTCGTGGAAAGCAGTTCGGTCCCCGGCCGGGACAGCGACGCCATGAACGTGGTGGCGGCCTTCTTCCGACGAGCTTGGAAGCAGGTAAATCGGAATAAGACAGCATGAAATAGTTCCTCCAGAGTGCGCTTCTCACGTTCGATATAGGATGACCCAACAAAGTAGGGGACAAACAGATCCTCCAGCTGTTGGTCCAGCAGCAGGGCACTCTGGGAGGAGATGGGATCCGGGTGCTCGGTCAATCCGTGCGCTTTCAAATCATCAATCAATGAGCTGATGTAGCCTCGGGAGCTTTGCAGACATCGTAGAAATGCTAACGATGAGACTCCGCTGGCCTTCTCCAGTACGATCTCGAGTCGCTGTTGGATCGACTGTTGAAATACTCGCTGCAGGAACTTCCCCAGGACCTGCTCGTAGTAAGGGAAAGCCCTCCGAATAATTGCCGACTCTTCCTGCACCACAACCTTGACCTCATCCAGCAATGACTGGAGACTTGATTCGATGCCAGGGAGCTCGGCATCCGGATCGGCCAACTTCTCCCATGACTCGGCATCGCCGCCCACTTCCTCAGTCACCAGCTGACTCCGGTCGATAAAGAACTGGTGTTGGTTCACAAACAACGCAATCACGCTAGAACCCCCGTTGAAATCCTGCAACACGGTCGCACAGTCCTTCATGCCATCGAAATTGGCCTTGCGGTAGAATTCATCAAATTGCTTAAGTAGATCCTTCTCAAGGGTCTCTGAGAATTTCTCAATAATTTCTCGTGTATTCCGCCGCGGTGCAGGGCTCTCATTCACGGATTCCGATGAGGAACTCGCCGTGTGGTTGCCATTGGTAGCTGGTGGATTCTCGTGCCAACTCTGCGGATCCAACCGCTGACTGATACGTAGCAGTTGTCGTGCAATGTGCGCTGAGCGCACTTTGGCCTCTGCCGTGCCGGACCGCCGTAGGTTCTCCAGGAGCGAGATCTCGCCTCGGTTACACACCCCATCCCAGCACTCCAACAGGAAGTGGGCATCCAGCGCACGACGGCGCTGTCGGTCCAGCTCCTCCAGTTTCCTTCCGGTTTCCACAGCCATATTCCCCGTGCCTCCGGCATTCTCTAGCCCGGCGCCATTGAGTGACGTGTCCAGCTGCTGAAACGACTCGATGGTTTGTCGCAATTTCCGTCCCAGGGTGGTGAGATTCTGTGAATGCTGTGCTTCTGCACGTCGGACTGCTGCTGAGAGCTCATTCTCGCGTATCTCCAAGTCTCCGGATAGCTCGCCTAGCCGTCGTTGGGCATGTTCAAAGGTGCGGATGAGGGGCTTGGGATCGAAGGCTTGATTGGCAACGCCCGCGGTTCCGACGGTTGAGCGGCGAGCCGAGATCGCGGTGTCGGAGAGTTCTTCGATAAACTCCTTGACAATGAAATCGCGACTAGAGAAGTCCTCGAGCGTGAAGCTAGGGCCCTTGGGAAAGACGGAGCGGGCGGTGTTGGAGGAGATTATGGATGCATTGTCCGGCATCATGTCGATTATAGAATTGGAGTCATGGGCCACCTTGTGACCAGGCACAGTAAGTGAGGTTCGGCCAGCTCCGGTGTTCAGTGAAGTGGTTGAGGATCTTGGGAATCCGGGGAAAGCTGAATACGCGCGACTAAGAGGTGCGGCGGTTAAATTCCACCGCAACGTTATTAATGCCACCGCCTATGCCCTTATATTCATTATAATACTTTTATAGGAATCATGCACAATATATAAAATATAGAAAATGGAATCTTCTATTTCAGTCATATTTCTACCAATTTTACTGCAGAACTGGCCAAGTCGTCACTACGTAAGAGCTTAGAACACCTTGGCCTGAGCGTAGAGACCAGTGTAAGCTCCAATTATAAAGTAGGCAGCCAGGTTGAGATCTAGACAAATATGTCCTATTTATGTTATTTCACATCGGTATACATGAATTACCTCAAAACAACCGCAAGGGTAGACCTAATTGAAAATAATATTGTATACTGTGAGTCGCATGTTGGACAAGTACTTCGACTGCCTTCCCGCTTCTTCTTTTTCCTCCAACCACCACATCATGGTCTCCCAAAAAGACCGTGAGGTCCTACGTGCAGACCTCCGCGCACGGAACAACAAGCTCAGTGCCACCGACCGCGAGAATCTGCTAAAGCCATACCTGCCCGATCCCTCAGAACTGTCTACGCCGCAACGATCCCGCGCCTCAACCTCTTCCTCCCAGCGACGCCAGAAGGCACGTAAAACGCCCATCCGCACATTCATCAAGTCGCAGATTCACCATTTGACCTACGCTATAATACATATTATCTTCGGTATCATCGTGCGCTTGCTGCAGGCCTACCATGCCGTCGTCGACCGCGTCTTCGTCATCATCTATCACCACCACCGCACGCCCGAGCTGATCCGCAAGGATGTCCGTGGCCTGAAGCGAATCCCGCAGCATTTGAGTGTCATTTTGAGATTGCGTACTGAGGATGATGCGTTGGCGGTGTTGATGGACGAGGTGGCCGAATTGACTGCCTGGAGTGCATGCGCGGGGATCCAGCAGCTCAGCGTATATGAAAAGACGGGTATGAACATACTGGCCCTCTGTTTCGATTTATACTCATTGCAAACTGTCTAGGCGTCCTCAAATCCTGTATCCCGGCTCTGCATCAGATCATCACCACCAAACTGGCCTCGTACTACGGCTCACCCTCCCAGCAGCCTTCTCTCCGGCTCTTCGCCCCTCATCACACTGCCCACGAGGGTACGCCCGACCCCAACTCCGAAAATCCTGCCCTTGCACTTCTTCTCTTGTCCTCCACTGACGGCCGTGAAACACTCGTGGATCTGACCAAGACCCTGGCAGAGATGTCGCAGAACGGCAAGTTGTCGCCGGATGACATTACCCCGGAACTGGTGGACGCAGAAATCAGCGAGATCACCACTCAGCCTCTTCAAACCGACTCGGCATGTGGCGCTGCCAAGATCCTCAAGCCCGAGCCGGATCTCCTGCTGGTGTTCTCATCCTTTTTGAACCTGGACGGCTATCCTCCGTGGCAGATCCGCCTGACGGAGATGTACTGCACCGGTGACCGCAATCACGCTCTGGCTGGGGACGGAGAACCTGTTGAGTATCAGGGATTCATTCGGGGCTTATGGCACTACGCTGGGGCTCAGATGCGCTTTGGCCGTTGAGAAGAGAAGAGCAGTCGAGAATACATCAGTGGTTTTCTTTTGCCTGTTATATCCGTCAGCGTGGAAGTTGAGGTCTATCCACATATTTATATCTGTTGTAACTGAAAGCATACTATTGAAGCATTATGGGTGACCATTAAAATACAAGTTGAATTGGTATCACTATGTGTCACCATGCTATGCCCAGAAGAAACTGTATGATTATGCCGATAGTGATGCTGTCGCCATGTCGGGGAAAGTGAAGAAGATAGAAGAAAGGGAAATGCAGATCCAAGTGCACGCGCATCCAACTTCAACGTGACCGCCCGAAAAGTCGAAGTAGTAAAAGATTTGTTCGTGATCCACCAAGAGAAAGCAATTCATATAGTCGTTTTCGTGGTTGTCATGAGTGGTATAAATGCAGAGCTATCCGCCCATACCCTCATGGTTCCTCCCATCTAATGTCCAGGGGGAGCCAGTGGACCCGGGAGACCAGGGTGCTGCATGACCGCGGACACAGTCGAGACATTTCACAATTTCCATGCCGGTCTCAGTAATGCCTTCGACTGCACAGCTGGAGCAGATCTTCCTCCGTCCGTCAAAATCCGCATTGGGACTAAACAGGTCCACGTCAGGTGCTGTTAATGGCACATTGAGAGAGCCGGGGCAAGTGTCGGCGTCACACTGGCGCAGACAGATGAAGCAGGCCCTGTTTGTGCAGAGATCACAGTCGGCATAGGCGTCCAGGACGCGTCGGGTTGTAGGGCGTCGGTGGCAGATATGGCATGGACGCAGAGCTGAGGGTGAAGTTGATGGATAGGAGACGGGTACGAGGGTCTTGGACGAGACAGGCGGAGAGTAAGGATCTAGCGGTGTGGCGTAGGCATTTGGTGAGAGGAGAGAAGATTGCTGATGGGTTGGGATTGAGAGAAAGGGATTCTGGAGGTGCCGGCGTTTGCGAGGAAGAGACCGGGGTCGACATGAAATATCGCTTCCTTCTGTTGGGTGACGGCCTAGGGGTAGAGAATAGCTGCTATCACAGTCTGGACGATCTACCCGGAACGGAATGAAGGATGAACTGCGAGGGGAAAATTAGTGACTGAAAAGAGAAAAGACGCAATCCTGGGTTCAGACAAACCAACGTACGGACGAGGACAGGTTGCGGAGTCTTGTTCATGGTCACGCTTGCGTTTCCTCCAGCAGGCAATGGGGTCGAGGGGCTCTGAGAAACTGGGCATGGATGAGGTCGTGTATATATACTGCCAATGCATCAAATGTAGAGCAGCAAAGGGCAGAGAGAGAGTGAGGTACAAGTGAATTGCAGACATGAAAATAAAGCTGGGGCTCGGTCACGATACCGTCTCACCGCCCTTGGCCCACTTTGATGGAATGATTGGACGTTCCCTATTTATTCCCTGGGACTATTATTTACTTCAGAAAATTGTACTTATACCCCCTTATTATCTTGGTTGAGTCCTAACTAACGTCACCGTCAGATGTTTTAGCTGAGTCCCATAGTCCCTTTAAGGAGTGTATGATATGGGACCATAACAACTCTATATTAGGGGTCCAATAATCAAAGTACTGTATGGAACGCTCCTTAGTTTATTCTTGCGTCATTCGTCAAATAAGTATACCTTGGTAGTAGTATCTTTAGATTGTTGTGTCGCTTTTATTCATTGCACGTTTAGAGTTAATACCTAGGTAGTCAGATATCTCTATATTTTGCCAGAGGGCGTGTAGCTACCTATAGACACCCAGGTACTATATTGTGGCAGGGGAAGAGTAGGCCAAGTTATGGTATGACGGGAGATTCCAGGGAGCGGAGTCGCGCTTTTTGCCCGAGCCTTACAAAGGAAATCAAGGCCGAAGGTTTCTCAGTGCTTGATCCCTGACTCCATGGTTTGCAGATTCTTTGCCAGATATGTACGCCCTCGTGAGCACCGTGAACACGCGGCAAAAGTCTTCTTCATCAACTAAATTAAGATTTGGCTTGGGCAGAGATACGACTCGGCTGGATCCGGCCAGATCTACCCCATCGGCTCATGCATCGAGAGGTGTCCTCATCCCCGAATTCCCGAAGTAACCCTCTTTGCCCCAGATACAATCATGGGCCCGGCGGAAATGGTCTCATACGGCTCCCTAGAGACCTGGTGCAGAAACCGGGACGATTGAAGAACGTAGATCACAGAGCATCTCGGAGATCGGCTCGACCGGGGATCGGGATGCCGGGCTTTGCAGAGACGGCACGGACTCCTGAGCATGGCCTTCTGAGCATAGCCTCTGCGAGATATTCTTAGGAACGCATCAACGATCATAGACCTTGCAAGACGCGGATTCAGGGTTCGTGGGGTAACTAAATAGTTGGTGCAGACGGAGCAGATACAGATTACCGATCGTCGGCAGCAGGGATGAAGGAACAGGAAGATGTATACAGAGTTCTCTATGACTATCTTAACCTGATATAGATAATATACCGGGGTATATGGAGTAGAGAGAGAGAGTACACAACACCGACTTTCACCCACATCGTGGAGACGTGGGGAAGCCTGATTAGCCGATCGCAGCTCCCGATGCCTCGCTCCGAGCCTCAGTAATTGTAGCCTACTTCTAATTCTCAGATCCACGAGCCCTGGTCCCCTATTCATGACCCGAAACTTTTCCGGGTTGCGTCTGCTTCTATACTGTGCGACTCTCCCCTTCGCGCCTCAAGAGATAACTGGGATTGGGACCTTCAGACTGCGTTCTTTTTATGGACTTCTGGACAATTTTAAGTTTGGGTTCACGGTTTGAACTTCGCTCTACAATTCATCTGCATTCCTGCATGACATGATTCCTGCTCCATCCAACCCTCCCCATGGATGAGGGCTCCGGCAAGGCCCCTCGGCGGAAGAGGGTCTCCAGGGCCTGCGATCGCTGTCGCAGTAAAAAGGTGCGTTGCCACACGGTGAGCCTCGTCCATCTCAAGCTAATCTGCGTTATTCGACCGCAGGATAAATGCGATGGCGCACGTCCCACTTGTTCTGCTTGCCAGGCCTCGGATCAGCCCTGCTCCTACGACCCCCATGCGAGGAAACGCGGTCTGCCCGAGGGATACGTGCGCGGCCTGGAGAAGCTGTGGGCGCTGGCTATTTGCAATATCGATGGATGCGAGGACACCATGCTGGCCATGCTGGGAACCACCGCGGAATCTGCCGGGCATCGCGGCAAGCTAATGTCGGCTTGGACGGACGATAATTCTTCGGAAAGCTTGCACGAAACGTGGAAGACCAGCCGCTTGTATGGCGCGCTGGAGAAGATGCTGTCCGGTTCCGAAGTTCTCCCACCTGTGACAGGGAAGCGATCGCGGAACCCGCACGATGATTCTCTGGACGGTCAATGGAGGATCCGAGTCGGCAGAGAAGTGACGCCGCTGGGTCCCGACGCGCCGCGAGTGATTGGATCGTCCGCTGTCTCGCCAGGCCTCAAAAAGGCTCCACTCGTGCGAGAATCCGCCGGTCGTGATGCCTCGGCCAACGGCTCTCACACCGCGCTGCAGCTGCCGCCTCAAACGTCGCAGCTGCTCGATATCTATTTCGCCGCAACTCACTCATGGTTTCCTATCGTCGCCAAACATAACATTCTTCGCGCTTCCTATCTCTACGCCAATGCACCCGTATCCGTCGGGACTACCTCGCCAGGTTCTGGGGATCACGCTGCCCTGTGGGCGATCCTTAGCTATACCGTCACCCAATCCCGAACCGACCCGTGCGCTGGCCCTGTTGGAGCTGTCTCCCTTGCTAAAGAGTACTATGCCGTGGCTCGAAATCTCATTCCCTCCGAAAAGGAACGCTACGAGCTCGGCCATATACAGGCATTACTTCTACTGACTCTGGTGAACATGGGTCTTGAAGAATGGACGGCCGCGTGGCTTCTGAGCGGGCAAGCTGTACGAATGGCCATCGCCATGAGCTTGGGTTCTTTGAGTGACGGGCGAAGATCCGACGAGTTGAGGCAGGGCAAAGCAGTCCTTTTGGGATGCTTCGTCGCCGAATCCTTGGTATCGTTCCGACTCTCGCGATGCCCTGCAATGTCCCCAAGTGACCTGGCTGTAGTTGGTTTGCTGGAGGAGGATGGACTGGAGGAGTGGAACTCGTGGGTGGATGTTCTTCTCCCGACTGTGGCTTCGCACAGCAAAAATCCCCCCCGTAGAGGACCCCTACTGGCGTTGAGCTGCTTCAATCGCCTGGTAGAACTGGCAAGTATCCTCAACAAAACTGCACGAGATCTGTCAATGGGTTATAAACCGGACACATTCGTACAGCATCTCGTGACAGATCTGGGGCACTGGGATGATAGCCTCCCTCTTGGGTGCCGTTTGATAGGGCCAGAGAGTATCTATCCCGAACGACACTCAGCACTGCTACCGCATCAGAGCTACCTAGGCCTAACCTACGTGGCCACTCTTCTTTGGTTATATTTACGTCTCATTCCCGGAGAACAGGGGCTGCATCGATCGCAGCGGCCGGCCACGGAGGGGGCGAAGAAGCTTCTCTATCGAGGGCTGTCGATGATCACACAGCATCTGGAGAACTTCCCCATGTGTGGATTCCCTCCTATTTTTGAATTTTTTCTGCGCACGATTTCCGACCAAGCCTTCTCGTTGCGCCACACTGTCGACTCATCGGATAGTTTTCCATTCGCACAGTGGGCCGAGGAGTTCAGACAGAAGACGACGGTGCTGATCCCAACATGGCCTGTATACGGATCCTTGGTATCAGCGATGGAATGCTGGGAGCAACCTTACCGTTTCGCTGGTGGCCAGCCTTCTGCATTTTCTGGAAACGCGCCTGTTCCCGTCATACCAGCAGCACCGCCTTTGACGAGCTCTTTGCTGCCTCCAGGCGGGTCCCGTGGGCCGGCTTCGCAGGAGCAAGGAAACTATGCCTCGTCCATTATGGGCATCAGTATCCCAGTGGACGCACAAGCCCTAACACCCAAGGATACAGCCATGGGAAATGCAGATCTAGCGATGATGGATGTTCCTATGCAGCAATCGATCATTCCTGACAAAGTCCCACCACGCAGTGCACCGGATGCCATGTATCCGCCAGGCCCGAATCAACCACAACCACAACCACACACCCCTGACACGACCGCTAATGCCATGATGACTGGCAAAGCTCCCGCAAGTCACCGGTCCGGTCCCACTGGAGATGCCGTATCATTCAACCCTGCTGGTACAGGTGACCTCGATGCGCTCTTCAAGGATCTGGCGTATCTGGACACGACCGAGTGGTCCAACAACCGCGAGGCTGGCCTCAAAGACTTTGGTTTCCTAGATGACAGTACTTTTCAGGCATTTTGTCATGACCCGGATCGCCTGGTCGAATCTCAAACGTTGGTTCATCCGCCATCGATCGCGGATATTTGGCCACCTCCGGGCTTCTTTCCGGAAACCTTTGAACAAACTCACGAGAAGCCGAAGAATGGCTGATGACTTTTGGTTGGATTGGGTCAAATCCAGTTCAGACCCTTAAACCAGCATCTCTGGGACTATAAGTTTACTGGACCCAATTGGGACATTCCAGTCTCGCCCATTGTCACGCCTCGTTTATGATCGAGCGAGCCTGGCTTGATGGGTAGCTTCCCACCGCCACATGGATGGCCGTTGATCATCCTATCCGTGTGCTTGCGGAGCAGGGTATTAGGTATGTTGATGCCATCGGAGATGACTACCCAGCCGAGGCCTCTCATCTCAGCTCAGCTCAGCCAAACCATTTATAGCACGTCTTCGAAGCACGTTGTTGACCCATCCATGTATCTATATACCCGCACTGACACATTGTCGTGCACCCGCAAGTTGTACTACAGAGCAATCAGTATACTACTCGACACTCGGCACTTACCTTATACCGCTTGAAGCACACACACGTAACAGCCACGGCGTCGATGACATCGAAATGGGATCTAGATGGTACCCAGGTGCGGGTGGTATTGAATACCACCATACGATTGATTATTCCGTTCATTTCAATTCATAAGGTCCGTATGTACTCCGTACAATGTAACACTACGGCCTCAGGCACAGTTCGAGCACAGTTCAGGCACACATACCGCGATCGATCCACGGTTTGCGCACCACTTTTTAACGTTCGAAACTTGAACTTGGAGTTGTTTCAATCCCAAAAAGAAAAAAGCCCTACCTCCACTTCAGAATGACATCGCCGTTTCCGGTCCCTAAAACCCCCTGGCGATCGCTGGATCACCTCCTGAACGTGACCGACCTTCCTCTCGATTCACAGTCGATCCTTACCCTGCACTTGGCCAAAAACCCGCAACCGATGACGCCAACCGTGGGGCAGCGGGTAATCTTGAGCTCCCGCGCCAGTCCCGTTGGCTTCTGTCCCGCGTTCTTGATGATCCATCTCCAGTGAACTACCCGTCGGCCTATCATTCTGTCTTTCCCTTGGCCTACGACCAAATCATCATTGGCGCCTGCTCTGCCGGGCCCATGGATCGTCGTGTTCTCACCACCGTGGAAAAGGGCGGGGAGTCGTCGTACCCGTTTGCTCTCGGTGATCGTCGACCCTTTTTTCACGTTTCATTACGCGCTGCCCTCTTGTCTTCTTTTTCCATGGCTTCATTCTTTTTCGTCCTTTACTGAACCTCTCATTCTTTTTACCCTTTCAGCTGTGATCATGTTCAGTTCTCCACGGCGATGGATTCTCATCGTCTCTCCGTTCCTTACCCTCACTCTAGTCTACTACCTCTTCCTCACCCCTAACACAAACCCCGTCGCTGTAAGCACGAATACAAACACCGAGCAGTGGACCCAGCCCGAGCAAAGCACCATTGTCCTCGAAGGGCAACATGCGTCTCCGGAGATCGAGAAGCAGGGCAAGGAATCCAAGACCTCGGAAGAGGACGAGGATCCCTGTGGGAAGCTGCGTCATGACTTGCAAGATGTTTTCGTAGTCTTGAAGACCGGTGCCACCGAAGCCCTTCAGAAGGTTCCCGTGCAGCTACGTACCGGCTTCAAGTGCGTTCCGAACTTCGTAGTCTTCTCCGACTACGAAGAGACTATCAACGGAGTGCGCACTTATGATGTCCTGAGCAATGTGACCGAACGGACCATGCGAAACGAGCCCGAGTTCGAGGTTTACCACCACCTTCAAAAGGTCGGTCGCCCGGGACTGACCGACGAGGACTTCGGCGATGACGAAAATGGACCTTTTGGCAAGGTCAACAACCCCGGATGGAAGCTGGACAAGTGGAAGTTCCTCCCCATGATTGACGGGGCGCTGGAGGCCATGCCCGATGCCAAGTGGTATATCTTCCTTGAGGCGGACACCTATATCGTCTGGCAGAATCTGGTCAACTGGCTGGCGCATCTTGACCACACCCGCAGCTACTATCTCGGCAGCCCGATGCAGATCGGTGACATTCTGTTCGGGTACGGTGGGGCAGGCATCATTCTCTCGCAGAGAGCGATGCAGCGTTTGCACAGCTACCGCATCCAGAACCAGGAGGAGCTGGAGGTCATGACTGCTAGTGAATGGGCCGGAGACTGTGTTCTCGCCCGAGCTCTCGAGGACATTCATATCCCCCTGACCTGGGCCTGGCCCATGATGATGACCTCCCGCCCATGGGAGATTGACCACTTCTCCGAGGGCTACGGCCGCCAGCCCTGGTGCTATCCGATCGTCTCATACCACCACATGAACCCTCGTGATATCGAGGAGATGTGGCGGTTCGAAAGGGGCTTTTTCAAAAGCGGCAAGAATGCTCTCATGCTTCACGCTGATGTCTACCGGGCGTTCATCCACAACAGCTCCCTTGCCGAGCGTGAAGATTGGGATAATCTGTCCCCAGCCAACATTGACTTTGATCCTCCCACGACTCCTTCAGCCGAGGCGTGTGCCGATGCTTGTTCGCAGAACTCGGAATGTCTCCAGTTTTCCTTTAACCATGAGGAGCAGACCTGCAAACACGCGTCCACCACTTTTGCCGGTGTCGCCGCCAACGGTACCTACTCCGGCTGGATGACCCACCGCGTCCAGCGGCTCCTGAATGCCTTCCAGTCCTCATGTCCGCAGGTCGAGTACATCTTCGATTGAGCCTTTTCCTTCTCTGAAGCCTATTCTTTGAGCGCATTTTTCATTGGAACTGTATAAATTCCCTTCTCTGCACATAGTTGTTGTCCTTTCGAGGGTGAAAAGACGACGAGAGATCATCGGCAAGGCGTTATTTTGAAATCTCTTCATTCCATTTACCTGCTGAGCAGACACTGGACCGTTCGCTTGCACTCGCTTGCATCTATCAACATTACTGAACTCGAGCCAAGAAGCCGGGAAGCCTCCGGGGCTCATTCGAAAGTCTTAACGACTATCGATGTTCAACTCTACAATTGGACAATACCGAGTCAATCTGAACCTGGTTGTATGTACGTTTGTTTACTACATAGATAAAGAAAGTATCTTTACAAAAAAGCAAAGTCAGCCATCATGGTTATCTGTCGTTTACGCATTCCCTTCATCGGATCTCATGCAGTGCCTGATGCCTGCGACTGCTTGCGTCGCTCGACTAGCAGCACCGGCGTGATAGTCAGGACGACCGCAGTGCAGACGACGATGGCCTGGATCCCAAATACCACACCCAGACCGTTGCGCACAATCCACTCAGGCTGGAAGTATCCCACAGCAAAGCCACCGCAGGTGCGCCACATGTTCAGAATGGCGGACACGCAGGTGGACTGATCGGGGTATTTTTCCAGCGCGTAGGCTGTGATTGCCCTATGGTAGGAGTTAGATGGCTGCTCCGAGTATCGACAAGGTCAAAGATCGAACTTACACAATTGTGGCCACCATACCGATATTCACCATGATCCAGCCAAAGGCCAGTCCGATCCAGTGCTTGCCAAAGTTCATCGTCAGGCCGTACGTGAGCAGACCGCAGGCCATGCTACTGATGGGGAACCACACGCCGTGCAGACGTAGCTCGGTTCGCCAGTCGGCACTGTGGCGACGGTAGATCCATTCATTGAAGAAGTGACCGAACCCCCAACCTGGAAGGGAGTGAGACTCGAAGTAGAAAATAAGCCAGTCCCGAACTTACCACAGAGTGCACCGATAACACCGGCAAAGCGCATAGACGATGCATCGATCGTGTCGAAGAGATAAGGCGGGCTGTGCAGGAACGTGTCGATGGTCGTGGTGATGCCTGCAGCCTGTCAGCACGAGCTATTGGATTTTAAATCGGACTTACCAATTGGCCAGGTGAACGTCACCAGGACGGCGAAACCTGTGGATATCCCTGGTCAGTCCCTATAATGCGACAATTCCAGGAAGTTGCCCACCCGTCATCAGCAATGGAAACTTGAATACATAGACGATGAGTTTCCGACACCAGTATCCCAGCGTGGATAGCTTGGGTAGTTTGGTGTTTCCGATACCAAAGTATGCTCCAAATCGCGAGGGAGGGGTCTTTTCCGGTGCGTAGTATGTCTCTCGGCCAAAGGCGAGAACCATGGATGTCGACACGCCGTATATGGCTGTTAAGACACCGAAAGAATCACGCCAGTTCGTGCCTGCGCCAATATAGCCCGCTATTGCAGGCCCGAGGAATGGACCAACCAGGAAAGTGGTGCCCCTGCTCTGCGTCAGTCTGCGGAATACGAGTATACGAGTATACGAGTCGATTGCACACTCACCAAATGTTGATCATGCGTGGCCATTCTGGAAAGTGTCAGCGGCAAATATATCCACCCCGGGCAATATCACATACCATGCGGCCTGTACATGTCATGGATTATAGGCAACCCGATCACCTGCGGCACGGTACCGAACAGGCCCTGTAGCGAGCGAAAGACCGTAAAGGTCGAGTAGTCGTTAGAGAGGGTGGCACCTAAGACCATAAACATCGTGATCACCTGCGGCCAGAGCCAGACGGGATAACTGGAGAGAATGCAGCAGTTAGCTGGCCTGATCCCGGTCATGATACTTTCGGAACAATATCTACCGGCCATAAGTTTCAATAAGTGGAACGGCAAAGATACCACCGAACCCCTGCAGCAGAATACCATAGTTCATGCTCGTGGCCGAGTGGTCAACCGTGATCTTCCAGTCCATGGCCTGCTGTGTGACCAGTGTCGACCCCCAGACCATTGCGCTGGGAAGAGTCAGTTTGGACAATCAGACAACTTGAAGGAACGTGCAGTACCCATCAGCAAGGAGCGAGCTTGACATGAGCGAGACGAAGAGCAGAGACTTGCGCGTGGTGCTCCAATTCTGCGGATTTCCAAGGTCCATGACATCTTCTTTGGAGTCAAGAGTCTCACGAGACTGCGATAGACTGGCAGTGCCGTCCATCTCACGGGTGTCCTCGAACGGGCACGGTTTTTCCATTGCATCAAGGCAGGAATAGGCAAGGGGAATGCTAGAGAATGAGAGAGACTATTGATAAGGGTAGAGATCGGTTTTATGCAAAGGTCAAAGTTCTAGAACGACCACATGGCTTCAGTGATAAATTTACGTCTCGCGTGTCTTATGTCGCGCAGCCGAGGAATTCTGGCAGATTAGAGGTCTCCGATAGACCTGTCTCCCAGTCTTTCATACTTTCTCATACTTCCATACTTTCAGGGGATCCGAGGATACGAGTTCTCCACTTAGCCCTAATTCGAGGTCCACTTGTCCGGTTCCCCCAGGTCCACTTCCTCTCCAATCTCGATTCATCGCGCACATCCCCTGCACTTCTACAATTCTAGCTTTTTTTGGTGTTGGAGTTTGTCACCCTAGTCGATCTGTAGTTATGGATTAGTGGATCCCACAAGATCCCCATGTCTCGCTCTGAAATCTGGGTTTTCGGCTCATTGACTCGTCATAATTGCCGATCGGCAGAGCTAAAAGCGTGCGATGCCCCTTGCTGATGCATGGCCGTGTGATTTGTTCGATCCTTGGCCTTTGAAGGGTTGCGACCACTCACATTGGTGGAAGCCTGGGCGTCAGCCTCTTTATTCGTTCTAATTTGTGAATGCATCGACTATGAGGTGGTCGTCCATGCGTAGTAAATGACGCTAACTTGGGAACTCCGGCATCCCCCTTCAATCTGCAAACAAATAATAATAGACTGATTCCGTGTTCAGCTCAGAGAGGCCCTGCATATTTCAATTCATCCCGAGTATGTCTTTACTACAACGCTTGACCAACTTGTTCAGCCGACCAAAGTCCGCCCCTACGATGCCGCCGGGGGCAGCATTGGCGGCGACGGTGACTGCGGTGAGTTGGCTTGATTTGGACATATAACATGGATTGATGATGTGATAGCCGGCTTCGTTGGGATTCGTCCCTGTCGCGGTCCATTTTAAGCTATTCGACATGTTAGTGCAGCATGGAGGACCAGCGACCGCGGAACAAGTGGCCAACGCGGCCAACCAGCTCATTCGAGGAAAAGAGCCTGAAATCAGTACGTGGTGTATATGCAGGGTAGTACAAGTTGCTAACGGTGCCAGGTACCCTACTTGCCGGTATGCACATGGGAGAGATGGTGAGACGAGATATTGAGATACTGACCAACTATCCCGTACAGCGGATACACTCTACATCATGGCTGGACTGGGCCTGGTGGAGCGCGTGGACGAGAACAGTTTCAATGCAAATGCCATCACCCGGCACATGGTTGCCATGCCCTCGGCCCAGCACGGCGCCGTGCACTTGTGCGTTGGTATTTTCTTTCCTGTCTGATCAGCCACTGACGAGCGTAGCACTACTGAAGGAATGATGGCTGGCGCATTCCTCATGAAGAAACTGCAGGATACCAACTTTGCGTACCCTTTCAATGAGGCTGATGGCCCTATGCAGTATGCCTACAAATTAATGGGCAAACCCGAGCTGGCCCAGCAGCACACGTACTCTATTATGGAGTCTCAGGGACGCATGGATAGCTTCAACCAGTTTATGGTAGGCAAGTTCCTCAAGTTTGGTACTTTTCCCGAGCGCGTCACCTCGCTGGGATACGACCTGCGCGATGCACTTAGTCAACCGGGCACCGTGGCCATGGTCGACATTGGCGGTGGACGAGGAGAGCTTCTTCTCGAGGTCCAAGCCGCGTATCCGCATCTCGGACGTGAGACTCTGGTGGTGCAGGAATTTAATACAGAAATTGACGACATCCCCGGGGTACATTTGATGGAGTGGAACTACAAGACGAGTGCGGAGCAGCCGATTCAGGGCGCGCGGATTTACTCACTCCAGCATATCCTTCACAACCTGCCGGATCTAGAAGCGGTGGCTTTGCTCCAAAAGATATCCCGAGCCATGGCCGCCACATCGCGACTGTTGATCATCGAATACGCGAAGAACATGACCTATACTTCGCTACATGCCAGCATGATTGCACTATACGGGGGCCGTGAGCGCAGTGCATCCGAGTGGCGGCAGCTGGCCAGTGTCTCAGGGCTACGAGTTACCTTTGAACAGTATGTGAGCGCGGGCGAATCGCTAGTAGAGATGCGCCGAGCGGATTGAGTTGGTGGAGGATTCTGAGTTAGAATCGGCTACTTTTTTTGCCCTAAAGGTAGAAGTACATGTGTACCTTCCGGTATAGATAATACAGAGATAAAAGTACAAAACCAACTATAAAAAAGCAATGGTTCGTAAGAGATCGATGATCGGTCACATCCGGGAATCCAATATCCGATCGTCCGTCTTTAGCTCGTCACATCTCGATCCACTTTACCTGTGATTTCCGATCTGCCGTATGTACAATCACTCCACTATTTGATGCATCATGCATCCTTTTGCTTTACTCTATTTGTCTATTCCCGAATTCCCGGGCCCATCTATTGAATTGAACCTTTCGCTTCGTCACATCCCTTGCGTGGTGCCGCATGGGCATTGCATGGGGACCCTCCACATTGGAATGCGGCCACGACACAATGGAAAGGGCCATCCTTGGCGTGGAGACGACGGCAATGTGTCGAATCCTTCGAGGAGGGTCATCACCAGGACCCCAGCAGGGTTCCAGGAATAGCCCTAGCCCGCATGGTTCTGCGAAAAGGGCCCATCACTACAGAGTCATTCGTGATATTGAGTTTCGGATCCTATGCCCCAGTTCCTAGCCCTGCATCCCTTGTTCGCTTGCTCACTTCAGGGTCTGGCCTGTAAAGCACTCATTTCTCCAGTCTCCAGAGTATATCGTTAGATTTGTTTCCGGTGACTTCGGATGATCTGATAGATCTGTGCGTTTGGATGTATACCTTTCGCCCATCTTTCTATTTGAGTTGTATGCTCCCCTATGTGATCTTAACTTCCAAAGCCCTCCATCATTTCCCCCCTGCCCTTGCATTCCTCCACTATGGATATCCCGAGGCCCAAGGAAGGGGACGTCGACATTGGTGAGTCGCGTGCTGCTCCGCACTATTTTCATGCCACTGACAGCTTCTTTGAGGCACGGCCACGTTCGATGCCTGCTGGGTAGGCCAAATTGATCTCCCGTAGCTGCAGCCGCTGATCATCTATGTATAGGTCCTGACAGCCATTGCGGGTGTCGCACTGCTGTTTCGATATGCAGTCAAGGCGTGGGTGCGCTGGGCTTTGCCCCAAGTCACTGCCCCCGGACGTGTCTGGGGCGTTGAAGATCTCTTTTTCCTGGTCGCCTATGGCTTCGATCTGACGCATATGGCTATGATCCAGATGAGGTAAGATTAGTTTCTATCTTTTCTCTTCTTTGCAATATCCTATGCTAACTATCTCCAGCTCCAACTGGGGCTTGGGTCGGCATTTCTTCTACTTAAACGCCACCGAACGCTTTCATGCGATGAAGTGGGATTTTATATCCCAGCCCATCGCTGTAGCCTCAGCCATGGTATCCCGTACTGGCATGATGTGGTTCTTGCTGACCTGTTTTGCGGCGAGCGATAAGAAGATCCGGGTCTCGATCATCGTCTGTGCTGTGGTCCAGGTCGTCGCCAACATGATCACCATCGTGCAGATCATTGTCCAGTGTGGTCCGAATCCGTACCGTGCGGTAGGCTTTATCCTCGTTCCTGTCGATCGTAGGCTGACCTTCTAGGCCGATCGTGTTCAATACTTCCACTACATGTGGACTCCTCTGCCTGGAGACAATTCGGTTGTCTGCCAGTCGCCCTCGGTTCAGACCACCGTGGGCTTCGTACAAGGGGGTATGTCGATATGCTGTTAAATCTGGACCTAACTAACTCGACCCAGGCTTCAATACCATTATTGATTTCTTCCTGGCTGGTGTCGCTGCGGTGGAGCTGTGGCAATTCTTCCTTCGAACTCTGAATCGTGAGCACCATGTGTCGTTCTGGTCTCAATTCCGCAAGATCAACAGCACCGTTCGATCGCGTAGGATCTGGCAGACGCTGACTTTGTGTGGTCCATTAATTCTCTCGGGCGCTGCCTCCATAGTCAAGACCTACGTATGTATTCGATACCTTTATCTCAGTTTCCTAGCTAACCACAACGTCCCATAGAAACTCAAATCTCTGGGCGACCGATTAGACTTTACCTATAATATCGTCACTTTTATCCTCTGGGTGAAGTCAGTCTTGTTGCTTTTTGAAATCCCGAGTTCGTGTCTGACTCGCTACAGAATCGAAAACTATAGCATCCTCCTTGCCTCGTGTGCACCCGTCGCCCGGTTGTTCTTCCGTGCCTTTGTCGACTCCCGCCGTGACGGCCGCCTGGCTGGCTATTGGTCCAAGTCACCGTCAAATAACGGCGGGAACAGTGATCACTCTAACGACATGGAGCTGAAGCGCCGCCGCAAAGATCAGTGGATGGACTCGGCGACGATGAGCAACTGGGACGAGGAAAACCCCATGCCAAACTGGGTTAACAACGAGCGCTCTGAGAGCCGAATCTCAAAGGCTCAACATCCTGAGAATCCGGGTGATGGGGTCACGGTTAAAACGGATATCATTGTGCAGGTGGATGATGGCCGGTCCACGTCGTCGGGTGGTGCACGGCTTTTGCCCGACGGTGGTGAACCCTCTCAGGGCAATGAGTACCGACGATCGGGTTAACGGATGATGCACGCTATGATGCGATATGTATAGCCCGGAATGGACGTATATAATGTAGAGGTGATTTGCCGAGGGTTTGTTGATGGGTATAGGTAGACACGATGTAACCACCACGCTGGGAAGTCTCACATGACATAACTCAGTTCTTCTATACGATCAATGATCTACCATGTTTCGTCTCCACCTATTTCCGCCCAAGTTCTATGTAACTTACAACTAGTTAGTTGACGAAGTTAGATCTCCAGGGCAATGACATAATCACAATCTCCACGTGATGATAACCCGGCGTCATCCATCAACGAGCATCGACCATGTCAACTGCACATGGCTCTACCGACGATCAAGAGCAAGGCATTTCCCTACCGGAGGGGCTCCGATGTCTCCGAAAATGATTTCTTTGATATTGCCGATGAGCCCCTGCTGGCCATGTTCAAGCGCCAGCTTCGGCGCGTCCGCACATGGGTGATACTCGCGCTGTTCATTATGTTTATGATGTGGCGTCGTCGAGAAAAGCAGCCGCCATCTCTGACCCCACACATACATTACGATGAAGTCGATTGGTCGCGATTTGCCTATACTACATACGCGACCTCTGAGACGTACCTGTGCAATGCTGTGATGCTCTTCGAGGCCCTGCAGCGGTTCGGATCTCGGGCGGAGCGCGTGCTGTTCTACCCGCAGGAGTGGGATCTGGTTGTGGAGAATGAATTTGATCGCATTAGCCAGCTGCTGGTTATGGCGAAAGATGAATACAAGGTGCTGCTACGCCCAGTGATCATCGAGGGGATTCAGACGGACGGAGAAGGTGCGCGAAGTTCGCAACCCTGCGTGCGGTAGACCAATTCTGACCATGCCAAATGAAATAGAAGCCTCCGAAGCCTCCTGGGATACCAGCACCGCCAAATTGTCTGCCTTTGGCGCGGTTGAATATGACCGCGTGATTCACCTCGACTCCGACATCACCCTCCTGCAGCACATGGACGAGCTGTTCTTCCTCCCTGCCACTACCATCGCCATGCCCCGCGCATATTGGTTATTGCCGCAGACCAAGACCCTCTCGTCGCTATTAGCCGTGATCGAGCCATCTTACCGCGAGTACACCGCCCTGACCAATATCATCAAGCCAGTCCAGGCTGGTCAGATTCAGCTGAATTTGACCGATACCAGGTACGACATGGAATTGTTGAATGATCGGTACGGTGACAGTGCATTGATTCTCCCCCATCGACCGTATGGTCTCATCTCGGGGGAGTTCCGCACCAAGAGCCATTGGAAATACCTAGGCAACGACCACGAGGCATGGAATCCCGACCTGGCCCTGTCCGAAGCAAAATTCGTGCACTTTTCCGACTGGCCGCTGCCCAAGCCGTGGGTCATGTGGCCACAGGAAATGCTAGCAAAGGTGCAGCCCGCCTGTGACAATGATCCAGGGACGCCGAACGAGAGTGGGTGCCGTGACCGAGAGGTGTGGAGGAAACTCTACGATGATTTCCGGCGACAAAGAAAGGTACGCGTCACGCGCATGGTTTATTTCATTTGCTAACTCATTCCAGGATATCTGCAAGCTATTGAGTTATCCGGCTCCTGTATAACCGGGTTTTGGGGTTCACTCTAGGATTGTATAGTACTGAGACTTGGCAATCGAGGCATTGGCGTACCAGGTGTTTTCATTTCGGGGCATATTCGATATTCGATATCTGGCCATAGATCCAACTGTACATCAACTGATAAAGGTACATGATGAACTTGCTCGACTCGATGAGTTGGTATAATACTGTAGGATGTATTGTATGGAATCTATAATTCCGGTGTCATAGACAGTGGGATATTGAATGGGAAAAAAAGATGGGGAAAAGAGAGAAGAAACACACATAATCTCCCATGCAGGTATCGCCATGAATCACGCATATCCCATCCCCTTCCTCCACCACATCCATACCCCCCTCCTCTCCATGCAACTCCCAAACTCCTTCACGCTCTCGACCTCCGACAATCCCACACGCTCCTTCGTGGACTGGTCCGTCGCTTCATGCACCAGCAGCCCCGGCCTCGTCACCAGCTGAAAATCCTTATAGCGAAGCTTGCGAACTTCCCCAACCCATGACTCGACCCGCGACTGGTCCTGACCCTCGACGTACATGATGCCCGGGCAGCCGCCGGATCGAAGGAGCACGAAGCATTGGTGCGCGTCGGCGGCACGTTTGAGTGCAGCCACTTTTTTGCGCGAGGTGATGTGGTGTGTGCGGATTAGGGCATTGTAGAGCATTGTTCTAGGGTTGGGCGAGCATTGCTTGTGCAGAGATGATTGCAGCGTCAACGCGGTAGATCCCTCCTAGGCTGCTTCAAGAATAACTAGTTAGTTAACTTTAAGTTAACTAGACGAGGCATATACATGATGACTAATATGCGCCTAACTAACGTGAATAACCACCGAGTGGGACACCCCAAAATCACATAGTAAATGCAAAAAATTATATCAACAACTATAACTTCGTTTTGCTTCATTATTGGTCTACTAGTGCTTTTTAGTATCATAAATAATATTATATTGGTGCCGATGTCTATGTCAATGCCGTTTCTGCCAATACCAAAAATTTTATAAATTACTCTACATAAAGTAGCTAAATATATATATCAGGAGCTACCAACAATTTTAACCTCGATCAATGCATAAGGGTTACCATAAACAGTGCTAACCTACAATAAGACCCTATAAATAGTTATTGTTGTCGAGATATAAAGTTATCTTATCATATTTACTATATGTTTTGGGGTGTCCTACTCGGTAGTGATTCACGTTAACTATTAGTTAACCGACTAGTTAGTTAGTTACACCGTCAAACCGATATATAGTATATTGTTTTATCCGATCTAGTTTTGGTTTATAGGGCGGTAGAAACTCGATGATCATGACTACACCTTTTTATCTCAGATCGTGCTAATCTTGAAATACTCCGTGTATACATCTCCGACGCGTTCTACACCGCAAGTTGACTCGGTCTAGAATCAAACAGTTATAGATGCAGCTAGGGTGACCGTACTATGTAGTACAGAAGGTACCATCGACTAGCCCGTTGAGAACCAACTTCGCTCTTTTCCCCCGGATTAAGTATCCTGGAAAAAGAAAACAAGTGACAGCTTTCACGATTGACGAGTCCAGGCAGTTGCATTCTTATCAGTCATAGCATATGCACATCCTTCCATCAGAACTATACGCAGAGTCGGAGTCGGAGTCGGAGTCAGTGTTCCATATCGCATCACAGCAATTGAAAACAGAGTTGACGAGCTAACCGCCGCATATGTCGCCTCTAATGCACTCAAAAACTCGGGGTCGACTCCGCCTGGTCCGATCTGGAATTTAGTGAGCTCTCTATATCCATTTGGCCTTCCTTGCTTAGCTGTCATATGTCTCATCGTCATAAGTTTCCCCTATCCATAGGGTGTTCTTCTTCTCTCTATTCCACCAATTTCGCAGCGTGCCATCACGATGCAAAAATTACACACTGAGTGTATTACCTGGGAAGCGGACTACAATTTGGAGAGCGAAATTACTTTTTCCGTCCGCTATAGCAACGCTGCTTTCGCATCTGCTGCGACCCACAGATCCTCGCCGCCTCGCCTCCTGTCTTGGAACAGCATCATAGGTCGTTGGAAATCCTATATAAGGATGACGTAGGTGATGAATACTGTGAATTGATGGAACGTCTTAGAAAGCCATCTGAGGAAGTTATGACTTAGATGGCACCAAATCCAACAGTAGAGTCATCGTCTGCATACTTATCTCTACCCACCGTGGTTCATTCTCGAGGTAAAGGTAGCTAAGGGTAGTAGTCATATTCAGCCACATTTTAAGGTGGCCCTCTTACGACAAGAGTTCCTACGTCCGGGTGATTATGTAGACAACGAGTTCCTTCAACCGTACTTGTCCCCGCTGCTTAACTCGAAACTCAACAAATACTCGTATCGTCAAGTATAGGGTCTGGCTCAAACATCGCATTTGGTTCTATCTAAGGTCCTTGTGGATAATAATAAGTACTTCTTCAAACTTTGGAGGTTAGGTCGAGTATATGGATACCACGAGCTACAGGCATATAGGAAGATACTCATGGACACTGAGGCAAGCCCGCCACTTTTTGCCGATATACGTATCTGTTACCTTCGCGGTCTGATTATCGTCAGCGACGAGGATTTCTTCAACACTATCCCCTCGATAGCGATGAAGGGGACTACCCTGGGACACGTTTGGTCGGACTATTTCTTACCTATATCGAGAATAAAGGCACTCTAACCAGCATACCTCGCGCCCGGTTTATTGGACATGCAGCTGCCCATGCCTGACAATACGATAATTAACATATTCTACTTTCTTACATGGTCAGAAGAAACCGAACCAAATAGACGGGGTAACGCTATCTAGCGTTGTACATTTACTATAATATGGCATCAACCTAGCCTCATAAACCACAAAAATCTCCCGCATGAAGGCAGTCGCCATATAAGACTTAGTAGGCATATCGGAAAGAAGGATTCTCCCTATCAGTAAGCCCAGCCCACTTCATTTCATCCATCATAGATGCATTCACGTGCCCCTGGGTCTGATCTCGGTGCCGGTTCTGCCAGAAATAGTAGAGGAACAGCACCACGGATAGAACAGCCGCTGCAGACTGTGTGGTAAGGACGGCGATCTTGGCTGGTCGATACTCTGTGCATCTCTGGCTAGGAAGGTTTGTGGGCCGATGATATTACCGACGGAGAAAGACCCGGCGACGAGGGCACTAGTAAAGGCACGTTTAGTGTGACCCGCGCAATTGGTCATGGTCCACTGGTAGGTTATGGGTAGGGTTGCCACAATGGCGTTGACGAGATAGATACCGACGAGCACCCCGGCTGTGTTGCTTTTTGGGAGGAAAGATAGTAGACCTCCGCCGATAATCCCAGGGATAGTACACAGAACATTCCAAGCCCAGCGGTGTGATGTCTTCCGGATACCGTATCCGACTAGTAGAGTAAAGAATATGCTGATGATACCCGAGGGTGTATTGAGAAGGGCTGCGGTAGGACCCGAAAAGCCAAAACCGGCAATCAGAGTCGAGGAATAGGTAGTCACAACACCACTCGACACAGACAGCTAAACCACGAATTAGTCTATATCAATGAGTCAAGGGGTACGGTCTTACTAGCATGGTCGTCAGAGTCAGTAACCACAGCTGCACGTCAAACACAGACTCCCCAATCTGTTTCAAGTTAAGGGTTGCACTCCAGACACCCGTCTGGTTCTCGCCGACGTGACGTAGGAGAGCTACCTTTTCGCTTTCAGACAGCCATTTAGCTTTGATGGGAGTGTCCGGAATGAAGAAAAAGGTCAGCGTGCCCACCACGGCAGTGACCAGGCCGAGCACCAGGAACATGATACGCCAACCATCGAGAAATGCACGGTGGACATGTTGAAAAGAGAAGGAGATAATTCCGCCGAGAATATGGGCGACCCCAAGGCCCATGTACCAAAAGGTAAAGCGTGGTGCTTGTTCACTTCGGGTGTAGTACTGGCTACTGATGAGCATCAAGGATGGGCCAATGGTTGCCTCGAAGATACCGAGAAATACTCGCGCGGCCAGCAGACTGCGATAGTTACGAGCACCGGCTGAAGCAGCGGCAGCGACACCCCAGAGGAAGACGTTGCCTCCGAGCCATTTTGCCGCAGGGACTTTCTGTAAACAGTAGACCGTAGACTCAATTAGCTGAAATTCAACATGGAGTGTGGAGAAAGAGATTTAGACACCATTGGGAACTTCAGCGATCAAGTAAGCGATAGAGAACCATGTGGCCGTGTTGGAGAACTCGTTGCCGGCAAGTCTCAGGTCTCTTTTGATTCCCATCACGGCTGCATACTGTGCGTGTTAACGGGCTAAGGAAGTTTCGACCCTGAAGTGAACACTCACGTTGAGCATGACTTTATCTAGAAATTGCAGTCCGTAGCAGCAAAACATGTACGGCATCAAGCGCCGATCAATTTTGCGGCGCAGTGCTTTAAGATCAACATTCGCCATTTCATCCCGGTGGCCCTCGAGATACACAATCGCATCGTCCTGTGCTACCACCACCTGGGGCACTGCCGGCTGCTTTTCTCCCATTCCGTTCATTTGATAGAAAGCAGTTTGAGATGAAGAAAAGGTGGTGGAAGAGCAGGATAAAAGGAATAATAAAGAAGGGGTAGTCACGGCCTTTAACACAGTGTCACGTCTACTCGACTAATCAGAACCGTGCAAACTGGGAAAGTTGGAAACTTTGTTAGAAGTTACATCGAGGTTAGTTCTGCCTCGAGACTAAATGAACTAATCGGAATCTTCTTTTCTCGTGAATCTTTTCTTATCCGTTCGGTCAAGCAAAGGGGTTTGTGGTAATAGAATAAGGAAAAGGAAGAGATAAATCAGTACGATGTAATGATCTATATTTATATTTATATTATTTATATTTATACCGTATTTAGCTAGTTATATCGTATTCCATGACTCGTGGCAGCGCGAGTGCTTTGAACGGATAGGGAGTTATACATGGGATGGTACATGGGACGTTCCAAGCCCAACCATATGATGTTTTGCGAATACCGTATCCGATCAGCAGAGCATCTCGATTACTGGCAGAGACAAATTATCAAGTACCGGGAATATGATGCCTCTTCCAGTCCGATCCTAGCAAGTCTAGAGAGCGCCCATCGATGGCTCTTTCAACCCGCAGATCGGATACTGACATTCTATGGGTGATGACCGCATATGAGACTGATGAACTTGTCCAGACGGATCTAATATTCTATGATCATGATAAGAGAAAGTGGTCTGTCAAAATGGAAGCCAGCAAGGTCTAGCTATCCATCCGTCCCCAACGGGTCATAGGCCTGCCTCAAAGTGTATCAATTGAGATTCCGATTCCCTTGATCCTATTGAATTCCTTCACTGCTTTATTTCCCTCCTATAGCCGCTTTCATTGCGACGGGCGCACACTATGAAAACTGGGTGGTCCTTAGGATTTTGGCCCCAGCATATCAACTTCGGCACCTGAATCCCTTGTGGACGTGGCCTTTAGCTTCGGCTTAGGAAAAGCCTTATCGGTCTTCTTCAGCGATTTCGGGGTTTGCGGTGAACGGCGGGAGGATGTTTATTTGCGGGAATCTATAACCTTGCGGTGTCTTCTGGAGTTTATACGGACCACTTGAGCACCGAAGTCATCAGCTGGACCTTTTACTTGCCCTCCAAAAGGTCTCTCGCCTTACAAATATTACCAATATTTTCCCTCTATGGTTAGTAAGATACAGAAAAGAGTTATATTGCATTTATTTGAGTCGCTTCTTAGTCCTATTGAGAGTTAGAGTAGCATTCTTTTCGCCGGTTTACTTATCCCGGCAAACTATATACGGCAGGCTAGGTCCTCTGTGGCTATCTCTATAGGGATGCGGGAGAACCGTAGCATACTTCGGGAATACCATATCCATCCGTTCGTGGGACAAAGGGAAAGCGTACCTCTCCGTTAGTGGAACATATAAGTTCCAAGTTTTATATTGTGGGCCTCCGAGGACTAGTATCAAACCTATACAGGCGCTGTTATCGGCTATCGAGGGAAAATATGTTATACTAGTTTATCGATGATCGGTATAGCTAGAATTGCCTAGGTTTAGTAGTAGTGTATTTATGCTCTACAATTGTCCCTCTGCTTGCTATTAATACCCTAGTAACGTATTGCGTACTATTCGTAGTAGTATATAGGAAGAACGAAGATATAGGATAAAAGAGGGGAGAGAAATAAGAGAGGGTATCATATAATAGGTCCTTAGTACCTGATTAGAATATCTATATATCTAGCTATGCTCTTAATCATATAGTTACGTTATACATATATATGTCGTGACAATTACTATATTTTCTAGGATAGCTATAAGAAATAGTAATATAATTTAATCCAACTCAAAATCGTAAAGTATAAAAGCTAACGAGAAATTTCAGTATTATTTATTACTATAACTATATTAGCATTAGCAATTTACTATAATAGATATCTTTTATTACTTTATCTATAAATTTATATTATATAATTTATATAGATCGTCTTTAAAAAGAAAGAATAGATATATAAAACTATAATATATTTAAGTGCTAATAATCGAATATTTCTTAACTAAATATAGGCACAAGAAAAGTATTAATATATTTAGAGTATTTTAGCTAAAAGATAGCCTACTATGTTTTATATAGTTGTAAAAAAAAATTAAAAAAAAATTTAAGAGATAAACTAGAAAAAGGATAAATTTTCTTTTGTATAGCTTTTTATATGAAATATATCGATAGTACGATAGTCTACGAAACTAGACGTTATTGCTACCTTTTATAAGATCTATATCTATAGTAGTGTTCGATTAGTTTGAAACACCCCCTTTAACCGTCTTACCCTACCGCCTACCATATTGGCTAACCGCTCCTAAATACGGTCTAGCGCGCTAATAGCTCGCGCCTAGTGAGTAGGGCGCGAAGGCACGGTTAGCATGGTTTCTAGTGGCAGAAAATTATGTAATCCATAGGGGGTTTTCAAACTAATCGAACGCCACTATACCTTAACGACAAATAGAAAATAGCATTCCGGACGTAGCATAGACTATTCGAATAGAATATTACACTCTTCTGTCTATCTAAAGCGCCTACAACTTTCTAACGACATATTAATTAAGTCCTGTAGGAATATCTAGACGACTTTATATTGGCTAAAATATATTATAGATAATTAATTTTATTTTAATCATATTTCTATAATGTATTTTATAGACTTTATAGTTATATTTTAAACGAGGATTAAAAAGCAAATTATAAATTATTTATTGTAGAGGAGACTAAATAATCATTATAATATTTAGACTTATAGATATTAGTAAGTTCTATCCTCTATCAAAGGTTATATCTTATACCTAGGTATATTATTCTACTATTATATTAGTTATATAGATTGCATTAGAAAGGACATAGTTTTTATGTAGTTTTTAAATTTTTCTAGGTTTTTCTTACTAAGTAAACCTTTTCTTAAGCAGAAGTCCCTATTTGTCGTAGATAAATTGTCCTAGATAAATTTCCCTAATAAATATCGGATTTTATAATAGACTTATTATCCTATATATAGCAAAACCTAAGACCCCTACTAAGGCTCCTAGAGTTTTCCTAGTTAGTAAGCAAAGTTTTAACCTATAGCAAAAATATCTTTAGCCTATAGGCTATAGCTTCTTCCTCCCTTTACTACGTTAGCCTATCGACTAAGGTATAAATAATTCCGTATTACTACTATCCTATACTATTAGCCTCTATAGACCTAAGTCGTAATTAGATACTTATAGCCTTTTCCTCTTTTATTCCCCTCCCTAAAATAGCTAATTTATTGTTAGTAATCGTAATTATATAGTCGTTATTATTAATATTTATTATACTTATAGTATTATTAATATCTAATATAGTATCTATATATCTAGTTAGTACTTCGCTATAATAGCTATACCCTATATATACTAGTTATCTACTTTAATCTTTATATTAGTAAGAACTATAATACTATTAATATAGAGATTTATTAATAGTAGAGTAATCTCACGATATTATATCTCTCTAAGATTCCTACGTATAATCGATAGATATATTATAGATAGAAATAGCTTTAGTTCTATATTAAGATAATCGATACTCTTATTAATAAGGAATATACTTATTATTATAACTATAGCTCTCTTAAGAAACTTCTACCTTTTTTCTTTATATAGTAATTAAGAAAAAGTAAGGCCCTAAATTAGTAATATTAGTATTTAGACCTTTAATATTAGTCTTAAAAAAGCTACTAATTATATTAGTAGGTAGTACTATAATATATACTATATACGATAGAGATATATAAATCGATAAAACTATATTAACTTAAGATATCGATAAATATAAGAGTAATAGAAGTAAGAGAAATAGAAAACTAAGGACTAATATAAGGAGAGATATTATATAGCAATCTAGTCCTATTATTATGATAGGTAGAGTAGTATAAATATAAGTAGATAATAAATAATAATCTAATTAATAGAAGAATTTAAAATAATTATTACTATTAAGATATAAAAATATCTTCGAAACCTAACTATATATATATAAAGTAGTTAGATATAGTTATATAATTATATATATTTATTATATTTTATTCTTAACCTATAATACCTCTTAATATATAATATTTATAGTTATATAAGTAGTTTATATAGATAACTATAGAAATAATAAAACTAATAGATTTATAATATCTATTATATATAAAAATACTATATATAACTAACTATAACTAAAAATAATCTATCGAAGATCTACTTCTATATAAAATAATAACTATCCCTAAGTCTTATTAATTATTATCGTAAATACTAAATAAATTAGAACCTTAGAATCTATCGATATCTTAGGTAGAAAAAAAGTTATAATCTGAGCTTAATAATATAACTTAAAAAAATAAGTAAAATTTACTATTAAAAGATCTTTTTATAATCCGAGTCTTAATAATATATTAGCCTATCTTTATTATAATTAGCTATATACTATTTATTAGCTTTTAGTAAAGATCTATATTCTATAGTAATATAATTAAGGTTTTTAGCTTTAGTTTTAAGTAAGTTAGGAATAAATCTAATAGATTTTAAGAGTATAGAAACTCTAATATAAATATTTTAGTACTAATACTATTACTATTAATATCTATCTAATCTATAGTAAAAACCCCTATTATATCTCTTAGTAATTTATTAAATAACTTATTATTAATATTAGCTATATTATAATTCGTTACTATAAGAATAGCTTAAGCTTTCGAAGAATTCTTATAATATATCTTAGTATAATTACTTAAGTAGGTAGGTATAATTAAAAAATATATCTAGATATTTTATTAACTTAATTATACTATTTATATACTTCTCTTATATTAAGTTATATAGCTATTACTAAAACTCTAATATATTAAATAATACTAACTAACGATAAATCGTTATTAATCGAATCTACCTAAGATATTTTCAGATACCTAAGTACTAGATATATATAGTTACGATAGCTATATAGCTCTTATCTACTATAATTAGTAGGATTTACTAATAATCCTTTCCTAAGATAACTAAGATACTATTAAATAATTACTTATTTCTAAGGTAATATTATAATAAATAATTAATAGCTTTAAAAATATAATAATATAATATTAGTATTTTATCGTAGATAATTAACTTAGTTTCTTAGAGAAGATTTATAAGATATAAGTTAATCTTATAATACAAATCTTTAAAGATTTCTAAAAGTATCTAGAATATCTTATATACTATTTTACTACTAGAAAATAATAAAGAAATAATATTAGTTAAAGCTATATATAATATAATCTTCTTCTAAGACTATAGCTTTATATAAAAAGACTTATATAGATATATTTTTTCTAATCTTTTAGTACTATATAAGAAAAAAAATATATTTTCTTAATTATAACTAATCGTCGATAATATATTTTAAAAGCTACTTTTTAGTTTTTACTAAACTTCTTAACTAAAAGTCTTACTAATATTACTTACTTAATCTTATTATAGTCTTATTATTTATTTAGTAATAGATTTTAATTATCTAAATCCTAGTAATATTAATATTTTAGTAGATAGTTTATAGGATCCTTATCTTTTTTTATTAGTTCTAATATTAATAGATAAAGATAGTAATTATATGATAGCTAATCTAGTAGTATACTCTTATAATATAGTTTTTACTATAAAGCCTTAACTTTAGTATATAAGTCTTATAATAACTTATCTTTCTATTATTCCTAGATTAGTTACGATCTCTATAATCTCCTATAAGTAATTCTAGAGATAAATAGCTATCGTAGATACTATCTAAGTTATAAACCTATTAATATATAGACTATTTATAACATTTGATAAATATATACCTAAAATCTAGTTACTTTAGTAAAGATAGATTCCTATTTATTTCCTTACTTAGCTAAACCTTATATAGTATATATATTATAATAGATCCTATTTATAATATAAAGTTTATTAAAACTCATTAGGCTATAAATTATATCTAAAAATAGCTATAAATAAAATATCTTTTCTTATAAAAAATTTAGTATTTATAAATATTTAATTTATCTTAGTCTTTTTACCCTATATTTCTACTACTTCTCTAATATAGACTAAATATATTTTTAGAGAAATTTCGTATATATATAATATTTTTTTAGATATTTTATATTATATTTAAAAAATTAATAAAGCTCTAGAAACGTATTTAAATAATTTAATAAATATATAGTTAAAAATAATACTAAGAGTTCTATCTTATAAATTAGAAATTTAAATAATCGCTAGATAGTTTCTAAGAAACTAATGTATCTTCTATATACCTAATAACTAATCTTATTATACTTTACCTTATATATAGTAAGATCCGATCTCTTAAATAAGTATTTATAAATATATTTAATTACCTATTATATTATATAGATCTCTATATTAATATATATTTCATATTTTTAGTAAAGATAGTAATTATATAATACTACCTATTAATTATCGATTTTTATCTTTTTCTTTTAGTACTATAAGGTTACTATTATACTATTATCCCGTAGATAATAAATAGAATATCTATTATTATTTAGTATTATTTTATCCTAAAAGTCTTTTAGAAACCTATAAGAATAATAATAACTATTCTACTCTACTATATAGACAGTATTAAGATTAAATAGCTTATATAGTATATAAACTATTTATATAGTTATTATATTATAGATCTTCTTTATATATAGATTATTAGATTCTATTAAGAAGATCTTAGCTAAAATAATACTATCGATAAGATCTATAGATATAAAGTAAGGGCTATTATATAAGAATAGTAAAATATAGAGTAAGCTATACTTCTAATATTCGATTATAAAGATATAGCCTCTATATAATCTAAAAATACTATCTTTTAGTTTTTTAACTAATATATCTAATTTAATATAGAATACCTAGCTTACTAAATTAGAGCGTTATTATTAGTCTTATATTAGATTACTATTAATATTAGTAAGTAACTTCTTTGTAATCTTATCCTAATAGCTATTTATAGTAAAAATAATAAATAGCTTAAGATATTCTAATATTTATACTAAGGCTATAGAATTATAATATTTCTAATAATACTAATATAGGATACTAATTATACTCGCTAGTAGCTTTATTTTTATATTCTTCTTACCTAAGTTAAATTATTAGATCTTTATCTACTAATAATAAATATTATTAAGCTTTTTACTCTCTATAATAAGCTAAGTATTAATAATAAATTATTAGAATAATACTCTAGCCTAACATCGAATATTATTATTTCTATATTAAGTATAGAGATAATATCGCTAAAATTCTATAAATATTATATATCTCTAAATCAAAGATGTATTATATAAAGTTATTATATTATATAAAGAAATCTAGCGATACTAACCTAAGCCTCTAGCTATATAGAATACTATATAGTATAATAATATATATAGTAGATATATAATATAAGTTCTAATTAATCTATATATCTTCCTACGTTAGTAGGTCTAGGCTATTAATTAGATCTAGATTCCTAAAACTTAGTTACTTTTTGAGATATAATAATATATTATAATAATTTAGATCTAGCTATTTATTACTAATAATTAGTAATATAGTTATAATCTTATACTACTATATTAGTATATTATAGTATCGACTATTAGCCTAATTCGGAATTAACTATAGCTATAGATTTAGCTATATTATAGACTAATCTAGATATTAATTTAGATAGGAATATATTTAATAGAAATATAGTAATATAAATTATATTTCTATAATAATATATTAAACTATTTAAGTAATTTCTATAGTTACTTATTTTTGTATATCTACTTATAGTAGGTATACTAATACCTAAAAACTTTATATAGATCTAGTATATATAGCTAGGTACAAAAAGCTATATACTCTAAAATAGCTAATAGACCTATTAAGTAGATTATAATCCTATAAGTTTAACTTAGATAGGTTTATTTATCTATATTTAATTACTTATCTAGTTAGATATATAGTAATAAAAAAGCTAAGATAGTATTTAATAGCTATATATATTTCCGGAAAGCCTTTACTTTTACGGAATTACTTATATAGAGGCTTTATAGACTAGCTAGAATATCTCGAATTAGCTTTAGTTAGATAGTATTTTTTCGATAATAATTTATAAATTTATTATTATTTATAGATATCGAAACCTTAACCTCCTAATATAATACTATATACCTAATATACATAATATTTATTTAACTAATCGTAAATAGATTCTAATTTCGAAAAAATATATTATATACTAGATAAATATTAATACATAACTATCGATTATATAAATAAATCCTACTTAATAGTAATATATACTATAAATCGAGAGAAATCGATACTAACCTAAATCTTAGGATATAATATTAATCTAATAATAATAATAATAATAAAAACCTAAATAGTATACTAATTACTTATTCGATAAATACTATATTATAATAATTCGTATTAATTTTATCGATTTAGTATTAGTCGATAGTAACTTAAATAAAACGGGCAGTGTTAAGGAGACTACAGGTTTTCGGCTCGGGAAACTACAGTTTAGACCGCATTCCTAATTAGGCCTAGTAATATTTATCTGACCTCTATAAACATCTTCTACTACATCTATTTTCTCTTCCTTCCTATACCTCTCTAGTTATTTCTGTCTAGACGTACTAAGCCGCATTATCATCATTTCTAGTTAGTATCATAGCTAATACCTATTTCTATAGCCCCGAAAATGTCTTCTCCCGATGCACCTATGGCTATGCCTACCGATACTATCCCTATTGGGGATATAGATATATAGATCCCGCACGATCCCCCGCAGGATGCTCCGGCCGCACTAGGCCCCCCGGAGGCCGCATTGGGTGTATCCATGGATGCTCCGGCCTCACTAGGCCCCGTAGGATACACCAAAGCTCCTACCTCCGCCCGAGCAGTTTTTTGCGTCTTTTAACGAGATGATAGCCTTTCTAGGCTAGTATACTAGGTCCTAGGGGTATACTATGACCAAAAAGACGTCTACTAGAGGGGGTAGATACTACTATCTTCGGTGTAACCGCGGCGGTATATACTATAACCGAATTAATGCCCCTAAGGGGGCTAAACGCCGCAAGACAAGCACTAGGCGTATCGACTACCCTTTCAAGATATACGCTAGCCATAATAGGCAGACCGATCAATAGAAGCTATCTATTAGAAACCTAGAGCATAATTATCCCCTAGATAATTATATAGTCGCGCATCCTATAGCACGTAGGCTTACCGATACCTAGCGCAAAACCGTTGAAAACCTATTAGCGGTTAGCATATTAGCTTAGCAGATTATTAGGGTCCTAAAGCAAGAGGATCCTAATATACTAATTATGCTAAGAGATATCTACAATATACGCGTAGATACTCGGAGAGCTATACTTAGGACCGATATAGTAATAGAGTATCTTATTAAGAAGCTCGATTAGGATAGATAGAGGTATATATTTAGGTAGGATAATACGGGCTATATCTAGTTCTTTATGTTTGTATATCCTAGGTATATTAAGTATACTTAGGCCTATTATTAGGTATTCGTCCTCGATTGTATATATCGGATAAACCGGTATAAGATGCCCCTACTATATATAGTAGGTATCTCGCCGTTAAATACCTTATTTAGTGTCGCTTTCTGTTTAATGTTAAACGAGTAGGAAGGGAGCTATAATTGGTGTTTAGAGTCATTTTTCTCCTAGGTTCGGCCGACATCTAGGGCCGCATCTAGGCCTATATCTAGGGCCGCATCTAGGCCTATATCTAGGACCGTATCCTAGGGCTATAGCTTCTCCCTAGTCCTAGTCACTGATCGAGACCTCGCCTTAATAAATGCTATTTGTTATGGGACTCTTATATAGTTACGAGATTCCTTAATGCCTAAGGTTACGCGATACTATTCGCGCTAAGTCACGTATCCCGTACTTAGGATAAAAACTCTAACTCCTACGGTCTTATTCTTATTCTTTAACGAATCCTTCTTATTTATAAGCAATAGCTATAGATAGTATAAATCTAGCTATAACCCCTTATATTAGGATTTGTTTCTTTATATTAGCCTAAGAGAGATTCCTAGCCTTATCGACGAAAACTACGACGACGAACCGACGAAGCGCCTCGCTACTATATAAGGAAATCGTATAATATTTTATACGATCCCCTACGTCGACGATATATTATAGATACCCTACTACTAATCTTATAGTCTATATATATCTTCCTAATAGATAGACGTAGATAACGATAGCGATATAAGTATATTTAGTATTTAGAGCGTAGTAACCCCCTAGGGTCCTACTCCCTATAGCTATACCGCTCCTTAGGGTTATACTATCCTTTAAGAGCTTATATTACCCTAATTTTTAGCCTCTTAGCTAATAGCGACGACTATAATACCTCTTTATCCGACCTATCTAGATATCCTATTATTTAATAGAGAAAACCGTAAGATATATAAAGTTTAGTATCTAAAACTATAGATTAAACTAGTAATAGACTCTTTATATTATAATATAGATATAAAGTATATACTATATATATTTAGACGTCTCGAAGGTAAAGTATCTAATAATATTATATCTTAGATCGAGAATTAAGATTATAACGACCTAGACTCCTAGAGTATAACCGAGTTTTATGATATAATAAGCTAAGAGTATAACGACCTTAACTAACGCTAGCGAGCTATTACGAAAGTATACTAGATACGTTAGAAATAATAAAAGCTCTACGAGTTTTTTACTAAATTTAATAATACTCTAATAAAAGTAGGAGGCTACGATAGTCTAATAAATAGAAGAAAAGATACTTTAAAATAGTAATTAATATAAATATCTTAATTACTTTAATTAGTTAACTTTTATTTAGTAATAATATAATTTATAAGAAATACTAAGATATTATCCTCCGAATTAAGTACTAATAGCGATAGCTTAAAATACTTAATAAGATATATATAAGCTTCTTTAGCTATACTCTCCTAACCTCTATCTTAGTTTAAAAACTAAAAAATTTAGATAAGATAGACTAAAAAAGTATTACTAATAAAATCGCTACCTTTAAGCTTAAACTAATAGCTTTCAAGAAAACTAATAATAGAGGTAATTATAGTCTTAGTAGACGAGAATACGCGAGATAGGCCTCTTAGGAAGAGCTTAATAAACGATATATAAGAAAAGCTTATTTCCGTTATAGTAAAACTAGATACTACGTAAGTAAATATCTTTTTATACTTACTTAGAGACTAGCCTAGATCGCTAGGATTACTCTAAGAGAGAACGAAACCGACGAAAAAAATAATTTAGGAAAAGATTAAGCTTCGTATAAAATTATATATAAAGTAGTAATAACCGAAAGTTTATTAGTTTAGAAGAATAGATAAAGTTTAAGAAAACTAAGATATATATACCTTTAATCCTCGCGGATATTATTATGGATTAAATAATATCTATAAGTACTTTTATTGACTATAAATACCTATATTATAGCGTAGTCTAAGAGAGTTTTATATAATAAAATAGAATATCTACGATTATAATCCTATCTTAGCTAATTAAAGGAGTAACTAAAGTAAGAGACTTAGTCGATTATATTATATAAATAACCCTCGATATCGATATCTATTACGAGAAGAATATTATTTTTTATATTATTCCTAACTACCTAGGCTAGGACCTAATCCTCGGCCTCTCTTAGTTAAGAAAGAATAACGTTATATTAGAACCTATAAGAGATAAGATTTTTATATAGTCTATACGAGTAAAAGTCCTAAGCGTAAGATAACGAAGATATAAGAAAAGAGATATCGCGTCTATTACCGCTAGCGCTATAAAGATATTTCTCCGACGGATAGATCGGATAAAGGACCTAGAGAAATAGAAGATCGACCTAAAAGAGAAGCTCTTAGCGTACTATTAGTATATTGTTAAGCTTTTTAAACTAGAGAATATAAGTAAGCTTCCCCTATACTAAGGAAAAAGGATCGACTACGAGATCGAACTCCTTGAGTAGGATAGAAAAGACCCCTAGATTCTATAGGGCCCTCTATATAATATAACTAAAGAAAAACTAGTAGTACTCCGAAAGACCCTTACCGAACTACTCGATAAGAATTTTATTCGAGTTAGCTATTCGCCTATAGCTATACCTATCCTATTCGTACGAAAGCTAAGAGAAGGGCTATAGTTCTATATTAACTACTAGGCCCTAAACGCCTTTACGAAGAAAGATCGATACCTATTACCGCTAATCTATAACCTGACTCATTCTAAACTACTTTCCTAACCTAGCCTAACAGGACGCTGCCCCAAGCAGGAAAACTCGATAGCTCTAAAGAAATGGGTTCCCTTGAGTGTTTTGGATTAACGGTAAAGACTGAGCCTAGTCCTTTGATAGATTGATATCAAGATGGGATTTAACGTGTCATCAGTGGCATTCCCTGTTTCAACTCTTTCATCAACAATCCAGATGTGTTCCCATGTCCGATGGCATGCGAGGGTAGGCTGTTGCGACATGTCATATCTTCATGCCTAGCTAGCATGGTCAACAGATTGTTTACTCAGACCTCTCATCATAGTTGACTTAAGCTAGAATACCAGGCGAGGAAAATAATTGAAACTCACACGGGCCTTGTGGCTCGTACGGTCCTGCCGGAGCCTACGCAAAACATAGGAGTTGTATGTAACGCCGAGGTGTCAAAGGCGTTAGAGAGCAATTTATTGTAAGACGCCAGTAGCGCCCATTCCAATTAACAATAAAGGGGGTTGTCTGAGTTTGGGTATTATTTTCTAGCGTAAGTTATTTAGACTTGCAGCCAACCCTTATTATGAATCACGCTTTGGTGTTCGGTAAACGTCGGAAATTCTTAGTGCGCTTCGTGCCGTACGTTACCCGGTGCTCCTAGAATCCGGCCTAGCCAAGGGGCTCGCCCCTCGGACCGTTTTCCTGAGTAGTGGTAGATCAGCCGGAAGCCGGAAGGCTTACCTTAGTGGCATTGCGATGGTGGATCAGGTTTCGTGGCCAGGATTGCTCCACATCAGTAAGGCCTACGGTACTATAATCTAGCTTTGGGAGGATCACGCGAAATGCCTATCACATTAGAGCTACTAGAGAAGCGTATAATTTCCAGATCCAGCTCAGAGACTGATCTCAGCCGACCAGGATGCCGCCTGAGATCACCGCTAGTGCATCATCCAAACGCACTTTAGCACAGCTTCAATGAAACGAGCATATCTTGTGGGTCAGGGTGACATATGGTCGGATGACAATACCTGCTTAGAGCTTTAACGGCTCCAATTTCATGGGAGATATTCGGTGGATAGGAATTCATATTGGGATCATCCTGGGTTCCAGCACAAGTCACGCTGTGCTATCTCCCGCGTTGCTCAATACGGATATCCCGGCTGAGAGAATGAGACTAAGACTTACTTTACGTCTTCTGGTATCCACTCACCCCAACTGCCAGCCGCGAATAGAGCTGATTATGACATTTTCCAGGGCCATCGTAAAATACCGCTAATGCAGTCGATGATCAGCCATCACATCTTCAACTTCATGTCTTTGCTCTAGATCCACTGGGCCGAGCTGCGGGTCAGGAAGCACGATAGCTTTGCGGATCCAATGGAAGACCATAGGACATAGTAATGCTGGATATGATAGATCACAGACCCTTCGGTGACTGAAAAAATGCAATTCCAGCTCTATTATCCCCTCTCCTCCAGCCACGTCATTGCCCTATACGAATGAGTCACACGGGTACGTCGTATATAAAGGGAAGCCGTGAGGAGATTTCCGAGAACCATTCGGAGCTCTCTCAAGTATAGATGATCGAAGTCAAAAAGCTTCTCTTTCGACCACTCGTGAGTTTGAGACAATGAGATCTGTGCTACCCAGCAAGCCACCTGCTGAGCCCGTTGTGGTGAGGCTTGAAGACGTCGACATACCTGTGCCTGCTCTTCAAAAAGGGAACCCGACATCGACCGGTTCAGCGCTGGCTTCATAATTCTTCGCCGACCCAGTCGATTCATTCAATCAACAGGCTCTTCTCATTCAACGTGGACGCGATGGATCATGAGGTGAGATCTGGGAGGGGCCGGGAGGTGGAGATGTGCTTGGTAAAGACGCCACCATGAAGTACACTGCTTTGTGTGAGACGGAAAAGGAAACTACCGTGGTTGTTCCACCGGAAGCCATTTTTCCGCTGGTATACAGAGGAATATTCGAGCACAGGGGCTTGCGGATGGCTATTACACATTCGTTGCGCAGATTGGTGCCGAGGTTCTCGTTACTGTGTCGCATGAGCACCCTGCCTGGGGGTTCTTCGACGAGGAAGCCGTCCGGAATTTCGGACCCTTTGACAAGGAGAAGAGCCGACAATAGAAACATGTCATGCTTGAAAGCAAAGAGAGAACACTTTGTCACACCTTCATAAACAGAGAAAGGCTGAGTGATGGTGATAAGGAGGGAATCATGCCTGTGAATGTCTAGTGGTACTGTATAACCCCTTGTACGTACGCACCCTTGATCTTCGCTCAGCGGGGACATAAGGCATCAGTGTTTGCTGTTCGCGCCCGCGTGTGAGGCGCTTCCCTTTTGTACAAATAATATCCTGTACTGCTATGTCTCAGTCTCAGAAGTTGTTAAGATCTTGGCGTTGAGTTTAGGCCTTGTTATTCTGTCGCACCTGCTTTAATGGTGTGATATGACACAGGTGATACAAGTATATCACGTCACCTCACTCAAAAATGGCCTGAGCACAAGGTGTCTTCAGATAGACACCACACCAATGACCAGTACGCTAGGCGCCCGCCATAACCCAGCAGGAAAACATCCTGGACCGCTCGCAAATTGTCGAGCACACCCGCATATATTTTGGTCAATACCTGCTCATCATATCAAAAAAAGCAGCTCGCAAGCCTTTGATTTGAATGTGACACCCGGAGTGCTTTTCGGAACAGCACCCAGAGGTGTGGACACATTGGGGAATCGCTTAGTCTCGCTTATTCATCGTCCTTGTAAAATCGGATCTGATCCATTGCTTTCATATGTACGAAGCTTCTGACAACGAAGGAAGTTAATTACTAGTTCCCCCTAGAAGGTTAACCCATCCACCTCTTCTGTATCCATTCTCTAGCTTTTCATATCGAGCAGATAAATAGTATTCAAATCCACCTTGTAAAAACCTTGCTTGACCAAAATGGAGTCCACGTTCCTTAGCTATATCCAGCATATTGACTCTGCAATCAAATTTCTCCTTTTAGAGTATATAGGCTTCCCGTTGACCGATATTGCCGATGATGCACCAAGCGAAAGCTGGCAGATCATCTGCGAAGACCCTATTCGAATTATCAACCTAATAGACGACCTGGGAATACTTAATGAAAATTTCAGGACGAGGGGCTTCATTGTGCATGAGAATATAGACGCGAAGAATGGATTTAAGGTGATCATGGCCGATTTTGCACTATGCACTTTCTGCCAAGAGTATAAAGATGCCTATGACTAGGATAATGAAAATCGATACAGGACGAAGAGGGTTAATTGGATAGGTATTTCTGAAATACAAAACACAAGCTTCCCATCAATCACAAGGTAATTTTTCGATACCACTAGTCGTTCGAAAAGTCTAATCTCGGTATGGGGGGCCTTGCCCTCGAATAAACGGGATTTGGTAAGTAAGAAGCTTAGGGAGCGCCTTCCTAGCAACCTCGCCCACAATGACCTTCCCATTCTCAAATGAAAGGCAATCCAAAAGAGTCCCAAGGATAACAGCATCTTGGACAAGATTTATTTCGCCTTTCAATTTCAGATGAAGATCTGTTGGCATTCCATCGAATAATCCATTCCAAAACGCCCTTTCTGCATCTTCAAATTCATCTGGTACCCAAAACTCCCCACCAGTGTATTCGCCAGCGAATGTGTGAATACGACCGAAACAAACCCCAAAAGGAAGAGGCGTAGATAGCTCCCAGTCAATTAAGCCAGTGACAGAGCAGTCTTCGTCGATTAGGACGTTCACTTCGTTTAGGTCATAGTGAGCGACCCATAGTGGAAGCTTTTTTAGCTTTTCTAGGGTATCAAGAAAACCTTGAAGCTGATGCCGGTATGGTTTGATTTCCTCTAGCGGCGACGCTAAGAGGGCCTCGAGGTGGGAACGGACACGGCCATTAACAGCCTCATCGCTGTTGTTAGCGAGGTAGCCGTTAGACAAAATGCGACCAAGAGATTTATTAATAGCAATTCGGCCCTGTGCCCCTTTACCGGCAATTCCTTGTAACCACATTTTGCCAGGTAAAAGGTTAAAGGAATAGGCCCAGACACCCTGTGCAAGAAGCTCTTCGTCTTCTAAAGCAGTAGCGTTAGGCACAACTGAGCCTAAGGCCTGTCTGGCTATTTTGAAGGCATTTAGATCAAGTGGCTCAGTACGGAACTGTTGCACTATCTCACGCTTATCCTTTAGGGTCAAGAAGAGGGTCCGACTAAACATTCCCTGCATAGGAGGCCTATCGACACGATCGACGGCGCTACCCAGATGTTTGAGAACCAGTTTCTTTGCCCATTTGACTTGCTTTGTCGGAGTATCGAGAATCTTAGAGAGATCTTTGTCACAGGTAATCTCTGGCATCGTGGATGATGGGATGGAAGAGTAAAGAAAAAGCGAAATTAATTTGGTAACAGAATCGTGAGAAGAGGTCAAATCTTGGGTTGGGCGCGGGGCCTAAAATTACTATGTAGGGCGGTGAAGGGGGGGGTGGCAGCTCGCAAGGTCGCGGCCTAGAGGTCGCTACATAAGTAATACTAGAACCAATCCAGTAAGGACTAGGACCTAAATAGGTCGCGGAGCTCGCGGCTAGATAGTCGCTGTAAGATTTTATTGGGTCGCTGCGTAACCCTTACTAGTTTTGACCGGTCGGCCTAGATATACCCCGGTTTGATCCGGTTAGACGGGAGCCGAGTCGAGTATATTCTAGGTAGCCGACTATAACTTATATAGCGACCGTCTAAATTCTACGTAGCGACCGTTTAAATTCTATATAGCGACCGTTTAAATTCTATATAGCGACCGTTTAAATTCTATATAGCGACCTTTAAGTATAGTTAATACGGGAAGGAATTAGTTATCAATAATTATTACTAGTTAGTACTAGAATCGATAGTTATTTTTAGAGTAACGAGGTTTATTTTTAGTAAAATACTTTTAAGAGAAAGGAATCGATCTAAGTCTTTCTTGTTAAAACTAAAATAGTCTATTTATTAATAGTATCTTCTAGTTTAAAGTAAAGGCTTAAAAGTTACTAAGAATATATTTCTTTAAAGTTTTAAAGAACTACTTTTACTCCTACTATTAAAGTTTTGCTTAAAGAGGTTTTAAATATAAAGAACTAGTAGATACTAATATAAATATAAAGAAGATTAGATCTTACTCTTTTTATCTAGAAGTTACTAAGAATTTATTTCTTTAAAGCTTTAAAGAACTATTTTTACTACTACTATTAGAGCTTTACTTTAAGAGTCTTTAAATATAAGGAACTAGTAGGTACTATTATAAATATAAAGAAGGTTAGATCTTACTATTTTTATCTAGAACTATTAATAAGAGAATAGTTAAATAACTTATTTTTAGTCCTATAATCTATACTAAAATCCCTTAAATATCTCTATTATATTCTAGTATATACTAGTAAATAATAGCGATATTATTAACTAATAAATAGACTTCCTTAGAATAAACTAAGGAAGTATAAAACTAACTACTTAATATCTAATAGTATAAAAGTAAATAAGAGATAGTATTAGAAACTTTCTAGTAAGATTACTTATATATTAGAATATAGCGGTTTATACTAAAAGATTATAGTAATTTTACTATTTACGACTATCTATAGTATTAGTATATAAAGCCCTAGCTACTAAAGTATTCCGAAATAGTATATCCTATTATTTACTAGTAATAACCGAAGCTAACTAGTCCCTAATACTATAGATTATTCCGAACTACGCTTTTAAGTACCTATACTATAAATAGTAGACTAATAAAGATAAAGACGCTAATCTTCGTAAGTATATTCGCTATACTTATATTATAAGTAATAATTTATAGTACTATACTAAACTAATAAATACTAAATATCTTTAGGAAGATAAGGACGAGAAGGCCGACTACCGAAGACTTACTATTATAGTAGGTAGATTAGGCAAAACTAAACCGTAAGTAGTATTAAAGTTAATATAGAATTATTCGTAACTAACTAGTATATACTAGTACGCAACGCCTACGGATCCGTAGTAGAGGGTAACGTTCTAGTAGCGGATAATTTTAAATAAACTAGTTTTTTATAGGAATTATTGGTTTATATAAGTAAATAACGAGTTATTTCTAGTTATATTATATTTATATTTAACGTTAGCTCTTATTATATAAGAAAAATATAAATAGTTAGGTTAAGTAATCTAGTAATAATATAGAATTATAGAGATAATATATAATTTATTCGGTATAGTACTAGATTAAACTAGTTACGCCTAGCTATAGCCTCTTCCTTCTTAAGTGCTAGAAGCTTTAGCTAGAATTCTCGCTTAAGTTTAAGCTTTCGGCGGGTAAATAACCTCTATAATGCCGTACGTTCTTAGTCGGTACTAGTCAACTCTAGTAAAGGAGTGTTAACTAGAGTAAGGTCGAGACTAGTCGACTCTAGTAAAGAATTATTAGCCCTAGAGCTCTTCGGTAAGTCCTAAGAATGATTAGCTCGGATTGTATCATTAGTAGAATCTAGTATCTGTTGTGATATTCTAGTCTGGGTCGAGCGCCTAAGTAAGTACGTATAAAGGAAAAAGTACGTATAAAAGAAGAAATAAATAGGATGTTAAAGAATTAAAAGATATCTTATATAGTAAATTAGTAATATTATTATAATTACTATACTATACTAAGATTTATATTACTAAGGCTAGAAGATATCTATCCCTAACTAAGGCCCTATCGCTAAGCCTATAACTACAGGCTCTTAAAAGACTATTAAGCTTTAGCTCGATATATATATAGTAGAAATAAAGCGAATATAGGTCGAAACGAAAAAGGGTAAAAGATATAGAGATAGACAATATCTATATTAAACTAGATATACCTACCGAATATAGTTAGGCAATAACCGTGCCTCCGGGCCCTACTCGCTTGGTCGCGAGTTGGTACACCAATGCCTAACGTAACATTTTTGATATTTATATTAATTTAATGCTAAAAACCAACCGAATCATAGAAAAATAGCCTATTCCCCTTATTATCGACTATAGGGCTATATATATCCGGTAAATTTAGGCTAGTTTCTTGCGGTTTAGGGGCAATAATTGGCTATTTCGCTACCGATCTTCGGGCGCGTCGTACGGCCCTAGTATCTTCTATATCTCTCCTAGCCGCCCTTAGCCGTTTTCTAGTTAAACTAAGTATTATACTAGATATATTAAAGCCCTATATATATCGCCGTAATTTGTTTTTAGCCTAGGGGGTAGATAACGTTCGAAACTATCCTATAGGGCCCCGATCTCCTTACTAAGCTTAACGTATATTTCGGCCGTAAGGTTAAGATATTAATATAAGATTATTCTTCTTTTTGCTTAACTTTGACTAGTTAGCATATTTATATTGATTTGTTATTAACTAATATCTAGATACTATCTTTATATATATTAGGCTTAAAAGAGTTACTAGTATATATAGATATATAATATTTAAAGATTTAAATTATAGTAAATTAGAATTAATATAAACGTATTATATTATCCAAAAATCGTACTTTAATATAGCATTAGGCGGTAAGTAGCTCGGTAGTTATTAATATTAGGTTTATTGAATTTATTAAACCGATCGAGACTACTAAGCTACTTAATTCTAAGGGAACTTATAAAATTATACTTGTAGTACGTCTAAGCTACCTTAGGTATTAGACTACTAAACCCCTATAAATAACTATTCGTCTTTTTTATATTTACTATCTTACGATAGCTATTATAGCCGATCACTATAAGAACAAAGAGAATATTTCTAACACCGGCGAAGTGGCTAGGCTAAAATCCCCTAGTTTTAATATATTCTATATATGGTTTTAATATTCTTTATATAATAGGCTAAAGCCCGTAGATATATTACGTTTAAGTATATAACTTAACTAATCTAACCTACCTTACCTTACTAAGACCTTCTAGGTAGCTCCGACCTATATAACGAAGTTTACCTACGATTAGGAGTATATAAGTAGGGCCGCCTATAATAGTTTTCCCCTAAAAGCTTCTATATATACTCTTTCTTTCTTTAAGTTTTACGAATATAGTTTATAGTTTTATTAGGTTAAATCTAAGCCTTATATTAGCTTTTATACTCGTAAAACTTTCTCTATAGATAGAGTATTCTTTAGTATAGATACTAGAAGATAATAGCTATCGTATATAGACCTAGTAGTAGAAGCTAGAAGATAGTCTTTAGCTATAATAGAGATAGAAACTTCTAGCTATATTAAGCCTTAGGATATACCTAATAAATCTTTTTTCTTAGTAGATAGACGCTAAAAAACGACTCTTATTATAGTAGAATGATTATAGAAAGAAACTAAATATCGCTTTAGATAGAATAATTTCTCTATATAATAACTAAATAAAACTAAGCTTAAATAGCTAAATATATTTAGCGCTAAAAAAAAGAAAATAGCCTAAATAGAGTAATTATTTATAGAAACGATAGAATATAATTAAAGGTAATAGTAGCTATAGCTAAATAAATCTACTACCGATACTCTAAATATACTTTTAGAAAAAATAATAAAGAAAAGATTACCGACTAAAGATAAGATTCCTTAACCCTACTTAGTATAGAGAAAACGCTACTAATTAGTAGTCTTAGCGTATCGAAATAGAAAATAAGCTTTATATCGATAGAAAAATCTTTAAAAGCTCCTAAGAATAGACCATATATATATATTCCTAACTAAAAGATAAAATATATTAGAATATAAATATATATATATAGCTAAATAAATCTAAAAAGTAAGTATTAATTAGTGCTCTACACTAGATAATAAAAAAAAGTTAAAATACTATAATATCTTAACTACTTATATTAGTTTAGTAACTTATCTATATAGAATTAGTACTAATCTAGATATTTTCGATGATTTTAGTAATTATTAGTCTTACTAATTAGTACTAACTATACTACTATGATAGTAATATAGAATAGTTAACTATATTAATATAATCTAATAAAGCTAGAACTAATAGTAATCTTTATATAGCTAAAGATAAAGATAAATAGAAATATATAAGATAGATTAATAAGAAAGAAATAAACCTTTATTATAAAGAAAGATAGTATATAAGATATAGGTAACTAGGCTATTAGATAACTATCTATTTTTATTATTTATTAATCTAAACTATATAAAGCCCTAAAATAGTTAGCAATAATCTATTTACTCTAAGAAGGCTTTAGCTAAAAACAAGAAAAAAAAAGAAAATAGATACCTCTACTCTATTTTTATCTAATAAAAAGCTAGAAAATAAATAGCTCTTATTCTTAGTCGTAAGCATGAATAGAAAAAAGTAAAAAAGGTTCTTAAAAAAAGAAAGATAGTTATTACTATTTGTTATTAATACTAGAATTAATATAATTTAGTTTATTTATATATTAGTTAATAATAGCTACTAAGACTATACTATAGTAAATTCTTCTATTATTAAATTTTTTAATCTTCTATATATATCTATCTTTATAAAGATACTTAATAGTATAGTCCTAAATATAATCTATATCGATAAGATTATATATTTTAGTCTAGATATTAATAAATTAAATTAAAAAAAAGTATTTATATATATTATACCGAACTAAGAGAATAAGATTATCCTAGGAAGTCTCTAGCTATAAGCTATTAATAAGGTCTATTCGGCCTAAAAAAGAGATCTTAATATATATATATAATAGATAATAAAAAGATTCGCTACTAGAACTAGGCTAATACCTTAATTAGGCCTATAAAAAAGTTTTAAGTTATAAAAATAAAAATAAAGAAATTAGTAAAGATATTAGTAAAGATATTAGAAGATATAACTAAAGCTAACTTATATAGAGCCAAAAATAGTTAGATATTTTACGATTTCAACTAACTATAAAAACCTACGATATTTTAGTAAAGCTCGTAATCTTTCGGAATAATAAGTATAGTAAGCTAGTTTTCTTACTAAATTTAATTACGACCTAAAATACTACATAAGGATTGTAGTACTATCTTGAAAATAATAGGATATATTAAAAAGAAAAGATGATAAATAACTATCTAGATATTTTAAAAAGATATTTATAAAAATTATAGTCTAGATCGGCTAAATATCATAGCTTAAGGATAATAATAAAAGACTAACTAGATTTAATTAATTAGTCTTAATATTTAGGAAGATATATTATAGAAAGAATAGGACTAGGTAAGAGTATCAGATATAGCTTACTAAATAATTATATATGTTTTAATAAATAGCGATAGATAACTAGCGGCTAATATTAAGATGAAAATGACTTGAGCTAAATATAGTCTTAATAAATAAGTATTTACGAATAAGAATTACTTAAAATGTCTATTATTTATGTATTACCGGTTATCCAGGGCGAGATATAACGTATACAATCTTATCTAGATGATTGTTTTAGCTTAAAGGTATTGAAGATATTCGACGATTTCTACGAAACTATAATCATGTATATAAAATATAATTTAGTATAACATAAATATTATTAATCGAGGTTAAAATTGTTAGTAGCTTCTGATATATATATTTAGCTACTTTATATAGAGTAATTTATGAAGTTTCTGGTATTAGTAGAAACGGTATTGATATAGACATCGGTACTAATATAATATTTTCTATAATACTAAAAAGTACTAGTAGACTAATAATAGAGCAAAACGAAGTTATAGTTATTGATATAATTTTTTGTATTTACTATATGATTTTAGGGTAAATATCAATAAATAGAGTTAATGTTGTGTCTCTGAATTATACTTTTATTCTGAAACCTACCCGCTTTAGAGAGCTATACAACCGAATGCGAAGCAAGAAACTAGATATAGTTATACTATAAGAAGCTTTCTTAGACTCGGATATCGCAAAAAAATTTAAAGAGGACTTCCTAGGAATCCGACTAGCCTATTATAAGGTCGGATAATAGGGGGGAGTAGCGGTAGTAATTAATCTTAGTAGTTATACCTAGAGGCCGGTCGTAGTTAGTAACTACCTACCGATATATATACTAAGAACTAATAACGAGGGAAGACTACTAGTTTATAGTATCAAGTACTAGGGTATAAATATAGTTATTATAAGCGTATACTCCCTAGCGAAGAGGGTAGAGAGGAAGGCTTAGGTTAACTAGATAATAGTAGATCTCTACGAGAACCTATTGCTAATAAACTATAATATAGTAGAGTACGACCTAAACTAGACGATAACGGTAGTAGACTATTAGAATCTAGAGAGACCGAACTCCGCGGATACGAGGGTAGCGCGGACCTTAATATTAATAATAGAGGGCTAAAACGTAATAGTAGATAGGCAGCGCCGAAGATATAAAGACGTCTACGCCTTTATATACTTTATAGACGATAAAGGACTATTACGTATCGATTATATCTAGCTTAGAGAGGATTAGTATACTATATTAAAGGAATAGGATATCTAGGTAAGTAGACTTAAGAAAGATATCGAGAAGTTTACTACTTACTTAGGCCCTAGAGTAAGGCTATAAGAGGACCTAGACGATAGCGGCTTAGGGCTAAACTACTACGATATAAAGATATAATAGTGACCTATCTAGATATAGTCGAAAGCTTACCTAGAGATAACCTAATAACCGAATAGATAGCAACTAAACTCTATCTAAAAGATATTCTATAGTAGAGAATATAGGCTAATAGATAGAAATAGGTCGGCCTATAATACTATTTACGTAATAGGTAGGTAAGATTATTCTATAAGCGAGGAAGATATAATCGGACTTATCCGGAATTAAAGAGAGAAATAGTAACGCTAGAATAGAGGGAATATAATTTAGAAGAATAGGTATATAAGAGCTACTCCTATAGTATACTAGCTAAATATATATTTATAGATAAATAGCCGACGAAGTAGTTTTTTTCTAAGGCAAAACTAGATACCTCTAATGTCGTAGAGGCCCTCTAGAATAGATATAAGCTAGTTATAAGCCTAGAAAATATCTTAGAGATAATAGCGTAATATTACGATAAGCTCTACGAGGAAAAGCTATCGAATAGAGTAGTAGCGGCCTTAGTACTTAGGAAAATAAAGAGAAGAATTTCCGAACCTAATAGTAATATACTAATATATATATTTACTACTAAAGAAGTTTATAGTTCGATCCGGCGTTTAGTAGTAGAGAAGTTACCTAGCGAAGATAGACTAATTAGGGAATAGTATAAAAGCCTTCTCTTAGTTCGGCGGGATAATAGAGAAATATTAAAGGTAGGTAAAGAGTCGGCATTAGTCCTATACCTAGTAAAGGTATATAACTAGATTATGTAGACAAAGAATATACCTAAAGAATAGATTAATAGAGTACTAACGATACTACCTAAGAAGGGCGACTAGACCTAACTTAGAAATAAGCGACCTCTAACTATAATAAACGTAGACTATAGAATCTTTACGGAAATCCTAATAAAGAGGCTCGTAAAAAGCCTAAAGAATATTATTGGGGATTATTAGTCGGCCTTCCTACCTAATAGATTAATCGATAATAATATCCGTACGGTATAGTATCTAATCGATAGGGTAGGATAAAGGAAGAATAGCCTTAGCGTCCTATTCCTAGACTAAAAGAAGGCCTACGACTAAGTTAACTACTACTTTCTTTAGGTAGCGATAATAAGGATAGGGATACTTTAGGAAATTATTAACTAGATATAGGTCCTATATAATAGGGCTATAGTCTAGCTATATATTTTTATAGGATAGAAAATTACGGTAAGAAGTAGCGTACGATAAGACGACCCTCTTAGCTACCTACTATTTGTTATCGCTATCGAGACGCTAGTATACTATAACGGGCTAGAGCCTAAGGCGGATTACGTAAAGTACGTAACCTATAACTCCTTTTTTATCCTATTAAGGGAGAGGAGCCTCCTTTTTCTTCTTAAGATTATTATAGATAGTATTAAGGTAGATAGTTTAAATTAAAATATCTTAACCCCTCGTATATATAATAATCTTTACTATAAACCCTACGATAATATAATAGTAGAAAATAGACTCTTCTATAGGCTCTAAGCTATACTATAGTAGATCTAATAGTAAATAGCTACTGAGAATAAATAAATAAACTAATAGTTACGGTTATATTATAAATATATATAATAAATAGAAGAAGTTTTCGAGACGTATAATATATCTCTCTTAATAGATAATAGTAAACTAGGTACTATATTAGTTTACTCTATAGATATAATAGAAATAAAGCTTTTTTATAGTAATATTATATACTATAACTAATTATAGTTACTATAGTTAAATCTTTATAATAACCCTAAGTAAAACTTCTAGACTTTATAATATATAGAGAAAATATAAGTAATTAATATACTTAGAAGCTTACGATAGAGAATAAGCTATAAATTAATAATAAAGCTATTAGATCCGACTAAGATTAGATAGCCTATATATTTATACGCTTTAAAAATACTATATAGAAGAATACTAATATCTTTATATAAAGAAAAGTAGAAAAAGATACTAAAATATTTCTACTTAAATATCTAGAAGATATATATAAAGACTTAAATACCTATTTTTAGATAGCTAGATATCTTTACTAAATATATTAAAGTAAAGATATCTTTTTTCGGAAATTTTTTCTATAAATTAAATAAAGATTTATAGATATAGATATAATAGATTAGGCAAATAAGATAAAATAATAAATCCTATTTAATATATTTAATATAATACTATTAGAGAGTCTAATTAGCTATAATATTCTAAAGATTTTTATAGATTTTATATATAGACTCTATAAAATCTTTTTTAACTATAAAAGTCTCGGTATAAAGATTAGGAAATCGAATCTCTATATATAGAAAAGAAGAACCTTATCTAAGATAAAAGATATAATAGACTAGACCTTCGTAGTAAAAATAAAAAATAAATTAAATAGAAACTACGTAATAAAAATAAGCTAAATAGATAAATAACTAAAAGCTTAATTACTATAAAAAAAAAACTCTTATTTCTATTATAGAAAAAATAGATATAGATATATATTAATTATATCGATAAAATTAATTTCGTTATAGCTATACCTAAATATACCAAAATAGGCCTATAAATCGGATACTATAAAAATAGCTTCGTAGCTACCGGTTTAGTTCTAATTAATACCGATTAGGTGCTTTTGAAGCTTAATATTACTAGAAAAAGATATTAGTCTTTAGTTATAATTATATTAAGCCTCTAGCTAGTAGTCTATATAGAACTAGATCTCTCTACCTAGCGTCTAAATAAAAAGAACTAATAAAGCTATCGGAGTCTTATTTATATATATAAAATTTTTACTAAGTAAATCCGTAAGTATTTTTCTTAATATTAATAATTCTTTTTTATTTATTCTATAAAAAGATCTATATATTAGTTATTTCTCTACGCTATTCTAGTTACAATTAAATAGAATCTTATAGTTGATTTTAGGATAGTATTTTAGTAGCTTATCTATAAATCATTAGCTAAATATCTCTAAAAACTTCTAATATTGTTTTAGTAGCCTTATTTTTAGGTCGATAATCTTTTTTAGCTATAAAGTTTTATCGATATTATCTATTATTATTTTTCTAATTTATGAATAGCTATTATACTACTTACTCTAATAGGCTATTAATAAAAGCTAGAAGCTTTTTTTATAGATCTTATAGTTAACTTTAGCTTTATTTATTTTTATAGTATGATAAATATATAGTCCTAATATACTATTCTTTTATCGTTATGATAGTATAGTTATCTATCCTAATATATTAATTAGACTGAAGGATAGTTTCTCGCTTTTTCTCGAATAGTATTAAGACTAGAATATTAATAAAATGCTTTTTTAGAGTAATAAGCGTTACCCTACCCAAATTTTATATTTTCTTCTTTATTTTTAGTATTTTTTATAAATAAATAGCTTCGAGCTTTTTTAGATCTGTCTATAAATCTTTTATCTACTTCGATAATAAACGCCTAAGATATTTACCTAACATTTCTTTAAACCCTAATTTGATAATAATATAAGCCTACTTTCCTAAGTTTCTATAGTATTTTTTTTAAATCCTTTTATAATAATCGTCGAGAGATCTATTTAAATAAATAATATTATTATTAAGTAGGCTAATAAAAAATTATCTAGATATTCTTATAGTATTGAATTAATAATATATTATTAAAAGAGCGTAGGCGCTTTAGTTAGACTAGGAAGTATAAGATTCTATTCGGATAATCTATATTATATTTAGAAGACTATTTTCTATTGATTACTAAGATAGATATAGATCTTATAAAAGAATAATAATATCTAGTTTTATATTGTTGGTATATTTTATCAAGTTTCTTTAATTAATAATAATAGATACTAATCTTTTTGGAATAGAATAGTATTAAAAATATCATAATCTATATAGAATTAGATATCTCTACTTATTTTTTATATAAGTAAGATAGAGAATATAGCTAGCGATTTATGTATATAAATAAAATTCTTTCCAAACAGCTCCAGAAATATCTTTCGGAGTATTAGTGATTTTTTTATTTATATTATATAGAGATCCGTAAGATAGCTAAGCTTCTACTCTATTTTAATCTTTTATAAATAGAATCTTATAGTTAATTCTAAGATAATACTCTAGAAGAATATCTATTAGTCTCTAGCTAAATATTTCTAAATTATCTTAATATTATCTAGGTAGTTTTATCTTCGAATTAATTTCTTTTTTAATCGTAAAGCTTTATCGATATCTTTTACTATTACTTTACTAATCCGAATTTAGCTAACTTAAATCACTACCGAGTAGGACAACCTACTAAGTAGGATACCTAACCAATTTTTAACGTATTTATCTTTGCGTTATCTTTTTTAACTAATTACTATGCCCCTAAATCGGTCCTAAACTAGCCGAAATTCTATTAAATAAGAGGGCCGTATCGACTTAGCTATATAGGCTATAAGAAGAGGGGATTACGTATCTATATATATTACTATATACGTATTTTTAGTCCCTAATACCTAAATCGTATCGATATTTACGCTTTAGTAAATATTTATAAATTAACCTAAACTAAAGAGGAATTACTTATTAAGTAGATTAGCTCTATAGATAATTATTGAGGGGCCCTCTAATTATCGATAGTACGAGAAATAGCTAATTTATTACTCTCAAAATATAGTTCGATCTCTATCTATATAGTCGGCTATAATTAGGCTAGAAAATTTATTAAATTATATCTTAACTAGCTTAGATTACGTCTTTCCTATCGCTATAGCTATAAATACCTAAAATAAGAGGATCCGAAGGTAATTTAGGAGTAGTTCGACACTATAAAAGCGACGATTTAGTAATATAAGATTCTAGATAAAGATATTTATAACTTCGACGAAACTAGGTTTACGATAGGCTTTATAGCTAATATAAAAATAATTATATAGGCTATATATTATAGTCGGTAGGCTATTTTATAGCTTAGGGATTGCGAATAGATTACTACTATCGAAACTATAAATATAGCTAGATAGGCCTTCCTACCTACTATTATCTTTAAGAGTAAAATATATAATTTTATATAGTTTTAGGACCCTCTAAATAACTAATATTTCGAAGTAAGCCTAAATAGATAAATAAGTAATAAAATTAGCCTACGATAGCTATAAAAAATAGTTTATTCTAGCCACTAATAGTCGTAAGGTTAGGTAGCATTAGCTTCCAATTCTTAATAGATATAGTAGCTATTTAACCCTTTAATTCGACTAGATATATACTAAAAATAGGATTATACTAATCTATATACTAGCGTATATATCGTACTTATTATAGCCCCTCGATATTGGCTATTTTACGCTATTAAAGTATAAATATAGTATAATAGTCGATTAAAAAATAATCTTTATTTTTTTATAAAATACTGAGATAATACTAATATTTCTATAAAAAAGTCTTATAACAAAAAAGCAGTTAATAGTAATAAAAAAAAATCAAAAACTACTATAAAAAAGTAAAGTAATAGTAACTTAGAGTTAACTATACTAAAAAATAATACTAATACTATTACTATATAATATTAGAGAATAAATTAGAAAAAAAGTAGCTTTTATGTATAGTTATGAATAAAAATATACTAAAAGAAATTGGAAATTATTAAATAAACTATTATTAATATTTATAGCCCATTTTAGAGTTAATAGAACTAATTTTATATAAACTTTTATCGATAATAGCTATATAAACTACATTATAGTTAATAAAAAAACTATAAAATTCTTAAATTTTCTATATTTTTAGATTTTCCTAAAATAGTTAGATAATATAGTATTAGGCTAAAAATAAATTATCCATATTATCTATTTTAATCTTAATATATATAGTTATTACTACAAATAGATATATATATATATATTATTAAATTATAATTAGATAGTATAATTTTTAGTATATTATAGCTAGAAAAAACAAATATATATTAGTTAGTAAAGAAAAACTATATAGATATTATAGACTTAGCTAAAAAAAAAAGTAAGATACAAGAATTAAACTAATTAGTCTTTTAGACCTATAAATATAAAATAACTATATATATTAAAAATAGAAATAATGGATATTAAGAAGCTATTTAGCTTTATTTTATAAGAATAATTAGTAATTAAGATAGTTTTACTAAATAATATTAAAAAAATATAATAATAAAAACTATCTTAATTACTAATTACTCTTATAAAATAAAGCTACTAAAATATTACTAGAAGTAGATTATTATATTGAGCTAAAAACTTATAGATAAACTTTTTTTATATTAATTAAATATTAACTATTAGATCTAACTTAAAAAAGATATAAATAATAGAGAAAAAACTTTTTTATATAGACTATTATATAGTATAAATAAAAAGAAACTACTTTATCTCTAAAAAATCTTTATAGACTTATTAAATAAAAACTTTATTTATATTAGCTAATTTCTTATAGCTATCTTAGTATTATTTATATATAAATTTAGTAGAGATATAAGATTCTATATAGTTTTCTAAAAATTAAATAAATTAGTAGTAAAAAACTAATATTTATTACTATTAATTAAAGAAATAATTTAGAATATAAATAAAATATAATCTCTTTTAACCTAAGTACTATATCTATAGTCTTCTAAAAATATATTAATCTAATATTATAAAAATACTTTAATAACTTTATCTCTATATATAGATAATATTATTATTTATTCTAATAATTTATTAAAAGACTATCGATAGAAGATAGAGAAAATCTTATCGCAACTCTAAAAAACTTAGTTTTTAGTATAATATTATAAAGTTTAAATTCGAATAATAGTTAGTTAAATATCTTAGATTTATTATATAAATAAAACAAGATATCTATATCGATCTAAAGAAAATCGAAGTAATTCGAGGATAGGCTATCCTAAAAATAGTAAAAAATATATAGTTATTTCTAAGATTTATAAACTTTTATTAGATATTTATTTTAGAATTTATAATAATAGCTATATCCTTTATATAGTTAATAGAGAAGAATATAATATTTATATAGGATAAAGCTTACTAAGAAGTATTTTTAATACTAAAAAAAATATTTATTAATATACTAATCTTAGTATATTTTAAAAAATAATAAAAAATAGTTATAAAAATAGATGTATCTAATTTAAGTTATAAAGATAGTTTTATCTTAAATATAAGAAGATAAAAGACTAATATTATATATCTATTTTTATAGAAAATATTACTAATAAAGATTAATTACGAGATTTATAATAAAAAACTATTAGCTATTATATATATATTCCAAAAATAGTATTTAGAGTTAAAAATAGTCTTATATTTTATAATTATTACTAATTATAAGAAGCTTTATTATTTTCGGAAAATATAGTATTTAAATAAATAATAGATATAGTAAGTAAGACTATTTACTAAATTCGACTTCGAATTATAATATCGACTAAAAAAATAAATTATATAACTAAATATATTATTAAGATAAGAATAAAATATACTAAAAGATATAATAAATAAAATATCTATTAACTTATTTGAAAATATTATTTAAGAAAAGTAAGATTAAAATTATATCTATATAAATAATAAGTAATAATAATATAGAGCCAAATTTCGAAGCTAAGATACTAATATTTAAGTAAATAGAATAGTAGTTAAAATAGATAACAATATATATATAAAATAAAATATACTAAGCGATTTTTATAGTACTATTTAATAAAGAATAAAGACTTCTAAATAATGCTAATATTTAGATAAGTTTTATAGAATACTATCTCGATAAATAAGGCTTTCTATACTTCTAAGATCGAATCTAGATCCCTAAAAATAAAGCTTTATAAATAAGTCTAATTTAGTAAATATATAATTTATATATTATAGAGTACTTAGGCTAAGATATAATATATATAATATTAATAAGATAATTCTTTTAGCCTAATATAGTAAAAAATATTAGATAATTCCTAAGAAACTATACTATCTATAGAAAAAATATAATATAATATAAAATAAAATATAGATTTTTAAAGCTACTATTAGTACTAAAATAAATCTAGATAGAGAGTTCTATAGATTTTATTACTAATTTATCTCTATTAAGTCTTTATAAAACTATAAAGTATTTAGTAATTATAGACTAGCTTTAGCTTACGAAAAAAGTTATATTAGTTAGTATAAAAAAGATTAGTATAAAAAACCTAACTAATATTTTTATATAATATTTCTATATATATTATAGTTTATTACTAGCTATTATAAATAACTAAAAAAGTTAGTTTATAAATATATTTTAGACTATTATATATAAGTATCTCTCGATCTAATAAAGATTATTAATGGTCTTCTATCTGTAGATAGATAGTTCGATAAAATATATAAACTAAGAAATAGAAAAAATATTATATATCTTTATATTATATATTTAAAATAACTAAATAAAGCTTCTATCAGTAGTTATAAAGTCGATTAATAATAGGCATATTATACTAATAAGGCTTTCCTTATTTTTTTTTATATATAGCTATTATATTAATTTTATTATATTAGATAAAGCTAATAGACTAATTAATAAGAAAATATTATCTAAATATATTAGATACCTTTTTATAGATTAATTATAAAAGACTATAGACTAAATATAAATAGCGATTGTAATACTTAAAAATAGTAGTAAAAGTAGGTAAATAAGTAATACTAACTAGCTTCTATCTATAAAGTTAGAGATCTTATCTAGCTAGACCTATAGAATATATAGATATAGAGGCCCTCGAAGAAGTTAGACTAACTATACGTAAAATATTAAGTTCTAGAAGTACTCTCTCCTTATATAATACGACTAGAAATACCTTTAGATATCTACCTAGTATTCTATATCGACTTTATCTACTTAGTAGTAAAAGACTCTCTTCTATCGTGGTAAATTAATAATATATAGCTACTATTTATATTAGTTAAAAGCGAAAATAAATAGTTTATTAATAAAGTATTAGATATACGTAAGAAATAGGTCGGCTAAGATAAAAATAAAGAAATACTAGTTAAATAGCGTAGCTACTTAGAGCCCTCTTAGGAGCCGCTAGTAGTTATATAGGACTATATAGTAATAGATTAGTATTAAGAAAAAGTAGATTAGGAAGATACGGTAACTATTAGAAGCGTATTATAGGTAACAAAGTAATATCGATATATCTAGTATACGTTATTACGATAGGTATACCCCCCCCGAAAAGGAGAAAGGGGGTAATATAACGGGCTAGAGCCTAAGGTAGATTACGTGAAGTATATAACCTATAACTCCTTTTTTATCCTATTAAGGGAGAGAAGCACCCTTTTTCTTCTTAAGATTGTTGTAGATAGTATCTAGGTAGATAGTTTGAATCAAAACGTCTCAACCCCTTCATATTATCCCGCTTTTCGGGGACCTAAATTTACCCCATAGGGGTATTAATCGATAGATGATTCTCTATCTATACTAACGTATGCTTTCGACCTTAATAAATAGGGTTAAGGGGGCTATTTTTTAGCAAGATAATACCCCTACGTATACCGTATATATCGTACGGGACTAGCTTAATAATTAGGAGTTTGAGGTTACAGCTTAGCCGCTATACTCGCCCGATCTTAGTCTAATTAAGAACCTCTAGGCCCTTCTAAAGGCTAGAATCTGTAAGATTTACCCTAAGATTAAGGGCATACCTAATAATAACGAAACCCTTGAGTTTTTGACTATTGCGGCCTAAGAAGCATAGTCGTAGATTAATCTAGATATACTAGAAAAATTGGCTATAACTATGCCTAGCTAGGTAAGGCAGGTGCTAGAAATTAGGGATGGTATACTAGCTACTAGTTTTTGGTGCGGAGTGTGAAGTTTTAGTATGGCAGAAAATTATATAATCAGGGGGGGGGGGGGGGGGGGGGGTTTCAAACTAAACGAACGCCACTATATATCTCTATTTAATATACGTTAATTACGCTTATTTAGTACCCTATAACCTCGCTAACTACTCCGTAGTATACCTATATCTATCTCTACGACCGCGACTACGCTCTACGCGCTTTACGCCCTCTAAAATCCCTACGACTCTCTATATTACGATATCTCGCCTATTCCCTACGTCTACGACTAGTAATTTAGGGAAAATAGTATATACGAAATAGTTATAGAAGGAGTTAGAAGCGGTAGGTAAAGCGGTATAGGATTCGCTAATATTTGCTAAGATAAACTACGTACTAAATAAATAGGGGTAGATACCTAATTCCTAAGGTAAGGGGGGGTAGTAGGGGGGTTAAGAGGAGTAGGCTCTAAGATAAATAGCTAATAGATTTAGATAAAATAAAAAGGGGATTACTATAGTAACCTACCCGACCTTAGAAACTATATATCCGCTATTATAGGACTCTCGTATAGTCACGAGATTCCTTAATACCTAAGGTTACGCGATACTATTCGCGCTAAGTTACGTTACTTACGTATCCCGTACTCGGGATAAAAACTCTAACTCCTACGGTCTTATTTCTATTCTTTAACGAATCCTTCTTGTTTATAAGCAATAGCTATAGATAGCATAAATCTAGCTACAACCCCTTACATCCGCCTTTATCTTAATAGGATTTAGTATAAGATTTTATAGTAAATCCTATATCGCCTTATCTACTACTTCTAACTTCTAACTCTCGTTCTATGTTATAGAATCGGTAGTTTTAAGGCTATTTAGAACTTTTGGAGATTATACACGATCGGACCGCTTACGATTCTCTACTAAAGCCCTACCGAATCGCTCTATACTCGTTTACCCTTTACCATATATAAGTTATATTAGCTCTCTATAATAAAAGGGGGTAACTTATCTTTCCTAATATCTCCTTCTTTAAGAATTAGTCTCTATTCTTATCCTATTATTTATCTTATTCTTATCGTCCCTTCGTTAGGTATCTTATATACTCTATTAACTATTGTTAGCTATAGTATTCCGAGAATTCGTTCTTTTTCTTATTTTAGGATAATATATATTTATTTTTATATTAAGCTTAATATTAATATCTAGGCTAAAATATATAAATTTATTAATCTAGCCTATATTTAGGATTACTCTATTAAGGTTTCGTAGGAGAATAGATATATATAAAAGATTTAGAGATTCAATGGTAGAGATATTTACTACAATATATTTATTATAGGTATTATTAACTAGTATAAAAATAAACTAGATTCTATTAATTTTATTTCAATAATAAATAGTACTAAGTTTTCTTTCTTTTTTAACCTATCTATCGCTTTTTGCTTCTATTTACGACTAGGAGTAAGAGCTATTCTTTTTCTACGTTATATATAGAAGTAGATACGTTAGAATTTATCTAATTACTTTTTTTATCTTTATATTTATGTTACGGGATAGGCTTCTTTGAAGCTATTCCCGGATTCTTCGTTATACGCGTTAGGTCACTAGCGATCCGCTCCTAGTTCGCCCTCGTTTCGCTTATAATTCCTTCCCTACTATATAAATATTACGTTAGCCTCTTCTATAAGAAAAGATATCCTATCTATTTGCCCTAATTCTCTTTAAGAATTAGTCTCTATTCTTATTACAATATATTATCTCCGCCTCCTCTTAAGAGTTACCTTTAACATTTAGATAGTCGTGCCTTACCTAATCGATAGGCTTACTATCCTACTAACTAGTTCGTAATAATTCTAATTCTTCGTTTTCGATTATCTAAGGTTACGATGTCTCCTTAAACCTAATCTATAGCCGAAAGGGCTTAGTCTTAAAGCTAAAGTACTATCGAATTATAGCTAGCTATCGAGACCCCTTATAATATAAGTCTAATCCTTACTAACGAGGACCTAGTCGATATCGACTAGTTAGATAAATATCTTAGGCTTACCTAGGAGACTATCTAAAAGCTTAAATAATAAGTCGCCCTAAAGCGATATATCGTAAAACTCCGTACCGAAGAAGCTATACTCGATAGCTAAGCGAATCGCTCCCGAAACTATAACGATCCTAAATTTAACTATAAAAATAAGTTTAAAATTAAGTTTAAAGATATTTCGCGGTTTAAAGTTACGTTTAATCTTTAATAACGATAAAACTAGCTACTAGACTTTATAACTATCTTTATAGGCGTACTATAGAAATATCGCTATAATAGTAGAAAAATCCTCTTTAGCGTCTTCTTTATAGATAAAACCTATTAGATAAGATAGTACCGATATATTAGCGAATTAGAACCGAAGGATAAGTATTACGCTAAAAGAACGTAGTCTTATTTTAAGGATTTTACTCTTATCTTTATTAAAAATACCGCTAACCTCTAAGCTAAAGTTTAAGTCTAACTTAAAAAGATTATCTAGCGACCTAACGAGGATCCGAGAGAGTTTTATACCTATCTCGATACCCTTAAATAATACTTTCCTCGCTTTTTAGAAACGGAAAGAAGCCTCTTATTCTTCGCGAAGCTTTAGTATTCGCTCTAGAATCTTATTAATCTCTATATCCTTAACCTTCTAAAGACTTAGGATAAGATAATTAATATCGTCTACTACTATTAGGAGATTTTATAGTCGAAAAAGAAACGGAAGCGTAAAGCCAACGATAAGGCGTCGAACTAAGGATTCTCTAAGCGCCGTTTCTAGGAACCGTCCTACGGTTCCTACTTCTATCCTAAACCTAAAACTAACTATCTACGTAACCCTAAATACTTTTACGGACTAAACTAAGGCTAACGTTAGCCTTACTATAACTAGAATAAGGACCGACGTTACCCTAATAATCCGAATAAGGAATTAGTCCGAAACCGTAATAACCTATCTTAACCTCGAGAGAAGAATCTTTTCGGATAAGATAGATAACGCCTTATATACTTTAACTATAGTAGTAATAGCTATATATAATCTATTTACTCTTAGAGATATATCTATATAGGCGAAATCCTTTAGGGAAATACTAATAAGTCGGAGTAGACTCTATATCTCCGACTCCTTATCCTTAAATAGAGACTATCTATCGCCTTTATATACCGATTTATATTCAAAATATAATCGAAATATATATAGACCTTAATAACTATACTAAAATTAATATTATTAGTTTTTAGTTTATTAAGATATATAAACTTTAGTTAGCTAAGCTTTCTAGACCTCTTATTAAAGCTATTAATATATTCTTAATATCTACTTATAATATATAGAAGGTCCTAATTACTATAACTAATTCCTATAGAATAGTAAAATCCTTCGAATACCTATATATCGCTATTAACTACGATCCTAACCTATAAGGTAGCCCTATCCTTCTCTCTATAACGACGCTTTAATACCTAAATATCTATCTTACGCTAGCGTCTCGCCTCTAGTAGTATAAAATATTATCTATTATAATTAAAAAACTCTATATCTTCGCTAGGTACTCTTATAATCTCGCCTATATCTTTACGGCTATTAAACTACCTAAGGAAATCTAGATCCCTAGGGACAATAACGACTATTAATCTCCTTAGGACCTATCTAGGATCCCTACCGAATTATAGGGATTTTATAATATTTTCTCTTACGAAAACGCAACGACTCTACCCCTATTTAAGGATACCGACTATATAATTAAACTAGTCGTAAACTAAACTCTACCCTTTAGTCTAATCTACCCTTTTTTATAGAAAGAACTATCGGAACTACGCCGATATATCGACGAAAACCTCGAGAATAGGCGTATCTAACTATCTAAGAGCCTAGCGGATACTCTTATTCTCTTTACCTCTAAAAAGGATAGCGGACTCTAATTATATATCGATTATTATAGACTTAACTATATTTCGGTTAAGAATCGCTACTCTCTCCCCCTTATTTCGGAGATTCTTAACTATCTCTTAGGTATAAGATAGTTTAGTAAAATCGATATTAAGGATATATATTACTAGATTTATATCTAAGAAGATAATAAATAGAAGATAGCCTTCTATATATATTATAGCTACTTTAAATATATAGTTATACTATTTAGTCTTACTAATATACTAACTATCTTCTAATTATATATTTATATAGTATTTTATAGCCTTCTCGATATCTTTATAGTAGTATATCTAGATAATATCCTTATCTTCTTACTAAACTATAATATATATACCGATTATATCCGCTAAGCCCTCGAATAGATAAAGTCTATAGATTTATATATAAAACCTAGTAAATATATCTTCTATTAAGATTAGGTCGAATTCCTTAGCTTTATTATCTCCTTAGGAAGTGTCTCGATAGATCCGTAATAGGTATCCGATATCCTTTCGTAGCTAATTCCCTATATCTTCTAAGATATTTAGGTATTCCTAGGATTCTATAACTTCTATCGGCGCTTTATCTAGAATTACTCCGAGATTATACTTCTACTAATATCCCTAATAAAAAGGAATAAAAATAGTAAGAAACCTAGGACCTTAGAGCTTATACCTAAAGAAACGGCGGTATTTTACCGTATCCTCGACGCCTTTAAGACTATATTATTACTCCGATATTTTAATCTAAAGAGATCTAGAAGGATTAAGACCGATATATCTAATTAGGCTATAGCTAGAATCCTTTCTTAGCCTAACGACGGAGGTATCTAGTATCCTATCGTATTTTAGTTAAAAAAGTTTAATAGTATAAAGATTAACTATAGTATACCGGATTAGGAGCTTTTCGCTATCGTTTAGTCTTTTAAATACTAACGTTACTACTTTAAAGGAAGTACGTACCTTATTAAGGTTTTATTTAATTATTCTAATCTCTAGGCCTTTATAAAACAACCGAAACTTAATAGAAGATAAGCTAAGTAGTATCTACTTCTATCTACTTTTAATTTCTAAATTAAGTATCGCTCTAGAAGGATAAACCCTATAGATAGCCTATTACGACGATAGAGCTCGAACTACGAGGACGCTTCTAGTATCGAGTTATTAGGCCTACTTTAAGACTAAATAATAAATAAATCGTAGCTATCTAATTAGCGGTATATAAAAATCGAAGAATTAACTATAAAAGACTTAATATTAGCTAAGACCTACGATAATAGTAAGGCCCCTATTATAGATATATATATCTTAGCTACGCTTCTAAAAGGGATCGCCGCTAAATTAGTATTAAATAGTAACTAGGAAATAGGTTAGGTATAGCTAATCCCTATTAATAAGTTATATAACGCCTATATCGTTAAAAACGTCTACTAAGAAGAATCCGGAGACGAATTAAAGAACCTTATTAGGCGACTCTAGGGCGAAGACCTAGAGATTTAGCGGCGAAAGTATACCGTTAGAGAAGTAAAGCCTAGGACTAAAGACTAGTTAATTAATTTAAAAAGGCTTATTCGATATAAGTACTATCTTTATATCCTAATAAGGAATAATTTAAGAATAAAATTAATAAATATTTATTATAATAACCCTCTTATCGGCTATTTTAGGCGTAACCGAACGGCCGAGCTCTTTAAGAGAAAATACTATTAGGTAAATCTTAACTAAGATATTAACGAATATATCTAGATATACCTTATCTACTAAGGCGTTATAGCGCTACGATATAAGCCTTATAAAAAGATAGATATACTTCTAATTCTAAAACGGCTATTCGCGGAGTTATCTATAGACTTTATTATAGGCCTACCCCTATTAATCTATTTAGATTAAACTATTAATAGAATTTTAGTTATTATCGATAGGTTTACGAAATAGTCCCTTTTCTTCCTTATATCGACGACAATAATAGCCGTAGACCTTATATAATTATTCTATAATAATATTAACCTCCGATATAGCTCGCTAAAAGGCATTATTACCGACTATAGATCGCTTTTTACTAGTAGATTTTAGTTAGAACTATACTATATCTCTAGGGTTAAAATAAGGCTTTCGATAACGTTTTACCCCTAAACCGATGGCTAAACGGAACGGATAAACTAGGTCCTTAAATATTACCTTCGCTATTTTATTAATACCGAATAACTTACCTAGCCGTAACTACTCCGGATAGTAGAATTTATATATAATAATACCGTTAATATAATAATAGGCTATTCTCTCTTTAAAGCTCTCTTAGGCTATTCGCTAGACTTTTACTATAGGATTAAGGTCGATCTTTTAGGAGGAAATATCCTAGCTATAATAGCAAGAATCGAAAAGTTATAAGAAATTCGTAAAAGACTTACGAATTACTAGCGTAGCGTTACCGAATCGTAGGCGAAACATTATAACCTCTACTATAAACCGCTTACTCTTAAACGTAGAGACCTTATTAGATTATTAACTAAGAACCTAAAGCTTAAAATAACGCGAAAACTTAGCCCTCGTTTTATTAGACTATTTAGGGTACTTAATATAATTAGAAAATAGGTATATCGGTTAAACCTACTAAATTAATATAATCGAATTTATAATATCTTCTATATCTCCTTTTTAGAACCGTAGAAAGAATGCCCTAGAAACGGTACCGATTCGATACCGATGCTAGAGCTTAACGACAATAACGAATATAAAGTTAAGAAAGTATAAGGTGAAAAACTCTTTAATAATAAATATTATTATCTAATTAAATAGAAAGAGTAGCCCTTAGAATATAATTAATAGGTACCCTATTACGATATAGTAAATATATAAAGTATAATTTAGCGGTTTCTAAAAGCATTAAAAGGCAAAAAATTATCCTAAATTAAGTCTATAAACTAGAACTAACCGCTGATATACCCTAGATTTACCCCTAAAACTATATATTTAAATACGCTTAATAAGACTAATAGGAGCATTATCTATAACCTCCTCTAATATAGCCTATATAAGACTATCCTATAGTACGACTATATCCCCTATAACTAGCTTCTCTAACTAGATATACCTAGCTATATAGGCTAAGATAATCGCCTTAATAAAGGCTATAAAGATATATTTAGCCCTAGCCTATGACTACTAACTAAGGTCTCTAGGTAGCGTACGTAGTAGACGATTACTATAGTAGTCGTCCTAGGCCTTAGAACGATCCTAAACCGAAGGCGTAACAACGCTAGATAGCTTATAGCGGCGCTAGGAGTAGAACTCCTTATATATCTAAATAGCGTTCTATAAGAAATATTAACGAAGCCTAGCCGAATTATAGCTTTATTACTTATAGATACCTTCTTAGCCGACTTAGATTTACTAAAAGAATAGGCACTATAGTAAGCCTTTATAAAGGTATCGAATATACCGACGAGGGCGGCCTACGCGAAGGCTACCTAAATCTAGTAAGATTCGACCTACCTATTACGGGATAGGCTTCTTTAAAGCTATTCCCGGATTCTTCGTTATACGTGTTAGGCCACTGGCGATCCGCTCCCGGTTCGCCCTCGTTTCGCCTATAATCCCTTCCCTATCGTATAAACATTACGTTAGCCTCTTCTATAAGAAAAGGTATCCTATCTATTTGCCCTAATTCTCTTTAAGAATTAGTCTCTATTCTTATTACAATATATTATCTCCGCCTCCTCTTAAGAGTTACCTTTAGCATTTAGATAGTCGTGCCTTACCTAATCGATAGGCTTACTATCCTACTAACTAGTTCGTAACAATTCTAATTCTTCGTTTTCGATTACCTAAGGTTACGATGTCTCCTTAAACCTAATCTATAGCCGAAAGGGCCTAGTCTTAAAGCCGAAGTACTATCGAATTATAGCCGGCTATCGAGACCCCTCGTAATATAAGTCTAATCCTTACTAATAAAGACCTAGTCGATATCGACTAGTTAGATAAATACCTTAGGCTTACCTAGGAGACTATCTAAAAGCTTAAATAATAAGTCGCCCTAAAGCGACGTATCGTAAAACTTCGTACCGAAGAAGCTATATTCGATAGCTAAGCGAATCGCTCCTAAAACTATAACGATCCTAAATTTAACCGTAAAGATAAGTTTAAAATTAAGTTTAAAGATATTTCGCGGTTTAAAGTTACGTTTAACCTTTAACAACGACAAAACTAGCTACTAGACCTTATAACCGCCTTTATAGGTATACTACGGAAATACCGCTACGATAGTAGAAAAATCCTCCTCGGCGTCTTCTTTATAGATAAAACCTATTGGATAAGATAGTATCGATATATTAGCGAATTAGAACCGAAGGATAAGCGCTACGCCGAAAGAACGTAGTCTTATTTTAAGGATTTTACTCTTACCTTTATCAAAAATACCGCTAACCTCTAAGCTAAAGTTCGAGTTTAGCTCGAAAAGATTATTTAGTGACCTAACGAGGATCCGAGGGAGTTTTATGCCTATCTCGATACCCTTAAATAACACTTTCCTCGCCCTTTAGAAACGGAAAGAAATCTCTTATTTTTCGCGAAGCTCTAGTATTCGTTTTAGAATCTTATTAATCTCTATATCCTTAGCCTTCTAAGGACTTAGGACGAGATAATTAACATCGCCTATTACTATTAGGAGATTTTATAGTCGAAGGAGAAACGGAAGCGTAAAGCCGACGATAGGGCGTCGAACTAAGGATTCTCTAAGCGCCGCTTCTAGGAACTATCCTACGGTTCCTACTCCTATCCTAAACCTAAAACTAACTACCTACGTAACCCTAAGTACTCTCGCGGACTAAACTAGGGCTAGCGTTAGCCTTACCGTAACTAGAATAGAGACCGACGCTATCTTAATAATCCGAATAAGGAATCGGTCCGAAACCGTAACGACCTATCTTAACCTCGAGAGAAGAATCCTTTCGGACGAGATAGACAACGCCTTACGTACTTTAACTATAGTAGTAATAGCTATATATAACCCGCTTACCCTTAGGAATATACCTATATAGGCGAAATCCTTTAGGGAAACGCTAACGAGTCGGAGTAGACTCTACGTCTCCGACTCCTTATCCTTAAGTAGAGACCGCCCGCTATCTTTATATACCGATTTGCGTACGAAATATAATCGAAATATATATAGACCTCGATAGCTATACTAAGGTTAATATTGTTAGTTTCTAGTTTATTAAGATATATAAACTTTAGCTAGCTAAGCTTTCCGGACCTCTTATTAAAGCTATTAATATATTCTTAATATCTACCTACGGCGTATAGAAGGTCCTAATTACTATAACTAATTCCTACGGAATAGTAAAATCCTTCGAATATCTATATATTACTATCGACCGCGATCCTAACCTATAGGGTAGCCCTATCCTTCTCTCTATAACGACGCTTTAATACCTAAATGTCTACCTTACGCTAGCGTCTCGCCTCTAGTAGTATAAAATATTATCTATTATAATTAAAAAACCTTATACCTTCGCTAGATACTCCTATAATCTCGCCTACGTCTTCGCGACTATTAAACTACCTAAGGAAATCTAGATCCTTAGGGACAATAACAACTATTAATCTCCTTAGGACCTATCTAGGATCCCTACCGAATTATAGGGGTTTTATAATATTTTCTCTTACGAAAACGCAACGACTCTACCCCTATTTAAGGATACTAACTATATAATTAAACTAGTCGTAAACTAAACTCTACTCTTCGGCCTAATCTACCCCTTTTTATAGAAAGAACTATTAGAACTACGCCGATATATCAACGAAAACCTCGAGAATAGGCGTATCCGACTATCTAAGAGCCTAGCGGGTACTCCTATCCTCTTTGCCCCTAAAAAGGATAGCGGACTCCGATTATATATCGATTACTATAGACTTAACTATATTTCGGTTAAGAATCGCTACCCTCTCCCCTTTATTTCAGAGATTCTTAACCGTCTTTTAGGTATAAGATAGTTTAGTAAAATCGACATTAAGGATATATATTACCGGATTCGTATCTAAGAAGGTAACGAATAGAAGATAGCCTTCTATACGCGTTATAGCTACTTTAAATATATAGTTATACTATTCGGTCTTACTAATATATTGGCTACCTTCTAATTATATATTTATATAGTACTTTACGGCCTTCTCGATATCTTTATAGTAGCGTATCTAGATAATATCCTTATCTTCTTACTAAACTATAATATATATACCGATTATATCCGCTAAGTCCTCGAACGGATAAGGTCTATAGGTTTATACGTAAAACCTAGTAAATATACCTTCTATTAAGATTAGGTCGAATTCCTTAGCTTTATTATCTCCTTAGGAGATATTTCGATAGATCTATAATAGGTATCCGATATTCTTTTATAGCCGATTCCTTATACCTTCCGAGATATTTAGGTATTCCTAGGATTCTATAACTTCTATCGGCGCTTTATCCGGAATTACTCCGAGATTATACTCCTACTAATATCCCTAATAAAAAGGAGCAAAAACGGTAAGAAGCCTAGAACCTTAGAGCTTATACCTAGAGAAATAGCGGCGTTTTACTATATCCTCGACGCCTTTAAGACTATACTATTACTCCGATATTTTAATCTAGAAAGACCTAGGAGGATTAAGACCGATATATCTAATTAGGCTATAGCCGGAATCCTCTCTTAGCCTAACGACGGAGGTATCTAGTATCCTATCGTATTTTAGTTAAAGAAGTTTAATAGTATAGAGATCAACTATAGTATATCGGATTAGGAGCTTTTCGCTATCGTTTAGTCCTTTAAATACTAACGTTATTACCTCGAAGGAAGTATATATCCTATTAAGGTTTTATCTAATTATTCTAATCTCTAGGCCTTTATAAAACAACCGAAACTTAATAGAAGATAAGCTAGGTAGTACCTACTTCTATCTACTTTTGATTTCTAAATTAAGTACCGCTCTAGGAGGACGAACCCTATAGACGGCCTATCACGACGATAGGGCTCGAACCATAAGGACACTCCTAGTATCGAGTTGCTAGGCCCGCTTCGGGACTAAATAATAAATAAATCGCGGCCGTCTAATTAGCGGTACGTAAGAGTCGAAGAATTAACTATAAAAGACTTAATATTAGCTAAGACCTACGATAATAGTAAGGCCCCTACTATAGATATATACGTCCCGGCCGCGTTTCTAAGAGGGACCGCCGCTAAATTAGTATTAAATAGTAACTAAGAAGTAGGTTAGGTATAGCTAATCCCTATTAATAAGTTATATAACGCCTATATCGTTAAAAACGTCTACTAGAAAGAATCCGGAGACGAATTAAAAAACCTTATTAGGCGACTCTAGGGCGAAGACCTAGAGACTTAGCGGCGAAAGTATACCGTTAGAGAAGTAAAGCCTAGGACTAAGGACTAGTCAATTAATTTAAAAGGGCTTATTCGATATAAGTACCGTCTTTATATCCTAATAAAGAACAATTTAAGAATAAAATTAATAAACATTTATTATAATAACCCTCTTACCGGCTATTTCGGGCGCAACCGAACGGCCGAGCTCCTTAAGAGAAAATACTATTAGGTAAATCTTAACCGAGACGTTAACGAATATATCTAGATATACCCTATCTACTAAGGCGCTACGGCGCCGCGATATAAGCCTTATAGAAGGATAGATATACTTCTAATTCTAAAACGGCTATTCGCGGAGTTGTCTATAGACTTTATTATAGGCCTACCCCTATTAATCTATTTAGATTAAACTATTAATAGAATTTTAGTTATTGTCGATAGGTTCACGAAATAGTCCCTTTTCTTCCCTATATCGACGACGATAACGGCCGTAGACCTTACATAATTATTCTATAACAACATTAACCTCCGATACGGCCCGCTAGAAGGCATTGTTACCGACCGCGGATCGCTTTTTACTAGCAGATTTTAGTCGGAACTATACTATATCTCTAGGGTCAAAATAAGGCTTTCGACAGCGTTTTACCCCCAAACCGACGGCCAAACGGAACGGATAAACCAGGTCCTCGAACATTACCTTCGCTGTTTCATTGACACCGATGCCAGAGCTTAACGACGATAACGAATATAAAGTTAAGGAAGTACGGGGCGAAAAACTCTTCAATGATAAACGTCATTACCTAATCAAATAGAAAGGGTAGCCCTTAGAATACAATTAATAGGTGCCCTATTACGATATGGCGAATGCATAAAGTGCAATTTAGCGGTTTCTAAAAGCATTAAAAGGCAAAAAATTATCCTAAATTAAGTCTATAAACCAGAACTAACCGCCGATATACCCCGGATTTACCCCCGAAACTACGCATTTAAATGCGCTTAATAAGACCGACGGGAGCATTATCTATAACCTCCTCTAATATAGCCCGTATAAGACTATCCCACGGCACGACTATATCCCCTATAACTAGCTCCCCCGACTAGGCATACCTAGCTATATAGGCCGAGATAATCGCCTCAATAGAGGCCATAAAGACGTACTTAGCCCTAGCCTACGACTACCAACTAGGGTCTCCGGGTAGCGTACGTAGTAGACGATTACTACGGTAGTCGTCCTAGGCCTTAGAACGGTCCCGAACCGGAGGCGCAACGACGCTAGATAGCTCGCGGCGGCGCTAGGAGTAGAACTCCTTATATATCTAAGTAGCGTTCTATAAGAAATATCAACGAAGCCTAGCCGAATTATAGCCTTATTACTTACGGAAACCTTCTTAGCCGACTTAGATTTACTAAGGGAATAGGCACTACAGTAAGCCTTCATAAAGGCATCGAATACACCGACGAGGGCGGCCTACGCGAAGGCTACCTAAATCTAGTAGGATTCGACCTACCCTAGGGACATATTCTCTACGTCCTCCTACTAGAACTCTTTAGTAGTCCAACGTAGCAGTTTACCAACGTTATAGAGGTCTCCGAGGACCCTAGTAGGAGCCTACACTATATTAGTACAAAAAAGAGCCAAGGAAGGGCCGGCGAAATATACTAGATAACACTTATCCTTTCTCTCGGAACACTATTAATATAGGACTAATTTCATAGCATCTAGGACGCACTAGACCTTAAGGGGTAGACCCTCTACGGGGTCGAAGCTAGCCGTAGTAGACCGGATATAGGCTATACACTAGAAGAAGACATAGGCTAGCGGATTAGTATAGCGAGGGCGGCGACCCTTAAGCGAGACAACCCCAATCACCTTAGGAAACTCCTCCTCCTCGGAGGCGTCAATAGATATAGAATCCTCGGTCTCCTCCCTATCTTTAACTTCTTTAGTCTTATCGAGAGAGACGACGGCTTCTCTAGTCTTAGTACTTATCTTAACGGGCGAAACGATAACGATTGAGGATCGAGGCGAGATAGATAGATATACGAAACAGTAATAGTACGCGGGGATAAGTAATGTAATGATAGATAAGAGAAGGATAAAGGGAAGAAGTAAAAGAACGCGTATTATACCTACTGATTTTAGGGTACATATTTTGATTTCTTTGTTTACAAAACTATTATATGATCTACAACGCCTAGGGTTAGGCGTTGGGGAGAGGAAGCATAATTGTTACGGGATAGGCTTCTTTAAAGCTATTCCCGGATTCTTCGTTGTACGTGTTAGGCCACTGGCGATCCGCTCCCGGTTCGCCCTCGTTTCGCCTATAATCCCTTCCCTACCGCACAAACATTACGTTAGCCTCTTCTATAAGAAAAGGTATCCTATCTATTTACCCTAATTCTCTTCAAGAATTAGTCTCTATTCTTATTACAATATATTGTCTCCGCCTCCTCTCAAGAGTTACCTTTAGTATTCAGACAGTCGTGCCTTACCTAATCGACAGGCTTACTATCCTGCCAACTAGTTCGTAACACTACCCTAGGGATATATTCTCTATATCCTTCTACTAGAACTCTTTAGTAGTCTAACGTAGCAATTTACTAACGTTATAGAGGTCTCTAAGGACCTTAGTAGAAGCCTATACTATATTAGTATAAGAAAGAGCTAAGGAAAGGCCGGCGAAATATACTAGATAATACTTATCCCTTCTCTCGGAATACTATTAATATAGGACCGATTTTACGGTATCTAGGACGTACTAGACCTTAAGGGGTAGACCCTCTACGGGGTCGAAGCTAGCCGTAGTAGACCGGATATAGGCTATATACTAGAAGAAGATATAGGCTAGCGGATTAGTATAGCGAGGGCGGCGACCCTTAAGCGAGATAACCCTAATTACCTTAGGAAACTCCTTCTCCTTAGAGGCGTCAATAGACATAGAACCCTTAGTCTCCTCCCTATCTTTAACTTCTTTAGTCTCGTCGAGAGAGACGACGGCTTCTCTAGTCTTAGTACTTATCTTAACGGGCGAAACGATAACGATTAAGGATCGAGGCGAGATAGATAGATATACGAAATAGTAATAGTACGCGGGGATAAGTAATATAATAATAGATAAGAGAAGGATAAAGGGAAGAAGTAAAAGAACGCGTATTATACCTACTAATTTTAGGGTATATATTTTGATTTCTTTATTTGCAAAATTATTATATAACCTACGACGCCTAGGGTTAGGCGTTAGGGAGAGGAAGTATAATTGTTACGGGATAGGCTTCTTTAAAGCTATTCCTAGATTCTTCGTTATACGCGTTAGGTTACTAGCGATCCGCTCCTAGTTCGCCCTCGTTTCGCTTATAATTCCTTCCTTACTATATAAACATTACGTTAGCCTCTTCTATAAGAAAAGGTATCCTATCTATTTGCCCTAATTCTCTTTAAGAATCAGTCTCTATTCTTATTACAATATATTGTCTCCGTCTCCTCTTAAGAGTCACCTTTAGCATTCAGACAGTCGTGCCTTACCTGATCGATAGGCTTACTATCCTGCCAACTAGTTCGTAACAATTTATATATTTCCGAGATCATACTTTTGGAATCAATATCCTTATTTTAGGGCTTTATTAGTCTAGCTTCTAGTGACAATAAATAGAGATACTTAGTTACCTAATATTTATTATAACTTACTTTAAATATATATTTTTTTTATATCTTTAGTCTAGTTCGGCCTAGTTAACTTATTTTATATATATATAGCTATTATTTTCTAGGCTAAGGATTAACCGAGAGTTCTTATTTAATTATAACTACTTATAATATATTATTAGGATTCTATTCTATTTCGCTATCCTAATTATTATTATAATTATTACTTAGATCTACTATTATTATTATTACTATTAGAATATATTTTACAATTATATAGTATAGTTAATATCTTAATTATTTTTCTATTATGTGATTAAGGGTACAAATAAGGATCTACTTCTTTGGGCTTATTTAGCTAAGAGAAAATATATATATCCATAAATTATTATTCTAGTCGTAGATAGAACTTATAAAATTTCTTATTATCCTTCTAGTATATTTTTTAGGCGGTAATTATCTGAAGGTTCGGATTACTATATATAGTGTCTTTATAGTTAATAATACTTATTATTAGACTATTAGTATCGGTTCGTATATATATATATAGTTATATTTAGAGAAGCGTTATTAATTTATCGAGAATAAATATATATTATTATTTTAAGTTTATTTCTAATAGCTTTACTATCGACGAAGAGCTTATTCTCTATTTATATTTTCTATACTAGCTACTTTGTCAGCAAGTCACTTTCTCGAACTTGACACTTTGCGGCCCGTTACAGGAATAACGTCGGCCCGATCCTATATCCGGTTTGACTAGTAATAAAGATAAAAAAATTGCCAATAAAAAGGGGAATAAATGATAAAGGAAGATGAAGATAAATCTTGATGATTTTTCGTCTAGTTACATAGGCCATATTTATAGGCAGAAATAAGAGGATCATCAATAGCCGAAATAACCGAACACCTCGGTACGGATAGGGATACACCTATCAGATAGGATAAATGCGATCACGCCATGTCGGGCGTATCGCTTGAGGGGAAGAACTAAAGATGGTAAAAATGATTGAAGATGAATATAGGAATGATATGGATCTATGTTGAACTGGATGGGCCTACCCAATGCGGCTAGGCCATGATGACTGATGGTTGATTACACATCATATACTCATCTTTAAGCAAAAGCCTACTACGCTATACCCTAAATAGCCTAGTTCGGGCCTAATTTAACCTATTTAATAAGGCTTTAATATAAGCGGGATCATAGGGTTATAATTATAACGAAATAAAATATAATTACCGGGCGGATAATAAGCAAAAGAAGCAGAAAAGGATACGTACGCATAGACGCATCGAGCATCCATTAGGCCTATTAGTTTCGGGAGCTCTAGAGCTATCTCGGCCTACTAAGCAGCCTAATAATACGGTTTAGCCTATTCTATAGGACCCGGTTTAGCCGATTCAGCCCACCGTATAACAACCGCAACGGCGTCAATTTACATGTTCTTTACGCAATCAGGTAGGGCATTGGTCAAATGTATGTAATCAGAGATAGCTTAGTTAATTTATTAGTGTTTTAGTTGGTAAAAATAGGTGTGAACCGGAATATAGGTGGTTAGGTGATCGGCCCCGGTAGTGATTAATGATAACTAGTTGTTAGTATTGCCTGGTATCTACGGCTTATGTGTAACAATACAAGCAGAAGAGTAAGCTCAGATGATCTTCGAAATTAAGTAAAGCATGATATATATATTATGTTGAGAAAAATAAAGATAGGCTTTGAAGAAGGAATGAATATTGAAGCAGGATGCTCGAAATGAATCGAGATAATACTTTCTGATGACTGGGAGGGGATATTTATGCCTACTCCCTTGGAGTTAGTTTTCTATGTAACATGACACTCAAACAACCTTCACCGCTAGTTGGTCCCGGATCCTCCGACGGTCCCTAGCAGGTAGACGTACGACTGCATTGAGTCAGATGCGCCCAACCGCATTGATCCAGACTGGTCCTGAATAGGACCAGAAACGCGGCAATGCTCGTACGCGTGAGATGCCGACCCGATGGTATAGGGCATCAGTATGGCTATGTATGCCATATACCAACATATTAGACCGAGGCACCTCTAAGTAGAAGCAAACTCTCCTCCCCATACGCACCTCTGCTCTCCTGTAGAGCCTCACTTCCGGAAGTATCTCCGTTTTATGTGCTAGGTTTAAGAGCGGCAGATAATACCGGGGTGGGTGGCAACGCCATAATAACTGTATTCCTAATCTAATGATTAAACTGCTTCTTAGGTAGCCCCCCTAAGTCCCATCCCATCAACATTGGGTTGAGTACCATATCATCAAGTATAGAATCCAAGCCCAGGCTGCTGCGACGCGAAGCCGCGTTATAGATTGGCGATTTTCGTCTAGTTTTCTCCGCGAGGAGCCCGCTTTCTCGAAATATGGCCGAACGGCCTAGTAAGGACCGTAGGAACTTACTTGTCCTTTTATTTGAAGGCTCTTTGTATGAGATATGCCAAAGGTCTGTACACAGCCCTACAAAAGGCATGACGTTTTTGTATCGCTGGTCCCTAAGATAGAAGAGGTTATGAGACTGTAAGTCCTCAAATGATTGAGGCGCCATGTCTTCAAAACACAAGCGGGAACTCTGAGCCGTAAGGAAGTGTTCTGGATAATCTCGATCAAGTCGTAAACGGAGCTCAGCGGGCACACGGACACGAATCTTCCACCATGGGTCCTCTTGAGTAAGACCAGCACCCAGGTTAACCCACCTTGTCATGATGAGAGCTATTTTGGAGTCGAATTCAACGATTTCAATATGGCAATCTATGTTGCACATATGACAGTTATGGTTGAAAGAGGCTGTCTCTCCGTTTTTCAAGGACTTCACAGTAGGGGTGACAAACTCAAGAAGACGGAAGTGCATACATATTTCAAAGGGATCCCACCTCCAGTTGTTACTTTGATCAAAAGCAACTGGTCCCGTGTTCTGGCGAGCACTATGTCCTGCATCCTAACATGAAGACCGAGTGGCTCAGGACATATTTGTGCTTCTCTTGAGAATAGCCAAATCATATCCGGGTAGACTGATCTCACAGGGTAGTGGCAGACTTGTGTATAGGACAGAGAATCAGTACTGATCCCAGACTTTGGACCGTGGTAAAACCTCTTCATCGCAAGCTTAACGTGGAGGAAAGAGAGAGCTGGTGAATGAATCGGTAAATAATGGGTTCTTAAAGTTGTCGGAGTCAAAAACCACTTCTTCACACACGGGAGTCGGCAGGTTCTTTCATGAAGTAATCCACTGAGCCCAAAACTGTCAGATCCATCATACCGATGAAGGAGGTTGCAAATATCGCAAGCGAAGTATCCTGGAACATATTGTTCTAATCGGGTTAAGACCGAGAGCTTATTGTCTTGTGTGAGAGGACGCAGCCGGTTTATACGTCTCAGAAGCAGCTCAAATAGTCGATGATTGCAAAAGGAAAGGCAAATAAGATCAACAAGTGGAAGAAAGTCAGATATTGACAATAATAGCTCCGGAAGAAGTCCGGCGAGTGTAGTCATATAGAGGACCCCAGAGCAAGGCCTGATCGCTTTGTGCGGGCGCGTGAGGTAAAATCTGACGAGCTCGTAGAGATTTCATAGTGAAAATCCGCAGGTAGTGGTGTTTAAGTCTTTGAGAAAGCGGGAGATGAGGAAGAAAGAAAGAAAGAAAGTGTAGGAGACCAGGACGTTGGATATGCGGTAGGCTTATCAGCTACTAGTATGAATTAGGATGAAGCTTCTATATTTGGAATCTTCATCCATCAATATCGCCTAGCTATATACTAGGTAGTCTTTTTGTGACCTAGACTCAGTCAGAGTGTGGGGTGTCGATATAGTTAGATCATCCCTGAATGTTCCCATTTTATCCCCGAATGTCCGGGTTATAATGTCCTGATGCATTTGCCTTATGCCTACCTTATATTTATAATTCATAAATTCAATATAAGAATGTAAGTCTCCCATCTTCACTTAGACAGGATAAGATAGGTGGCGTGGTAGGAAAAAGGGACCCAATCACGACGCGTTGTAACTAATCACCTTACCCTCGGCTGACAGATCATTTTCTTGAGGTCCGCCACTTGTGTCTCTTTTCTTCATCTCCTTATTATTTCCCTATTTACTCCCCCCAAATCACCCTTCGACGATCCAAAATGTCGTTCTCAAATCTCGTCTCCGATATCGCCTTCCGAGATTCCAACCCGGACGATCGCGGCTCACAGATTTCACACGCTCAATCTCGCACAGCTCGATCCTACACAAGTACTACAGCCACCAGCGTCAGCATCTCAGGGGATATTTCAAGCCAGCTCCATGCTGGTTACAGCCACCAATTGAGCCGATCATGGCAGGCAGAGAGGCAACTGACCAAGGTTCGTACGCTCCGATCACAGTGACACTGGCCGCGAAGCCTTCGCTCACCTATGTATGTATAGGACATGCTCATCTACCCTCTCTTTATTACCGACAATCCAGATGAGGAGACCCCCATCCCATCGTTGCCCAATCAATACCGCCGGGGTGTCAACCGACTCGTCCCATTCCTGACACCACTCGTTCGGAAAGGGTTGCGCTCGGTGATGCTGTTCGGCGTGCCGCTCCAACCGTCGGCAAAGGATGCGCTTGGAACCGCTGCAGATGACCCGTCCGGCCCCGTCATTCAAGCAATTCGGCTCCTCCGCAGTCGCTTCCCCCAGCTCTATATCACGACGGATGTTTGCCTTTGCGAATACACATCACACGGGCACTGCGGAATCTTGACCGAAGATGGAACTTTGGACAATGCGCAATCCGTTGATCGTATTTCTGATGTGGCCCTGGCATACGCCGTTGCCGGTGCCCACTGTGTTGCACCATCGGACATGAACGACGGAAGAGTGCGAGGCATTAAGCTCAAATTGATTGAAGCCGGCCTGGCACATCGAGTACTTCTGATGTCGTACAGCGCCAAGTTTAGCGGGTGTCTGTACGGACCGTTTCGTGACGCGGCCGGCTCGTGCCCCTCATTTGGAGACCGTCGCTGCTACCAGCTGCCGCCCGGTGGTCGTGGTCTTGCCCGTCGCGCGATCAAGCGGGACGTGAATGAGGGCGCTGATATCATCATGGTCAAGCCTGCGAGCAGTTATCTAGACATCATCCGGGATGCCAAGGATCTGGCCCAGGATCTTCCCGTGGCTGCGTACCAGGTCAGCGGTGAGTTTGCTATGATCCATGCGGCCGCAAAGGCGGGCGTGTTTGACCTGAAAGCCATGGCCTTTGAAAGCACCGAGGGTATTCTCCGGGCAGGGGCTGGAATCGTGGTCAGTTACTTTGTTCCGGAATTCTTAGAGTGGCTGAAGTGACAGCCTTTCGGTGTATAATTCTGGGATCTGGAGATGATTGACGACGCATTGGAGAAAGCCATGTACTCGACATAAACTACCTTTCACTTATTCCAAAGATACCCCTTATCACGAGGCGTCTTTCTTTCTATGTCTGGCTATAGAAAAGTCCAAAACGCAGATACCCCAATTCATCAGATCAACGTTGTCTTCAATCGTTTGAACATTATGTACTGCACAAAATAAGTAAAGAAACACATATCGCCTAGCAGTGCAAGGAAAATAACACATGACAAGTAACTTTCCCTTAAGACGCCATAGGAACATATAGAAAGGCAACCAGCGTTATAGCGTGAGAAACAGACAGGAAGCAGATAAAAAAAGATAGCCACGGGGAATATTACCTCCTTATCAGTCAATTCAACTCCGACACCGGAAACGGATGGCAACCGTCAGAGCTTTCAAGATTTCTCTTAGTAGCTAGATCGGTTTCTCGTGAGCTGGTAAGGCGCCACGTCGCGCTTCACCATATCGCCGGCTTCAATAACGGCGCCTCGCCCGATACGCACCCCCGGAAAAATCGTTGACCCAGCGCCGATATAGCAGTCCTGCTCAATGATGATCGGCTTCGCTTGATAAAGGGTCTGCGGGCCCCGACGGTGCTGCAGATTCTCGGAAGCACATGCAGTGAGCAAGGTCACGTTGGGACCGATCCAGGTATTGGAGCCGATTTGGATGGCACCGTCGTCGACAAACAAACAATTCTCCGACACCATGACATCCGCCTCGAGATTGATATTCCATCCGCAGTGGCATCTAAAGGGAGACTCAACCACCGTTCCTTGCCCGATAGAGCCGACAAGACGAGGCGCAGAGGGGTTGGGTGGAGAGTTAACCGAACTTGATGGGGGAACAAGGACTTCCTTGAGCAGGCGATTCTGCTCTTTCGAGCTGAGTCCGTGGATTGGATTGCATGCATTATTGAATCTTGACAAAGCACACTTGCATCGATCCCTCTCCTCCACCAGCTGAATGTCAAATGGCCGGTAGAATTCGCCCCGGGTCATTTTTCCTTTCTCGGTGTCATCCGCAGGGGCGCCGGTGCGGTTGGAAAGTGGATTATCTATACCTAAGGCCATCCTCGCCTGGGCCTGTGGGCTGTTCGTATCCATCGTCACTGATGGAAGGGGCCGATGCTCAACCCCCCCCTGAAACATGGGCATGCTAGGTCTTGAATGGGATCCATGAGAGAGTTCACGAATGGGTGGAACTACCGAATACTCGGGTTTTGGAGGACCGTCCCTTGGAAGCTCATGAATCGGAGGAATCTCTCGGTAATCGGGTTTCGCGACGGGTTCGGATAGATACGAATGATGACCGGACCCCGGTCCGGGCCATGCGCGCTTCGCCCATGATGCATGACTGGGTGCTGTACCAGTAGGGCTGGTGTTATACTGCTGGCCCGGCCGATCACTTTCATCTAGCACGATCGGTTTCATCTTCCGCGACTCAACGTGATCTGCCACAGCGGGCTGTCGTTCATGAGGTGGAGCCGTTTCTGGTAAATACTGGCCACCGAGATCGGGATACCCTTCTTTCGACTGCAAGGGGACGGGCGCCTTGGAGCTGTAGGGTTTCTGCCAAGAAGTCCGCGTAGAGTAACCTTCGCAGATAAAACCTCCCCGGGTGCAGTTGTTACCTGAAGGACAGCAATTAGCTCTCTGCCCTTCCACCCACATTGGAATTGGTGAAACCGAAAATCGGTCATGACGGGAAAAAGACTTACAGGCAGGATGTTGCTCGTCGCATTTCTTCTTGCGGCGGCGACAAGTCATACAGCCTGTCTTGGTCCTGTTGCTGAAGACGCGTTTCCTCTTCGGCGCTACCTGAACCGCCGACCGCTCCGGAAATGCGGAGGATGGCGCAGGCTGGACGTTGGCAGACTGTGCGGGACGACTCAGGGACCGTAGATCCTGACACTGACCCTGTGCCTCACGCCGTAACACATCCGCTAATTGTGCATCCGAGGGATCGATCTGCTGTGCTCTTTGAGCCTGGTTGATGAGGCGCGACTCGTAATCGGACCAGGGCCCACTCGAAGGCGGCTGAGATGGCTCATTCGTATCGGATCGACCGGAGGCGATCGCCGCGCTGGCCGCCCCGACCTCCGAGGCCGATGACGAACGGGCGCCATTGGAGACGGATGGAGCCTCTCCCGGACGCGATATAGAGCCTCGCCCGTAGCCTTCTGCATCCTGGAGATCCGGCTCTCCGGATCCTGAACGCTTGCGCTTGTGAGCGTGAGCGGTTGGCGATGACCTCCGCGACTGACTTGTGTTCTCCCGGGGGGATGCATCCTGATTCTCATTCGCACCGGACGGAGTGTCTCGGCCCCCGCTATTTGTCGTGCCAGGGGTGGGATTTGCCCCCGCGGCCGAGGCTGTCGAGTCTCTGCCATTCACCGCGGTAAATCGAGATGGGCTGTGTTCCGTGTCCGTCTCGGTACCGGGATCGCGATTGCTCATCACGGGTGCAGTCGCGACGGCCGTCATGATTTAGTCCCACACGAGAACAAAACAGAGGAGGAAGGGGAAGAACGAAACAAAATGAAAATGAAAAATAAAAATTGAAAAGCCCACGCGCCGAGGAAGATGCCGGCGATTATCTTCGAGAACAGCTTACAGGGTCCAATTCGGGAAACCCACGCGGCAACTCCAAGATATGCTGGGAGCTGCGCATACGACACCCACGGGGAGTCGCCGATTCTCAATTGAGACAAACGGCCCGTATCTCGTTTCCTAGAACTCTGATTTGTCTCTTTCTTGATGAGAGGGGGAGAGGAAGGCCTAGGCAAGATCCCAGAATAAGGATCGCGGCAACCTCGTCTGGGTGGGGCGTCAAGGTAGACGGGCACGGGATGGTTTCAGCGCCTCAATGATCAACACTACCCGGGCATCCAACACCCATAAGGAGAGGGGACCGGGGAGGGAAGAGTAATAGAAAGTAATCAGATCAGACTAGGGTAGTAGGGCAGGAGTAGAAATATCAAGGAAGAGTGGGGGGTGGGGGGAAGGGTTGGGTTCGATTGAGGAATAGCGTTATTTTATTTAATGCTAGTGTAGTTGAGGAAGGGAAATGGAAAGGGAAAAGAGAAAAGAGAGAAGAGAAAAAAGGACGAAAGAGCAAAGAAGGGGAGGAAGGGGGAGGGGGAGGGAAAGGATTGAAAGAGAAAGAGGGAAACGGGGGAATAGAAAGAATAGAAGAATATAGGGAAAAAGTATCCTCCCCCCTCCCCTCCCCAAACACCTATTAACCCAATAGCCCCCATCTCATCAAATCAAGTGTCCCCGTCCTTCTGTCCCCCGGCACTCTTAGCACTTCTTAGCACCTTTGGCGGGACAATAGGGAAAGGGAGAAGAGGAGTTGGCGCGCGATCGGCAAGGACGGCGTCACGACGACCGCCAATCGGAAGAGCAAAGCGCCGTATCCAGGTGAGGCGTGCGCGGGTCTGAGACACCAGTCATTTCCCAGGCGACCGGAGCGACGATGGCGCGCGTTCCCAGGCGCCCCGTGTGTCTGTGGGGCGCGGTGTGAATGTCAGCCTGTCGTAGGCGTTCGCCAATTGGCGCCGGGCGGGTTGGGCGTTTATGCCTCGCTTCCACCCTTCCCGCGCGCGTTGGTGCTGTGCGCTGTACGCTGTACGCCGTGCGCTGTGACCTCCCCCTTTGAGTGCTAATGTAGGTGATGGGGAAGGTCGCCTTGACCCCCGACCAATCACTTATATCTTAGTTACACTGATCTCGAAGGCTACATCTAGAGAAATATAAACCGGTATAAGACCTTTACTATCGTATATGTACTCCTATGATGTAGGTTGTTGACAAGCGCGGATGACTAAGATCTCCGTGGCCTCAAAGCTCCTCTCGAACCATACGCGCTCCTCTCACCGCCAGTGTGATCTCTCAAAACCTTTCGTTTTTCCAAACCCACTCAAATCCCTGCAAGTCTTCTCCCCCTCTGTTCGAGCTTCTGGTGGACTCCGGTGCTATTTTCTGAGTGACCAAGACATTCCACTGTCTGAGGTGCTTACCCAACCCCTCAGGATCTCTTTGCTACCCCACCAGAACCTCCTCTTCACTTTAACCTTCCCCCCCTCCTTCCATCGAACAACATCCCCCACCCCACTAAACCTCAAGTGACGTTGGCAATCCTGCCAATTTCCCTTTCAGTTCCCCTCTGTCGATCCTTAAGATTTTCGGACTTCTGTTTCGTGACGGCCTTTCAGTGAACAAACCCCGGCGAGATCGCCAATCTCTGCGGCGGCATGTCTGTTTCTGTACAAGAGCTGGACAACACGGTTCAAGCCTTCTTCGAAGGCAAAGGCGACGTGGTACGTGCTTTTCCTCTGCCTCGGCTCTCGATCCTGAGCCGATGACTTAGATGGATTGGCTCGCTAACAACGCGCAGCAAAAACAAGCCCAACAGACCCTGACAGAAGTAAGCTCGCCGCTCTCGCGCGACACGACCACTGCTCACTCTTTTGGTCATTTAGTTCAAGCAAAATCCCGATGCCTGGGTTACTGTGGGAAACATCCTCCAGGAGGCATCGTACCCTCAAACGAAATGTGGGCTTTGGAACTTTTCCCTTTGCGCTTTGCCCCCCATCCGAAGGCGACCGACTGACCGCATGTAGACATTGCCCTCCAGGTTCTCGACGATGTGATCATGACTCGGTGGAAGGTTCTGCCAAGAGAACAATGCCAAGGTAATTCAGAGTTCTCCCGATATGGACGTGCTGGGGACATGCGCTGATGTTGTGCAATCTTCATCCACAGGCATCCGGAACTTCATCGTCAATTTCATCATTGAAAACTCCAGCTCCGAGGAGAAGCTCCGCAGCGAACGCGCATTCTTGAACAAGCTGAATTTGGTCTTGGTCTCGATCCTGAAACAGGAGTGGCCACACAACTGGCCCACCTTTATCAATGAGATTATCTCCTCCTGCCATGCCAGTCTCTCGATCTGTGAGAACAACATGGCCATTCTGCGCCTGTTGTCCGAGGAGGTCTTTGATTTTTCTCAGGACCAGATGACCTCGGTCAAGGCACGGAACCTCAAGACCTCCATGACCCAAGAATTCTCGGCGATCTTCCAACTCTGCTCCGAAGTTCTCACCACCGCCAACCAGCCGACTTTGGTGAAAGCGACTCTCGAAACGCTCCTTCGCTTTCTGAATTGGATCCCGTTGGGCTACATCTTCGAGACGCCCATCATCAACACGCTCCTGACCCGATTCCTGGACGTCCCCGACTTCCGTAATGTCACGCTCAAGTGTCTCACGGAGATCGGCGGCTTGCAGATTGGCGCTCCTTACAACTACGACGAGAGACTGGTGCACATGTTCACCGAGACTCTGACAAGGGTTGCGAATGTCATCCCCTTGTCCATGGACTTGAAGGAGACGTTTGCGCGGAGCAACGGAAGAGATCAGGAGTTTGTCTCCAACCTGGCCCTCTTCTTATCGAGCTTTTTCAGCGCACACTTGGATGTACGTGTACCAGTGGACTTACCATTCTCCTCCCCAAAAAAGGGCGAGCCTGCTACCTTTTCTGCATGGCGCTAACTTGTTCTCTTTTCCTAGCTTATTGAGAAGTTGCCGAACCAAGATTACCTCACGCACGCCCATTTCTACCTGATCCGCATCAGCCAAATCGACGACCGGGAAGTGTTCAAGATCTGTTTGGATTACTGGACTCGATTGGTGCAGGAGCTTTACGAAGAAATGCAGCAACTCCCCATCACCGACATCAACCCGCTCGTGACAATGGGTGTCAGTGGGTTGTCCAATGGTGGCGCGCCTCACCCCAGTACCCTCGCAAATTACCCCCTTCGCAAGCACAAATACGAGACTGTGCTCTCGAACCTGCGTACCGTCATGATCGAGAAAATGGTCCGTCCGGAGGAGGTTCTGATCGTCGAGAACGACGAGGGCGAAATTGTCCGTGAATTTGTCAAGGAAAGTGACACAATCCAGCTTTACAAAACGATCCGCGAGTGTTTGGTCTATCTCACGCACCTGGATGTGGTGGACACCGAGACTATCATGATTGACAAGCTGGCAAAGCAAGTCGATGGTTCTGAATGGTCCTGGGTGAACTGCAACACTCTATGCTGGGCAATTGGTTCCATTTCTGGTGCTATGAACGAAGAAACCGAAAAGCGCTTCCTGGTGACGGTGATCAAAGACCTTCTCGGCTTGACGGAGCAGAAGCGTGGAAAGGACAACAAAGCCGTCGTGGCCAGTAATATCATGTACATTGTGGGCCAATATCCTCGGTTCTTGAAGGCCCACTGGAAGTTCCTGAAGACTGTGGTCAACAAGCTTTTCGAGTTCATGCATGAAACACATGAAGGTCCGTCACTCATGCAACAGGCCATTCGATGTTGACTCTTGACTAACCCGCTGTGTAGGTGTCCAAGACATGGCCTGCGATACCTTCATTAAGATCGCTAACAAGTGCCGACGGCACTTCGTGGCCCTTCAACTCGGCGAAAATGAACCGTTCATCGAGGAAATTGTGCGCAACATGCGGAAGATCACCATGGATTTGTCGCCACAGCAGATTCACACGTTCTACGAAGCTTGCGGTTACATGATCTCTGCTCAGGGCCAAAAGACGCTTCAGGATCGGTTGATCGACAACCTGATGGCTCTGCCCAATTCGGCCTGGGATCAGATTATTGCGGAAGCCAACCAAAATGCCGCGATCCTTCAGGATGGTAACACGATTAAGATCATCGGAAACATTATGAAGACAAACGTCGCGGCGTGCTCTTCCATTGGGACCTACTTCTACTCCCAGATCGGGCGCATTTACCACGACATGCTGAACATGTATCGTGCTGCTAGCCAGCTTATCAACGACGCCGTGGCTAGTGACGGTAAGCTCATCGGACTCCTTTTGCAACATCTGTTTCAAACCAGTGCTGACATGGTCCAGGGAGCGTCGCCCCCAAAACCCCGAAAGTCCGGGGACTTCGCACCATTAAGAAGGAGATTTTGAAGCTCATTGATACCTACGTGGAGAAGTCGGACGATCTTGAAATGGTCAATGCCAACATGGTCCCACCACTCCTTGAGGCCGTTTTGATTGACTACCACCGTAACGTGCCAGATGCACGCGAAGCCGAAGTTTTGAACGTCGTGACGACGATTATCCACAAGCTCCATGTTTGTTACCTCACCCTAGTTGCATTGACCTATTCGCCCCTTTTGCGAAAGCTGACATCCGTCTTTACCGCTATAGGCTCTGATGGAGGATAAGATCCCCGCTATCATGGACAGTATTTTCAGCTGTACCTTGGAAATGATCAATAAGGATTTCCACGAGTATCCCGAACATCGCGTTCAGTTCTTCAAGCTCCTCCAGGCCATCAACTTGTATTGCTTCCAAGCGCTGTTGAATCTCGATGCCACGCAGTTCAAGTTTGTCATTGATTCTTGCATGTGGGCATCGAAGCATGATAACCGCGAGGTGGAGAATACCGGTCTCACCATGTGCCTGGAGCTGATGAACAACATGGCCGAGACTGACATAAACACCTCGAGTATCTTCTTCCGCCAATTCTACATTCCGATCCTTCAGGATGTCTTCTTCGTACTGACCGACAGTGATCACAAGGCTGGTAAGTATATATCCTATCTGCAAGACTTTCTCACTGCGCCATTACTTACATTTCCCTTTTTTAGGCTTCAAATCCCAAGCCATGCTCCTGTCTCGCATGTTCTACTTCATCGAAGCCGGCAAGATTCAGGAGCCTATCTATACCCCCGACCAGGCCCCAGCCGGACCGTCCAACAAGGAATTCCTGCAGGAGTACATTGCGAACCTGCTGCGCAATGCGTTCAAGAACCTGCAAGAGTGAGTCACGGCGCTTCTCTACTCGACAGTGGGAGACCTGGAGACCTTGAAATCATGCTAACTCATATCACAGTGTGCAAATCAAGCAATTTGTGCTTGGGTTGTTTGCCTATACCGATGACTTGAACAAGTTCAAGACTCACTTGCGTGATTTCTTGATCTCCCTGAAAGAGTTCTCTGATGACAATGCAGAGCTCTATGCAGAGGAAAGAGAGCAGGCTGTGCGTGATGCCCAAGCTGCCGAACGAACCAGAGCCATGAAGGTCGGAGGCTTGTTGAAGCCATCGGAGATGGACCAAGAAGACGAGCTATGACTGGATAGGGAATTACGCACTGAATTCCCCCCGCCTGCATCGGCTGGCCTTTCTGGATATGCAGGGGGAAAGAAATCGACAGTGAATGACGCCCTTGACGGCTGGTCTCTCTACGAGATCTGAATTCCTAAGGACAACAGAGGGGGCACCTTTTAGAGGAGCATACAACATAGAACTCGCTGAAGCCTTGCGGCTGGCAAGATCACGTTTACCCCTCTCATTCTCACTCTGCACCATCATATTTCCTGATGGGTCTGTTTGATAATTTTTTTTTTTTTCGAGGTAGCTTTCAAAATTCATTCATGAGAGTACATTGTGCTGGGGTTTTCCGGGTGGAAGGAAGTTGCATTAAACTTAGACGGGTTAGTAAGGCGGTGAGAAAGGGCGGCCTTATCAGTTTGCATCATATTCTCGATTATTCTTTATCAAAGTCCTTGCACTTGCACTTGTCCTTCCCTGACCTCTTGATCCATATTGCCCAACTTACTTCCTTTAAACTGTGTTTGTCATAATTAGTAACTGCTGTCATGTCCCGAACACGCCAACCGGTGACGAATCCTCAGGTAGAGACTGCCACAGAACCACGCGATTCATCCACCGTTCAGCTCACAGGAACCCTCCGATTGAGGGGAGCTGAGACTCCGGGGGTGAGCGATCTCTCCTCGGCCCGTCGCATCAGATGGAGTGAAGACGTTGTGGACAATGAAGGAATGGGGAAGAAGAGCTCCAAAGGTATACTTACCCCTCGCCACCGCACAGCGGGCTCTGACCAGACTCAGTGTGCTGCATCTACCATAAAGCTCGTCCCGTGGGCGAAAGCAGCTCTGAATCCGAATCTTCCGACTCCAACTCGTCGGATTCCGAAAGTGACAACGAAATCGATCGGCGGAGACTCCGAGCGAACCACTCCCATCACTCTCACCCTCGGGGCCGGAAACCAACTGATGGGGAATTATCGGAGCAGTCACCAGAGCAAGATCAAGGAGCTTGCTGCGAGCACAAGCATACAAAACAGAAATGGCGGAAGCCAAGTCCAAATGCGTACGAGAAGATGCCCAAGTTCTCTAATAAGAATACACGAGGCACATGATCCTGGCAAGTGATTCAATATGAACTGTGGCGAGAGCTTCATTTTCACGCTTGAAACGAACTTGTATGCAGTATTTGCATTAGGCCTCTTCGAGAGGGTCTGTCTCTTGGCCTCCCGATCACCCTTGAAAACCGCCAGACCTACATACACAAAATCAGATCGTTTCGAGCGACCTATGATTCCATGAAATATGACATATTCCCCCCCGGGATTATTTTATCCCCAGTCTTCGCACACGAGGCTAAAGGAACCAAATAAAATCACCATTGATTTGCAGACCAGAAACGCAAGAAAAGGGTATCTGTATCATAGCTGCAGCAAACGGCAGAGTTCAAAATGTAAATACACCATTAAAGCTTAGAATTTTGGGCGCGGCCCTCACACCATCATACTCTTTCTCCTCGCCGCGATTCGAGTCTCACGCCGATACGCTACATCCATTGCAGAGGAGTTCCATCCGGGGCCCACTTCATCACCCTCCGCATAATCTAGCTGCGCGAATGTGGTTGGGGATGCTCCGTCACCGTCCACATCATGCGGTGATGCGTGTCGAGTGGTACTCTTCGCATTCGAAGAATGCCGCCGCGACTGTCTCCGACGGGATACCGTCTCCAATAATTGCTCTGATGCATTGTCCTTCCCCAGCACGTCTGTTGCCTGGTCCGCCAGAGCCACATCTGCAGGGAGATTTCCCTTCGAGGCAGAGCTAGGAACAGCACCGCTCTTTCTTCGACGATCAGCTTCGTTGTCCAAACTCTCGCGAAGCTGGAAACTGGACGATCTGCGCGATCCGTTTGCTGTGACCGCATCCGCCATTTCACTCGTCGGGCGGCGCATCTTGTCTCGGAGGTTGGGCTCTGCGTAGCTGACTACAGCACCACGACGGCGTGAGGGCCGAGATGAAGTCAAATCAGACACTCCCATCATCGCTTCACCGGACCTGGCCACGGGCGAGTCTTTGAGCGCGATGGAAGTGGGCCGGCTATGCACCTCTTCGTCAAGTTCGGTAGATCGACTAGAGCGTCTCTGCTTCTGTAGCATTGGAGTCGATCGGACACGTGGCTTCTGATCCAGGTCTTTGTTTTTGTTGCTCTCGAGCTCCTTAGGCTTCAAGGGAGACGTGGCATTCTCATCACCTCCCATTTTCGGCGTCATCGTGTTGTCAGGATGTAAAGCTGCTCGGGCCTTCTTAGGGGAGCTCAGGTTGGCATTTGCACTCTCTGTTTCATTTCGTCAGCCAAACTGTAAATCAACACCATGGGGAATGGGGAAGTGCAGTTCTTACTCGGCTCAAGGACCTTCCGTTTGTTGGCGCCAGAGTTCGAAGATCCTCGTTTCAGGTTCACTGGGGTTTTGCTGGGCGAAAGGCCCTGATGCATGAAATCTACTGGATTCGTTTGTTTCGAAGGGCTGTGATTCGGACGACTAAACTGGAACTCGTCATCCTCCGGTGCTATATCAGACAAGAGTTCATCATCATCGGGGCTGAATTTGCGCTTCGACCCGAACTTCCTAGGTTGTGCAGCTCCGAACTTCGGACTTGGGATCTCTGACTGAACCCTGCTCTCGGCTATAAGGCCCGATGAACTTGTCTTCTTCTTCTTCTTTCGTGTCTCAAGCGTTGGCGGGAGGGATGGTTCGGAACCCGGGATATCGGTCTCGGTCTCGATCTCGACCTGGCGCTCTGATAAAGGTTTACTGGACACGGGATTGGAATCATCCGCTGTAATATCCGACTGGTCGTGATCCAGATGGATCTCATGTGGGGAGCCGGGTGGACTGTGATCAGCCTGGACGAGATTGTGGATTTCTTGAGGTCTGTAAGAATTAGCTATGTGACACTCTGCGCGGGGGTTAATTTGGGACTTACTCCAAAGTGCGCCGCGGGTAGTACTTATCCTCCAAGATGGCGGGAAGCCTGCCATCATCGAACCCAGTATGGTACTCTGGATCTGTCGCTCGAGGCCTCGGCTCCAGTACGGTCGCTTTTAGGCGATCGGACTCTGCGCCAGGTTTATCTCCAAGCTTGCCAGCCTTGCGAGGTAACATTCCCAGTTCCGATGCAAGCCCGCTGAGCTCGGCAAGTTTTACATCCAGGCGACCCTTAATATCGTAGACCCCGTCGTGGAGCAATTTGGCTGATTCTAACCGTTCGATCTCCTGGGTGAGGTTGATGACCTGCTCCCGGAGTGAAACATTCTCTCCGAGGAGATGCGATACCTCGGATTCCAAGCTGCGGATGCGAAGAGATTGCATAGAGTTGACTCGCGCGATCTCACGGTTTTGCCGCACGAATCGTCGCTTCACTGCAGGATCGCGTCAAACCGAGTCCTTCAGGGTCGGTCGGGAAGAGGGAGAAAAAGGGTACATGAAACTTACATGCCTCAACGGACTCGGAGGGAGCCGCAAAGTCATTTAGCCGGGCCATAATGGCAATGAAGGCCGATGCGCGGATGGGATGTTCAAAAGCACAGTGTGGTGGAGGTAACTCGAACGTCGAACGTTTGAATGAGGTAAACACGGATGTTGATGTTTACCCGCATCGGGCCTAGCGCATATTTACATGACTCAGCAGCCGGGGAATGCGTGACTTGATGATCAGGTTGTTCGACCCTCAGAGCCGTAATTTACATCAACTGCGCGAACTATTTCGATCTCCTCTGCACATTCCCACAATGGCCTATTCATCGCGACCAACTTCCATGCTTCCCGGAGCAGGGCTTCGCCAGCCCTCTCAGCCCTCGTCGGCGTTGTCAACGCGTATCGCGGCTAAAAAGGCCGAGCTGGAGAATCTACGACAGCTGCGGGATTCGAGTGCAACGCTGGCCATGCAAATGCAAGCTCTCGAGAGCAAAATTGCCACGTTGAAAGATGGCACCGAAGGTGGTTATCCGACCCCGCCACCTGTCTGCGACTGCACGCCTACTAATTTGTTTCCAGCCGTTGCATGCGTGCTTGCAAATTGGGATAATGTCCTCCGTGCCATCAGCCTGGCCTCCAGTAAGCTCGAGAGGATGCTTATCAGAGAGGGGGCATCAAGTCACTAACGTTATCGTAGAAAAAGCTAGCGGAGTTTCCGATTTCACTGGGCCCAAGACAGAAGAATCTCCGAGCGAGTGTCGCCTACCAGCCACTTTGGTTCGCATCCCCGCTGAACAACGCGAGAAAACTGGCGAATGAGGTAGAAGCCAGTCATTGTTCGACTTTACTCCCGTCGCAGGATGGCGAACTACAGATTACACTCTGTCCGCCTCTGCCTCCCATCTATCGGCCCTATGCTGGGCCACACGCCTCAAATCCTCTCGGCCAACGGCCCAATTTTCCGTCGCGATAGGCTCGGAGAAATGACGGGGCGACCAGCAAGGATCACGATTAGGGTCCTCATAGGGTCAAGCGTGAGCATGATTCTTCCCTGTCCCCCCGCATTTCAAAGGATTTACATTCCTTAATCGATCATCGCGTGACCCTGTAATGTAGCAAATGCAGGCTGAGTTTATCTAGAGAGGTTAGAGGAGGGGGAGGGAAAGGGCCAATCAAAGTTTGCAAAGCAAGGATGAGGAGAGATTACACCTTATCATAGTTTTCGCACAACAAAGATACCTGGAATGACGAAGTAGGTCAAGGTTTGAATGATCTTCGTGGCTTAAAGATACTTTTTTGGGTAACTATGGATATTGTCTCTTATTACTAGTCAAGGCACCTATAGCCCGGACTTCCGGGCTCAGACCTCATGTGGGCAGATGACGGGCTCGTGAGGCACGACTTGAAGTGGAGAATTCGACGATGATTGCCCGTTCGAGGTTCCTGCAGATGAGAATTTCTCTCAAGGTCCGCTTTTTTCCTCTTAAGCGCCCGAGCCACGCCATAATTTGGCCCCCGCAATCATTATGGTCGTGGTAGGCTGCAGGGGTCATCCGTGCGTGGATCATGCATTTTACATTTACATTTGTATAGAAAATTGCCTCGTACTCGGATGTGGCATGACTGTGACACTGTGGATCCATGAGGTGATCGTTGTGCTCAACTACATATCTGCACGCTCTCCTGTCTTTTACTCGAAACTTCAACTCTTCAACACCCTTGTCTCTCCATCTCTCTCACTCACACACATTCTTCAATATGTCCACCGAATGGTCTTTGGATTTTTGTCTGGTCTGTGATCGACAGACCTCGGGCGGTCCCTACTGCTCTCAATCATGTCGACTCGTTGAGCTAGATCGAACATCTGCCGAAGACGACTCGTTGCAAAGACCTCGACAGGCTGTGAATGTTCACTCACGTTCATCTACCGCCGACTCCACCCTTGATACGCGATCTACACGTAGCCTATCCGCTTCGTCCTCGCAGACCTCGCTATCCTCCTTGAGGAGCCATGCCTCGAATGCCACCCTCTCCGACCAGCTTCAGGACGAGCTGCGTGACTACGCGAGCTGCTTCGATCCCGTCCGAGATCTCAAGCGGCGGTTGACCACCTCTTAACCGTCTCGAGCCTGCCTCGACCGATCTTCGTGTGATCTACCACCTCTCGGGCATCGATGCCCTTGTTCTCAGCGAAACATTGCATATCTTGGAGACCCCTGCCGGCGTCAATGGGAAAAAAGGAATTTGGATTGGACTTGAATCTCCTCCCCTTCATTATCGAACTATATACCCCGTTTATTTGCTTTTCATGTTGGACGTCATATTTTGGAGTTGGGAGGATTTAATGGGCTTATGATGCAGAATATTGCGAAGTCCGTCTTAGTTTTATTTTTCACGGGGCGATGGATCTGATACCAGAATGTAGAATAGTTACACATATGAAATGAACAAGCTCTGTGGAGCATCAATTGGCCAAAGCGTTATCTTTCGAGCGTAAACAGTGGGGAGGTTCGGGGGTTTCGGGTAGATACTCCACCCACGGGTGGTGGTTTTGATCTCGAGCTGTCCCGATAAGGGAAATAAAAATATCTCTCATGAATTTCATGCCTACGTTCCCCCCCCCTAAACTCTCACTCTACGTGTTTCCCGGTTACCCTTCAGGACATCGCCAGAATCCTATCCAATGCCTTCGCGTCCTTGGGCACAAACCGCACTTTGTACTTTTGCGGAATGGCAACCAGACTGGTAGGATCGGAGTTGCCACGAACGGGGTGCCAGTCCATGTCGCCGTGGGCTTCAATCCGGAAGCTGTTGAGCGTCCGCATGAAGACGAGATAGAGTTCGCGGTTGGCCAGCAGTGACCCGGCGCACATGCGGTAGCCCATACCGTAGGTGAATAGCGGTGCATCCGGTTGCTCAAGCCACCGCTCCGGCCGAAACATATCCGGGTCGGTCCACACGTCCGGGTCTATCAATAGGCTAAGTCGGAACCAGGCGTGACGCTGTAGGACCACTTACCCATATTGCATGCCCAGGCATTCAGGAAGAAGACGGTGCCCCTCGGAATCACAGTGTCCTGGTACGCGATGTCTCGGATCGAGGTTCGAGGGAGGGCGAGCCGAAGAACGGTGAAGTACCTACGGAGTCAAAAGGGCCCAATCAGCCCAGTTCATTAACAATAGAAGATGGCCTGGCCTTACCGAAGACACTCCCTCACCAAGGCTGCAACATATGTGCATTTCTGGTCGTCGTTCGCCGAGCACATGGGCTCGCTCGTGCCGTACATCTCCTGAATTGCCGCGGCAGCCTTGTCCTGCACATCGGGTCGTGTAGAGAGTAGACCGATACTCCACGCGACAAGAGTTGTGACGGTGTCGAGGCCGCCCGAGAGCATCGTCAAGCTAATCGAGGTGAGCTCTTCGCTGTTCAACTTGGCCTCCTCATCCAGAATTACGTTGGCCTGAATGCACGGCTTGTGGGTTCCATTTTTCATTCGATGGGTTAAATCCCGGTTGAGAGAGCCCAGGTAATTGTCTCGTCGCATGCCCATTTCTGCCGCCTTCTTCGAGTTGTTGTTGAACGGATTCAACCGCAGGAGGGGAATATAATCCTGCAAATTACCCGTGGTACTGCGGAACTTGCTGATTTCCTCCTCCACATGGGTAATTTCGCCGAACATGTCTTCTTCCTGCGATGCCACACGGACACCCCAGTTCAAAGTCAACGCCAGGCTTAAACTCAGGCGTTGAATCATGGGCATCGGATCAACCGGGGTTTTGCCGCCATTGCCGTAGCGGTTCAGCTCTTCCACGAAGGCCTTGGACTCCACGTCCAAATGAGAGACGTACGTTTCGACCGACGGCCGATTCAGAGCCGAGGCAGCACCCTTTCGGCGGCGCTTCAGCGAGTCACTGTAGGGCGAAGTCCCAATGGTCGTGCCGGCTGTATTGGAGACAATCTATGGAGTGTCGGCGTCATTCCACGTGGGAGACGGGACACGAGTGTCGAAGTGCAACTCAACTAACCTTGTGAAACGTATAGAATTCCGGCCGCGAGCTCAGAGCCTGCGCATTCTGACCGAAGAGGACCTTTGCCGCTGCAGCAGAATTAACCACGACTACGGGAATGTTGCCCAGCTGGATCTGATACACGGATCCGAACTTCCTCGACCATATACGATACTGCTCCGCCGCGTTCGTTCGAATCTGGGCCAGATTCCCAATCAGCGGCAGGCCTGTAGGCCCCTTCATACCCTTGATGCGGGCCGAAGAGCGAACGAACTCGTTGAGGATGACATAGAGGAGGGGGAGGATGAGAAGAGCGGTGCCTAGTAACTGCCAGGGAGACTGGATCATGCTGCCCTGTAGGGCCGAGAATACTGTGGTGATAATCATGGCTGGATGTCTGATTTGTTTCCCAGGACCGGGATTGACCACGGACTGAACTATAAGAGAATCCTGACAGAGGAAGGGCTACGGGTCGAATGGAATATTTCCGTGTTGCCCGACAAAAGCTTCCACTCCTCAGAACCGCCGAGGAGTTATATAGAGTGCTACCCCACACTTTTACCCCAGGCGTCGACTGCGCCGACTTCCGCGCGGAACCAAACCGCCCTGCTCTGCACCGGAACTACATCGCTCAGAGGAATCCTATCATTTATATTCCGTGGTACGATATACGATGTCTTCGTATATATTGTCTATATTGTCCCTACAATACATCATATAACAAGAGCGGACCTGGATACAAAGTCTATATACAGGGCTCCGTCCTCCCGGGTTAACATTAAGCCCCAGGCCATTCGGACATGTCTACATGTAAGATGATCCAGGGCGCCCACGTCATGTGTGATTTTTGCCGTAACAGAATCCTCCAACGTCGCGATGTATCAGAATGAAACTTGAAGTAAGGTATCTCTTATAGAAGAACAGATGTGGGATACGGGAGCGGGAACCGAGAATCGACAACATTGCGAACCACATTATCATGCAGGACCCCAGCCAATTTTATTTATATACGGGACTGGTGACAATGGCCCTACAATAATAAGAAGCAATCAGCAGCCTCCACTCTTGCACGGGTCCAGAATTCAGATTTGCTTGCTCCACTTTCCAGTCACCAAGGGATCGCCATTTGGAGACATTCCAGCAAACCTGCAAGGAGTGCAACGTTAACCTGGCACGAGGAGCGGATCTCTTCATCCGGTTTTATTATCATGTATGTAGTTTAGTGTAGTGTACTCCATAAGAACAGGGCAGGCTGGGGAACTCCATAGAGTGGATCTGCAGTTGTGCGCCCCTAAAAACTGAAAAACCGGGGCCGCGATCTGTGTGGATTGAGCCGCAAGTCAGCTGCGTATGCATACTCTGTTTTAATTTCGCCGAGTCCAGAACGGGACGACGGGACCTGCGAGAGGACGGGATCGTCAGGCTTGCCGAAGCCCGGGTTTCCCTAGTCCGTAGTCAGGAGAAAGATCCTGGAAGGGCAAAAGGGGAGGCGAAATCTCTGCGCGTCACATGTAGTCGGAGCGGAACCCCGGTGGATTCAAGCTGGGTCGCTGCCGAGCTAATCATTGGTGGATGAATGCAGTTCAGAGCATGGACACCGTCATGCTGATCCACTGCCAAGTGGTCCAAGGGGAATGACGCAGGGCATGTGTGAGAGGTTGTGTTATCCAGGTATGGATTTTTCCAACCGGTTTTACATGGGAAGGTGTAGCGATAACGTAGCCCCCATTTCGCAAATCCTGCCTTGGATGCTGACTTTGCCTCCCCGTGTTCCTTTCCTTTCCTTTCCTTCCCCCCCCATTTCTTTCTTCTTTCTCCCCCCAACTCCACCCTCTCCTCTCAATCAACTTCTTCAATTGAGCGCTCCTTAATCGAGGCCGTCATTGACACGGTCGATTAACCCTTCCAACTTCAGTGTGAATTGTTAGGGACTAAGAATCCAACCGACATCGGATAATGGCCGCTCGTCATTCGCGCAAGTTTCTGCGACCTTTGCTCTACACTTCGGCGGCCGTGGCCGCCGGAGCTGGAGTCCTCTACGTCTCCTACCGCCCGCGCAATATTCCCGGTCTCGAAGCTCCCGCCGTTCCTCCGCCCGGCTACCGGGAAGGCAAGCTAGTTCCTCCCGTCTTCCCCGTCATTAAATCTCGACTGCAGCAGATCCAGGATTTGAAGCGCAGCAACAACGAGGAGGAGTACGATCTGCTGGTCATTGGAGGTGGTGCGACGGGATCGGGTATTGCTTTGGATGCGGCCACTCGAGGTTTGAAGGTTGCGGTCGTTGAGCGCGATGATTTCAGTGCCGGTACGAGTAGCAAGAGTACCAAGTTGGTACACGGTGGTGTTCGCTACTTGGAGAAGGCGGTTTGGGAATTAGACTACAACCAGTCAGTTTCTCAATTCTAGCTTGCGCTCCGGTGATAATCTTGCTGACATGGGTGACGTGGCAGATATAAGTTGGTGAAGGAGGCTCTCCGTGAACGCAAATATTTCTTGAACACGGCGCCTCACCTCTCACAATGGCTTCCGATCATGGTGCCGGTGCAGAAAATGTGGCAGGCTCCTTATTTCTGGGCTGGTTGCAAGGCCTATGACTTCCTGGCTGGCTCGGAAGGCATTGAGAGCTCGTATTTCTTGACCAAGAGTAAGGCAATTGATGCCTTCCCCATGTTGAAGCGCGAAAACGTGGTCGGTGCCATGGTGTACTACGGTAAGATACAAGACCCCTTCTCTCCCAGACCTTGCGTAGGGAGTCAAAAATAACTGACTGGTTGAAGATGGTGCACACAACGATTCCCGTATGAACGTGTCACTTGCCATGACAGCTGCTCTCTACGGCGGTACCGTCGTGAACCACATGGAGGTTACCGGTCTGACCAAGGACGCCAACGGCAAGCTGTGCGGTGCGCGCGTAAAGGACGTCATTCCCTCCAAGAATGGCGAGGAGACCGAGGAGTTGAGCATTCGCGCTAAGGGTATCATCAATGCCACGGGTCCCTTCACCGACTCCATCCGCAAGATGGACGAGCCTGGTATCAAGGAGATCGTGGCGCCCAGCTCCGGTGTCCACGTCATTCTTCCCGGATACTACAGCCCTTCGGACATGGGTCTGATCGACCCCTCGACCTCCGACGGGCGCGTGATTTTCTTCCTTCCCTGGCAGGGAAACACCATTGCCGGTACCACCGATGCGCCCACCCAGATCACCCGCCACCCGGAACCCTCCGAGGAGGACATCAACTGGATTTTGTCGGAGATTCGTGGCTATCTTGCCCCGGACATCACTGTCGGTCGGAGCGACGTCCTAGCCGCCTGGTCAGGTATCCGTCCCCTAGTGCGCGACCCCAACAAGACCAGTTCGCAGGCCCTGGTTCGCAACCATTTGATCTCGGTTTCTCCATCGGGACTGTTGACCTGTGCCGGTGGTAAGTGGACCACCTACCGTCAAATGGCCGAGGAGGCTGTGGATGAGGCGATCCGTCAGTTCCACCTGAAGCCGCGGGAGGTGAAGGACGTTCCGGATATCAGTGGTGTCGGTGGCAGCGGCCTGGTGGCTGACGGTGCTACTCTGGATGGCTCCTGCCAGACCCATCAGGTCCGCCTGATCGGTGCCCACGGTTTCTCCAAGACTCTCTTCATCAACCTGATTCAGCACTTCGGACTCGAGACCGACGTGGCTCAGCATCTCACTATCTCGTACGGTGACCGCGCGTGGCAGGTTGCCGCCCTGTCGGCCCCGACCAATGCCCGCTTCCCGGTGCGAGGCTGCCGTATCTCCCCTATGTACCCCTTCGTTGACGGCGAGATCCGCTACGCTGTCCGCCACGAATATGCTCAGACCGCTGTTGATGTGATTGCCCGTCGTACTCGCCTGGCCTTCCTGAACGCCGAGGCTGCCCTGGAAGCACTTCCGAGCGTGATTGACCTGATGGGTGAGGAGCTGAACTGGACCAGCCACCGCAAGGAGAATGAATGGAAGGAGTCGGTGTCATATCTCTCTTCGATGGGTCTCCCTAAGAGCCTGCTCAGCATGTCTCGAGAGGATGTCGAGAGCGGTCGTGTGAGAGACGTGGATGTGGAGGAGCGCAAGACTTTCTCCCGCACTGGTAGGTTGCCTCCAAGACATTTCATTCCATTTAACAATCAATTATTGACTAACCTTTTCCCAGACCCGCCGGCGGACATTCTCGAGGGCGAGTCCATTGCTCAACCCGCTGGTCTTGCGACACCGGCCTCAGCCAGCTAGATGTGTGTGGTATATAAGCTAGAATCAGTCACTTGTACAAATATGAATGCTACTTTTTCCCTTGTTCCAGTTGGCTTTCCCTTGGTTGTGAATGATTGCTTCAAATGGTAGGTGCAACCCATGATGTGGTGTTCCCACTGTAGCTTCTCCTCTCCTTGTCTTCCCATTCCATCCTTTCTCGTTTCCTCCATCATCTTCACCATGGACCAACTCGACCACCTTTCTACCCATGATTCCTTGGTTGATCATGCGGAGAATGAGATGAGTGCTTCAACCGACAAGGAGCCCGGAACACAAACATCATCTCAAGAGAAACAGGACCCTTTTGGTGGCGAAAGTGATGCTGGGGTGAAATACAAGACCATGTCCTGGTGGTAGGTGACGCTCCTGGTGGAGCAAGTCGTCTAGACTAAAATCGCTGCCTCTAGGCAAGCCGGCATGAGTAAGTCCAATGGCGCTTTCTTTCCACTTAAGTCCAATAGCGACTGACCCTCTGGAGTTATGATTGCGGAGACGATATCACTGGGGATTCTGGCACTACCCAAAGCGTTGTCGACTCTCGGTCTTGTCCCGTATGCCCAAATCCGTTTGCTCTAGAACCCCCGAGAGACTGAAAAACTGACTCTGGTTAACATGCTTCCACAGTGGTGTTTTCACCATCCTGGCAATCGGGCTGATCACCACGTACACGGGATACACCATCGGACAGGTCAAACAGAGTCATCCACAGATTCACAGTATGGCTGATGCTGGGGACCTTCTCATGGGCCGCTTCGGGCGCGGATTGCTGGGTATTGCACAGCTTGTGTTCTTCATCTTCGTGATGGGCAGCCATATAATCACCTTCTCGATCATGATGAATGTCCTCACCGATCACTCTAGTTGCACCATCCTGTATGCCTCCGTTGGGCTGCTTCTATCCTTTGTCTTGACCCTTCCACGGCGGCTCGAGAAGTTATCCCATCTTTCCTCAGTGAGCTTTGTTAGCATCCTCGGTGCAGTACTAACCAGCATGATCGGTGTTTCTCTTTCCAAGATGTCCGCAGGCCATATTCCAGCCTTTTCTCCCGTTCCAACAGTGCATGATGCGTGTCTGGCTGTGGCTAATGTTGTCTTTGCATACGCCGGCCATGTTGCCTTCTTCATCTTGTTTTCGGAGCTAAAAGATATCAGGGACTTCCCAAAAGCCCTGGCACTTCTGCAGGTATGCGAGATGATTCTGTATACTATCACGGCAATTGTGATCTATGCATATGTTGGATCCGACGTCGCATCTCCAGCTCTGAATTCTGCAGGGAGGCTTTTTCGGAGGATCTCATACGGGATTGCCATTCCCACAGTATGTGCCATGTAGGTGGAATATTGCGTCCAGCCGTCGCTGACTTAAACCAGATCGTGATTGGAGGGGTTGTGAATGCGCACGTTGCGGTGAAGTTCATTTATGTCCGCCTGTTTCGAGGCACCAACTCAGTGCATACCCGCTCGTTTGTGGCCCGCGCAGCATGGATCGTCATCTGTGCTGTTCTTTGGATTCTGTCATGGATCATTGCCGAAGGGATTCCGGTCTTCAACGATGTCCTGGGTCTTGCAGTATGTATTGTTGCCAACATATCAAGTGATCGAATGCAAGACTGATTGATCTGTTAGAGTTCACTCTTCGCCAGTTGGTTCTCCTTCGGCCTTCCGGGATTATTCTGGCTCTACTTGAACCGACAGTGCTGGTTCATGACCTGGAAGCAGAAGCTGCTTTTTGGCTTCAACCTTTTCCTGGTATTTCTGGGGTTTATGATCGTGAGTCGATCACTTTTCTCTCCAAAGCGTCCGACTGACCATTGTGCAGTGTATGCTTGGACTGTATTCCTCTGTGAGGTCAATTTTCCAGAACCTGCGTGAAGGAGTGGGAGGAGGAAGCTTCTCATGTGCCGACAATTCGGTGTACTAAGTCTGGGGGTGGTACAAGGCTGGCAGCTGAGGAACATGGTGCTTAGCAAGCTCCGGGAATGAACAACCTTTAGTTGGAGGTTAGGCCAGGGGACTAACTATACTTTACAAAAAATCACTCCTTCAAATAAATGAGCCTTGTTGGTGACATGGCACTGTCAGACCGGAATTATATGATGTTTTGTCATTTCTAGCAGCCATCTCAGTGCTTACCGTATCGATTGGAGGCTGCCCATCTATGGACGTTGACGCGTACCTACCTAGGTAGGTATTCTAAATCGGCCAAAACATCCATTCAACAAGATTATTCCTGGTCATCCCCCGCCGTGATGCCAAGAGTACCGGAGTACGCTCTACCCACAGTCGCAAATGAGCCAGTCGGGGGAATTGGGGTTGGCATAGATATAGACACATAGTGCATATCTTTATATTTACATTGTGTCAATTATATAGGCTAGCACCATCGGGACACTGTCGTACAAAAAACAGTTAGTTATATGACTCCCACGGGACAAGGCCATTGCTTCGTCTCCTTGAATCAGATCCCTCCGTGTGGCATGCGGAGATGCCTTGCCCTATGCATGCGGTCCCGACTGAGACAGGGATCGATGCACCACACACCGACATCCGCTAGAAGCGCAACAGCCCGCATCATATAGTTCCACCTGCTTGACCGTATGGCCAGACGGGAGTGGAGTGACCCAACCAGAGAGACCAGAGAGCCGTCTTGGTCTGCTAGCCGGCCCCCACCCAAGATTCTATCATCGGGGGTTCTCTTCTGCAGCTGAGAATTGTCGGTGTGGTCACCTGCGAAGTACACCATGGGCTGAGCGTCATGGACTTTCGGTTCACTTGTCCGGATTCGTGCCCGCGTGCGATGTATCACAGCGGGCTTGCAGATGAAGGCCTCGGCATTATGAGCGTTTTGGGATGTGTACGCTCAAACAACGCCCTGTACACATCCAGCTCGGTAGCATGTCTCGAGTCAATCTAGGTGTGACCGTTCTGGTTTATTTCTTGTTTCCATCAACATTGGATGGGCCATGATAGTTGTCCCAGAATCGTCTGACGACCCCCTGGGCCACGGCGAAACCACGGTATCGCTCGAGAAAATAATTGAAAAGAGCAAATTCATCTGGGCTAGGGACATAGGTTTCGGGTGCGGCAGAGATCCGATCCCATAGTTCCGTGATAGCAGCCTCGAGGATAGCAGTAGCTTGAGCGTCCACTGAACCGGATTCACAGTTTCGGGCGCATTCTAAAGCCCGTAGGATGGTCTCTGGATCACTTGACGAGCTGGGCATGGCGAGAAGGATGCGACGATTGTAGACGTGGGGGTCCTCCGGCGGTTCGTGATGGGGGACTGCCGCGGACGGCGGAGGAAATTGGAGATGCGCTCGAGGGAAACCGATGAAATTGAGACAGAAAGTCGAGAACAAGAAAGTGAAATTTGCATATGGCCTGATGGAAATTCGGAGACTTTTTTTTTTCAATCATCAAACGGAGCCAAAGTGGAGCAAGGGAAAGGGGAGAGGGGGGTGGTTGGAGGGAGGGACCCGGTTCAGTAGTCCGAGATGCTAGGAGTGACCGGAAAAATACCAGCAGCAGTCAAATTTAGTTCCCATAGATCCCGATGCATAAAAGACAGGTATAGATCGGATTTCATTCCGCGGAAGAGGAAGGGCAAAGGGCACCCAAATAGCCTTAAGAACAGTTGAGGAAGTTCTCACAAGAGGCCACGAGGGTATCCAGGATAGGACACTGGAAATATGAGCAGGAGGATAGTGGGGTGGTCTGCTATAAACGGGCTCGCCGGTGGAAGCGTTTACCACTCTTGGCGTAACGGTTTTTTAGGCCAAAATCATGACATGCTCCGGCTAGGAACGAGCTAGCTCGGGGGATCGAAAATAAGTCCACCCCACTGGGCGATCATGTTGTTTTTCGTGCGGAATCTCTCTTTTAAGGCGCGGAATGGGCTACCATCGAGAGGCTGAACGATATACGTAGTATGTGGAGAGAAGACAAAAGCGACGATATTCCACTGCTCGCAGAGATACAGAAACTGCCAGGTGAGATGTGAGCCATGGCCATCGAAGAGTAATAGCCGCGGTCCCCCGCGAGCGCGATTCTATGTGTGTTTCTGGGAAAAAAAAAGCCAATCGATAGCGAGGGCATCATTCGAATATCCGGATGAAGATACTACAATTCGTGATTCCTCCGAGAGTGTGCCGCCTTCATACTACCGTCGAGGTGCACTAAACCCGGTGCAACAAAGTATAGCTCTATAAGCTATCCATCAGCTGCCACGCACTCAATTCTAGTGAGGAGCTTACCCCGTTTACTTAAGAATAACCTCGTACGCTGCTAAGTGCGAGTGATGACCTTTTGAGGCTTTCCTTGGCCAAGCTAGAAGCTAGTCTCGTCGAGATTGTATATATTTGAGGGTAGGATACGCTTTACGAAGGGCTCTAGTCGATTATACTAGGCCTATAGAGTACTAATATCCTCCGCCTCATTAGCTCTCTCTCCGCTGGCTTCTGCTTTACCTAGTGAAGGCTATCTGGTAGGCGTTTAACGAAGTCGTATACCTACATCTTGTTGACGGGTGCTGCTACTATATCTTTAGTCGCTTTAGCATCTCTCTGAATTATCGCATTTGCACTCGCTTCCACCATCCGGGCAGTAGGTAGAACGTAGAGAGCATTAAGGGTATCGACCTAGCTAATCAATGCTGCTTCTTGCGATTCATATAGGCGCTTAGTAGAGAAATAGCTACCTCGGTATCGGAAATTGAAACTAAAGACTCTCTACGTCATACTAGGCGCTAGAGCAGAGTAGAACCTATACTCCGGAGAATTAGCAGCAATAGCACATACATTAGATACGCTACTAGGACTAAAGTAGTATAGAATTACGCTTCTTACGAGCAACAAAGCGGCGGCTCTTACGCTAAGGAACCCTCGACAATAGTCTAGCTAAGAATATATCTACTAACTAGATATACAAGCTAATTAAGAGACTACGGAGGCACAAGAACCATATTAACACCCGTTGGGCCTAGGCCACGACCTAAGAGGATACTATCCCTTAAGCATAGATTCCGAGAATTAAGTCGACCACACTAAATATCGTACGGTCCTAAGCAGCCGCCGCTAGCAAAGCCTTGCTAGAGAATATAGGGAGATATTCCAAACGAGTAGATATAGCACTCCTAGGAAAACATATTCGGCAGTTGTATGATCGATTATCGTAGAAAGAGGCGAGCGTGCTAGCTCAACTCCGGACTAGCATAGCTAGACTGAATAGATACCTCTATCGGATCAACGTCGCAGAGACAGATTAGTATGTATATAGACAACCAAGAGAGACCGTTGAGTACTTCCTCTTTCGATGTCGGAAGTAGACTATACACCGGACGGAAATGCTACAATATACCCAAACCCACCGAGGCAATATATCTTTCTTCTTGGGCGGAAAATCGCCTTCGGATGACTAGAACTAGACGCCGAACTTAGAAGTAGTGCGAGCCTCAATACGATTCGCAATCGCCACGGGCCGACTCGACGCCGCTTAACCACGTCGACGAACACAAATGACACCCTTCCCCAAACTAACCCCCACCAACCACCTTATGCCAGAGACGGTAGACGCGCTTCAACTGCCAAGGATAGGATGTTGAACACTTGAAGAAGCGCCTTCAAGCAAGTCTACTAACAAAATTACTAACCCACAAGGACCCGTTAAGATATTGACATCTAAGATGACATTTACTAAAAGAAATCCCGTATAGGCTCTAAGGAGGCACAGCATTAGCTAAGGCATGTATTTTTAGATCAGTAATAGTTGCCCTTTCGGTTTAGCCGCCGGGCGTTAATAAATTGTGTGTGTTTGTGTGTGTGTGTGTGTGTGTACAGTAAGGGGAACGCGAGGAAAGTCTACGGGAAATAGATCAGTGAAGGAAAGCAAAAGAGGTCAAAGATTGTTTACCATGACGGGAGCCCCTAACCAGACTCGGTTCAACCACATAGGGTGCTTAGCTCGCCCTCAATTCACCACTCTCCCTCAATTCACCATTCTCCCTCAATTCACCACTCTCCCTCAATTCACCACTCTCCCTCAATTCATTACTCTCCCTTATTTTGTTATTCTCCCTCAATTTACCACTCTCCCTCAATTTACCACTCTCCCTCAATTCACTACTCTCTCCTAATTAACCGCTCTCTCTCCTCCCGACTCCTATCCGAATTCGGGACAGATCTTCACCTAATTGACTCTTATCTAAATTTATTTATTTTTTGGTAGATGATCAATTGCCATCATCTAATATAAATGCAATAATATCATGTCCGGAATTACTGGATGCCGGAACGCTTCGTTGGGTGTAGGGATGGTGTAATTTCGAAATTGGCCAACCTATTTCGAAATGGTTTCAAATATCGATTTCAATTTTACTTTTAATCGGCAAATTCTATTCTATATTGGGCTAGTTTTACCATATTAAGCTAGCGTTAGTTTCAATTTCTGAAATTACATAGGTTTCAAATTTCACCTACCATCCCTAGTTGGGTAGAATAATGCAAACACCGGAAGCCAACGATTGAACATACTTATATAGGCCAAATTAATCTCTACTCTTTTCTATTTTATTCAAACATGGGTAAGTGATGGCTTGAGGACAAGGGATTCATTGAGGACGAGTGATTAACTGAGAATGAGTGATTAGTTGGAATCGAGGAACCAAGGCGATAGATTAAGAATCAAGTGACTATTGAAACAGTAAAACGTTTTATGACGGAAAGGCACGCGCTTTTGCCTTACCTAGGCCCCTACTCAAAATTTCCGAAGCTATGGCTTCTTGTAATATGGTCGGGCTATGCTAGAAATAATACAAGGTCTATAAATAATTTTACATAGCGTACGGTCAAATTACTCTCCCTATAACACAAGCAAAATATTACCGATTAGCCGGTCGACTGTTCAATCTAATATCTTAGGCAGACCTAAATTTGCCCTAACATTTCTATTTCTTGAATATTTTAGGACAATTTGAGGGTTTTAAGGTAGACTAACAAGCCGTAATATAGGAAAAAGGGCCTATCGAGGTTAACAAAAGCGATGAAAGCGGCTCTTCCTAAAAAGTTTCCTTGATAGGCCCTCGCCTAGAACAGAGGTTTTATAGGGTCGATGGTCGGACTTATTTAAGCATAATAATGATATGCATAAAGAACCTGCTAGCCTACATTGGTAAAACTACCTTGCTTAGTCAACTGTCTCTAGGACATCATCAGCATGAACCATAGGAGCCGACGGAGCATCGCTATCATTGTACGCCTCTTGAAACCTAGCTACTACGATTCCGTTCATAATAATGACGCCGTTCTCGTAGGACTATTGGATTTTATCAGACAATGCTCCGGTAGCATTCGGAAGCTAACCTTCCTTTCCGGTATTAGCTATTTGCCCCTATCGTAGCCGGCCAAAATCGGCCAGCAATCCATCGAAGATTTTTCGGTGATAATACGTTGCTATGCCCTTTGCTCCAATTTCGCAAGCGATGCGTTCGGCCGCCCTTTCTTCGAGCCGCTGTGCTTGCTGGCTGTCTGCTTTGATAAATGCTGAAAGCAAGGCGATCTCTTGTGCCAGTATTGAGTCCCACTCTTTGTCGGAGACGTTCTTTGAGGCGAAAAAGGTAGGCAATCTGGTGAACAAACTGTCCCCGAAAATTTAAGTATTTTCAAATGAATTGTGAATTGGTATCTGCTAGAAAAATGTGACCATGAGCCGGTCAACTTGGCCTTGATCCAATTGAGCCATCCGCATAGATTCAACTTGTTTCACCGCCACGTAATGGTTGAGAATATCAATATGCAAGAGCTGGGCTAGGTCCGGTGATGAGGCTTTTAAAAGCTGCAGAGCATCCCTAAAGGTTCGAGGCAATTCCTCAGGAATATCAACCGAATCAGCGACAGTCGCATCCGAGGCTAGGGACACATCGGAAGATCGCAGGAGTCGCTGACACTTAATTCCTAGCAAACCAGCAGCCAAAAGGGTAGCTAATGCTAGATACATATTGGCAGTGGCATCGGCGCACCGGATCTCCCAGTGACCAGGCTCGATCTTGCGCACGGCTACATCACGATTTTCTGTGCCCCAATCCGCTCGTTCGCCAGCCTCAAGCTTGCCAACCCGTTCATACGATTGCGCAAAAGGCATAGTGACGGCACATATTCCGGGCAAATGGTGCAGCATACCTGCCAAGAAGGAATCTTCGTGATCGGTGGGCGAGAGAGAAATATGAATATGTTCTCCGCTGCCTTGGTGCAGCTGCGGGAGTTTTGGCACCATGGTGGCAATGTATCCGTGCTTGCTGACGGAGGTCTTGACCATGTCATGCACTCGAACTAGCTCATCAACAGCCTGAATTGGGGGAAGTGGTGCAAGAGCTATTTCAAACTGTCCTGTTGTCCCTTCAACATGAAAGTCCTGTATCGATACTCCAGCACTTATGAGCTCTGTCACACATTCTTCCAGATACTGAAACGATGGTTCACGCATGGATGCAACACAGTAATGCCCTGGACCAGAACCAAGTGGCACGAGGAGAGGGTCGCCATCCTTCCTGTTGTTATTGCCCTGGAGGATAACCAATTCCACCTCGAACCCAACCAGGAATTGGATACCCCACCGGCGAGCTGCCAGACTTAAAATCTCGGACAATGCCTGCCGAGGGCATTTGGAGGAATTTGGACGGTTTTCATCCTGAGGGAGTCTCTCAATAATGCTGCACATTACCGTTGCATTGGCAGCACTACGACCGCAGCCAAGGGTCCGCAAGGAAGACCAGTCGGGATGCAACTCGTGCACACCGGAGCGAGGTAGATCAGGCATGATGGAATTGTCAGCGAGAGCCTGTAATGTGATAGGACCGCATCGTAGAGGCTGGTCTGTACAAGCAAGCTTCAAGGCGTGACTTTTGTGCAAGCAACGTGCCCGTAAAATACCCGACAGGTCAACCCACTGGTAGCGGATAAACTGAACATGTGGATGGGAGCCAAGGAAATCTCCAAGTGAATTCTCGCAGGTGGGTGGATGGCTGGTTTTCGGAGGGCTTTCTGGGGCGGTAGTTGGGGACTCCATGACAGGTCGTGATGGCGAGGAGATCAGGAGACACAACTTCTACTCAACAATGAACAGTTCAAATCTTATAACGTGTCTTTTAAACGGTCACTTTTGTAATGATGGGCCATAGGCAGGGAGTTGTCGATAATAGTGTAGATCACAATAAAGGGCTTCACCGCTGTTCTTCACCGCTGTTGGTTTCTGCACGCCGAGGTACATACAGACTAATCAGTCATTATGGCTGAAGATCTCGAAACTAATCGAAACCAATAGCCGATATTTGTGCGTATCCCAGATCTGAAAATTAAGATCTGCAAGCCCTGCCGAATCTCCGGGTGATCTCATACCCTATGGTCTGTATAAATAGCCGAGTGAGTTTTTAACATCAATTTGCTACAGTATTCCCAACCTACCTTGGATCTTAACCCGCCCCTGATTATAATTATGCAAGTTATAGCCTCTGCCGCATCGTCCTCCCCCTCCTCACCTTCCCATAAGGAGGACACTCTGCGGTCATGGGCGAAACTCAAGACTGTACTCCAAAATGGCCTTGTTTATTTGGATGGAACGACCTTGGACATCGCCAGTGTGATTGCTGTTGCTCGGTAAAGATATTTTCTCTTCAGATTATTTAATAGCGGCGAAGACCACAGAACATGGCTAATAGAAAGCCCCATAACCAAGTGAGGGCTGTGGGGCACAAGTCTCCAGTGAGCCTGAAGTCGCCGAAAAGGTCCACGCAGGCATTAAGACGCTGAATGGATATCTGGCCAAAGGTTACTCTATCTACGGTACGCCGCTTCCGGTAACCGTCGAGAAGGAAAGAAAAAAAAAAGTAAATTGGAACTGACTGCTTCTTTTCAGGGGTCAACACTGGGTTCGGAGGCAGCGCAGATACCCGCACACCGGATGTGGCCCGTTTACAGCAGTCACTGCTCCAATTGACCCAGTCCGGTATCTTAACGGGGACTGACTTCGTTCCGCGAGTGGGTGATTACAACTTGGGCTCCCATGCCATGCCTGTGGCGTGGGTACGGGCCACAATCCTTGTGCGCTGCAATCACCTTCTGCGAGGCCATTCCGGCGTGCGGCTGGAAATTATTGACGCCATGTTAAAACTGCTCCAGATGGGGCTCACTCCGATTGTGCCCTTGCGGGGCTCGATTTCTGCATCAGGCGACCTGATGCCCCTGTCATACTTAGTGGCCGTTTTGGAAGGAAACCCGGATATTCAAGTTCATTGGGATCGACAGCCAGAAGTTCAAATTGTGTCGACCAGCATGGCCCTAGAGATCGCCGGTCTTGAGCCCTTTATCCTGGGACCTAAGGAAGGCCTTGGTTTGATAAATGGTGCGGCCGCTTCTGCGGCTGTAGGCGCTTTGGCAGCGGATGAGGCCAACCAGCTCATGCTTCTGGCGCAAACACTCACCGGCATGACCTGTGAGGCCATGTTGGGAAATGCGGAGAACTATCATGAGTTTCCGGCTAAAATTAGGCCTCACCCTGGCCAGATAGAGGTGGCAGCCAATGTCCGCGATGGGCTGTTAGGCTCTCGGATGGTTGAAACTTCGGCCGGAAAGGACCACTTCCGGCAGGGACTGTTCCAAGATCGGTATGCTCTCCGCGGCGCTTCGCAGTGGCTCGGACCGGTTGTGGAGGACCTAGAACTGGCCGTACAACAGATCACCACAGAGCTCAATTCCACCCAGGATAATCCCGTGATCGATTCGAAATCGGGGGAAGTGTACTTCTGCTGTAACTTCCAGGCGGCGTCTATCTCAATGGCCATGGAGAAGATGCGCGGGGGCTTACAGATGGTTGGGAAACTCTTGTTCAGCTACACCTCTGAGCTCATCAACCCGGATCTGAACAAGGGTTTGCCGCCCAATCTTGCGGTGGATGACCCTAGCCTGTCATTTACTATGAAGGGCGTGGACATAAGCATGGCCGCGTACATGTCGGAGCTTGGATTTCTGGCAAACTCGGTGACTTCGCATGTGCAATCCGCCGAGATGAACAACCAACCGATTAACTCATTGGCCCTAATTTCTGCACGATACACACTGCAGGCGGTGGAGCTGGTCTCCATGATGAGTGCGGCCCACCTATATGTGACATGCCAGGCGCTGGATTTGCGCTTGCTCCACGAGACCTTCTTGGATGGCCTGGAGAGTGTGGTGCGGTCGACGCTACTGATCGCGCTCGATTCGATGGAAACGGATGCGGCGCAACGGCTGCAGACCGAAGTCATTAAGTCTCTTCGCGGTTCCTGGAAGGTAACCTCGCGCGAAGACCTGTCAGTTCGGATTCAAGCTTTCTCCACAGCCATGGCACCCGTCCTATTGGTGCATGTAAACGATCTGAACGCGAAGGATGCTATCTCAACGATGAATTCGATGCAGAAGCGCATCTGTGAGGAAGGACAGTCGCTTTTCGAGGCGACGCGAAACCGAATCTTTTCTGGTGATCTCAACGCAGAATCCTCGCTGGGACCTGCTTCCAAGGCCCTCTATTCCTTTGTGCGACGGGACCTTGGCGTTCCCTTCCATTGTGGCATTTGGGAACATCCCACTGTCGATGCCCAAGCAGCGGCAGGAATGCCACAACGCCCACGAAAAACGATTGGCTCGTGGATTTCAATTATCTATGAATCCATCCGTGATGGGCGTATCCGTCAGCCCTTGAGTGGCTGACCAGTGCGGCACCAACGGTTCGAGCGATTCGACAGGTCGGAACTCTCTCATAGAACGCTCTTTATATTGCTGGCTTGACTGATCGGATCAACCATCCGCCATTCCGTGTACGGATTGCCCTCAGAGTAGCCGCTCAACGTCGAAAACTTCTGGATTGGTGGCTGGAGTATCAAATAAATACTGTGCCTTTGGCCAAGTGTTTTGCTCTCCGGAGTTCTTGCAAACGTATTTATCTTAAAAAGTTTTGGGTGTCCATGGCTTTGTTTCCGGAAAATGTTCAGCCTGAAAAGTAAGTAAATTAGCGGTTTAGTTTAGAGCCTTGAAGAGTTCCTACACAAAACAGTTTCTGCCCTCGGCGTCCCACACCGTAGATCAGATCCGTGACCAATCTCTCTCCGATATCCCGCGACACAGTGATATCGGACAAAACCTTGCCAAGGCCCGTGAAGCTCTTGACTCGCAAAGCTCTCTGTTCCGTGTTCAGTATATTTTGTTCGCTGCATTTTCTCCTGTGAAGGGAGAACCGATCAATTTTGGGAGGGCATAGCTTCTGCTAGTCGAGCAGCTCCGAAGGCTGGCATCCATACAGATGCTACTGCTACTGTTTGTAGTGAATCCACTATTTAAAGGAAGATAGGGCCCAAAAGTTAGAAAGAGAGGTCCGACGGAGGACTTTCTGCAGGTTTGTCAAGAGTCCGAGTATATAACGTAATTCATCGGCCCGTGGGTCCCAGGAAAAGTGGGAGTGTCCTTAGCAATTCCCGTTGAGTGGGGGAAGTTAATATTTGGACATCACATTTTCACTACCGGACATCATTTCTCCACCGCCTTCCTAATTAGTTACTATAAATATAGCTTATATAAGCTGAATGCTAACGACCCTCCATAAATAAATAAGAACTATTTTATCCTCCTCCTGCCATATCTCTCTTCCTTCCTATGCCTCTCGCTGTATTCATCAATACTGCATCTATCGCCTCTGGTCTGTATACGTATCAATGTCATAAATATCATTATTATCCTCGCTGAGATCCCTCGTAGTGTCAAAATGTCTCCTATTGATGCGCCTATGCCTATGTCTACATCTATACCTCTCGCTACCCCTATTAGCATGCCTATGCTAAGAGCCGTACCTACGGAAATTCTGAGCAGTACTGCTGCAAGAATACTGAAGGGCATACCTATCGAAACGCCTATTGATATCGATGTATCTACCCCTTTACATACTCATACCGCTCTTCTTAATCTTATGGTGCTATTTTTAATAGGATTCAAGGATATTTAGTGGAATCATGAATTACTACAGGGCTTTGTAAAGAAAAATGTTTTGCTCCTCACGCAGAAAATGTATACTTCTCTGACAACAATAGAGATTGATTAGCAATCTCTAAAGTACAAACCACCACCACTGATTAGCCTAGTAGCTAAGGATCATTAGATAATTAGAATATCATCGGCATTTAGATACATAGGCGCGGACGATGGAACCGCCAGTCTCATGGCTTGCGACCCTTTTCAGCTTCCTGATATCTTACTTAAGTTCGGCAAATAAGCGCTTCTTGGAGCAGGTCGAGCTTGAAGCTTCGGGGTGGGGTGGAGAGTCGAAAGCCTCGTACTGACCAGAACGAAGCTAACTAGAACCCAGAGCGTTTATTGCGCCGGAATGGAATCCCATCAGGCTTCTCCACGCCAGTACATCCAAATGGTCTTAAGTCTCTCCATGAGGTAGTGTACTGATTGTTCTTTAAGTTGGGACAAACAGAGGGTGAAACTTGGAAACTTGAAAGAATAGTGAGACCGGAGAACTGTCTTTGAGGTGCTCCACCGCGCAACTCTCAATACGCGAGCGAACCAGAGCCGCTCAAAAAGCTTCATGCTGACCGAGTTCCATATCTTTCGGGGGTATGTTGTTTCTTTGAATGAGGATAAATTACTACAGATCCGTTTCGGAACTGCGAGTCTCTCCTACCGTTGACGTTCGTGTCGCTGTCACTTTTTCATGAGCTTGTATAAGTTCATGTGACTTTCAAGTATTTCTTTATGAATTAAACTAACGGGACATTCTCTAGTTTGGCCCATATTTCCCCTTGTGATGTCCTCCTAGGTTTCTTGTATATGCTTGTTTCACCTATAACGAGACACCGGTTCCTTCATCTTGGTTTCAAAACGAGTCTGCTTCACAAGGCTCCCTAATCAGGATCCCTACTGCTAATTGTGTACAAATGTACACATGAATTTTTGACTAGAGTTAATAAGATCATTCCACATTTATACATCACTTCGTTCGCTAAGCTCCAGTATTCCATAGTCATAGAACCTCCGTGTTGAATGGGCGATCTATATCGCTGACTCAGCCGTCAATCTTTCATAACTTTCCCCCCATAACTTTCCCCCACCAGCGACTTGGATTTTCTTGAAGGAGCCAACGTGCCCAGTATAAGACCTTGGCTTGGCAAGCCTGATCGCCATGGTTTATTATTTTACATCCAATGTGGTCAGTCCGTCCGCCTTTATATATGTGGGCAAGGACAAGTTCGAAAGTATGCCGCCGATTGACTCGCCGAGGAATGCTCCTAACAGTTTCACCAGATGAGGATCTGATCAATTTCGGATTAGAGAGTGATGTCTGGTATGACTTCCCTGCTATACCTCACGGATTGCGTGACTAATGATGCCATTGCTTTGTGACAGGGTCGGTTTCCTTGCCTGCGCTGCATACCGTTGCGACCAATGCGCTGATATTTGCCCACGCAGTTCCACGTTGATAACCTCTCGAGTGCCCACGTCTACGTACGACTCCGCGATGGAGAGACATGGGACAATATCCCGCAGCCTCTCCTTGAGGACTGCGCACAACTCACCAAAGCGAACTCCATCGAGGGTCAGTCGATGAGAGACCTTTCCCCCTTCCTAACGGTTGCATATGGAGACTGAGAGCCACCCGCAGGAAACAAAAAAGACAACGTCACCATCATCTATACGCCATGGTCCAACCTCTACAAGGACGGCTCGATGGCCACCGGTCAGGTCTCATTTCATAACCCCAAGCTAGTCCGCAAAGTCCTGGTCCGAGAACGCGAAAACCCGATTGTCAACCGACTCAACAAAACCCGTGTCGAGAAGTTCCCTGACCTCCGAGCGGAAAAGGAGGAGTTTTTGAAGAAGAAACGAAACGAAGAACGGAAGACTCGAGAACAGCAGCGAGAGAAGGAAAAGCTGGAGAAGAGAGAGCGGGAACAACTCAAGTGGCAGAAGGATCATGCGTACGATGACATTTTCAGTGCAGAGAATATGGAGGCCAGCAGCAACCAGGACCGAGACGCGGACTTCTTGGACGACTTTATGTGAAGCAATGAACTCGCCGAGTCGACGATAGGACATGAAGCTATGAAACTTTTCTTTTTCTTCGAATGTATATAATAATACAAAGACAAAGATCAGCTCCTTGGAGAAAAAAAGTACATATGGATAATGCCTCTACTCTTATACATGGGGATGCAAGGACAAGTCGGCAGAGGGATGCCAAGCATTCCATGTAAAAATAGCACCGTTCAGATTGCCCGAGATTTTATCGATACTACTATCGATATCTCTGGTAGACCCAACTTCCTAGTTGAACGGAGGTGTTGACAGAGGTAGATTAATCATCGCGATCCGCATCAGGGCGGAAAGGCCCCCAGCCCGCGCTAGTGCTGTTGACAGCTTTACCTGGAACTCCATTCACCATCTCTTTTTCCTCTTCGGAGACAATCAACAGACGCCATCAGCATGCCTGGAGAAAATCCCCCACCTGCTCAAGGTGCGACCATTGGACATCTAAGTACCCTGAGTTGTATCCCACTGACCCCGCTCGGTCCCAGGAACCAAGTCGAAGAAGAACAAGAAGAAGGGCGCGAAAGCCAGGGAGAATCCGCAGGTGGACGAGAACGATCACCCAGATGTATCGGAAAACAAGGACGATGCTGCCAAGGTGTGTCGTGGTTTCCCCCGCTACCATTGCAACCGTTACTGAAAACCGCAGGACGACCCCGATGAACCGGCCGATTCAATAGCAACCCCGGATGCCGACAATGCTCAACCCGATGTCGCCAACAGTGTCGCGCAAAACCAACTTCGTCAGAACCAGAATGCCATCGGCGATGCTGCTCAAGAGACCCGCGACCCGGCCCCCAACGACGCCGGGCCCAAAGACCGGTTTGATGCGCTTGTTCGAGACCGAGACTCGCTCCGTGCCGAGGTCACCGATATGCGCAAATCTCTCGAAGAGATCCAATCCAGGCACAAGGCAGATATGGAGTCTTTGCAACAGAGGTTGGAGGATTCGGAGACCAAGAAGGAACAGGCAGAAACACAATTCCAGAACCTCCTGGAGCGCGTGAACACGATCAAGTCCCAGCTCGGGCAACGAATGAAGGAGGATGCCGTGCGTTGACCTGCCTGGTTTATCTCTACTGAGCCAACTTGCTTACATGTCCCCACAGGAAGAATTGGCTCAAGCTCGAACGCAGATCGAAGAACTTGAGGATGAGAACATAAACCTGAAAGAACAGCTTGAATCAAAGTCTACCGAACTAGCAGGTCTCTCAGACCAATTGGCCCAGCAGTCAAAGGAGATCTCCACTCTTCGGGATCGAACGAACTTATCCCAGCAAAATTGGCTCAAGGAAAAGGAGGAGCTGATGGAGCAAGAGTCGTATCTTCAAGCCGAGTTTGAACAGGCGAAGGAGGCTATGCATAGCTGGGAAGTTCTTGCAATGGAAGAACGATCAATTCGGGAGAATCTGGGCGAGAAAGTCGCCGACCTGGAAGAGCAGCTCGGTAACCTCAGGGACGCCTACGAAAAAGCTTCGAATGAACGCGACAGCCAGCAGTCGACCGTTGACGGTTTACAAAGGGCTTTGCAGGAGATTCAAATTGCACGAAAACAGGAGCTTCGGGAGCTGGTGGAGGGCTCTGATTCTCAGCTTGAAGAATTGAGACGAGCCTTGCGGGATGCGCAGCAACAAGCTAGCAACGCCGACAAGGACCTCCGCGTGGCGCAGGAAGAACTGGAACGGGCGCGTCCGTTCGAGAAGGAGGTCAAGGAGAAGAATCTTCTTATTGGCAAACTGCGACATGAAGCAGTCACTCTTAATGATCACCTGACGAAGGCCTTGCGATTCCTCAAGAAGGGAAAGGCAGAAGATAACGTGGACCGGTGAGTTTCGCTTCGCTTCGAGTCAGGATCAATGTATTCATTCGTTGCTAACCTCTTCAGCCACATTGTCACGAATCATTTGTTACATTTCCTGGCTCTGGATCGATCGGACCCAAAGAAATTCCAGATTCTCCAGCTGATTGCAGCTCTACTGGGTTGGGATGATGGTACGTGTCCCTGTCGCACTGCTTATTCTTGCGCTTCGCTAACATATGAGAACAGAACAACGTGAACAGGCTGGGTTGGCCCGACCGGGAACTTCAAACATGCCAGGGAAGCTTCGAGTGCCTGGTACACCTCTTCGTACACCCAGCACGCCGAACCTGGCCACCGAGTTCATGGACAACGGTGCTTCGAGCAAGGAAACATTGGCCGAACTGTGGTCTAATTTCCTGGAGCAGGAAGCAGAGGCAGGGGACATGAATTCGATGAGACGAGGGAGTCATCAAGGCCCCATGAAGCCATAGCGAACGTGTTCTGTTATGTTTATGTCGAGGGCTGTGTATGTATAGAAGCATAGATATCGGCATCACCGCCTTCATTCTGCCGGACGTTTTTCGTAGTGGTGCGGTTTTATCCAACTTCTCCATTGCGGGTCGATGCATTGCTTCTTCTCTCTGCGTCCTTTGGCAGCCTGCTTCTCTAGATCTTCTATTCGTGCGACTCGCTCCGCATTCACAATGGCTTCCAGCGGTGTCCAGAACTTCCGCCCGGTGGTGATTTCAGGCCCTTCAGGCACAGGTACGAAGGTGTCCATTTTGTTGATGCATTCCGGCTGATCAGAGAAAGGAAAATCAACTATATTGAAAAGACTATTCGCAGAATACCCCGAGAAGTTTGGATTTTCGGTTTCTAGTAGGTGGCTTAGCTTCCTCAAACCGGAACTAAGCTAACGTCTTCCGCACATACGCATAGACACTACTCGTGCCCCTCGCCCCGGTGAGCAGGATGGTGTGGCCTACAACTTTGTTTCTACCCAAGTCTTTCTAGACATGATTGAAAAGGACTCGTTTATTGAATGGGCACAGTTCGGCGGCAACTACTACGGTACTAGCAAGCAAGCCGTAAAGACTGTTGCAGAGAAGGGGCGGATCTGTGTTCTGGATATCGAGATGGAGGTATGTGTAGACGGGGATGTGTTCAAGTCGGTATCTGAACCTAGACACTAACAATTCTCGTGTAGGGTGTCAAGCAAGTCAAGCTTAGCGATCTCAACGCTCGCTTCCTGTTCCTGGCACCACCGTCCCTTGAGGAGCTGGAGCGTCGTCTGCGCGGCCGGGGTACGGAGAATGAGGAAAGTCTGAATAAGCGCTTGGCACAGGCAAAGAATGAGCTCGAATACGCGCAGCAGCCGGGTGCTCACGACCGAATCGTTGTCAATGACGATCTTGAAAAGGCCTACGCCGAAGTGAGGGATTGGGTGGTAGACGGTGGCCGATTTGGTGCGCCGCAATAGGTGCACTCTTCTAAGCAATATCTTCCAAAGCAACTGACGCATCGCGAGACTACAACGGAGCGAACATATCCAAGAATAGAAGGTTTCTCATCAGGAATAATTAGTTAAGGAAACTAAGTACATGGAAAAAGACCAGATGGCACGAGCGCTGGATGCCACTCCTTTTCTCCGGCAAGATAAAATCCTAGACAACAAGGGAAGCCCGGTCAAAGAAGCCCGGGAGAGAGATAGAATGTCGGAGACAAGAACAGGGGAACGCAAAGGAAAAGGGATATCTGCAAGGGCCTGCTGGCGTCGAAAGAGACAGTATTTTTTGCGGGATGAATTAGAGCCGGGCCCATGGGGTCTGCTTTACTGTCGTGGCGCATCACCACGCTCAATTCGCTAAACATAGTCGCAACACCGTTCGAGGAGATCAGTATCCGTTCATGGCGCCGCGTTGAGAGTTGCGACTGAGCTCCCGGTCCGCGGACGGGCTGATGGGCCGGCCGCCGGCCGAGTGACCACCACCGGCAGCGCTGCTCTCCTTCAGGGCCAGAAGCTGCTTGGCACGGAAAGTCTCATAGTGAATCTGGCTGGTCGTCTCGACCAGGTCCTGCAGGTGGGTGCGGGTCAAAAAGTTGCGCAGGTACACAAACTCGCAGTGGTTCTCGTCCTCGACGTTGATAACACCCCAGCGGTTCTGGCGGCCGCGAACCTGCTTGCCGTTGACGACGATGGTCTTCTCACTGCCGACAACGGAGAAGGGAATGATATCCTGCATCTAATGTCAGATGGACGCCACAGACCGCGTTCAAAGATTCCCTTACCTTGATCTGGGCATTGATTGCCCGCTCTTCGTCGTCGAGCTCATCATTATCGTAGGGGTACATCTTCAGATTGTGGAAAGAGAACTCCTCCTTGATTCGCTCCTTGAATGCCTGGCGTTCTTCGAGGGTGAGTGAATCGGCCTTGGCGATGACGGGAACAACGTTGACAACATCCGAGAGCTTCTTCAGAACGACGATATCGATCGGCTTGAGACTGCATTGAAGTCAATTGGGTTAGTGTGGGCGGTACTTAGGGACAGATCGACTCAAAACGAGGACTCACGCATGGCCAGAGGGTTGAATGAAGAACAAGCAGCAGTGGATACGGGTATCTTGGATGTAACGCTCACGCTGAGCAGTAAGTTCCTTGCGGAGGTAGGCTGAGTGCTGATCCTTGATATACTTGACAATGGGGTCCCAGCTGGACTCATAATTAGCCTGCATTCATCTTTTTTTTGCTCTGCGCACAAGAGAGAGACAAATATCATACCATCGGTCGTTGTTGACCTGGTCACCATAGCCGGGTGTGTCGACAATATTCAAACGGAGACGCACGCCGTTCTCCTCAATGACTAGCCAACCCGTCAGTTACAGCGCCATAGTAGGGTCTCCACGGTCACACATACTATGCGAAACAGTCTGGATCTCAGTGGTGGAGCGCACAGGCTCATTGGGAGTTAGACGGCCCTTGGAGTCGATTAGGTGGGATGCGAATATGGTGTTGACCAGAGTTGATTTGCCCAGGCCAGTTTGTCCTATGCGCAATGGGGTTTCAGTCAAAGGTCACAGAATAGGGTAGAGTCAATCAGGGCCACATGAAGTAAAGCAAGGCCGGGGTAGACATACCGACACACATGACATTGAACTGGAAGCCACGCTTCAACAGCTTCCGCTCAATCTGGGAAGTGATGCTATCGAAGCCGACATGGCTGTGAGGGAAGACGGTGGGCTGCTGAGCTGAAGCAGCACTAGTAGCGGCAGCCATTGTGAGCGAGGTGAGGTGAAGCAAAGGACCAGAACAGGAGAATTTCCCCAGGTGAAGGTGTTGGAGAGCCCCTTAACTTCTGTTATTTCCCTATCGAACTCAGGGGGGTGCGCTATCCCTATTTAGGACTAGCGTATCTCCGGACTCAAAACGATTTGCGGCAACGACGAACTCAATGCTTCAGTGCTTCAGTGGCTTCCAAGGTTTCCTAGGATCTATCCTCAAACTCCCGCCATGGCATCATTGCTTGCTCCCCTGCCGCGCGCGGCACGGCTCACTCCCCTCGGCTTTCTCCAGTCTCTTGCCCTGCCGATCTCCATCACAGTTCCGCCGCTCCTCGCCGACCTCTGGGAATCCGTCCTTCGCGCCGTCCCCAAGAAAAAGACCTCACACATGAAGAAGCGTCACCGTCAAATGGCAGGCAAGGCCTTGAAAGATGTGCAAAGCCTCAATAAGTGCCCCGGCTGCGGGCAGGTTAAGCGGGCTCATATGCTGTGCCCTCACTGCGTGAAAGGTATGTCTGTGTGCATGTGCTGCTCCTAGGAGGATGTGCAAGGATATATCCTTGGATCGTCTTTTCTTGAGCACATTGCTTGGAGTGGCACGCAATGGGTCATCCGGAAATCTCCGGAATAGACAAGCTAACTATTCACCAGATATCCAGAACTCATGGAAAACAGCGCAAACCGCATGAGGCTCGATTGAACAAAGAAAGGATCTCTCGTCATAAGATCCTGTGAGATCTACGGAGAAAGGTCCTTCTATGGGAAAAACCCATTGGGGAATGAGCATCGTGTATTTCTAGGATTGGGTTGCGGATATATCGCTGCATGGCACCTGGCGTCTGGTTACGAAGGTCAAAAAAAGAATTTATGTATTCTATCGATCCGAGAGGACTCGAATTAACAACATTTGCAATTATAATACATTAAGTAATGTGGTAAATTTTGTAGAATTTTGTAGCGCGTAAAGTCAAAACCCTCATTGTACCGAAAACCTGAGGCGCGAAGGCGGTACGTGCCTATAGCGGGTCACCGAGTCCAACCGTCACAGCCTCCACAACAGCTGAACTACCCAAGCAGTCCTAGCCAGTCTTGGCTGAATTTCAATATGGTGGGATAGAGTCCATCACCTAATTGATGCAGCAGCTAACTCTGGTGATAGTCGAGACAATATCTCGCGTGGGGCTCCGCGGACAATGGTAGGTGATGATATCTGTGATGGTAACACCTCGATATATGCTGACTAGGACCAGCGCACCCCGTCGATATTTTCTCACTGGCGGTGACTGAGAAGCAGGTCATCTCAGCATCTGGTGCACCATCTCTCAAGGTGCATTCCACCACTGATGCAGACTTCCCACTGGTGCAGTCCCTCGATGGGGCTCACGCTCTGGGCTGCCATCATGTCGTCACCGATGGCAGTGGCACGCGGGCCGTGAGTGCTGGATTTGCAGGAGATGTCAAGGTCTGGTCCTGTCAAGATGGCTACTGGTCCGCAGACACCGCAAGTTCAGGTACATTGTCGATAATCATCGCGGAGATGCCATTTGCTAATCAAGAAACCTGCAGCTAATCTGAAGGAACTGAATGTATGGGCGGTGGCTCTGTCTGAGAATGGACAGTATCTTGCAGGCGTCTCTCAGGATGGTCACATCGGAGTGTGGGATCTGAAGGCTGATGGCGCGCAAATACGAGACCATGAAACCAAAGGCAGCTTCGGCACCTGTATCGACCTGGTGAGCCCTGGTATCATACACTCAAAAGCTTCTACTGACATGTATAGTCGGCCGATGGTCAATTCATTGCCAGTGGCCATGAAAATGGCGCTGTTTACATTTTTACCACAGAACATGGACGAATGCCGTTCTCCCTGTCAGGTATGTACCGATCCCGTTCGCCATGAATGTCTGCGACATCTAACGAATGATAGGTCTGGTGAAGCCCGTACGAGCTGTGGCTTTCTCGCCCGCAGGAAAGATCCTTGCAGCAGCGGGCGACTCAAAAGTAATCGTGCTGTATGATACATCCTCTGGCGAACAGATTGCCAATCTCTCCGGCCACTCCGCATGGGTCTTGTCTCTTTCCTGGAGTACCACGGGAGAGTATCTCCTTAGCAGGTGAGTTCAAGCAAACCGACCCTGGGAACATTTAAGTTTTAACGTTTCTCAAAGCTCGTTCGATGGCAAAGTGAAGGTCTGGTCAATTGACACAAAGACATGCGTCGCCACCCACTCCGAGACCGAAAAGGCTGTCTGGAGTGCCAAGTGGCTCCCAAAGACCACCAGATCAGAAGGTTTTGCAACTGGCGGGGCAAACCGCAGCGTGGCCTTCTACCGCGAGGCTACAGGAGGTTAGGAGAGCTCTTCATGGTGTACTTGAACATGATGATGATTTGAACGAACACGATTCTCCATGTGCATTAAACTCGTAAATTTCATAAAAAGTCACCATTCGAACACCTCGAATTCAGCTTCAACTCATTGTTTCCATAAACAACTTGCGCATTCGCTTGAGGAATGCTCCAAAGTCTCGGTCATCATTGACCAGATCCACCTCGCGTTCCAATGCATCCCGATCCACCTTGGGCCGCGTGTGGAAGACCTCATGGTCTCGACTGGCAGTCCCTAATTCAAACCATGCTTCGGCCTCCCAATCCTTCTCTAGCAGGTGGCTGTAGACAAATTTCAACCGGTCCTCTCGGCCTGCTCCCTCAATCCGTAAACAAAGGTAGTCCTGCCAAAACTCCAGTTCGGGGAAATTAAGTCGAGACTGCGCATCCAAATGCGTCGCGTGAATTTTCTGTGCCTCCAACTTTTGATTGATCGCTTTCTGGGTCTCTGTGATCTGCTGCTTGAGGCGGTCACGTTTGGCGAGTCGCGAGTCACGTTCCAAGGTGATGGAGGAGATGGCCGCGTGCATCTCGGCTGCCTCGGCGGCCTCCTTCTGAAGAGTCTGTTCATGTGTCTGGTTTTTGAGGCTGAGAATTTCAATATCTCGCTGTCGCATTCGATCATCCTCTGAAAATCTTCAGATCAGTCAATGGCCAGGGGAAGAACAGTGTCGCGAGACCGTACCTTGTAACTCGGCGAGGTTGATATGGAATTGATTTCGTTCCTCCAGGACTTGTTTGCGACCTCGTTCGATAAATGCGTCGAATTTGGCTGTGAACTGAGCCATGCGATTGCGCAGGTCTTCGAACCCAAAGTTGATGCTAGGCAGCGAGTCGGCCATGGACGGGGCGTCCGCCGAGGCAAGAGGAGGGCGCATGCCACTCGTCGACAATGACGGCTCAAATGATGAAGCCATGGTAGCAAGGGTTGAAGGTCTCGAGATTCTCAACTTAGAGTTGGTTTGAACAAGAGAAGAGGAGAGACGCGTGGGGGATCGCACGATGAAACGATGTTTGGGTTGCGGCGCAACGCCTTATCGATAAGCCCAAGAAAAATGATTGAGCTCCAACTTTCAACTTCACTTCCGTTCGAGACAAGTTACCATTTCACTCAATCTTGTCCTATTTCCCAACCCCAGTCCTCGATATGATCTGGCCTGGACTTGCGCACATTGCAAGGAGCAGATCACGATCAAATGGATGAACATCCCGATACTACTCTACACTATGGGCACGTGGGACGAGCTGTCTACCTCCCGGAAACCAAGACATGGACTTTCGCCCGCTCTTTCACCCGCTGTACCCCGATCTCATATACGGGGGTGACAAAGAACACAGTACCGTCAGCTGGTAATGCCTCTGAACTGCAGCTGCCGCATAAGATTACTCGCCGGCCAGACGACAAACTGATTCCAAATACGCACCCGGATCTTGCTGCACAATGGCCCACTATCAACGACGATGCCTATTCCAAGGTCATTACGGATACAGCCGAAATCTGCGATCCCCAAATCTCGACTCTTTTTGACTTGGGCTATGCGCTAGACCACGTGAGTGATGATTCGTTGAGTATTCCGGCCCCGGTGGCTATCGCAGCCGTAGTGACCGGCGTAAGTCGCGATACCATCTCGTTTCGCGTGATAGAGGATGAAATTGCAGAGATACAGCATGAGGGCTCTTCGTTGCATATACCATCTATTGGCGATGCAGAGACTACAGAATGGTCGCAACGGGGAGCCCCAATCCAGCAAATCTGTTTCGCCCGGCCGGTGAAGGGGAAGACCGCTTGGATGGCTGCTCGTTTGAAGACAATGATTATGATTTTTCGACCCACTTTTCAGCGAGAGCCCGTGCCTGCGCACGTCAATGGCACTGATACTGAGGCTTTCGCTATTCCCTATCGAAACTCCCGACTTGATGCAAACCCCGTGGTGGAGTTGTCGGAAAACGTCACGGGAGGATTCACCTTGGCCGATGTGACTTTTAATCCATGGTACTCGAGACAATTTGGCGTCGTCGATATCATGGGAAACTGGTCCGTTTGGGAGATTAGAGGCCGACAAACAAAGCATGGATCCACCTACGTTGCCAGGAAAGTTTCGATGGCCTCGCTACCATCAAGGGATGGAAAGCCTCAGTTTGAGCGACCGAGACACGATGGCTGGGCATCGATCGTGTGGGTTGCTGATCTTTCGACCGTAGTGGTTTCTGATCGTCGTTGTACTGCGCTTTACCAGATGACCGGCGAAGGTGTTCGGTCCAGCTCCGTCGAACTGGGCATGAAAAAGCAATCTGAGTGGGTTTTGGACCTGCAAAGAAGCATTCAGAATCCTTCCCACTTCTTCGTTCTTACAACCTCTCGACTGCTTTGGTTTGATGTCACAACAGCACCGCTATATTCAAATGGCACAAGGCCCCCTCTACGTCCTCGCATAACTTGGCGCCATTTTCGGGATTCCGAGGATACCACGTTACGTATCAGCGACCTCATGGTTAACCGCGGTATGTGCTTTGAATTCTGAGTTCAAAATGATTGGACGCTGACTAGACTAGATTTGTATTTAGTTCTATACTCGCGACTTACCGATCTTGTCCAAGGGTTTCCTTGCCCACTTCTCGCAGATGAGGAGACAGGGTCAATCCCTGTACCTGATCCTTTCATTTTCGAGAGCCCTAAGAATCCCAAGGCGGCGGATGTTTCATCCACCGAAAATATGTATACACATTACTCCAAATTCGTGTTTCGACAGGTTCGCCACACTCCTGCAGATGCAACGAGGAACGCCTACAATTCAGATATGACGCTGATCAAGCTTTTTTGGGCTGATTTATCCCTGGCAGTTCACGAAACGCTGTTCCAGGGTCCATACTATCACTGGGGACGTGACCAAGAGGGTGTGCTTCTTGAAAGTGGTAGTATTCTACAAATTGCAAAGCATTTCATATATGGGAATGACACGAAGATCGATGACGAGGAGTTCGTCGTGGATGACTGGGATGAATCCGCGTCTTCACGTCTCACTCTTCGCCAAGCAGCCCCCAGGGTTTCTGCCATGGATTCCTCTCACGATAGGGATCAAGATCTCCAATGGACTATAGATTGGACGTCTGTTTATGCACGTGTAATGGCAGATCTGACGACCCTTACAAAACCTCGGGAGCCGGGAGGGACTCAACTGACCGTGGATCATATCATTGAGACCCTGGAAAATGACCGACGCGGGGCATCAGATGATTTCCATGCAAGCGAAACGATGTAAGTCTATTCAATAAATTATGGTCGACTCGATGAATTGATACTGATGGATCTTAGGCTGGAAATTAGCGGTGATCGGCCGTTGTTGCACGATATTGACGAGGGTGCGAACGATGTAGCGCGTCTTGTTTCGACTGTTTTCCCCCCAAGCCCCGATACACAAGCTCCGTGGCGATACATGATCTTGCCTTTGCGATTTTCCAATCTGTTCCACGGCCTGGAAAGCATTTTGTCAGAGCCGCGGTTGGATTTCCTGGAAACCTACAGTCATTTGGTTGACGAGTGGGTTGCACTGCTCCCTCACGGCGAAGACGGCATTCCCGATCCCACGCGTGTGTTGAAAGAGAGATTTGTCCGAGGCATTGCTCTTGATCTTCTTTTCGCTCGCCTAGTTCGGATTTCAAACGTATCCAATACAGATAGATCGCCCCGCGAGGCTGATTCAACCGATGCACATCAGAGTGAGAAGGAGCCCATGCCGTCATCACAGAATTCTCATCGACAGCTGTCATCTTCACAAGTGACCTCTACTCGGGGTTCGGACGCAATTGATAAGCCCAAAGAAGCCCCTGCCACGGACTACAGTGCTCTTTCCGCATATACAGTCTTCAAAGAGCCCCGTCCAATGCCTCGAAATGTGGGCAATTTGTTATCTCATTGGCAGATAGACGTTGACCCGGCCGCTTATGAATGGCAGAAGACCTCGCAGCTGCTCGCCGACGATGGGGACCAGGTGGAGCCGAGGGCCTCCAGACACCGAGTGCGCAAGAAGAGATCACAGCTTATTGATGCACCCGAAGCTTCATCCCTGCCGCCGACTCCTGTCGCACCTGTTTCACCTGTTTCACCTGTTGCACCTGTCGCATCCATGCTTCGAAACTGGGGTAGTCAGCCCGACCAGGAGATGCCCATCCCAAGCAGTCAGCCCACGGAGGAGATGCCAATGACGCAGGTAGAACGAGGACAATTTGGGACACGGGAAACCAACAAGAGCATCAAGGCCAAGAAGAGGAGACGAGCGGCTGGTTTTTAGGGACACAGAGAGACAAAGGTTGTATGCAGTGTGCAGCACGCAGTGTACGGAGTATATGACGCCTATAGCAGAACCGGCCAATCGCAGAAATCGCTCAGATGAAAGGGATGAAACGCATGACAAATGCAGACTCAGCTCGTATCCGATATAATGGAATGTATAAATGAAACCGCTGTCTTTTCTCTATACTTCCCTTAGTTAACCTTAACGTCCTGACAAATCCACTTTTCCTTTCCCGCCTTTTTCTCCCGGCGGCCCCGCGGCTCCAACTCTCCCCCAATTTTACTCGCCATGTCAGACCACCAATACAAGTTCAACGTGTCCATGAGCTGTGGCGGCTGCTCCGGCGCCGTCGAACGGGTCCTGAAGCGTCTTGAGGGTATGTATCGCCACACTTCTTAGGTTGTGTTTTGCTAAATGACCACGCAGGCGTCAAGTCCTTCGACGTCAACCTCGAATCCCAGACTGCGCTCGTGACCGCCGAGTCGACTGTTCCCTATGATACCGTGCTGGCCGCGATCAAGAAGACTGGAAAGCAGGTGAATAGTGGCGAGGCTGATGGGCAGGCAATGAGTGTTTGAGGTTCCAAGCCGCTCGACGATCTGACGGAACCAATAACCTTTCGTTAAGGTTGGAGGCCAATAAATGGAGCTATACTTGCAACTTTCCTTTCTTAGACTTGCCTGAAAGCGTGTTCTAAGCACGTTGCACCTTTGCATATCTTCACTGGTCCGCCTTACACTGCACAAGACAGCGGCTGAGTGCTAAGATCACGATAGTGATTTGAATACAATGACATCCCGTACAGCTCCGAGCTAGTTTAAGGCGATCGTGTAGTTTAATAAATTCATATGCCGAGGAAATGCCCTCCAGGCAATACGATACAAATTGGAGTTCCATGAAATGCAGGCGTTGTAAGGATATGCAGAAGGGTATCATGGACAACAGCGCGACACATAAAAATGTAGAATCTCGAAGATAAGGAAAAATAAATCCCGTTCAACACCATGAGACCCTTTCCCTTCAATCAATAACAATGACGTGTCGTCCATCCGGAATGGTGGGCTGCGGCGGTTGCGATTCGACTTGTTGGACGTAGATTGGGCGGTTCTGTTCCGCCATTTGAAAAGATCGGGGATCATGAACCCGGCTGTGAAGGATGTCAGTCTCCAGAGGCATACGATCCAATGACTTGTGCGGATAATGAGCTGGCTGATCTCGTTGTAGAAAGGACTTACCGCGTGGTGCTCAGCCCGCTGCCAGGGTGTCTTTGGCGAGGAGACCCATGAGGCTGGGGGCGAAGGGGGAGTTGATCGTAAGGTTTTTGGGCCACTACCCGTGAACTTTGGGGCTGATACTGCTCTGAGGAAGCTCGGACCTGGGACATTTTTATGGTATCATAGTGATCAGGGATCCTCAACTTGGCAGGCTGACAGAGGGACCCTCCCGGACGTGTGGGCTGAGGCCTGGGACGATGGATCAAATACTCGGCCTGACGGACCTCACGAATATCAACGTGACGAACAAAACCATCGGCATACTGCTTCCCGCCGGAGGGAGCCTCACGGAAAGGACGATCGCCATCAGTATAGGATCCCCAAATGGGGGCGTATGGTTCTTCATGCGTTGAGGATTGGGCTCGATCCGCGCGGGGGCTACGATTAGAATGGTAGGTAGGACGAATTTCAGGACGGTATGTTTCCAGTGCCACCCTGAATGCCCGGTCGCCTGCAGCAAAACTGCCATTTGATTTAGAAGGCGCCGGGGGAAGGTGATGCTTGGAGGCGTGCTGATGAGAATCGGTCATACGCATCCGGTCCACTGGTGGCCTCACATCCTGACTGGCAGGTGCAGCAGCAAGTGGAACTGGCTTGCTTTCTCGCGGGTATCCTACAACCAGAGGCCGTTCCACCTGTGAGAGATAGTCTCGCCGGAGATAAGGCGCGCCCTGCGAGCGATGCTCTGGTACGAGTTCCTCACGGCCGTGTTGTCTTCTTGGGGTCGGTCCTTGAGAGACGGGGGCTCCATTAGGCGTTGCGTTCCAGTTATCGGGGCGCAAGTCCGGACGAGGGGCGTAATGCGCTATACGCCTTCTCTTGGCATTTGGATCATCGGGACTGCCTAGTGGCCTAGCATTGCCATGCTGAGAGGGATCTCCCTGAAAATGAACCGGGGTTACGGAACGAAGCGACATCCTCTTCGTCAGCTGCTCTAGTCGGCCATCCGAAAGCCGCTTTTCCCCAGGCCAAGCAGTTTCAATCGAGGGCAAAGCATGATCCTGTGGAACGGCTCCTTGCCTGGAATGATAAGAAATGGGGATTCCGGACCGGGGTCCAACTTGGGACTCGCTAATCGGTTGAAGCTCCTTGAGCCCGCTAACAAAGACAGGCGCATCCGCTCTGTCATTAGACGGAATAGGAAACCTTTCGACCCTAGAATTGAGCCCCTGGTCCGCATGAGTTGTACTCTGGGAGTAGACGATGTTTCCACTTGGACGAAGATTCTTCTCCAAAAGACGGACTTCAGGTGGCTGCTGCGTACTTAGTGGGATAGGCCTTCCACCAGGCCCGTATAGAGGAAATGCCCGCTGACTTTCCAAAGGAGTCTGTCTTTCCCGTGCACTTACGTGGCTCTTGCCGCTCGGTTTATCCGTTGATGGAACGCCAGGCATTCGCTGCATTGGGCGACTAACCTGTATGGAGCCTGGATCGGCTCTGGAGGCAAATTCCAAGGACTGGGGAGCGGTATCCCGGCGCCTGACTGGTTCCGATAGTTCTTGCGCAGCAGCGGATCGCTTCGCGTTGCGTGGGCTTTTCTCTTCAGCCGGGGCTTCACCAAGGCGGGCCTGCTCAGCACCTTGTGCCTCGGCACGGAAACGATGCAAGGCGCGATTCCACGCTTGATACCTGCTGAAGCCTCGACGGTCGATGGTCTTCTTGGCCGGCATCCGGGCAACAAACCGAAAACCAGGCGGTGCCTCTTCGGATAGCTCCCTCGCAAAGTCTCCATTTGTAAGAATGCCGACATTGATTGGTTGGGTTTGAACATCCTGGACCAGGGCATTGCTGGATACGAACTCCACACTCTGGTGTCGAGTGTTCATGGCGGTTGCCACTTCTTCTTCAGTCTCGCTATCCTCATCGTCTGATATGACGATTACTTCGCGGAAAACATCCTCAAGAACGGTCTGGCCATTTTCATCATCTCCGCGCCATTGGATGACCTTTTGTAGAGTACTTTGCTCAACTGCTGACCTTGCTTCGTGGAACGACTTCTGTTTCAAAAGACGGTCATAATCAGTGTAGACGTGTCGGATATGCGCGACCACTGCTAATTGCGCTCTGCGAGCCAAAGGCAACCCAGGTGCCGTGCCGACTTTCCGTTGACCCTGACATAGATATCAGGCACCCCCATCTTCCAACTTTTGCCCTTTCGGGTATGACAAGGAACTTACCTTCTGAAACGCAGTTTTGATGATTTGGAACAAATCAGCCTGCGGAACGTTTGGGAACAAATCTGTAATGGCATCTCTCGCCTCGGTGTTAATGCTGACTTGAGAAACCTCGGAGTCCACTGGTTGGGGATCGTGTAGACTGCCGAGGGTGTGAAAGGGCACCGCCTTCCCTGCACTGGTGAGATAAAGACCTAGTTCTGAACAGGCGGCTGCAACCACGGTACTTGGGAAATGAAACCCAATCCGATGAACGTGTTGGGACAGGTTATGCGTGTTGGCATGGGGGGTTGTCTGGTAGATATGAGCAATGTGCAGACTAGGATGAAATAAACTCATCTTACCGAGACCGCATGAATTTGGAGTCCTTCTCTGCGGCACCTCTCTTTACATGTAGTCGTGAGGAGTGGATTTCCCGCGGGAATGAAGGTATAGCCAGTGGGTGCTCGAGCCTCGAAAGAAATCTGATCTGACCGTCAAGCATGATTCTGTGAGATCAGAATTCCAGCGACACTAACCACAGTTCTAAGTTTCTTCTTTTCCTGAGTGACAGACTCCATTATGATCTTGTGTTTTCGAGCTCTCTTCTGAACGGCCCGACTAGGAGCGCGCCTGGCCGAAGCCGACGCAGCTCTCCTAACGACTCGAGCCATTCTGTTCGGGCTCTTGACACAAACCCTACCGCGAAGTTTTTCAACACATGTTTCTGGACGCTGGCTTGTCGGCTGAATGATATTGTAGGTCAGAGGACGGTCAGTGCATAAAGTCACCGAGGTAAAAAGACCGGCGGACCCCGCGTTTCAAGGTAAGAGTCACGTCGCAGGACGACACGTCTCCGGAGTTGAAGCCAGGATGAACCCAAAGGGTATGAAGGCATGAATTTCAAGAGGGTGGGGGAAGGAAGAAAGTCGCCAGTTGCGGCCCAAAGTCACTGTCCCGATCGGGCTAGCGCCGCCTGAGGCCGCGGATCTTCAAATCAACAATCGCCTCGTCGTCTTCGTGCAACCAACATGAGCCTGAGCATGAGCGTTTCGGGGACTTTGGCTGACCAGGCCGTTGTTCATGCATATCGTCATCTATACCGGCTGGGGCTGAGAACCATCAGGCATGCGACTCCCAGTCGCCATGTCCTGCTCACGACCTTGCGAACCTCCTTTCGCTCCGCTCCGCGCGAGGAATTTGACCCCTCGAAAATCGCCAATACCCTCCGCTTCCTCGAGCGCGCCGCCGATGCCACAGGCTTTGAACATAAAATTGTCAAGAATCTATTGTTCGCTAGGTACTGGGAACTGCCCAATGTTGCTAAAGAGTCGCGCATGTAAGTGCTACTACCACTGGAGGTGGAGAAGGTCGTCTCTGACTTGCCTGTAGGCTACGGACCCTGGGACTCGGCAGACTAGAGACCCAATTTCGTAAAAGCGCCTACGGCCATTTTAATTCGACCCTTGAACGTCTCAACGAAAGTCTCGGGACGTGTCTGAAGTGAGGAAAATCTGCTACTGATGCGATCCGCCGCACTACGATCCTGCGTTGGGCGCCAGTACTTCTCCTTGGGCATAAACACATGATGGGGCGAGGAGGCATCTCTCTTGAAATGGAATCTGGTCACCGAATCTCGCCTGACTTGGGATCCCGTTCTCCATTCCCCACTCGCATCAGGCTATCAGGACACGTTCTGGCACGATGATCCATGCCTAGTCTGTTGTCATCGTCTGCATTGTTCTCTCGACTGGCAATTGGCGACGCAGAACTCGTGACGTATAGTCCATGATATTCCGCAGCGTGATGTACTTGCTAGGTTCGAGCAGTCTTCGAGAGTGGAACTGTAGGTGGTAGTCAGACGTGATGCAGGATGCTGCAGGGCTGCGACCTGCGCGCAGAACTGGTTGAAAGAAGAATGTCTAGAACACTTTCCCACTTAATTTAACATTTGCCCAAAGACCAGGAAATATTAGACTCTCCAGGTGTTTGGTTTGTTGATTATAGTTGTTCTTCCAAATCTCATTACTTCGATATTTTCGGTAGCGCGTCGATCCATGTCATGTGATGAACTCTACGTCACATGCCAAAATGCCAAAACCGTATCATCTTCCAACCTTCAAGAGGTGCTCATTGCATCCGATGTGATCCACCCTGGCCCTTCATGAGCAGCTTCATATCGTCACTGTTGATCGAACTTGGAATCCGTGCCCGCCCTCCTCACCCTCCCCGCTGTCCCAAGGACAACGAAGCGGAGCCCCCTCAAAGCCAACCAGAATCATCGACAAGTGACCGTCCAGAACCCACTGGTTTAGAATCTGGCCAGGACAGCCAAGATAGTGGTAATTTGGAATCGAGGATCGGAAATGAAGGGTCATTGCCTTTCTTCACAACCCTGCCCAAAGATATGGATGGCCGAACTTCGGAGCCAGAAGGCGTTCGAATAATGCCTCAGAATGGCCCTTTATCCAGTGACACCTCGTCGATGACCCGAGACGTATCCAACATTGTACGCGCAGATGATGTGAATACTAATACACGAAGCCCAGAGAACCTAGTATCTGGGCGTACCGAGTCGGCGGGACAACCGGTTACCAACTCGGGCTTGAGAAGTGAACGAGCTGGACGATCAGCAAACGATGCATTCGATATAAACGAAGCTAGCCCCATGCATCTCCCGGCCGATGATGGGATGGGCTGGCTCAGAAAGAAGATTCATGCCATCCGAGAGCTGGATATCGGCAACGACGAGAAAGCCCGGATGGTTCACGACCTAATGACAGAAAGCTATAACTCTTGTCGAATCCGTCAACCGAGCATGTCCGCGGCAATCTCCCCCATGCTTAGCTCTTCGGTTCTGTCCCAACCCGGTAGCCCGGCGACCTTTGGAAGGAAACACTCGCCAGATTTAAGTCCGCTAAGCCCGACATTATCGTCCTCGATCCCTCAATATGAGAATCATTTTATTCTTACACCCGAGGATTTGCAACCCACATATGTTCCGAAGGTGGAGCCCGAATCGCCCGTGGTTGAGACGAGTGAAGAGACGGGTGAAGAAGATCCGGACACGGAAGAATTAGAGGAGACCTCTCTTGGCTGTCAGCACTACCAAAGGAATGTCAAACTCCAGTGCGTTACTTGCAAGAAGTGGTACACTTGCCGCTTTTGCCATGACGAAGTCGAGGACCATCATCTCATTCGCCGAGACACCGAGAACATGCTATGTATGTTATGCGGTCATGCTCAGCCCGCGGCGCATGACTGCAGGAAATGTGGGGAGCAGACTGCTCAATATTACTGCGAAATCTGCAAACTTTGGGACAACGACCCAAAGAAGAGCATTTATCATTGCAATGACTGCGGTATATGTCGGATTGGCCAGGGGCTTGGCAAGGACTTCTTCCACTGCAAGGTATGTTGATTCTTCTGAACTGTGCTAGTTTCTGTGGTGCTAACTTTGTCTAGATATGCTCTCTATGCTTACCTATCTCGGTCGAAAACACCCATCGCTGTATTGAAAGATCCACACAGTGCGACTGTCCCATTTGTGGCGATTATATGTTCACTTCACCGGAGACCGTAGTCGTGATGCGATGTGGGCATAGTCTCCACCACAAATGTCTGTCAGAATATTCGAAAACCTCATTCCGTTGTCCTATCTGCAGCAAGACCATCACCAACATGGAATCGACATTCAGAAATCTGGATCGCACGATTGAAAGCCAACCCATGCCTGAGGAATTCAGAGACACGAAGGCACTGATCTATTGTAACGACTGTGGGGCAAAATCGGTGGTCAGGTACCACTGGTTGGGCTTGAAGTGTGATTTGTAAGTATGTACGACAAACAAGTTGAGCGAGGAAGTTAACACATAACAGGTGCGAGTCTTATAATACAGCCCAAATGAGGGTTTTGCACGGTGACGTATCTGCAGTGCTTGAAGAAGAAGGCGTCAGCAATCCTTCATCTCAGCCGCGATCATCGTCCTTGAATGTAAATGAAGATCCAACTGCATCTTTGGCATCCTTGCATCTCAGTGCTAGTCAAGCGACTCAACCCCGACTCAGTGCCCCAGTGACCACTGGTTCCGAGCGACAATTTGTGTCGTATAATATGACCCATGGCCGCGCTATCTCGCCCGTGGTCAGCAATTACTTCGGCCTACCGAGGGAACGCGAGTCAGAGAAACCGTCTTCCTCGCCCTTTTTCGGGGGTACGTCTCAAGACAACAAGGGTGGGGATTATGGCACTTTGAACTTTCTAAGCAAGAAGCTCCGAGATCGCTATGGATTCCTTGCGGGTGAGACGGCACTCGCCGAAGAAGCTTCGGGGGCTGAAGAGGAAGACGAGGATTCAGGACGTTCGGATTCTTCTGGGTCAGATGAGGAAGACGACGAGGAAGACGGGGAGGAGGAAGAAGAAGATGAGGGAGCTGAGCATATCGACATTTTTGGCCATCGGTGATACTGGCGTCAATATCAATATCCAGGCTCGAAGACAACTCGCACAGTTGATTGGATTGCTTAGTTCCTTTGGGCCCGTGGCCTATTGGTGAACATCCCGCCGTCCTTTGCCACCGAGCATCGAGGCTCACCCAGGACCTTGGGGTGTGATACCAAGATTATCGCATGCAATGGGAAGCATCGCAACTTGGAGCGCAGCACAGACCTCATCCCATGAATATTTAGACGACGAACCAAGAAGCCTTTGATAATCAGGTTGTTGATACCTGGCTGAACCTCTCCAGGCTTGGTTTTTCGGCATATGGACTATTGCAAGAGCAATATACGACCACACCAACTCAGCATTGACTAGGAGCAAACTATTCTTTTTGGGAGACATTGGGTCTTTGGAGGAATGTTTCTTGGTTTCATCGCTCACCTCCGTCATGGGTGGCTTGGTTTGGCGTCCCAATAGAAGCCTGCTTTCACCAGCACAGCGCTTGCATATTTCCAATTTAGAATCCGCATTAGCATCACGACTGAAATGAACTGCATTTGAATCATTCCACATCATTTTGATCAATAAAACATGCTCTCGAAGATACATACATCATGGATACCTGGAAGGTCAATTCCCTAGACTGGCAATCTTTCGAGCCCTGATGAACGGTGTCTAGATGCATCTTCCACATGGGCAGTAGGGGCCTTTTCTCCCTCGTTTACAATGGCCAGAGCCTCCCGTTTCTCAGAGCCACCCTCACACTCGCCCGCCCCGACATAATCCAAGCCTCCAAAGATTTTCTCCATTCGTTCCAGTGACACGCCCTTTGTTTCGGGAAGAATGAAGTAGACAGACACCTAAACCATAGAGATTAATTCAGGTCATCCATGAGATATACGAGGGATATCCAACTCACCCCAGCCATTACATTGAGTCCGAACAGTAGCCAATAGCTGCGGCCTCCGACTTTGTCGTTGAATAGGGGCCAAGATTGAGTGAGCAAAATAAGCCAGCAAGTTTGGCCGAGCATCGATAAACCAAAGCCCTAGAAAAATGACCATATCAGCAGATAGTCCCCATTACCCGTCATTTATATTCCAACTTACCTTGTCTCGAACATGCTGTGGAAATATTTCCGAGACGACCGCAGCCGTGATGGGACCATTGGACCAGCAGTAGGTCAATCCCACAATGAAGAGCATAGCAACCTCAACGATAGCAGCAGCCTTGTTTCCATTTGAGGGGAAGGCCGTAGTAAGACAAGACATGATCAATAGTGCCAGTGACTGAATGGCGAATCCAGCCAGTAATAAACCTCGTCGGCCAAATCTTTCCACGGTAAAGGTATTGACCAGCACTATGAGTAGCTGAAGAACAGATTGAATGCCATTGATTGACAATGCTTGGGAGCCAGAGTCCCATCCGAGACTCTGATAGATGAGAGTGGCGTACATTGTCAGTGAGGCAATGCCACCGCACTGCCCAAAATATGTGAGTATCTCTAAACAAATAACGATGTCTGGGTGTGTCATACCTGCTGTAGACCTGCTGCATAGAATCCATATGCAAGGCGCTTACGCATCCTCTTATCCTTGAAAAGACCAATGTAGCCCGGATCAAGCCGTCGGCGAAACTCATACGATGCAACCAACTCGTGAAACTCAGCTCGAATACGTTCATCAGTCGGTGCCCCGGATCTAAGCCGGCTCAAGACCTGAAGAGATCGTTCGGGTGCCTCTGGATACTTTTCCAGCATGAACCGGGGGCTCTCGGGGTACCAAAATGAGACGGCGATAAAGGCAATACCGATCGGGATCTGAATGAGGTTTGATACTCGCCAAGCAATGTTATAGGGAGACTTGTGGAAGGACATTCCGTAGCCAGTCCAGAAGGCAATAAGGGTACCCAGTTGGTAGCCAAACTGGGATACTGTACCCACGAAACTACCTCTCAGCTTCGTTGGAGCGCATTCAGCGACATATAGATTTGTTGCAATATAGACACAGCCGAACCCTAGTCCACTGATGGAAAAAACAGTCAGTCAGAACCATTGGGGCACCTTGAAGACCAAGGCATAAACTAGAAGGACTCACGTCAAAAGCCGGCCTAGAATCAAGACACCAAAGTTGTTGGGAACGACCTCGACCACTCTGTATAGATGTTAGCTCTGGTCATCAACATCAAGGCATGATGCTAACTTCTTACACTCCGATGATCATGATAGAGATGGAGACGCGCAATGCCCAAAGGCGACCTAACCAACCAGCGAGGGAACCCCCGAGCCAGAGCTGAGCCAGCCCTAAAAAGACATTAATAATGATCCAAGCTGAGTGTAACTCAGAGTTACCCATAGATATCACTAACCGGTCATTGCCCAGGGGATAGTCGCAACAAGACCAGACCTATTGGGGGTAATTCCATAATATTGGATGAATTGTTTGTCGGCCAGGATGACCGTCATAATACCAGCATCATATCCATTGAAGCAGGTAGAAAATACCATACCATAGAGCAGCAGTGCCGCAAAACTGCAATGCGTTCAGTCTAAACTTTGGCCAAACGGGAAACGGAGCACTTACCGGTCATCCTTGGGAAGAAACTTCTCCGCAAGGCCCATATTGACTCAAAAGCTGAACAAAGAACAAATTTTCGGGTCTTCTAGATCTCGGAAAAGCATTTTGAACACGCGACGCTTCTTGCCGGTCTATATATACAGGGTGAGGTAAACCCGGGGTATCGGGTCGGGGACCCCACATATTCAGATGCCTGGACTCTGGAGTGCATAATCCCCCGGGGTTGAGGAGCTTAGCAGGTACCTGAGCTAATGCTAATGCGGGGTGCCAGAAGACTTGACAGCAAGTGTCAACCTTAATCTCCGTTTATGTTTGCCCCCGCCGGAGCATCTCCGCCGGAGTCTTGCCTAAATGGAGCTTTATTTCGGAGACCATCACGGAGTCCCAAGGTGCCCGAGAACTGTGCCGGCGCGGCTTCCGACGAGGGACTTGCCGATCCTCTCAGTACTCATAAGAGACAAGTGGTGCCCCCTGGTGTAGAGTTGGATGGTCACAGCCAACATCCAGGAAGTAAACATGGATTATCCTCAAGAAAGCTTTATCGCAACGACCTTTGCACCAGAGTCCTTTTGGGCACGTCGACGCGAAGTCGTTCGAGCTCAGACCCTCCGGCATCAGCTTCAGATGCTGAAACAGACGGGTCGTTACGATGCATTCAAGCTCAAGTGGCATCCGTGCTATTCAGATCCTCCCACTGTGTACCCTGTACCCAACCACCAATTCTGGGATTCCGACGTGGCCAAATGGATTGAGGGCGCCTGTTACTTGCTAGCGGACAACTTCGATGCGGAGATTGATGTGGCAGTTCGAGAACTAGTGCAGATGATTCGCGAGGCTCAGCATCCAGACGGCTATCTGAATATTCATTACTCTGTTGTCGAACCGGGGAAACGCTTTACCAATCTGAGAGATATGCATGAATTGTAAAGTTTTATTAGGCATTCCGAAGTAACAAAGACTGACAAAACTCTTCCTGGTCCAGGTACAATGCAGGCCATCTCATTGAAGGTGCCCTTGCACATCGACTTTACTACAAGAACGATGATATGCTGGCACCCATTCTCAAATACGTGGATCTGCTCGCAGCTACTTTCGGTGACCAGGAGGGCCAAATACCAGGCTACCCTGGCCATCCGGAGATTGAACTGGCTCTTTTACGCTTGTACAAGGTGACAGGTAACCCAAAGCATTTACAACTGGCTAAATTCTTTGTTGAAGAAAGAGGAAATGCCAATGGTTGGAAAGAGAAGAAACACTATTATGATGTCGAAGCAGAAGCAAGAGGTGAAAGCGAGCATGACCTACCCATGTACTATCCTGCTGCAAGAAGCTACTGGTATGACTTGACCCCATCAAGCATGTATATTACCTTGATATCTGGTCATCCTGACAATTTAATCAAGGTATCAACAAGCCCATTTGCCGATTGTGGACCAGAAGACTGTTGAAGGACATTCAGTTCGAGCCATGTACCTTCTTACAGCTGTCGCAGATTTAGTTCGGATCTATCACTCTGAGAGTGATTTTGGTGCTAAGTATTTACCTGCTCTCCGCCAGTTGTGGTCAAACATGATAGAAAAGAAGTCCTATGTCACGGGCGGCATCGGAGCCGTGAAGAAGTGGGAAGGCTTTGGAATCGACTACTTTTTGCCTCAGGGCACAGACGAAGGCGGTTGCTATGCAGAGACGTGCGCTGCGATTGGTGTGATGATGCTGGCTGAACGTTTGTTACAGGTATGCACCAGTTGTAGCCAAGGCCGAAGGCTGCTTTAGAACTAACAAAAGTGCAATAGGTGGAACTGAAAAGCCATTACGGCGATATCATGGAGCATTGCCTGTACAATGCAGTCTTGACTGGCATGAGTTTGGATGGGAAAGCATTCACATATGTGAACCAATTGGCCTCTTCAGATCAAGATCTCTCACAGCGGCACGAGTGGTTCGAATGTGCTTGCTGTCCACCCAACGTCACTCGAACCTTGGGTTTCCTCGGAGGTTACACCTGGAGCCATGTAGTGAAGGAGCATAGTGCCATTGTGAATGTGCATCTTTACACTTCGGCTACTCTTACTCTCCAGGTCGCCGAGTCGAAAGTGGAGATCACGCAGAAAACAAACTGGCCATGGGATGGTGATGTGGAATTTGATATACGCACAAATCAATCACCACTGGGTCTGGAGCTGCGGCTGAGGATTCCCGGCTGGGCGTCATCATGGGAGGTTAGATTCGCCATTTGATCTCTGATGATGTGCTCCAGGGCTAACTTGAAATGATAAAGATCACACCCCGTTCTGACCAATTGGATGTGCGAGATGGATATTTATTCCTGGGTGAAGAATGGTTACAGCGACATTCGAAATTCCGGTTCTCCTGTCCAATGCAACCACGATTGGTCCGACCCCATCCCCTGACCATGCAGCCCGTGGTATATATGACGCGAGGACCTATCGTGTACTGTGTGGAGGATATCGACCACCCATGGGAAAATAATCACTTCAAGGTAAGTGAACGATGGTCTTTCCCAGGTAAGATGCTAAATCATATGAACAGATGACGATATTTTACCCCGAAGCGCATATACGGGAAGAGACTCGGTCTCAACCCGACCCGTATGTGGCTATAGTCGCCGAGAAAGGTGCGGCAGGAGAACTCGATACGTCTCCCTGGAATGGCCAGATCACAGCGGAGACGAACCCCGAAATCACCGGACAGGCAAGGGATTTGTGCTTTATCCCTTACTATCTGCGCGCCAATCGAGGAGGTCGAGGGCAGATGAGGGTTGGATTGCGAGTCCTTTAGTTTCATTGCATACATTGAGAATGAGAATGACATACTTTTAGATATGAAGGATGAAGAATCAAGAATCAATCGGTTGATATGGATTTATAGACCCATTCAGAAAGCGTCCAATGTTTAGAAGCAATGGCAACAGACCGTGGGCAATAACTAATTGTGAAAGCGTAAAGCCAAGGTAAGAGTTGCGCTTAGTTCTACGTAGTGAGCAAAAGGCAGCGAGAACCGAGCACTAATTGGAAGGGGAGGGCCAAAATGTGCCAGACATCGATAACTAGCTACATATTTACATAACTATTTTACCTTGGACATAGTTATAGCTTAGATTATAACTAATTCAAAAGTAGGAAGCAGGACAACCATGTGTAACTACTATGAGCAACTCCCAAAGCGGATTAGCTAAGCCCAACGCCTTTCTGCTCGCGGCCATCAGATTCCACCTGCTTCATGGACGTGTCTGCTTTCGTTGTCATGCGGCCGATTGTTTTCCGTTCTCGCCATTTCCTCTTTTATTTCTTTCTCCCAACATGAGTTAGCTTCTTTCCTTCTCATATTCTGAAACAGAGCACGGATCCTTCCGCAACCCCGGCCGCCCTAGCACGAGTATGCTCCTTTGCGCTTACTTTCAGGCTTTGATTTAGCTTGTTATTTCATCTCGAGGCTCGATACTTATAAAAGGGCCTCCGTGACGAAGTTCGTACCGATTTCCCCCTGTGAACTGTTCTCACGGCTTCGTCTAATCTCTTATCAGTCGAGTCCTACCCCACCGTATTCCCACTCCCCTGCACAGCATCGCACGCATCGCACTGCTCTCGACTTGACGATGATGCGTCGCAACTCCGACATCGAAATCCGGCTCCCTGATGCGGGTCCAACCCCCGTTTCTCCAGGCTCCGTAACCGAATCGGATGTGGAAATGTTATCCGAAGAGCCGGCACCGCCGCTGACTCTCCCACCACACATCGCCGCTCGCTTCTACCATCGCAGCAGCAAGGCGCGGCGCTCCTCCGCCGCTTCGTCGCGCCGAAGCTCGATCTCTTCGCTGCACTCACACCACTCGAACGCTTCTTCTAATGGCTCGCAAAGCGCGGACCATATTGCCCAGCATCTCCGTCGTACATCCATTCTGGAAAGCCGAAAAGCGAGGCTCGCGGACCGTGCGCTGCACGCCGAGAAGGTGAGGCTGCGTGCTACCCTTGCAAAGGCAGCTACCAGAAACCTACACAGCGAGGAGAGAGCCCTGGCTGCTCAGCAAGCCCGTGAACGTCTCCTGGCGGACATCGCGGCCAAGTGTGAAGATCAGGTCAAACGAGCCAAGAAGAAGGCTGAGGACCAGCGGGAGAAGCAAGCTGCAGAGCACGCCCGCATGCGGCTGGAAATGGCAGAGAAATTTGCAGAGGCTGAAAAACGGCGGACACTCTACCAGCAGACCCATCGGCGTCAGCGCACCAGCAGCCTGCCGGCTGCCGAGGAGAAGAAGATGGCGCGGGCTGTGACCCAGTCACTGACCCAGGATGGAGCGGCTCGAAAGATCCAGCGCGTCTGGAGGACCCATCATGCAAAGGGCGTGATGCAGCAGTTCCGGACACTTAACCTGTCGGTTGACCGGGTTCGGGAGATGTCCTTTGAAGAAGTCGGAGCTCTCCTTTCCAACCGGGATGTTCTCGATACCATGACGAAGGTACTTCGGCTCTGTGGACTGCAGGATATGGAAGGCGGGGCGCTAGGCGAACGTGGTGCGGTGCGCACGTTCCTTAGCAGCTATCTTATTGTCACCCATCCCGCCGAGGTATTGAGCGGTGACGGCGAGCAGGAGCAGGACTTGATCGCCAAGGCACGCGAGCTGCTGGTAGCCTTTGAACAAGTCGCTGCGCTGCTCTCCTCAGGCTGTTGCTCGCCAACCGTGATCACCGCCGACCTTCAAATTTTGTGTGAATCCCACAATGTTTTCTTCTCAGCATTCCATGCCTGGAAATCTCATGATTCGACTGTCTTGATAGAGATCATGCTTGCGCAGTTCGTTGAGTTGGAACTTATATGGCAAACTGTCAAGGGCGATACAGCCGGCGGTGTTGCAGAGGATTATCGACAGGGCATTCGGCAGAATCAAATCCTGCTTCTCGCCAGACTCAAGCGACTTGCAGGCTCTGATCGTGCCATGCAGATGGTCCGGGATGCACTCAAGAAGGCCAAGAAAGAAAAGAAGCGTTCTACCTCTAAGCAGTCCATTCCCCGGTCCGCCGAAGTGGCGCCCTCATCAGGGGATGTCTTGACGGAGAGCGTCACATCCCCTATCAGCGAGTCATTCAACAACGTTGATGCTGCCGTCCTGCAGGAACTGGACAAGCAACGAGCTTCTCCGCATGAGCGGTTCACTAAGATCCTCACGGCTCTCCCCGAGAACCGGGTTCTGGTACATGAATTGCTGCTCAACAAGGAGTATAAGATTGAGGAGACATCATATACAGACCCTCGAAGACAAATCATGGAGCATATGTGTGATCAAATGAGGCGCGATGTCGAGGCTGGACAAGGCACTGGCTGGACAGTTGCCATGGCCACCGTGATCCAAGATCGACTGCTGCGCTCGCTGCGACCTGGGAACTCCCTGTATGTGCTTATTAGCGAAGTCCTTGATCCGAAGCTAGTCGAAAGCCAATGTAAAGCCGAGTCATTCTCCTACGAGAATTTCTTCGACTTTATGAACACAATTTTGCCTCGACTTTGTGCTCCATACCGCGACCCTGTGGTCAAAGCATTCGCCGAAAACACCTCGGGCGATGCTATTGATCGACTAGCGAGGTTGATGAGCATCATCGATCTGCTTTCGCTGGATCACACGAATTTCATGATCCAAATCGCAGCTCCGCAACTGATCCAAGAGGCCCCCGGATATGAACAGCGAACCTTTGACAACGGTGTTTCGGATGGGTCAATTGGGCTGGGGAAGACCCGACGATTTTGGCGAACTCATCGCAAGATCATTGTTGATGAAATGAAGAAGCGAGACCCGGAGAATATTCACGGAGAGCCTCGCCCACCTGCCACACGAGTATATGCACACGGCCTCGTAGACCTTGTGCTCAGCAACGCTACCGTCTCCGAGGATTTGATTCCGGAGACTCTGACTCTTGACCATCAGCGACTGGAGCGTCTGCATGCCAAAGCATTCCGCATTGTGGCAACAGCGTCTATCTTGCTAACAGCGAAGAACCTGCTCAAACGGGATGCACGATCGCAATGGAAGCCCGAGGCGGATCGCATTCTTTCTCTGGACCTTAATGAGATAAGCGCGGACCGCGTGCAGTCCATACTTCAGTCGACGCACCCCATGCCGTCGAACGCGAGCGCACAACTCGCGGCGACTATCCGACGAGTACTCGCTCCAGTCGCGACAGCAAGTGCTGTGGCTGTATCTGGGGCCTCGGTGCAGGTCTGTCCAGATACATCAGAGAGAACGGGGGCAAACCCGGAGTCCGCAGGGACCGGACCATCGGCACCCAGCTTCTCAGACCCGGTGGCACGACTTATCCTCTCGCGTCTGCGAAGTCACGTTCTCTCTCGTCTAAGCGCCTCCAGTGCCTCGGAGAGAGTGCGTGCGACAACCACCGCAAGCCAAAGTCTGGCGGGAGCTGGTATGCCCGAGTTCGTCAATGAAGTCGGGCAGCTTGTGGAGGAGTTAGAGAAGATTAGAGAAGTGGATTGGCTCTGTCATGGAGCAGTTCACGAGCGTCTCTGCGAAGAAGGCGTTCCCACACAGTAGCGGCGTCATCGGGGGCATATATAATCTCGTAATGATCATAGGGATCGTGGTTTGGTCTTTTTGTCTCAGGCGCAATTGGATGTTTGACTCTTGAGTTTGGTTTAAAGCAAATTGGCAGGAATGGGCTTTACTGTTTGTATATGAGAACCAGGAGTAATTATAGCCGACTTGAGGCAATGTTCATGATATTAATAGTCAAGTTAGATTTGTTTGATAGTTATTGATAATCACTATCTAATCGTTGGTAACCCCACATTCCACTCCCAAAATTTCCCCTCCTCACCAACCTCCAACCCCCTCACAATGGTCGAGCCACACATCTCCCTTCTATCAGACCTCACACCTCCCTCGCTGGAGCGGGCATGGCTCACGGCGCCGCACCCGACACTCCCAATTGTTGCGACATGTAGCTCCGACAAGACCGTGCGGGTGTACTCGCTCACCAACTTCAAGCTCCTATCAACCATCACCGGCGGGCACAAGCGCAGCGTGCGGACATGTGCCTGGAAGCCACACATACAGGGCGAGAGCGTGCTCGCCACAGGAAGCTTCGATGCCACAGTGGGAATCTGGCGACGATGGGATAGCTACGGGCAGACCGACGCCGACAATGGCGACGAACAAGACGGAAACGGATCGAATGCAGACGAAGACGAAGAGTGGCGATTTGCTGTTCTTCTCGACGGACACGACAGCGAAGTCAAGTCTGTTTCGTGGTCGCCGTCGGGGATGTTACTAGCCACATGCGCGCGCGACAAATCGATCTGGATCTGGGAGGATCTGGACGACGGGGACAATAACTTCGAGACGGTAGCCGTGATGCAGGAACACAGCGGTGACGTGAAGTGCGTTTCGTGGCATCCCGTGGAAGAATGTCTCGCGAGCGGCGGATACGACGACACGATCCGGCTGTGGCGGGAAGATCTGGATGACTGGGGCCAAGTAGCGTGTATCAAGAAGCACGAAGGCACCGTATGGTTCCTTGACTGGGAGGGTCCTGAGACCATACCAGCGTCACCGTCCAGCGAGCTACAGAGTCAGTGGCGAGAGCAGCGAGCTCTTTCGGGACCAAGACTGATATCCTGTTCGGATGATCGCACTGTGCGGGTCTGGCGCCGTCTTCCTAAAGAGATTTCGCAGCCGGGCATGAGCTCGTCGGCGGCTACGGGCATCCCGAGCATTATCCGGCCCACTGGAACCGACGAGACGTGGGAGGAGGACGCTTTGCTGCCCCATGCACATGAGCTTGCTATCTACGCCGTTGCATGGAGTCGAAAGACGGGTCTCGTTGCCTCTGTTGGCGCGGATGGACGCATTGTGATCTACGAGGAACGACTCGTGGCGCCGTCCACTGATTCTGATGCCATGGATACCGAGCCTTCAACAAAGCCCTCGTTACAGACTGAATGGGCAATCTTTGCCGTCTTGGATGGAGCACATGGCATCTATGAGATAAACCATGTGGCCTGGGCGAACCGAGCAGATCGTGGATCAGGGGGCGCGGAGGAGGAAATACTGGTGACGACAGCAGATGATGGCAGTGTCAAAGTGTGGACGCTGCAGCGGTGAACTACCCATTTATGGAAGTATATACGCATAGAGGCTGTTGTTCTGTATGAGAGAGATTCACATAGACATGGAAAGAGTGAACCCGTGTCAAGAAAGCGAAAAAGAATAATTCTACAGCTCCAATGCAGAGTTGAAATTCAGTATTGAATGTCATTCAATATTTAGTCTATCGGAAGATCAGACGGGTACGCCTTAGCTTTGTATAGATATACAGAGAAAAACCACGAATCAGAAAAGATATAGAAGCCGAGACACCGCATCCAACACATGCTTCGTATCATGATTGCTGGCCCTCATTCAGCGGGCGCGAACCTTCATGAACGCTTTCATCATCACTGACTTCACCAACCGCATAATGCTCCCGGTCAATACCGGGTGAATGGAGGTCGTCTAACTCGGATTCGTCAAAATCACCGGCTTCAACGTCGTTAGTCGAGCGCTTGTTATGGAACCGGTCCAGGACCGAACCACGCATGCCATTCATCTCTTCCCCATGGACACCACTGTATCCCTTGCGGGGGCGGCGACTGCGCCAGATGAAGAAGCCCCAGACGATGACACCGATGATGACCACGACGAGAATGGCCTCACCCGACTTGGTGTAGGCGTGCATCTCGGTGTCCTTCATCTTCTGTTCCTGCTGTTGCTCTCCCGCGGTGCTATTGGGGTAGCCGCCGACAGAGGTCTGAGGCAGTTTCTCGCCATCGATGCGGGAGTCGGCGGGACGACCTCCGATGCTGGCAATGTCAACGCGCATGAAGCGGTCTAGCATGTCACGGGTCTGACGGGGTTGATCGAAGGGGACCATGTGGCTGGAGTTGTAGAAGAGCACGTAGGTCAAGTTGCGGGCGTATTGATAAATACCGGCAGGCTCGCCCTCGAAGGTCCAGTCGTGACGGGGAGCCCAGACACCCGGAGAGGTCTCGAAGCCGGTTCCACCCTTCCACTTCATGTTGTGAATCATATTCTCTGTTCCAATGTGGTTGCAAATCCAGTCCTTCGCACCACTGAACAAAAGGACGTTGATGCCGGATTCAAGGAGGCCGGGAAGCAGCTGGACGGCTGGCCGGGAATTCTGTGCCTTGAAGGCACTGCTTACCAGACCAGAGCATTCCTCCCAGCCAGACATCTTTGCAGGGTTAATGTTCAAAGCCTTTACCACGTCGTCCCGGCGGAGATAAGGCCTCATGTACTCCAGGTCCGGCGGCCAGTTCATGCCACATGCAGGGCTGGTGTCCTTCAGCCGAACATCGTACATGTTGTAGCACATGCCGTCCTTGGTGGTGAGCGTCAGGGCTTGCTGAAAGACGTTCTCACATTCTCTGACATTAATTTTGTTGTGAGAGCCGGGTGTTTCCAGCGTTGACAGGCAGACGGAGTTCAAGGCCTCGAGATTGCGGTAGGTTTGGGTTCCCTCTTTGATCAGACCCTCCTTTTCAGCAAACTCGAAGTTGGCCGGATATTGATCGGCTGGTGAAATCCAGCCATTACCAATCAATAAGCCCTTGAGCGGCCACTTGGACTTCCCATTCAACACAGCAGCCTTGTTGCGCTCCCGGATGGCCTTGGCGATATAGGGGATATGCTGACCCGCATACGATTCACCTGCAAGGTAGATCTACAAGACGTCAGTAATCGAATACTTCGGAAACTGGCCCGGCGCAACAAATCACATACATCGTCTCTTTCATACTCGGGGAACATGTCGAAGAACTTCTCCAAGAAGATCACGAAGTGGGTGGACATCTCATCCAATTCGTGGAGGTAGCTGTCGGTGTTTGCATAACTAAAGCCAGTGCCGACGGGCTGGTCGACGAAAAGCAAGTTGGCGAATTCATCCCAAGAACCCTTGTTGTATTCCAATGTCTGGTCGTCTTTGAGTCGGTAGGGGCCAACCTCCATCAGTGCGCCATCCATGGAGCTACACCCGGGCCCACCATTCAGCCAAATAACGGTTCTCTGTCGGTTCGCAATATGCTGGTTTTGGAAATGCCAGAAGAATAGGTTGCCGTTGCTTTCGGGGTCTACTTCAATGTGTCTGTGATAGTTTGTCCCTGTTAGTCGCCGGTCCACCGCGTAGATTCAATCGCGTTGACTCACCCAGCATGCATCTTCAAGAGAGGACCACTGGGAACTCCAGGGAGGTCGTGTACATAATAATCTGCAGCAGAGCTGGCCACGGACAGCGTCGGGCCCAGCACCAGGGAGAGGGTCCATGACAGCATGGCCAGAGCGCCCCTCTTCGCACAAGCGGGGGAGGGCATGGTGGTTATTTCAGGGTCTCGGTAGTATAGAGGCTCATAAGATTCGCAGGAAATAGCTCGCCCAGGTCGTGTCGAGACAAGTCCGTCGCGGACGGAGCACAGCTTAAGCGGTCATCGAATTCGGAGACGGGAGCTGTAAGGAGATCGCACAAGGAATAGGGACGCGGAAGGGCTGATGAGAAGAGAGTACCGTGCAATCTCCAGAAATAAAATAGGAAAAGAAGACGACGTAGCGTGGTCGCCAAGTCGGAGGTCAAAGAAGCGGCGGAACGGGCGGAGTCCAAGGAGGTGCTGGCGTGGCCTCGGCGCAGTTGTTACCGTGTACGGTCTAGTCACTGTATTACATGTATATTACATGTAATTGTGCCACTTTATCATGATATTCACATACGAATACATAACTAAACCTAAGACTCCAACTCCAAATACCGCGTGGCCCGATTTAGTGGTCTATAGATGCGCCACTATTCGCGGCCTTTTTGAATTCGGGATATATTCGTCTATAAATTGTCGATATTCAGTTTTGTATTCATTGCAGCATGTACGAGTCTCATGAAGTTAAACCTGGGCAAGTCCAATTCTGAAACCGGTGTTCGGATCATATTATTTTTGAAGGTGTGGCTTTTTTACTCCGTACTTGGTGTTCAATCTAGAAAAGATCATCAACGGCCTTGTCGGCGTCGTTCTTAATTAGATCCACCATCCCCTATGAAGACCCGGTTAGCGTTAATTCTAGGCAAAGGGGAATCCCGAACTGACCTTGGGCATGATCGGCTCGCCTTGGGCGTCCTTAACGTAGCGGAATGGCATCTCAGTCCGCTCATGCTCATTGATCAGAATTTCCGGGTAGTCGACGTAGGAAATCTGCTCGAGGGGAACTGCATAATATTAGTTTAGTGTATTTCATATCATAGTCAAAGATTGTCTTACTTTTTTCGTGCACCACCATACGAGTGACTCGCACAGCGGTGTCGGTGGTCATCTGCTTGGGGCCCAATCGGCGACCAACGTAGCCTTTTTTCCTCAATTCAGAGGTCCGATCTATATCCTATTAGTCCTGGACTTAGCCCAAATCTATCGTTATAGACATACCCCTGGGCGGGTCATCGCCTGTATGCAAGGTTAGCCCCAAATTCAAGTACTACAAAGAAGGATCCTACCAAGAATGCCACCGAACAGAAAAACGTCAAAGGTATCGCCATCCTCTGGGCTCAATTCCACCTGAGCAGCAGGATCCAACAGACAGACCTTATCCTTGGGGTAAATCTCCTCAACACTGCGCTGTTCAACCTCGAAACCTTTGGTGGCGGCCAGTTCAGCGGGCAAATTTCTGCTTAGTTCAGCGGGCACCGAACTAAGCAAAAATCGAGCCCCAAGAGCATGGGATTCGCGAGCGATACAGGCATATTCGAGTGTAGACCACGGTCCCAATTCGGGATCCAGATGCTCGACCACAAATGCCCTCTGATCGGTCATGGTGGCGGGGGATGCAAAAATGAGGCGAGTGGTGGACGCAATTGTGAACTTAATTGTGGAATGTGCGGATGCGGTTCACTTTTCGCTCTCCTTTCCCACCTTTTTTCTTCTACGTCGATACTTATTCGAGTTATTCACTTTGATTGGACTGTAGTAAGTCCTATTTTGGCATTCATAATTGCATAGTTCACCAGTTATTTATCTCGAATCTGACTTTGTCATTGCCCCCTTGATGACGTACAGTGTATAGTGTAGTGCTCTTACCAGTCTCGTAGATTTAAGCACTTAGCTACATAGTAACATCATAATATAGGCTACATAGACTACATAGCGACCTATTTGAATATAAATAGAGAATCAGTATCAGAAACAGCGCACATTCTGATGTGTCAGGTCTGTAGCCGGGCCCCGCGTCCAGCGTTATCGATAGAAGTCAGAACCCATAGAAATCCCCCAACTCTCTCCACTATCATCGTGGCACTTTACTTCTTCCAACTGTCACACCCTGACTTCCTCTCCTCCCTTCTTTATTCACATTATCTCTATTGACCACTCTTCTCTCACCATCATGAACCCTCACCAGCAGAACAAAATCGATATCAACGTGAGTGGCGGCCTCCGACACCAACTTCACAATGTCCCTAACCCACCCAGGCCATGACCCCAGAGGAGCAGAAACTCTTCCGTCTTTATGGCAAAATGCCAAACAAGAAGGATCTGCTCCAGAACAAGCTCAAGGTAAATCGGAACTCTCCTTTCCATCCCTAGCTTCGACCCCTCTTTAGAAACCTCTTGCTAACTGCCTATCCCCCACCCTCAGGAGCGGAAATACTTCGACTCGGGTGACTACGCTCTCAGCAAAGCCGGTAAAGCCTCAGATGTCGGCGTCACCAGCATCGGATCACGCCACCCAGTGCCCGAGAACATTCCCCACCTCACCGCGACCTCACCCGGTGCCAACAACACATCCGGCAACGCCAGCAGCGTGAGCTCACAGGGCCAGCATATCCCCGGCAGCATCAGCGGGCACCCGGGCTCAGTCGGTTTCCAGAGCCGCAGCCCCGCCAAGGAGGGCAGCTACCTGCAGCGCGGCACCAGTGTCAGCGAGGGCTCCGCCGAACCCGACGAGGACAAGGAAGCCAAGGAGCTCAGCGTCAGCCCTCCTGCTGCTCGAGAGGGTGTGCCCATCCGTCGGTGAACAACGTTCCCTGCATCTGACATTTGCATTTTCTTTTCCGGGTCTGGGAGTGATTTATTCTTTTGGTTCAAAAGCCTGGCGCTATGGGAATGATTCTTTCCGGGGATGAGGTGCACTGCGGGACAGGGCAAGTGGGAAAGAACGGAAACGGGATGGCAGGCTGGATATTGAAAAAAACGCAGAAAAAAAAAAAAGGCACGATGTGACTCGACTCGAGTTTACTGCAGTCTCGGTTCTTTGTGACTGCTGAAACATCAGCACGCATCGATCTCTCGTCCCTCCCATTCTTCGGCTTGTTTATATTTTTTATGTCTATGCGATCTTCGCCATCTGTGTTATCGCTCTGACGTTCACAGCATTGTCTTTTGCATTTTACGCTGTATCCATCTCGTGCTTATGAATAGTTCTACCATGGAGTATGCTCGATTTATCCCCTTTGTTCATGACGGAAACCATTTATTTGGGTTACATGAGATTACTAAATCGCCCAAATAAAGATCTTTGTCTAATTGAAGCTCCCCAGATACCCACAGATAGAGGGCCGAGGCAGATGAGACGTAGCAAGATTTTGTATTGGAAGCCAAAAGCAGACATCGAGGACAACAGAGGGTATCAGTGCCAGATAATATCGGGATAAGACAAGGCAGAAAAGATAGCAAGGATTGACGCTGGTATCATGGAGGAGTCATCAAGATGGATGAAGACAGTAATAGAAATGTCTCCGAAGGCGACGCAGGAAAAGGACCTGTGCTCCGTGTACATGAGAAATGATGGGGTTATACATGAGGGGGAAGAGCCAGGTTTCAGGGAGATCGTCGCCAGAAAAGGAGGCCCAACAGGTAGCCGTGCATGGTGTTGGGCAAGAAAAGGCAGGGGCAGAGGCCGTGCACTGAGAAGAAAGCTATCTCGGTTTAAATCGAGACTCGAGGCACATGGCATCAGCAACCCCTGGAACTCGTCTCTGGGAATCAGCACGATCTGTCTGGTGGTAAGACCAGGGCTTTGCATCGGCTGAAGAAAGGCACGCGACGGTGGTGTCTTTTGGCAGCCACTGCTGCCATCGGGTCCACTGGGATCGAAAGTAACCACTCCGATTCATGTGGAAAGCGATGATGCGGGAGAGGACCAGACACTGCAGGTTTCACTCAGTGATAACGAAATAAGCTCAGTCGGTTTTCCAATGGCCAGCCAAGCCATTGTCCAAGTCATCATGCTCCCCGAGCCAGAGCTCGACCGCGTACAGGGCCGTGGTGCAGGCAAGATTGATCCACCTCCACATATTGCCCCCGCCGCCATCTTGGCTGCTCCACCACTCGCCGCTGCCTCCCATAGCTTGCGAGGTCGATGAGAAATGCTGCATCAAAAGACTGGTGTAGACTGCGATAAGGATAGTCGGTGCAAAGTAGCTCAAGAAACCCAGAACCTGGCCGGCCGCATCCGAGTCATCGAGGGAGGCTTCCTGAGACAGAGCGCGGGCCCCAGACTCACGCACGGCAGGAATGATTCGCGTTGAGGCATACAGCACCAGCAGTCGGTAGGCGAGCGAAATCAGGACGGACGGGGTCACTGCACTGAAAACAGCGGTGATCACGTTGAACGCCGCATGGATGATCGATGGCAGCAGAGATAACGCGTGCATGAGGGTGGTGTACGACGCCATGATGATGGGCGGGAAAGGGGGGAAGTCGCCAGCCTGCGAAGGCGAAGGAACATGCTCCATTGGGTACGAAGGCTGGTAGTCCGTAAAGATCTGATAGATGCAGAGAACGACGTACGCAAAGAGCAGAGAGCTCTCTACGGGGTTTCCGCGCCCACTGCCAATACCCCAGGCGCACAGGATAACTGCGCATGTAACGGAGACGCCGATCAGAGCGGCATCCACGTTCGAAATCTCGGGGAATTGAAGTACACGCCAGAGGAAATAGACAGAGCTCGAGATGACGGTGGCCGAAAGGACCAAGAGACCAATCTGCTCACAGAGTCAGTTCACGTCGCAACACACAAGGAGTTACAAGAGTATACATACCATCCAGCTGTCGCTTCGTCCACCTCGATTCACGAGCCAACGAGTAATTTGTCCAGCGGCTTGGATCACCAGTAAACTGCAGAAGCCCTCTGCCAGCTGAAAGACGGGGGTCGACCATCTCAGAAGCCGGTCCCAGTTGCCCAAGGTCACACTCTCGACCAGGCCATCGCGACCGAAGAGCCACTCCTGAACGGAGCTATCCTGCGCCCGCTTCCCACGGAAGGTGCGCTCCACCCATCCACCGTTACTGTCCGCGTCGACCGAGAAGCGATTTAGGGACCAGATCAACAAGATCGGAATGAGGATCCATTGCGTGGATCGGATGACGGTGACGAGGGAAGAACGGAACCAAGAGCGCTCGGGGGTCGTGAGCCTCAGCAGGGAGAAGAGGAAGTAAAAGGTGGCCAAGGATAGCGAAAAGGCCAGACCGCATGTCTTGCCACCGACATCGAAAGCGAGAGGGATGGACGAGACGGTCACGGCGAGGAAGACGGCCGACGAGAAGACTCGAAAGAGCCACATCGGGGAGAAGAACGCGCGGGGCGGCGCGCGGCAGGTATCGCGGCGAAGATGAAGGTGAGAGAGATGGGGGAAATGCACACGACTATCTTTTCTTTTTCTTGACCTTATCGCCCTTTCACGTGGGCCCGCTCGAGGGGTCAAGGAGCGAACTGCGAATGCGTAATGTGTAACGTTGGAGATGAAGTTCTAAGGGTGGAGAAGGTAGGGAAAAGTACAACTTCAGATATGTAGCTTCGATTTCAGGTACAAAGTTGGCCCTGAAGGTTGACGGTTGTATTGCTAGTGAAAGCTTCTCGTGTATCCAAGGTGAGAAAAAGAAATCTACACGGAGTACCAGGGTCAGACTGGCGGTCAGAGCACGCAGCACGACTGGGGTTGTTCGGTCTGGAATAGCCTCTGGCTTTTAGTCTTCTATGAAATGAGCAAGAAGCACACACGATCACTATAACGCCATCAGGCAGTAACTCGGGGACTGGGGACGTAAGAGGTCTTGATAGATTAGAGGGGTATGTATATGTACTTGATTCCTCACGTATAGACAAAGAAATCCAGGTATCAGTACCTACATACATTGTTGTGCACGTTTCCGCAACCGGCGAGCTGAGCTCCAATCAGGTGACTTTGTCAGCCCTCGATTAAAGCCCTCCCGATACAGACGGGCAGATATGTACATAGTACAGTGAATTGAAGATACGTCTTTATGAAGACGATGTGCCGCCCTATTCTCTCTCGATGCTATCATCTTCCGCCTCGATGTTGGTCTTGGGGCGAGGGGTGGCAGCTCGCGGGGCCGCGGTCTGAAGGTCGCTGCACGAATTACTCAAACGCCTCCGGGCGCCAGGGATACGTAGGCGTGAAGACCAACAAGCCAACAGTATCTAAGGGACACTATCCTCTTCTTCGCTGAGAAAACGTTCACCAATTATTTTCTTCGCATCGACACTCGCGGTTAAAGTATCTACTGATCAATAGTCAACACGTCGGGATTAACCAACCTACCCACAATGTCTTTCCTCGAGGGGGCATCTGTTTCATATTCCCAGCGAATATGTGAGGTCTCTCGAACGTATTGGATCAGGCTAAGGCCCATAATATGTGTATTGTCATATGTTATTACTGGTCCAAAGATAATCATGTTCGCTTTGGCATCGGCTTAACAGCATCGCAATTCGTTTGAGGCTCGGCGGCCCACAAGACCCCTTTTACACTTCCCGCTTTCAAGCCCACCCCATCCTTAAACTACCTGAAGGATCTTGCTCAACATTCCTGAACTTCTTTGCAGGTCTTTTCTTCGTCGCTTCGGTGATTCCTACAATGTCCTGATGGGGACACATCGGTCTTACTCAGCGCTACACGATGCCCAGGACGAATCTGACCACGAGCTCGAATGTTTTGAACGCCCTGTCACTCTTCCTATGTCAGGTAATATACGCGCCGACAACATCGCGAGACGTCCCAGAGAAACAGATAATGTGGTTGTCAATACGTAGGACTCGCAGACAAAAACTGAAATAAAGCGACCTGGGTTCGATTGGAGTGGCTCCTGGGTATAGGAAATTGGATCTGTAACGCTAGCTGTCGTGGGTCTTGTTCTTTTGGTCATATTTCTCGTCAAAATAAATGGCACCCCATATGCGAACTGGCGATATACCGCGTCACCTAACACTGTCGTGTCAATCATTGTCACCGTTACAAAAGCCGCACTGCTGGTCCCAGTGTCCTCATGTCTCGGTCAGCTGAAATGGAATCTATTTCAAAATTCAGCTCCGCTTTATCATATGCAGGCCATCGACGAGGCAAGCCGGGGCCCCTGAGGCTCCTTGGGAATCCTACTGAGGGGGGTATGTGGATCGGAAACAGGAAGTTTGACTTATTGTCGGAAGCGGTGAGCCCCATGACGGGCAGTTTCTCACCGCCCCCGCGTTTGCCAGCCCTCATATAGCTGAGGGGTGCGCCAGATAGCTTCTTTCCATGATGATGAGTTTTTCCCTCCTGATTCCCTCCGAGAGTAGGCCAGTTTCTGTCCGTCCTAGCCCTCTCGACACTTATGTTGGCGCATCTCTTACGGTTCTGGCTCTTGCAGTGGACCCCTTTGCGCAGCAAATTTTGACATTCCCTTCCCGAACTGTTCCTGTACTGAATGCCACTGCATTCATCCAAAGTGCACATCAATATTACTCTTTAGAGGGATACGAGGGCAGTGATGTATATTATGGACTCGCGCCGACGCTTCTAACTTCAATAATGAGTGGGCTCTCACAGACGAATGCTCCTCTTGAGCCTCAATTTGATGCAAGCTCTTGCGAATTCTCAGAGTTTGTTACACTTGGACTATGTAGCGAGTGCGAAGATGTCACAGCTCGAACAAATCAAAGATGCAAGGCGCAAGAAGATTCATTCTTCTGGCAGGGTCAACGCCCGATCTTCAAGGAAATTCCTATCAATTGCAGCTACCAATCCCCGAATAACTTCTCGTTCAATATTGGGTTGCTTGATGGGGTTGGAGTACTGCAATACCTAAACGACGAGTTGACGTTTGACGTGAACTATTGGATTTCGCGTCCAAGAGAGGATGGACCAGTCTTCGGCACCCAGAGTCCACTTCTCTCATTTATTACGGCAAATTATTCTCTCTTACTCAACTATACTCCATCCAAAGTGACAGTTCCACCCCCAAACCCCTCGGTGACAGAATGTGTTATATATTATTGCGAACGGCAATATGCAGCTAGTTCCTTCTGGCTAGCAACCAAAGCAGCCGCTCAGTGCATGTCTTTGATACACAACAGCTCATAGCTAGAGATGCCCTTGATAACGATGCCGAATATTATCAACTACCTCCGTTCACTTTGTGCCACCAAACGGGACCGCGACCCTGTCAGAAAACTCGTCATACAGCATCGACCATCACACGTTCAGCAGTTTCAGAGATAAGATGAGAAGCCTTTTCAATACTACACTGGATAGCACGCCCGGTGAACCAAGGTCAGATGTGTTGAATATGGCAACGATCCTGCGTACGGCGAATCAATGTCCAGCAGCGTCACCGATACTCTCCGCACTAATCCCCACGCTAACAGGGTCCTGGGCTTGCATATCGAGTTGAGATGTTCATTGATGTCAGATGGCCGTGGATCACTCTTCCGGTCATTGTTACCTTGGGATCAATCGCGTTACTTCTGGGAACTGCAATAGGGAGCAAACAACAGAAAACCGTGCTATGGAAGTGTACGGTGCTTCCGCTGCCTCTATGCTCTGTTACATATTTCATTGATAACTTGTGTATCGAGAACTGTCACACAGATATTGAACGCGCCCTAACCTTCAGAGTTATAGGGAGTAGAAAGCGGAATATTAATCATTATCCGAGATCTAAGGAAATAGACACCTTATAAATCTGGGGGAGGGTCGGGGTTCAAAATTTTAGCCCTAGACGAGTCAAATTGCTCGAAGTTTCAGGCGGAAAGTTAGACAGAAAAAGGCGGTCTGAAGGGAGGTAACCCCCGCAGCCAGCCAGAGCCCGGCAAATCATAAGCTTGAGCATTTCTATATCTTCATTTTTCTTGCTTGTTGTATGTTACGCTTTCATCGCTGGTTCAACATGGCTGAAACTGCTGCCAAGAAGCTCAAGACCTCGTCCCCCTTGATCGGGACTCATAGGTGAGTACTAACATCGACCCATCCTCCAATCGATCCAAACTGATTTATCGTCCAGTGGTCATTTCCACGCGGATGAGGCCCTGGCAGTCTACATGCTCCGCTTACTTCCCACGTACTCTTCTTCTCCGCTTGTGCGAAGCCGAGACCCGGCTCAGCTAGAGACGTGCCATACTGTGGTCGACGTTGGCGGCGTGTACGACGCTGCCATCAACCGCTATGATCACCACCAGCGCACATTCTCCACCACCTTCCCCAAGCACAACACCAAGCTCTCCTCCGCGGGTCTGGTGTACATGCACTTTGGCCGTGCCATCATTGCCCAGCACTTGTCCGTGCCCGAGGACCACGCCGATGTCGATCTGCTGTACGAGAAGCTTTACACAGACTTTATCGAGGCCATTGATGCCAATGACAACGGCATTTCCGCCTACGACCCTGCCGCTTTGTCTGCTGCCAAATTGGAGAAGCGCTTCAAGGACGGCGGTGTCACCCTTGCTTCCATTGTCAGCGACATGAACAACCCTGACCCCACCAGCCCGCCGGGCGAGCCCCAGGACGAGGACAGTCTGTTCGGTCGGGCCAGCACACTCATCGGCAATGTCTTCGCTCGCAAGCTTCACCAAGCCTGCTTCTCGTGGCTTCCGGCCCGCACCACCGTCGGATCTGCATACCAGTCGCGCTTCAACGTCCACTCCTCTGGGCGTATTCTCGTGTTGCCGCGTGGTGGTGTTCCCTGGAAGGAGCACTTGTATAACTTTGAGAAGGATGCTTCGAACAGCGAGGAGATTGATCCTGCCGCGCAGGTGTACTATGTTCTGTACCCCGAGAGTGGCGCCGAAGACTCCAAGTGGCGCGTGCAGTGTGTCTCCGTGTCCGAGAGCAGCTTCGAGTCCCGGAAGCCCCTGCCCGAGGCCTGGCGTGGTGTCCGCGATCAGGACCTAGATGGTGTTATAGCGTCTGAGGCTGAGAAGGCCGGTCAGCCCAAGCTCCCCGAAGGCGCAATCTTCGTGCATGCCAGCGGGTTCATTGGTGGTCACAAGACCGAAGAGGGTGCCATGGCCATGGCTGTGCGAAGCCTTGAGCAATGATTCACGACAGGATTTTGAGATGTATGGATGTCACGAGACAAATATGTCTGGTCTTGAGTTATGATATCAAATGAAGACCCAAATCATCGACCTAGGTCTTCGATCTTTTACCCATAGACTTTTCAGTCCTTGCAGCTCGCCGGTCTACAACAAGTCCCCTAGGCTTTGCCAGACAAATTGTGTCTTAGCTTAGTGGCAGAGGCTCGCCGCCTGAGGCTTCACCACGGATATGTTTCCCACTTGGAACGGGCAAACGAGTGTAGTCCCCGTTATGAATAGTGGTTACAATACGCTAAAGAAAATAATGAAAAAATAATTCAGTTCTTGGATTCAAACCGGTGAAAGTAAATTGGTGCTTTCGGGTTTGTACACTCCATGTACTTTTGGCGATAGCTTCTGGATAGCCTCACAGTAGGCATATGATCTTCTGGTAGTACCAAGAAAAGGATAGCCGAGCCATGGGCTGCCCGACCAACCGACACCCTTGGCCAACAAAACCCTCATATCCACACCACCTGCACACTTTGCCATGATCTCGTATACACGGACGCCCACGGGCAAGTCTTTGACTAGGCCAACCGGGGTGGGACTTGAGAATACAAATGTGACCCCAGTTTCACCCGCTTGCCTTGCCCTATCACCAGATCTTCAGGTAAACTGCCCACCCCAACTCACTGTCGCTGTCGCAACCGCTGTCCGAAACTGTTCCGAGCATTTCCAGTCTCTGCCGTAGTATGTCACTAACCGACAGAACTTGAAAGCCAAGAAAATGCCACTCCTCTTCCCCTTTATACCAGTAGCAACTGCAATAGCAACGGCAAGCAGTATATGTATCATCGTGGATTCACGAGGCGGCAAATAAACGTATAGACCATCAGGAAACCATCCCAATGATGTCTTCGAAGAGTTGGTGTGCATGACCGAGGAGCCGGGCTAGAATTGTCCTTGGCAAAGTCTCCAGGGCGTGTCTTCTCAGATGTGAGGCCCTGGAGAGCGCATGAGTTGCAAGTATACTCAACACCCCCATGCACGAGAGGCTAGGGATTTTGTATAAACTGGCTTTGCTCGCGTATGGTGATAGCAAAGGCGTGACATGACTCGTGCTCTACCGATTTTGTCTGATCTCAGTGGCGAACGCTCAATGAGCTGATGTCTTCAATACTGCCCGTTCCATCGCCTGATCTCTGGCCTTCTTTGGCATTCGATCGAGTACCCAGAGGCTCTTCGCTCTCGCCCATGGCTCTCTGGATAAGCTTGGCCTTGACAGCAGCACCTTTCAGACGCTCGTCCACATCGTTTACGGCTTCCTCGGTATTGGTCATATCCAGAGAAGCGGGATCAACCAATTCCAGCAGAGTTTCGAGGTTCTTGACAAGTCTCGTGCTATGCGATGGAAGACTCTGCATTTCTTTGCAGATTGTTGGATCGAGAGCGACGGCACCTGTGGTCACCGGTTGATTCAATGGCTGTTCCTGCGCTTCTGGCGACTTTGAATCCGCGAGTCGCTGAGCCCAGACTAGAGCTTTGCCATATAGGCGGCCCATTTCCACGAATTTCTCGAAGCCTTTCTCAACGGCGAAGACACTGCCCTCGGTGTACCCCGCCTTGGCGCCATCGGTAGTTCCCAGGTTATATCCTTCATTATAGAACTGTTCCTCCAAATCGAGGAGGCTATCGAGTAGATTTGACTCCATTTGCGGAAATCGAAAGTGGCGATGAGTCAAAGAATGAAAGGGATTTCTGATATGCGGGGCGGGAAGTAAAGTAATGTCACGAGATTGTCCACTTTTTGATTTTCCCGTCGCAAGCCCCTCCATCATTTACAACTCCCCCAACCACAATGGCTTCAGATCCGATTCTGCCCAAGAAGGGTGAGCGCAATATCCTCATTACTAGCGCATTGCCCTACGTGAATAATGTTCCTCACCTGGGCAACGTCGTCGGCTCTGTGCTAAGTGCCGATGTCTTTGCCAGGTATGACTCAACACCCCGCACAGTGGACAACATGTTAATGCGCAAATGTTAGATACCACAAGGCCTGTGGACGGCCCACTCTCTACATTTGTGGAACGGACGAATACGGTACAGCAACCGAAACCAAGGCGCTGGAGGAGAAGGTGACGCCGGAGGAGCTTTGCGCCAAGTACAATAAGATCCATCAGGAAGTATACCAGTGGTTCAACATTGGCTTCGACCACTTCGGCCGCACTCCCACTCAGAAGCACACTGAGATCTCTCAGGCCATCTTCAAGCGCCTCTGGGATAACGGTTTCCTGGTTGAGCGGACCGCCGAGCAGCCGTACTGTGAGCAGCACAGCTCGTTCTTGGCGGATCGTTACGTCGAGGGTGAATGCCCCCGGTGTCACTACGACGATGCGCGCGGAGATCAGTGTGACAAATGTGGTCATCTTCTCGATCCCTTCGATCTTATCAAGCCCCGCTGCAAGCTCGACGGAGCTACCCCGGTTCGTCGCGAGACCAAGCACATCCACCTGCTCTTGGACAAGCTCCAGCCGGACGTCGAGAAGTGGGCGAACGAGACTTTCGAGAAGGGTGAATGGCCGAAGAATTCGCGTGTCATCACCGAGTCTTGGTTAAAGGAGGGATTGAAGGACCGTGGCATCACCCGTGATCTCAAGTGGGGTGTTCCCGTCCCGCTGGATGACTTCGAAAACAAAGTGCTGTACGTGTGGTTCGAGGCTTGCATTGGCTACCCTTCGATTACCGCCAATTACACCGATGACTGGGAGCTCTGGTGGCGCAACCCGGAGGAAGTGAAGCTGTACCAGTTCATTGGTAAGGACAATGTGCCTTTCCATAGTGTTATTTTCCCGGCTACCCAGATCGGTACTCGGGACCCCTGGACTATGAACCACCATCTGAGTGCCACAGAATACTTGAACTACGAGGGTGGTAAGTTCAGTAAGTCGCGTGGCATCGGTGTGTTCGGCACCAACGCCAAGGACACTGGCGTTCCTGCAGATGTGTGGAGATACTACCTGCTCAAGAACCGCCCTGAGACTAGTGATACACAGTTCGAATGGCGCCCATTCGTCGATTCCAACAACAGCGAACTGCTGGCCAAGCTGGGCAACCTGGTTAACCGTGTCATCAAGCTTGTCACTGCTTCCTACGGCAGCGTGATTCCCGAGTTCTCTGTGCCGGAGGACTTCAAACCTTACCTGGAAGAAATCACCACTTTCACCCGCCAGTACATCGAGGAGATGGAGAGCGTCCACCTCCGTGCCGGCGTCCAGACCGCCATGAGAATTACTGAAGTTGGCAACGGTCTGATTCAGGCTAACCGCCTGGACAACTCTCTCATTGCCAACGAGCCCGAGCGCGCCGCGGCAGTCGTGGGCACCGTGCTGAACCTGATCCACCTGCTGTCCGCTGTGTTCAGCCCGTACATGCCTGCCACCACCAAGTCGATCCTGGAGCAGCTGGATGCGCCCGTCCTGTTGATTCCCACGCTGGATAGCCTCAAGGACGGCTGGAAGCCTACCTCGCTCAAGCCCGGCCACAAGATCGGCAAGGCCGCGTATCTGTTCTCTCGTATTGACCCCAAGAAGGCCGACGAGTGGCGGGAGATGTTTGGTGGATCGCAGGCCGAGAGGGCCCAGAAGGCCGAGGAGGCCGCCAAGGTTGCTGCTAAGAAAGCCGCCGCCAAGGCCAAGAAGAATGCGAAGAAGGCCAACAAGTCCACCGGCATCGAGGCCACTGCCAAGGGCGGTGCTGAAAGCCCTAGCGTGAGCGAAGAGGGCGTTGAAAAGGTCACCGACGGTGTGGCCCAGGTCACTCTGCCCACTTCGTAAACCCATAGAAGTGACGAGGTGAATATGAGAATATAAGTGGATTCGGCGCACGATATTGTGGTTTATTGGTCATGGGTCATGGTTAGGACGAATGATGTGGTTTCAGAAAGGGTTTTGCTGGATGATGGACTGGCAGTTTACCATACCAGCATCAGCCTGGATCTACGAGAGTGGGCCTTGCATTGCATTTGATATTGATTTTTTTTTTTCTAAGGACCCTATCAACTATGGGCTTCTTACTACCGAGTTCAGACCTCAGACTCTAAGCGATATAGGACAGGAGTAGGTTGGGATGATGATTTTTGATGAAAGGCACTATCTAGAAGAAAATCAAGCTCGAAGAATCCCATTTGCAATTCTCTTCAAACAATACACGCCGATATGACAGGAAGGTTCATTAACATGCTCATAGCGCCAATGGCTCGTCTACCACGTAGCCAACGATAAAAGAAAACAGCCTCTTTTCGATCACCGCTTGCGGGTACCAGGGCGGGGTTTCGTCTCGTCGGGGCCCACGGGGTGCAGCATAACCTTGTTGGGAGTCTGCGGGGTGTTGGCGGAGTAGCCCTTGCTCCAGTCGTAGCTGACAGCGTAGGCGAAGATGCTTCCGGTACGGTTGAAAGCAGTAGAGGAGATGGGTCCGCCGACGGCCGGGTAACCCTTCAGACGGTGCTTAGCATCCTTGTCCCAGAAGTGGAAGGTACCGTCGCTACCGGCGGTGCTGAAGGTGCCGTGGACGGGGTGGAAGGAAATGGCATTGACCGAGTAGATATTGCAGATGTCGCGGTTGGCCGGCGGAGTCTCGCGGTGGCACTTGAAGGAGAAGTTGGCAGATTGGTCCTTTTCCTCGACGTAGTGAATGGCGCAGCGGCCCTCAATACTGCCGACGGCGTAGCCGGAAGCATCGCTGAAGCAGCTGACTACCCGCGTCTGCCACTTGAGAGGGGATTGTTCGGTCTTGTAGATCTTGGTCGGGTTGTCGAGATTGACCACGTTGATGTAGCGGTCAGCGGTGGCAACTACCAGAAGCTTGTTCTTCACATCCATACTATAGATTCGCTCCTGGCACTCCAACGACGCGATCGGGGTCTGTTGACGCAAGTCCCAGTACTTGACTGTCTTGTCCCATGAACCGGTGATGAGGAGCGGTTGGGCGCCTGCCGTCGGGTTGGGAATCATGTGGCAGCTTCGAATCGGGGCATCGTGTGCAGCAACCTGGGTGGCAGGGGCACCGTTCGCACCAAGATCCAACAGGCGAGCAGCTTTGTCGGCACCGGCACCGACGACCTTGGTTCCGTCCTGAGAAAAAGACAATGGTTAGATTGGTGGGCGAAAAATAAACGCAAGAGAGAATTAAGCTCACCGGAGACCAGCAACAGTTCAAGACTGGAGCCTCATGTTCGAATAATGCCTTTCCTTCACTCTGTCCCTGTTCATTGATTTCGTAGATACGGACTTTCTTGTCCCATGATGCGACTGCCAGGTGCTCGCTAGTGGGAGAGAAGCGCAAGTCGGAGATACTGTCCTCCGGGGGCTGGTTGAGCTGCACATCCTTGGAGATGTCACCGGTGGTGTTGGTCTGACCCGCCGACGCAGCAGTGCCACCACTACCGAAGAAAGACATCGCAAAGGGCGCGAAGTGCGCGAGAGAGCTCTGTTTTGGGTATCAAAGACAGCAAAAGGTGTGAGAGAGACGAGGGTGGGAAGAAAGCCACCGGTGAGGAGGTATCGAAGACCCCCGCAGATGGGTACAAGGTGAAAGCAGCGAGGTTGAATGGACGTGGGGAGAGCTGGGAAAAAGTGACTGCTGCTTGCACTCGACTCGATTTGAGATGCGCGATGCGGGTGGCAGAAAAACGGCTGTTCACCGCCTTTGGGAACTATAGAGTCAAACATGGGCAAGTTTGCTATTTATCGTCTCTTAGGTAGTCGGGTCTGACTTTTGTTTCTGGGGTTATCCATTTCTTGACTGGATGTTTTGTCTTCCACTCTCTCAGTATATTCTCTTTCTTTTTCACTGCCGTTTCAATGCCCTTTGTGCTGCGTGTTGAATCAGGCGTCTTTATTAAATGTGGTACACAAAGAGTAGAAAAGAAGAATAAAATATATGCAGTGCTAAAATCTAATATTGAGCAGAGATGTCTAAGCTTATCAAAACGTATCGTAGCCGATATTCGCATGGCATCTTCCATGATCGGCCTCAGGCTCCACCCCCAGGCCTACTACAAATATCTCTCACTTTCCCCTTCTCTTCCTTCTCTTCCTTCCCTTCTCTTCTTTTCTTCAGCTTTTCACCAGCTTCCCGACCCGTCGACTCCAGGGACCGCGTAGATATTCAGGTCGGACGACCGGCATTTCCCAACGCGACTATACCGACTGTGGGCACTGAGGGCTTTGCTGGCTTGTGGGCTTCGTGGGCTTCGTGGGCGCGCTCGATGATGATTGAATGCAATATTCGACCTGAAGGTTTGATGGCTTCACAGCTGTTGGCCTATGACGAACATTCTAAAACTGAGAGCTGCCGTCCCCTTGACACATGGCTTACCCTTCCCCACCTTCCCTTTCCTCTATCTCACTGTCAAAGATTGTGCATAGAAGTAAAGTGAACTTTACATCTCCTTGGCACGGTGCATCCTTTATCACCAGCGGGATTGATATCGAGTGTACGACCTGCAGTATCTTGAGCTTTCCTACGTGTATTGACACGCTCTTCTGGCTTGGCTACCGGTGTCTTCACAATAGCCAGTATATAATATAAATGACTCCACAGAGTCGCTATATTAGATGAAGAGAAGATAGCGAAAGGAAGGAGGACCCTCCACTTCGGTTCTACCGCCCCCCTTCCCCCACCCAAGACCACTATGATCGACACCTACGGCAGTGGTGTTCAATGGCCAGGTCTTACTACGGGAGTGTTTGGGGTAATATAGAGAGAGTGAGAGCCAATGGCTAGGCATCGCGTATTATTTTCCATGGAAGATTAGTGACCATATGTGGCTAAGCCTTTCAATGCCAGGCCCAGGTAAAAAGGCACCAGAGCTGTCCAAACCACTCGTTGCTTCGCCTTCACAAAGGAATACAAAAATGAGCACTCTAGATCATTCAGTTGCCCCAGATTCAGCATGGCGATGTATCACCATGTAGATTTAGACCTGACTTTTAGTCCGGGCACTCTCAATTTGGCCTTCGGAAATAAAAGTGGAATTCCACGTTTTCAGCATGACCACTCGGTGGCCTAGGCATCCTTCTTCATCTGACAGATTGTGTGGCAACAGCTCCCGAGTCTACGTAGGTAGTTTGAATGCTGTGCTCCACAGTTGACGATTTTTAATGCATAACGCATAAGTATTGACCTGCATATGCCCTTTTGCAAAGATGTGACATCCGCAATCAGTGTCTAGATCGTAACTATGAGAGCTGAGCTTACCTAGGTGCAGAACTGGGTATATCGAAGCCAATAATTAGGATATCACTCGGACCGGGTATCAGGATAGACTAGTTATGTAGCTAGTGCTGATATGTGAGCACGGACTCTGTGGGGGAATAGCCCGAATTTTGTGGAGAACTGGGGATCCACCCGGTTCACCAAAGAGGATCAACGTGCATCTTAGTGACTCTGAACCAAGGAGCGGATGCTGTGGACAATTGGTAAGTTCTAAACCTTGGGAAAGAATTGCATAAAGGAAAGGTGGAGTGACGTGGCATGTTGAGGGTCAGAGTAAGTTCTAAGTTGAGTTGAGTTGAGTTGAGGTGGTCTGATTGCTCATGACATCAGGTGATCCTCGGATCATCAACTTTGACTCAACAGTTTGAATGGAATTGTGTGAGTCATGAGTAGTGATGTGATGATAGATAGGTTTTCAATTCCATTCATCTCTTCTAATTCCTATATTCCATATACAATAAGACGACTATATGAAGTCATTCGCTCGTATGTCTCAAATAAAGTCCGGGTGGAGTAGAATGCGGGGTGCAGCTCTTAGATTGGTTGCCGTCAGAGTCAAACATCTTCCCCTGATGTCAGTTGTTTCGATCCGGAGCTGCCGGTGATAGTGTTTAAGAAAGGATGAAAGAAATGTAGCGGTATTAGAGTATGGAATAGAATGACTGTAGAGCATATAGGTAACAACGGTACGGATGAGGATAGATCATAACATGAATAAAGTGTGTACTACAGCAAATATCCAAGTCTCTCATACGCAGATGACATCCTTGACTTGGGCGGGGGAAACGTGGTCACCTGCTCTCTTCCCCTTTCTCCCTCTCTTCTTTTTCTCCTCTTCCCATCCATCTTCCTCCATCATTCATCCATCTGTCCATCATGTCTGCTCCTCTAACCAAGGTTGATTCCGCCATCGCTGGCTTGTCTATAGATGACAAAGCCCCCGACTCTACCCAGAAGGAGGTTCCCAAGGAGAAGAAGGGCCACAGGCGCACTTCCTCTACGCAAGATAATGTCTGGAATATCAAGGATCTTGGTAAGTCTAGTCTCGCCGACCCACTTGTACTCAGGCTGATCCCTTCTTTAGAGGAACAAAAGATCGAACTCACCCTCCCCATTGAAACCCAGAAGACTGGGTGGTATGTTGACCTCTATTCGTCTCTTTTTCCCAACCACTGACCTTCCCCAGGAAACTCAACACCTCCCCATCGTCAGTTGAGGACAAAGATATCCTCAAGCTGTACCTCGTCAACCCACCGGTCAAGAAGATTGACCTGGACTTCCCTTCGGGTCTGCATGTCACCGCACGAAACCTCAAAGGCGTCACAATCAAAGACGCATTAGATGCCATCTACAAGCAATTCAAGAAGAAGGTAAGCCCCACCTCTCATTCTGTCCCATTGTCACATTCCCTCTCTGACCAAGCTTCCAGGCGGACGACGAGCTGGAGAGCCCTTACCTTGCCGGCTTCGAGTGGGACAAGGACGAGTCCTGGACACGCCTGATAGTTCACCAGAAGAAGGAGAACACCGCACAACAGCTCAGCAGCAAGAAGGCCAAAAAGAAGGCAAAGGAAGAAGCCGCCCTGGCATAGATTGACCCCGCCAATGCAAACACACCGGCTGTCTATCTTCCCATTTCTACTATCTCTTTTATCTGTTTCGTTTGTTCTAATCTCTTTACTCGCAACGTGAAACGACAAGGGTTGACCCCCTCCCCAGCTTGACATTTTTATCTGACATCTCCATTATCTCTCCTTACCTAGCGGGAATATCCTCAATCTCGACTACTCTGCAATTGCGCGTTTCTCCTCTGGGATTTAGAAACAAGAATTAAAGAGAGAGGAGAAATCAAGTTTTCGGCCTGTTTTTGCTTTATTAGTGGTCTGCGGGTGAAGACCCGGAGACTGGGGCACTCAGGTGCTCTGGCAGCCGTTTCGGTCCTTTGTCACTCGGGAATCGTATTCAATTTCCACATGCTGTTTTCCTTTCGTAGGTGACATGTAGATGCAGAAAGGATTGACGTCGGGAGTGGGCCTTGCGCTAAGCATAGCGTATCCACTCTGGCCCACAACGCGCCGCTCAGTCCGCGCACTACTACTCCCGTTGCAAAGCCCAACTCACTCCCCAGGTCAATTAACAAGCACATCTATTCCAGTCTGACCAGAAGCTATAAGATGAGCAACATCGGCATTGAATTTTGTGGATGCCTTGTGCAAAATTATGAGTATATACAGTCGCTGCGAAATTCACGGCTACGAAGTAAAAACAGAAAATTGTGCTAACGCCCAGAAATGAGAAGGCGGCATTCAACGGGAGCGACCAGGCTCCCGACTGCCAAAGAGTACCAGTACAATCTCATCAAGAATGGTAAAAGCCAGATGAGTGTTGAGAGGCTTATTATTCAAAGTAGCAAAGATGCGCCGCGCTGCAGCCTGGGCATTAGCACGACCAACAACGCTACCGGCCAAATCGGGGATGAGCGTGGCGAGGACAACGGTAGCCTCGGCACGGCTTTTGAGGCGCTCGGGGTTAGAGCGAGGGGAGAACTTGCGCAAGACGCCGCCGGGCCAGAGGGAATCCCGGGCGAGGGCGAGGTAGCGTAGAAGGGAATCGTCCTGGACGAGAGAGCGGACACCGTCACGGACTTTGCGCTCGATGGTACCGCCGAGAAGCTGGTGCAAGACTACAACGACGGCGCGACCTCGAAGCCAATTGTTCCCGCGGTTCAATTCAAAGACTTCGAGGAAGAGATCGCAGATGGGTTTGATGAAGGGTTCGAGCTCGCGGTCTTCGAAGGCGTTGAGCTCTGCTTCGGCCTCGGCTGTGGTGACGGAATCTTCGGTGGCTAGGACGGGGTCTCGGGCGGTGCTGGGTCCGTTTTGTTGCGTTGCGGCCGATATCAAATTCTGACCGGCTGTGGATAGTTGGTCCAAGACTCCGAAATTACCGAGGAAGTCATCCATGCCATCTGCGACAGAGTTGTAGATTCGCGTGACTAGATCCTTGGTTTCACCATCGCTGTTGCGGGAGTTGGTGTCATCACGGGGCAGGATGGCTCGTTCGGAGAGAAAAGCTCGCAGATCACGGCTGCGGCAGACATCAGGGAGGTGAAGCAGCTTTTGTAGGTAGGTCTCCAAGGCGATTCGACGCTTCTGGAGGAACTCTTTCTGCAGTTTCATAACAACGCGCCGTCGAGGAAACTCCAAGTGTCGGACAGATGGGTAGCTCAGGCGTAGCTTTTGGTGAAGCTCGTGGAATTCGCTGTAGCGGCGTGCGACGACCCATGACGCCGCGGGCATTTGCTCTCCAGCATTTCGCTGGACTTCGACAACATCTGGAACGGCGTTAGTGCTATGAATCGTGCGTAGCGGAGAGAATATATCTTACACATCGCGAACTCCCGCCCATCGTCCTCTTCCTTGCCTACCACGATGGACTTGATGCGGACTGTGGATCGACCGTACAGACTGTTGTCACTTTCTTGAATGATGTACTGCTGTCGCTGCATCTCCTTGCGATGAATCTCACGCTGGATGCTAGCCTTGGATTTGCGCAAAATCCGCAGCTCAGCCATGTTATTCGTCAGTTCAGCCTTCCGGGTCAATGCCTCGATTACAACATCTTGACCGCTAAGTTTGTCGATATCGGTAGTGAGTGCTTCGATGGCTTCCGTGAGACCGAGATCGCCAGGTGCAGCTTCGTGGACCTCATCTGCAGGGTCCTTTTCTTCGCCGACGGGTTCTTCGTATTCGTCTTCGATGTATTTCTGCTGGTCCGGGAATAGGTCGTCATCAAAGACACCATGCCGTAAGCCATGATCCACTAGACCTAGCGTCGCAATGCTCTTCTTCCTTTTCTCGGCTGGGCGGCCGTCGACTCGGGGTGCGTCGGAAGAGTTGCGACGCGCAGGCTCGGAGAAATCCGACCCAAACAACGAGGTAGACGAGCCACCACTGCCTTTCAGATCTTCAACTCGTGTATTCTTCGGTTCGTTGGTGATGATATCGTTCAGCGCTGCTTCCATAGTTTCAAGGACCTGACTCTGGGAAGCATCATTGTCTCCATTTTGAGAATCCTTGCCAAGACTTGCATTGGATGGGGCGAGATTGTCTGTGTCGTAGTCGTCGTCAAAAAGAGGGCCAGATCGTTCAGAGTCCATTGATCGTCGTGGCGAATGGTCATCACCAAATAGTTTCCCCATGCCCTCAACGTCACTTGATGAGACAGCAGCTCTTCGAAGGTTTTTTGCCGGCCTGGTACCCGGCTGTGATCCCGTCCGTACTAGGAGAGGAGGAAGAGGTCGCCTCTCAGGAGCCTCGAAAGTAACTGCGGGAGGAGATTGGGGTTCAGCTGATACCGGAGCCCCCGAAGCCTCGTCCGAAGCGAGATATTTCCAATATAGATCGGATTCTTTGAACTTTGGGTAGTAGATGCTCTCCATTTCTTCCAAAACAGCAGACTGGGTAGTCAAAACAACCGTCCGAGCCCTACGGTACTGCTCGGGGGTGGCGTTCTTGCCCGCACTCAGGAAGGCTTTGACTGCGCGTCGTGAGTCGTCAGAGACTTTCAGCTCCGGTTTGTTGAGGTAGGTTTCACTAAGAAGTGCCATGTCATTCCTGTCGGCAGTTTTCCAAGCCCCCGAGACGGACGACGTCTCATCTCCGAAGTCGTCTTCCAATGGGTTTCGGAAACCGTCGACAACAATCCAGAATTGAACCAGGGACATTAGCTTCTGCCGGTCCATAAATTCCATGAAATACGAGAGACCGGATGCATTGTGCATCACGTCCACGAGAGAAATCTCTGGTGCGGCGGTAGTGCTACCGCGACGAGGATTCACTGCAGCAGCGAGCCTACGAGATGCTTCTCCAGGCGCGGAAAGCTTCAACAACTTTTGATCCAGGACTCTCTTGCCGGTTTCCAGACGCCGGAGGTAGACTGGATCTTGTCCCTCGACCATGCTTTCCCGCTTCAGCTGGCTAGTCACAAGCGCACGGAAGCGACGGGCATCAGACAGATTATTACATCGTCTTATGGCCCGAACAAAACGCTCAAAGGCCCGTTCAGAGTCCTGGGGCGACAGTCGTGGAAAGGGTTGTCCACGTTTAGATTTCGGAGGAGGTGAAGCGTGCTCGTCCAGCGCAGCCCGAAGCTTGCGTACAGTCTTTCGATCCTGTAGAGCAGTTCTGCCATATGCCTCTATCAACTGATTCCATGTGTCTGGATCCGAAAGTGCTGATACAATCGGAAGCAAAACCGCGCATGAGATGATTTCGCGAATCAGGACAGTTACAACCCGACTATTAAGTACGCTCTCTGGAAACAGCTGAGGGAGGAGCCCCACAGAAATCTTGCGGAGATATTCTTGCTGGACCTGCTTTTGATCGGATACAGAGAGCGCAACTGCAGGATGTAAGCGGCCCTCGCGGAATTTCTTGGCAATAGCCAAGTCCAGTTCTTCGGATTCCGTCACATTTCGATTGAGATTCCGCCCACGAACTGAACGCTCAGCGACGTCATAGTCCTTCAGGTGAGTCGTTAATATGGGAAAGACACGCGAGACGACCAACGAGATCAGATCTTCCGAGAGCAGCCTGTCCCGAAACTTTTCCAGTGCGACGCGGATCACCCGATCGACTTCGTTTGCAAATGTGGGATCCGGACTGATGTTGTGATACCATGAAGATATGAAATCTCGGGTGATAAAAGACAAAAGGCCATCTATTTCTTCCGAAACAACAAAGGATTGCGGATATAGTGGTCGTGGTCGGTATCGCGAGCTTTTTCGCACATTGAGCACTTCCCTCCGCCAGTTATTAGGTGTAATGAAAGCCACAGAGGTAGACTTCGAGTTGCTAGGCTTGTCGTTCTGCTTTCGGATAGTGAGGACGACCAGCGCCAAAAACCCAGTGGATGACAACGCGGCCCCCAAGGCCAGGGCCCATCCGAGATATCGCAGGATCGGCACCCAGCGCACCACCAGACCCCAAGCGATGAATCCAACGACTCCCGCTAAGACGAAATCGCGACGATGGAGTACCATTCTCCCCGGACGTGCATAAGAGCTCTACGTCTCATGACGGCTCAGCGGAGCTTAGGAGTGGAGAACTCGGCGCGGCATTGACGGCGCGAGAAGCACGGTATGTACTCGGGGATCGCGATGGTCGGAAGTTCGAGCTTCTCGGGAAGCAGAAGTCAAAGAATGAGCAGGAATATGCCGAGAATAAGCAGAAGCAGTTTGAAAGAGCTTGGGCAGCAAAAAAAGAAGTCGCAACATGGATCCCGTGACCGGAGAAACAAGCAACGTCATTTGTTTACTTAATCGACCACGAGCTAATTCAATTCTCCTCTTCCCTCTTCCCTGTTCCCTCGTGGCATCTTAACTTCTTCACCTCTACACCTCCTAATCTTCCAATTCTGCACCATGGCCAGCCTGACCGACTTTGTCGATTTCTCCGCCCCGTCGCTAGCTGGTACGTCGAGCTTCCCAGACCTGATGCTTCTCCGCATTTGCATTTGGCATGTGATCGGAACTAACTCCAGCAGTGTCTGCGGCCACCATTGCATTTAACCCCATTTTCTGGAAGTAAGTCGACCTTTTCTTGAATCATTGATGTCAAAAACTGACCCATGGCTTATGTAGCATCGTTGCTCGCGCCGGTTGGTCGACCCCACTAGCCGAGGCAACAAGCGGTACTTTTGCAGTCGGCTAACATTTGACTCGAACAGAGTACAACAACCACATCTTGACTCGCATTTTTGGCGGCCCCTACAAAGGATGCTACTTCCTTGCCTTCACCATATTCTCTCTGGGTATCCTGCGTGACCATGTATACCAAGTCGCTCTGGACGAGCAGCCTTTCTACGCTCCGGTGCACCAGCCTATTATCGGTGGCATTTTGTTTGCCGTCGGCTCCGTTCTTGTTCTCTCCAGTATGTGGGCTCTCGGCGTCACTGGCACCTATCTCGGCGATTACTTCGGCATTCTCATGGACGCTCCGGTCACCGGCTTCCCATTTAACGTGACCGGCTCGCCTATGTACTGGGGAAGCACTCTGAACTTCCTCGGTGTTGCTCTGTACAAGGGCAAGGTGGCCGGTATCCTTCTGACCGCCCAAGTGTTTGTGTTGTACTGGTTCGCTCTGAAGTGGGAAGAGTAAGTCCTCTTTCCCATCATGGGTTGAAGAAACAAACTGACCGATTCCTCAGCCCCTTCACCGCCGAGATCTATGCCAAGCGTGAGCGAGAGCGCGCTAAGCAGCAGGGCGGCAAGAGGCAGTAAATGGATATGCCCATACAGCAAGGTTGACTGGGACATTCAACATCCACAACCTGCACATGCGATCTTCGGGTAAACCGAGATTCAAGACCATAATCCCGTCACCCATGAGCCCGGATGGATATTAGCCGGGCTGCGGGCGACCAAATTTCCAGCACACGGACGCAATCGGAATCTTCAACGAAGCTGGAACAGTAGACGATAGACGCTGCTTGGCCTATGGTACGACAGGCTGAGTAAAGCAGCAGGGGTGTTTTCCATATACCCTTTTGTTATTTACCCTACGCGACAAAAAAGACAATTCTCCACCCACAGCGACACAATCCCCACAGCGAAAACGAGCCCAATATGTGTGCGTAAACAAACGGTTTGCTCTATAACTAGAACAAGCTGGCAATGGCCAGCTTCTTAGCTTTAATAACCGGCGGCCAATTATGTTCATTGTTGAGACTACGAGTATACAAGGCCCTCTACTATGGAATATGAAGTTAGTTGCCTAATATCTTGAAATAAAGACATCGCGGATAATAACCGTAACTGATTGTTGTCACAAGCCGAGGGTTAGTCACGTGGCCTGCCTTATCACTTGCCCCCAAAAGTAGCTAGCGGTGATCGGCCGCAGCTCTCTCCGCGAGCTTCGTCACTTCCATTGCGCTCTGTTCGAGGAATCCTTTCCAGACTTTACTCTGGGCAGGGTTAATCTGTCCCCGTTATTATATTGTCTTTACATCAAAAGTGAACCTCGGTTCACATCCTCAGGACCCCTCTCTTTACGCGCTCTTAAACGTGTCTGAACCCACTGCCCGTCGCAGACCCCTCAGCCATGGCGACTCAGGCGGCGCTAATCGCCGACACGATTGTCGGTCTGAAGCGGGCATTGCGCAGGGAACGTGATGGTAAGTTGGCATCAAATATGATATTCGGAAGATACATTGCTAACGTCCTATCTTGTACCAGATTCCGGGCCAGAGGATCCTATCAACCAACCGACAAACCGCGGCAATAAAATGAAAGAAAACGCGAAGTATGTCCGTGAGGGGGCTATGGGATACGTCAATGCGGAGGAATTCTACAAAGAGGTGCGTGAAACCGGCCGAAAATACCTTTGCAGGCTCTGAGTGGCGGCGGCTGAAAAGACTCCGAGACTGACGCTCATTGTTGGGCACGCGAATAGAAGGTCGACCATGCTGGCTACACGCGTTATATCCTGCAGCGAAACCCAATTCGCTACGATTCCGAGGGCGATGAACTCGACGAGCTGGATGAAGATCCTGAGGCTGATGCCGCTGTGGCCGAGGAGAACCCGTTTTCGGGAATTGCACTTGAAAGTTTGTGATCCCAATACACCATTTAATCTGCTCTCCGCAGTACTAATATCGTGCTCGCGCAGCTCTCTTATGTCCTTTGAAGCACCCCTCTGAACTCCCGACCCACCCTTCGCTATCCCAAGCCTACACTTCCCCGGCCCTCAACCAAATGACGCGAGCAGTCGAGGAAAAGCTGCGCCAAGAGCGGGCTCTTCTTTGGCGGGCTAGAAATCTTCACCGGGAGTTCCTTGGGGACCTCGGATGGATACCGTGTGGCCTCCTTGAAACCCCCGACGACCGCTACATCTTCGAGCCCAAGGTTGTGCGCAATGGCCAAAGCGTGTCTATCGATCAAGAATTGAGCGGATCTGGAACACTCCCTGCTGATGATGCCAATGCACCTCAAGGGGCTGTGGCGCAACACATCACGAACGGGGCGGGGAACGGACCCCAGGGAACAGATAATGATACGGAGATGGCGGAAGTCCCGGCGGCCTCTGCGGGGACTGTGCTGAACAATGCTGCTCAGGGACAGGTCACACAGCTTAAATCGGAGGAGGCGGATGCTACAGTCGCGGATCTCCCCCCGCATCCAACCGGCACGAAAGGTTCAGTCCATGAAGACAACGAGAAAATTACTGCGGCGAATCACACCAGAGACAAACAAGAGATGGATACCTCAAAGGACGGAGAAAAGGCCGACATCGGAGCAGCACATCTCGACGAGAACGAGAACGGAACCGAGCAGGATGCCGAGATGCATGACGGGTCGCCCACGCCGCCTCGTCGCATGACTACTCGTGCCCGAGCCAACGCGACTCAAGATGCCGGATCTCCCACCTCTACGGCCGATACCGCCGCTACCCTTCCAACTCCCCACCCTCTCTTCCTCGTCCCAGAGACAATCCGGCCAGACGCGAACTTCGGTCTTCCTGCCGCCGAGGCAGAGGAAACTCGGCGTCTGCTATGGTCCTACATTCAAAAGCAAGAAGAGACGGTGCGTGGCTTCGAGCATATGCTGGAATCCTTGCTTCGTGCGTGCCACATGAAGTCCGACGTTTTAGAGTGGTGCAAGGCCGAAGGTCACGTTGGTGAAATGAGTGACGGTGAAGATTGGTACGACCGCGAGAAATGGGGTCTTTCAGAAGGCGAGGATCTGAAGAAGGGCACCGACGAGGACGAAGCGGAGATCGACGAGCGCCAGACGACGACCAAGCGGGGCCGTGGCCGACGGCAGTAGTCTTCCAGTCCATTGTCCCTTTTTGATTTAGCCATAGCGTGGTGTTGGTGGTGTTCGGTCCATGCATCTCATCTCCCACGTCCTTTTTAGCCCGACCGGGCCACACGGTGTCGATACCCTCGGAGATAGGAAATAGTCAATGCAATTTTATTAGGATCTATTGTATTCCTGTTGATCGGACTCCCCGCTCGTATATTCTAGTACCCTAACCCGCATTCATTTCGCGTCCATATACGTCTTGCTATGTTTCTACTATTACAACATCTCGATCCAGTGCCTAAGCCCTATGTCTCTCATATCTAGTGCTCTGCCCTAACATGATGTTACGCGTGCTATCGAAGCCGTGCATGAACCGAACCCTAAGTCTAGGTTGAAGCCGAATGTCCTTCGGGTCTCGTCATCGATCCATAATACTGGATTCATAGACTGCGTTGGTCCAGAGCTACATCCAAGCAATGTCTCGCAATGTCCAAATCGACGTCTATCGCCATTTCTACCCTTTTTGTTTGGCCGAAGGTAATCTACACATCTCCAAAACTCAACGCCCAGGTCGACAATTCAACAGCCCTAAATCAGATTGGCGATGATCCCCTCGGCTGTACATTCCAAAATGGACCCTTCATTAGATATGCAAAAGGCACGTAAAATATACAAAAAGGAAGAATATTTTAGAGACTCCGTATGTACAAGAGAGAAGTCTCAGAGATTCCATGTAAATAAGAGGTCTCATCATCATAAGAGTAACATACCATCCATGCCATCCATGTCATCAATGTCAACCATATTGGGTCAACCGGAATTTGATTTTGGTAAGAACATACACATGAACATAACTGGCTCTTCCAGGTTGCCAATCTATTCCGTCTCCTCATCCCTCAGCCAAACCCCCAATTTCTTCTGCCAGATCCGGGCGCTGACCGGCCACCGCCGCGAGTATTCTAAGGAGGTCCTCAGAGAAGGCAGGGTGCAGGAGCAGGAACAGGCGCAGTTCAGCGGCGGTGACAGGACCAGCCCCCGGATTTGGCGCCGGAGATTCGTTGTCTGCTTATATCCCGTTAGCACTTGGCACCTCATATATGCGCGCGTAGCTATTTATAGTGGCTTAAGCAGTCGCAACTCACTCGAGCCAGAGGGTATCGACATACCAAGGGTGTTAGGCCCGAGACAAGAGAGGATAGACTGATGGAAGCCGTGGATATTGGGAAAGAGAAGGCTCGATAGAGCTATACTTACTTTGGCTTGTGATGGGCGGGGAGGGCAGGGCGCTGAGGCCCATCGGCCCCAGGGATGGAGACTGCATATAGGATATTAGCATTCACCGTTTCCAGCGATTGTAAGTGATCCAGTCCACCGGCATAAAGAGGCCTTCACAACGTGGGTTGGAATACGCCGAGGGATAGGGAGGGATTAACTCTGTGGGCAATAGGAAAGGATCACTCACCTGCTGCGAGCGACCTAGCAGGAGAGCTAGTAAGAGAGTCGTGCTTAGGCACGGCGGCAGCTTCTGCGGCAGCAGCGGCAACGTAGGCGGCCTCGGATAGAGAAATACCCCTATAGGATAATATAGACTCAGGTTATATACTAGTAGGCTTTAATATAGCCTACCAAGGTTAACCCTATCTATCTATATGCATATAATAAAAGAGAGTATTATACATCTATTAGTTCTATATACTCTTTAAAGAGTAAGTAAGAGAAAAGTAATGTCACGACGCCTAAGTACAGAGCCAAATAATGATAAGAATCAACGGTGTATTTGTAGTAGCAATAACAAAGTAACTAAGCTAGGGAGAAGAAGAAGAAGAAAGAAGAATCAGAACGGGAGAGATGCTACTAGTAGTAGTTATAGATACCCAGAAGCAGACAACGCAATCAAATGTGCAACCTCTGCGTACAATCAACAGTTAGATCTGGTTGCCAACGATTTGCTCAGACATGCTAAAGATACGTAAAACACGTTAGATACCAGATGGATGCACAGGAGAGAAAAGGACAAGCCGAATCCCGTTCGTTCCATGACATTGCACCTCCTAGGATGAAATCACGGTAGCTGAACGGTGGAGAGTTCCAAGATCTCAAATCACTAAGGATGGATGCTAAGCGTGTCAGGACCCTATTCCGGCGCCGTGATCCTCCACTAAACCAGTCTCGAGCTCCAGATAGATGGCGGCCGGAGTGGCATGTGGAGGACTTTCTGGTAGATTCCGGCTAGCTCTCCTACGCCCTATATGATTATCTCAATCATCTCAGAGAACACTACTGGATGATGCAGATAAAAGCCTTACTTCAGAGGAAGTAACAGCTATTGTGGCTACCATGATCTACCGGACGTCTCACGGGCCCTTTAGGAAACACTGTCTCCATCCCCTGAGGGGAGGAAGCATCATAACAGCCTAGCGTATGTTCTTAATCGGAGATGTAGCCATTATTTGCAATAACTGGAAATTATGGCTCAGAGGCAAACATACTGGAACATCTTCGTAATATTTGAATCGATTTTCGATATGATGTGAAGCTAGGAGAGACGTCCACTTCTAAAGTCCCCAACATCTTCCACATGGTGGTCACCTAACCTGGTAAACATTTCCCTACACTACATTTACCCGGTCCACTTCCTTTAGGTCCTGCCAAGACCGTTTGAACAGTTCAAGTCAGAGAGGGTCAAAAAATAAAAAGAAGCAAAAGAGAAGGCCATCCTCGTCGAGGTCCGATCTCTGGAGGGCCCTAATCATGACGGTGTTGGCTTCAGGATTGAACCAGACCCTCTAGTGGTATTGCCTGGGTTGGGTACCGGCTTAACCACTAGGTAAATGTGGAGGGGTGGTTGAAAAACAAACAATTTACTGAGATATAAGGGAGCACGCCCCACTTCCCCAACTTACAGTACATACAGTCCCCATCGTGTTCAATTCTATTGGCTTCCTCGGACCCACACGTGGTTAGATGGGTCCATGGATATACATTGTAACGCGTTATCTAGTCTCGACTCGGTTCTCAATGTACCTAGGGCTTCCTCGAGTGAAGAATTCTTACTTGCGTGGGCTTTTTAACATACTCGGGCTAGAGGTTCAGTGTCTATTGATGTACGTGCTTGGTCTTATCAGGCCTACCGAGAGAGCCTATTCGGCCTATAACCAAGAGCTTTCCTCGATCGATAGCATATAGGTGGTTTTGCATAGGGTGGCGGACCAGGGTCCGTAAGAAGGTAACTAATGAAGAAGCCATCAGACTGTAAAAACCACAGATTGGAGTTCTTTAAACGGAATCGTTTAAATACATGTTGCATGATGTTCACCAAGGTTCTTCCAATTCGCCATGGGCGCCCTTAATCTTCCGCATCAACCCATACCAGGATCCCCTTCTTGTCTCCACGCATTTCTCCCGTTGGAAGAACGCGAAGAGTCTTATTGAAATAGGTATCGACAATAACAAGCTGAGGTTGAATCCAAAGCCCACGTTTTGCGGCCAAAAGGTTGTACCGCACCGTATGGCGGCTCAGCGGCACGAGCTGGACGACGGTGGTCTTGGGCCCACTGAATGCAAACTGCTCGCTGGCCTCCATGATCAAGTTGAATGTGAGGAAATGCGCAGAAGGGTTCTCCAGAGTATACTCCAGGTGAATCAGTCCTGACAGGGTACTAGAGGGGGTTGCTGAAGCAAGCACACGGGGTTCACCCATGGGGACGACGAAGCGGGGGATCTCCAGGATAGTCGTGGTGACACCGGGTGAAGGTTCATCATCAGATGAAAGCCGACGCCAGTCAATTTCCAATGCAAAGTTGAGAGGGACGGGAAGACGATCACCCAGTGTCATCTTCTGGATGTCCAGAACGAAATTGGACTCTCGCAGCTCTTCAGGTGCGATGTGTGGAGTTTCCGCGCTGACGAGGACTTCAGGCTCGACATTGCACACAGAGCCGGCACCTAAATCGAGGAGCTTCAAGGACAACTTTTCAATGACAAGAGGCTCTAGGGCGAAGGAGACCAACTTTGAATTAAGGCACCATCGCTGTGACAAACCACCGGGCGTGGATCCAGCATTTTTGCCTACTAAGTCATCATCGACAGTGAAGAAATTCGGCCATGGTTGGGGGTGAACGCGAGGTAGGAATTCATAGTTGGCTTCGAATGGTCGCACAAACGAGATATCGACCGTAATGGTCTTGATGATAGGAGTCTGGATGTCGGAGACGAGATGGTACACGGCAGAGATCTCCAGTGTGTATTTCGCAGCATCCTGAGTGTCGGCCAACACAATGGTGAGATTTTTGTCAGAAGAGCGCTCCATAACACCGATATCCCGCTTCAAAAAGTGGGATGGCCCCTCTGTCGGGGTGCTTGTTCCCGATTCCAGAGGTTCCGAGCCTTCGTCTCCCTCCAGCCATTCAAGTCTGGTGGTGGACTCGGGGCTGCCGAAGAGTCGGATTTCCGCGGACACATCAGCGCCTTCATCCTCTTCATTGTGCAGACCGATTTGAAGAGCCACCCGTTCATTGGTATAATAGGTATCCTTGAGAGTGGGGGTCGAGATGCGAATCTTAGGTGGCTTCGGCATGATCTTACATCTGCTGGTATCTCGGTCCTTGCCGACTCTTCTGCGGGATGGGCCCTTCTTGGTCTGCTGCCACCAGTAAGACTCATACAGGGCGTGATCGGTGATGATGTAGGAAAGGTCAAACTTGTCGCCGTCGACGAGCATCGCTATAGAAGCAACGCGACTATCTCCGGCTTCGCGAGGAATGCAAGCAAGATTAAAGACCTTAGTTTGACCAGGCCCAATTGTCAAGTCCGCGATTCCAACCAATGTCGCCAAACCGCCTGTAGGAGACGGAAGGGCCAGGTCGCCCGGGCTGCTAGGTTCACGGAGTAATATGTCTGAAATGCAAGATGAGGTTGTCGTGTCGGAGTCTTGATTCTGATCGGATTGGAGTTTCACTGGGCGAAGACACCCCTCGAAGACAAGTTTCACCTCGGAAAGCTTGATCGGGGCTGATACTCGCTGAGCACATGACGAGATGACGAGTTGAGTCTGTAGAGGCTCCCCGACATTGCCCTTGGACTTTCCAAAGACGAATGATGTAGTCACTGATTCGGGCCGACGGTCAGTTTGGTGAGGCACGAAGTTTTTTAGAAGGTAACCTACAGCTTGTCATCACGTCTTCAGCCCGAAGAACAACAGAAGGCTTAGGCTTCTCCAAGGGAAAACTCTCGAGGCTTCGATGTATGTCATAGTGCCATGAAGGTCTCGGAGGGAAAACTATAATATCATGTAAGAGACTCTTTCAGATCAAAACAGTCCAATCGAGGTTACGCTTACCTTTGTTGAGCAGTTCCCAATCCACCCGCAAAAGAGTTTCGCTCTCTTTCAGGTTCAAGGCGCATTCTCTCAAAGCCCATCCAAAGGTTTCCATCAGCCCCCACCAACCAGAGCGGCGCCAGCTGAGGGTTGGCCACAATGGCTGTAAAACATGGTATGCTTCTAACCACAAGCCAATACGGATATACTCTTCGGCAATCTCAAGGCTGAGCCTCTCCACCTGCCGTGTTTGGCGTCGCTTCGAGAATTCCTCAAGAGCGGCCTTCAATGTGTTCAGAATCAATTCTGAATGATCAAAGCCAGCCTGTCCTGGTGGGGGGCTCTCCACGTGGGTGTCTGGAGCGAGATATGTATCGTACAAATAAGATTTGCTGGCGATTTGGGAGGCAGGAGATTGGCTAGGCGGCATCCGATCCTCAATAGGGATCTGCAGGGCAAGAGCTCGACGGGCCATGGAGTGCTTGGCTGAGCGATACAGCCAATACCCCTCGTGATGCAATTGCTCCCACGGGTTTACTCGCTCGTTAGTTGGAATGGATTTCTCTGGCGTAATGAAGATTGATGAAATCGGGGCTTGGTCGGGAGAAGTCTCGGTTACTGCCGGAGATATCTCTGCGCGTCGAATAAGCTGGGCCATGACCATTGACCACCGTGCCTCCCAGGCTTCCCAGCCATAGTTTTTGCTGCCCTTGCCTCTGCGGTCCACGATGTCTTTCGTCCGGAGCCTGTGATCAACCCAGAAACGCGTTGCCGCAGTAGTCTGGGCCGTCCAAAGCAAGCAGCGGATTATTCGAATGGCGAGCGCATCACCCAAAAGGCGCGCGTCATTGAAACGAGCATCCCAGCCTGCGATGTTTTCGAATACCTCTTGTCCAAACAGTGTGTCATAGGCACTCTCGTAATTGCGACAAGCAGCATCCATCTCCTGGCGAAACTCTGCGAAGATGCCGAGCTTGAATTCATAGCGTACGTTCCACCCTTGGAGTGAGAGCGTTTGTGATGTACCAGTTGTCGGTGGTGCCGTCGGCGGAGGGATGCTGCTCCGATTCCGTTTGCGTCGAGCATGCTTAGACAAGTCCCTGTAGTACTCCACGACAGAAGGTAGCAGGAGAGAGAACAATGACTTGACAAAGTCTTTGAGCTCGGATGACGTGGCGTCGGAGGGAATCACAGATATGGACCTTGGGTCCAAATTTGTTGCTCGCCGAATACCTGCCACACGATCATCAATCTCACCTATATATCCTCCATCACCCTCCTCTGATATTAAGACAGTCAAGAACCGTGTTTTGAAGCCAGATGACCACCACTCCTTTTTCAGACTATTAATCTCGATTTTAAGTTGATTGTCGCGCAGCGAGTTCATATTTGGGTCCATGGACAAAGGAAAGAAATTGATCACCGCCGCGGGAACAATATCTTGGTGTTTCGTCACCCACAGCGGAGTAAGCAAGCCATCTGGAAATGTGGGGGAGTTCGGTGTCAAGGGTGATATGGGCGAGTGGAGGACGACGGGCGTGGTAGAGGTCGCAATCTTGGTATCTGAATCGGCTGTTGAGCTTCTAGGGGACAAGCTTGGAGGGTCTGCCTTTCGCGGGGGAAGTTGATAGGACTAGCGGCACGTTAGCATGCATCATCCTGGCCAGCAAGTGGGAGGACCTACTCGGCCCGTGCTCTTGATCCTGTATCCTATGTGCGGCGACGCAGAACTGCCATTTGAGCCCAGTCCAGCCCTCCAGGGCATGTTGGACCCATCTTCCTCCAAGAGCACTCTCCGCAAGTCCTCCGCAACAGCCCCGCTCAACGGAGGGAAATCCGAGAAGATCTTGTGGCCCCTCTCATGGAGAAGCGGGTACTGGGCTGAAGGACCGGACGCATCTTCGGGGCCTGCCTCGAGCCCCGAAAGCAGGATCAAGGGGAGATTGTGGTTGACGTAGTCTTCGGGATATGCGTCCATTGCGGACAATGGAGTTGGTAGCACAGATGGGTCACCGCATGTCTAACAGCAGATGGATGTCAACTGCGATCATGCAGCGCAAAAAGAAATGAGCCAGTTGAGTAAAGAGTGGACTGGCCTGTGTGAGAATGCTGGCCTGATACGAATAACTAGCTTTGGGCATGTGGATACTGCCGTCTGGTGCGGGCGGTCAGCCTTGAGGACGCTTTGCTTCCGAGAGTCACGGTGATTGACTTTCCACCACCACAGAAACGTGTAAATATCGTAAGTTGACAATGGGATTATAGGAAAGCTTGGAGCCTATGGGAAACCTTCCCACTGGCGCAGTTTCGCGCTATTACCAATTTTAATCCTACTCGTCGTACATATAGGGCAACTATATATAATGGGTGGTTAAGTGGTACCCACGACGATCTCGGAATATCATTACCTACCTACTTAGATATCTTCAGCTCTACTAATATAGAAACGAAGTATCTAGATACAAGATTAATATATATCAGCAATGAAGTCACAAGTAGTCGGCAGCTTGGCAGCTGGGACGTTTGGCTCGACTTTGCACCAGCCATACTCATCTCCGAGATCGCGGGCTCCCGACGATCACTTGGCGGATTTAGGGGTCTTCTAGAAGAGTGCGAGAATGAAGCATTCCATACATTCCACGTGGGTTGTATAGAGTATCTCTAGGTAGGTACGGAGTACATATAGAGCTATTTTGTATATCGCTAGAAATACAAAGAAGGAGAGAATAAACAAGCATGGCTCCAGTTACGGATCTTTGACGAACCATGGCTCTCAGCCCGTGATACCCGAATTGGATGTGTACACAGACGGGAAATTACAGTCGGATCCATCAAGTGGACCTCAAGAGCTGAACCCGCGGACGCTAAAAATTCCCCGAGGGGATATCTCTCTCCTTGAAGATTGACTCCTTTCAATATTTTACGTTCTCTATTCTAATTTTCGACACATCTCTTTCCAGCCACTCCTTTAAACTTCTCTTATCGGTTCACCCCTCCTTCCTCGACTACTTAGTATAACTGTAAGGGGGAAACACTCCTTTCATTTTACAAGGTCTTTTTTGCACCTGTCCAGCTGCAGCAAATCATGCACGTTGCCATCCACCCTGCATATCTCGTTGATCTCTAGGGTGAGGTTTCGGAATCGAGACCTCTCGATATCCCTTGACTAGTGAACGCCATGCATCCGAACGAAGGCGCCCCGGCGACCCCAAGGCAGGCCGAATCGGCACTCCTGTCGCGTCGCCGCCGTCGCAAATCTCTCGGCACTCTGCGCGGAAAGGGAGCAAGCTCGTCCGCCGATCCAACGTCGCCTGAAGTCATCTCGTCGCTGATCTCGTCCCTATCCACAATCTCGGTGCCCCTGAACTCGCATTTCGATACCGTGCCGCGCATCGACTCCAAGGATTCGTCCGATCCTGGTTTGCCCGAAGTGCCGCACACTGCACCCTGTTTCACCGTACCCCCTTCGCAACAGAATGGCTTTGGAATGAGCTTCGGGACGTGTGCGACGGTCGAGGAGCCCCAAGACACTCCATTTTTGCATCCGGATGATGCTGCCTCCTCGCCAGTTATTCGCATGGCCAGAGCGCCGCCGTCGCCTAAAACTCCCAAGTCCCCGCGCTCGCCGAGGTTCAAGTCCTTTAAATCGAACGACGCATCCACTCGGCCTGCATCGAGGGATTCTTATACGTCGGTAAGGGCCATTCCCGAAGATACCACATTCGGCACGATCAGTGCGGAGCCAGCCCTTCCCCGTGTTTCGACTGCCACGAGCATTGCCTCCAACAGTTCGGCGGGGCGCACAAAAAGTCTCAAGGGGTCACTGGGGCTGCTGAAGAAGTCATCGTCGCGGGATTCTACAAACGATATCGAATCACAGGCAGATCGCCTGCGCAAGACGAATAGCCTCAACGACAGTTTGCGTCATAACACTCCACGCAATCGGGCGAGTCTGCGCTCGATATACTCCATGGCGAACGTGGCCGAAGAGAGCGGCGCTAATGGCCTCCAAGAAGGTTCATGTGACGGCCAGGCGGTCCGTACTCCGCCAGCCAGGGAACACCCCTCGGTCCAAAGTACGCCAGATACCCACAACAACCCTGGAGGTATCGGAAGCGGTAGATACATCCCCACCCGGGACTCCTCTCTGCGGCATCAATCCTCAGGCTCGAAGAAGAGGAGATCTGCTCGCCATAGTCGATATCCTTCCACTGCAAGCAAAGATTCGGTTGCACAGAACGGTCTGCCAGGGACGAGCAACGATGCCGAGCAGGTGACACGGAGAATACAGGAAGTGAAGAATCAGCAGCAGAAAATCAAGACCGAGCTAGAAGCAGATGACAGTCCTGGTATGTACACCAGGACGACCCCTTTCAAGCAAACCAAACCATCTCGCAGCACCAGCAAATTGGAGCAAGCTCGTGCGACGTATAGTGAACCGAAGGGCGACCGTCTTGTGCTGGATGACAGTGCCCCATCACCGTCCGTGATGACCGGAAAGAGCCGATCTGGGAAGCCGGGGCAGCCTTTGGCGTCGAGGCCCACCAACTTTGCCCCTCAATTCCCCAAGCCGCCCTCGGCAAAGGATGAAGAGTCTCGTTATAGGCGATCATTGGAACCAGTCACACCAACCAAGCAACACCGCCGCACGCCGTCTGGCGGTCTGTCGGTCGGACGTCCCTCAATCAACACCGAAAGACCGTCCAGTGCGGATTCGATTGATCTGGCGGTTCAGGACTATATTTTCTCTCCGAAGTTAACACAGACTGTGGTCCATCCAACTAGCGGCCGCATTATTGCGTTCTCCGAAGTGGGCAACCCCAAAGGTCACGTTGTGTTGTGCTGCCTGGGCATGGGTCTTACCCGATATCTAATGGCGTTCTATGACGAGCTGGCCCGAACTCTCAACCTGCGCCTGGTCACTCTAGATCGACCTGGTGTTGGAGAGAGCGGACCGCATCAACTTGACGAGCCGAGCAACCCTCTCAGCTGGCCTGGTGAGTCTTTAGTGTCATAGTAGAACACCGCCGATCTATCACTAACCGCAACTTCAGATGATGTCGCCATCGTTTGTAACCATCTCCGAGTCACTAAATTCTCAATTCTCGCACACTCCGCTGGAGCGATCTACGCTCTGGCCACGGCTCTTCGAATTCCACAGCATATCCGAGGACGCATCCATCTCTTGGCTCCCTGGATCCCTCCATCTCAGCTCTCTACCATCGGTTCCCAGAAAGAGCCTGCGCCAATCAACGCGGTCCCGTATTCGCAAAAGATCCTTCGCGCTCTTCCAACGTCTCTCCTTAAAATAGCCAACACCAGTTTCATGAGTACCACCAGCGCCAGCATCACCACCAGCCTTCCCAAGTCTCCTCGACGATCAAAGCGCAAAACCACGAAAGAAGCCTCTCCCACGGAAACAGAACCTCCATTGCTCGACAGAAGCCCCGGCATTCAGCTCAACTCCCAGCAGCAAGATGAACATCCGGCGCCACTGGATGGGCCAAAAACATCGTCTGTCGCTCATGCTCGGCGGAGTGATGCGACTCTTGGATCTCGTGCGAAGTCTCCTGAAGAAGAGCATGAACGCCAACTAGACTACGACACCCGCCTTACGCACAAGATCTGGGAGCTCGCCACCACGAATGCCAACCCAGCCGTTGACCTGTTGACCTGTCTGGAACGCCGCCAGACCATTGGCTTCCGTTACGTTGATATCACTCGGTCCGTGATTATCCATCACGGTAGCAAAGATAGCCGTGTGCCCGTGGAAAACGTCCAATGGTTGGGCAAAACAATGCGACGCTGTGAAGTGCGAATCCTTGAAGGCGAAAGCCACGGTCTCATGGCATCTGCCAGAGTGATGGGCAGTGTTCTCACCGAAATCGCCAAAGAATGGGAAGACTGGACCACCATTGTCCAGGGTAAACGACGCGCAAATGCCAACCATAATGCGCGACCAGGACATTCCATTCCCACCTGATTATACAACGATCGTCTTTACTTTCACTTTTACACTCGGTCCCCGACCCCTGACACTTTCAACCAGCCTATTACTTCGTTTATCCATTCGACTCCCCACGCATTACGCCTGGACCCTAGCGGTCCCCCTAATCGCTAATCCCCTTCGATGCCGGATACTACAGCTGGTTCTGTGGTCTGTTTGATCTACTGATCTTGAGCCTTGCTCTAGCTCCATACACATACACCCTATACATAAACATAATAGTGGCTGATGTACGCCGTCTATGGATTTCATCATGTGGAGTCATGTCCGGACCCAAAATCCTGTGATTTAGCATAATACCCAGTCAATTTGATTTCATCAGGTCCAGTACGATTCAATTAATAGACCTCGTTTAGATCATGTAGCTCGTGTCGCTCAGGTATACATTTCCATATATTATGTAGTGACGTAGGATTGCCAGGTATCGCGCTCAGTCCGAGTCCCACATTCAGGGATGAGCTTGGCCCCTGGACAATCCTTGGAATCCTTGGGCCACCCCCCGCATCAACTAGGACATTTTGCATACGATAAAATACCATTTCTGGATCATATCTCATGTCAAAACCGTGAAAGTCCCATGTTCGAGCCAAGCCGCATCATCGAAGCTTGATCGGCGGATTCCTTGGCACCGGGGCTCTTGTCACGTATCGCTTCCCGCATTGGAGAACCGCGTCAGGTCGCCCAGGCTCGCCTTCCCTTCCATCTAATTTCGATCTGACCCTATAACATCTCCGTCATCTAGCGTGACTGAGTACCACTCAATATGCCTACACAACGGCGTATGCGACTCATCGTAGTCGCGGTTCTTGCGATCCTCTTCCTCACCTTTTACTATTCGGTACATGATCACAATCTCCTCCATGCGTGTCGCACAGTACTAATGTCGGCAATGCCCATCTATGCAGGGAGAGGCAAGCAGTATTCAAAATCAAAAGTTCTACCGATCCACCCTCAATGCAATGAGGGCCAAGGAGGATGCAAAGCATGCAAAGCAACAAGACACGATCCAGGACGCGATTCCCCGGCAAGGATCGAAGGTTGAGCATGGGGATAGTGCCAATTCCGAGCACCCAGTGATCCCACCGGCGAAGCAGAGCGAAGAGATGGAGGAGATCTCCATTGCGGGACGGACAAAAATGACGGTGCCCAAGAATAAGGATGTACAGGGCTCGTCATCATCAGACTCGAAGGCCGAGGACAAGGAGGAAACTACCGACCATCTGGACGCAAAGAGCGAGCTGAACTCGATCCTGAAGCGGTCTCCTGGTATGCTCGTCTTGTCTTTGTCTTTTCTCTCTCCAAACTACAGAATATCGAAGCTAACAGACGTGCGCACTCGGTTCAGTGATAATCTTTTCCAAATCATACTGCCCCTATAGCAGAAAAGCCAAGTCGATTCTACTTGACCACTATTCGATCTCCCCCAAGCCGTTTGTCGTCGAGCTCGACCAGCACCCAATTGGACCGGGTCTTCAGGAACTCCTCGCACAGAACACGGGTCGTCGCACGGTTCCAAATGTGCTGGTGAATGGAAAGAGCATCGGAGGCGGGGATGACATTGCTGCCCTGGACCAGAGCGACGAGCTGGCATCGACGCTGCGAACAATGGGGGGCAAATGGGTGGCAGAGGTGACGCGGGCTGCCCCTAGTGAGGGGCAACTATGAGGGACTTGCTGAAATGATCAATTCTTCAGTCTATCCACTGTATTCTTCTTCGCGATATGTCAAAAATGACTCGTCTGTACATAGTAATAATATTTGAGATGAAATCCGTAATCGAAATGATCCCAAAAAGGGAATCACGTGCCAATAAGGAGCTGGCGATAAGCAACCCTACGCTAAGCTCGATCAAGCCCTAAGCGACGCACAATCCCGTGACATGCAATTTCGCTCCACCAACAACTCCAACCCGAATTTTGATCCTCCCGACATCGACAACTCACCCCCTCGGCCAATACCACCCACGCAGTCAAGATGCGGTACATTCACTCCGAGGAACGGCTGCCCATTCCGGACAATGGTGAGCATGCGACTTTTTCTGTTTTTCGAGGAACTGGAGGGAATGGTGGGATCCGTCGCACCCAATATCGTGGACATCGCACATGGCCATGAATAGGGACAATTGCTTCGCGACGAGATTACACCATTCCATTGGAATTCTACAAGCCAAATACGACACGGAATGATTTTTTCTGGCTTTGGGAACGACAGATCGAGCGAAGGACAGGCAAAAGAAGAAGTAGAATTGGGACTGATTCGTGATGTTCTCTCTCTACAGTGAAGGTTCACATTCGTTCGCGGGTTGTGACCGTTGAGGGCCCCCGTGGCAAGCTCGTCAAGGACCTCTCCCACATCGCCGTCACCTTCGGCCGCCCCGAGAAGGACGTCATCTCGATCGAGCTGCACCACGGTGCTCGCAAGGGTGTCGCTACCCTCCGTACCGTCCGCACCATCATCAACAACCTGATCATCGGTGTCACCCGCGGCTTCCTGTACAAGATGCGCTACGTCTACGCCCATTTCCCCATCAACTTGAACATTGAGAAGAACGCCGAGACTGGCCGGGCCGAGATTGAGATCCGGTATGGAAACACTCTGCTGTCTACGTGATAACCCGACATGCGAACCGTAATACTGACGGGTTTCTTTTTGCAGTAACTTCCTGGGTGAGAAGTTCGTTCGCCGCATCACTGCTCAGGCCGGTGTTGAGGTCGTCCCCTCCGCCAACGTCAAGGATGAGCTCCAGCTCTCCGGCAACTCGCTGGAGGCTGTCTCCCAGAGCGCCGCCGACATCCAGCAGATCTGCCGTGTCCGGAACAAGGATATTCGTAAGGTGCGTTTACAACCTACCTGTCACATACCGTCGCCTACCGATATGCTAATATTCATTACAGTTCTTGGACGGTCTGTACGTGTCGGAGCGGGGCAACATTATTGAGCAGTAAAGAATGACTCTTGATGGGTTCGGGTGTCCGGGAAAGATTCTTTTTTAATTTCGCCTACTTGCATATAGGGAAGCAAAGCGAAATGACAAAAATCAAACGACCTTCAACTTTCAACTTGGAATGACCTATATGAGACATGTAGCGAAGAATCCATAAAAATGGTGGTTATGGTCACTTTGGTGTTTTCCATTTATCTTCATTTGTGTGACATTGTACTGCGTACATTCTTGTACTTGTACTTGTACGTAGAGTCGAGGTCGAGGGTCGAGACTCGAGCGACACGCGACCGCCAACCTCAACTTCGGTAGAACGAACGTCACCCAATTTCCCCATCTCTTTGATCTTCATTTATCATCCTTCATTCTTCACATCTTGTGATCGATTCAAGGACGTGCTTTCCCCAAGTCGCGTGACGCCATAATCTAGCATGTGAAAGCCCCGATCTGCCGGATTCCCCGACTTGGACCTCGCGCGCAATGGGGTCCTGGCTGTCCTGGCTGTGGAGTGTTCTATCCGCCATCTTCGGCATGATTCTGGATGTCGCGCAGTTCTGGCGAGCTGTGAGTGTCCTCTCCCGACGCGGAGAAAGTGGGCGGGTGTCCACTTAAGATGGATAGATAGGCCACGCAATGCTAGAACCACGGCTTACTCGATGTATAGAAACTGCTCTCTTGGTGGACCTCAAAATCTCCTCGAGACCGATGCATTCACACGCTTGCTACGGCGCAGACCTACGAGGTGTGGGAAGAGGCCGCGTGTGAGCTGGACGACGTGCTAGGCAAGGACTTCTGGTACCTCACTCGACCCGAGCGATGAGACGACTGCTAACCAAGTATCCAGGCGCCAAAATCCCGTCAGTCGACACTACGACTACCGGCTGATTCTAGGACGGCTGGAGGCGTTGATGAGCGCACGCGGGAGCGGCGACATCACGACTTTGGCCAACCTGCTGCGCTCGGGGTTGGTGCGCAACCTGGGCAACATCACCACGACCAAACTGTTTACGCATGCCTATGGAGGTACCAAGCTTTTGATCGACGACTACATCACGCAGGTCGCGTTGTCTATTCAGTATGTGACGAGGTGGCGGCCCGAGCAAGCGCAGGAGCCGGCGCAGGCCACGATGTTCACCCCGCAGGCCAAGTTGGAGCTATTGCATGATACCCGACAGGCCTTTGGCCGTACGACTCTTCTCTTACAGGGCGGGTCAGCCTTTGGTTTGTGCCATCTGGGAGTGGTCAAGGCTTTGCATCTCCAGGGACTCCTCCCGCGTATCATCACTGGTACAGCCACGGGAGCTATGGTTGCAGCTCTCGTTGGGATTCACCCCGAGAATGAACTGCTTTCCTTACTGGATGGGGATGGAATTGATCTTTCTGTCTTTAATAGTCGTCGGAAAGACCACGATGGGTCTGAAGAGAGCTGGATCCGGACTTTCTTCCGGCGTGTGAAGCGGTTCCTTCGAACAGGTCATCTGTTTGACACGGAGTTGCTAGAAGAGTGTGTACGCGCCAACGTGGGTGATTTGACATTTGAAGAGGCGTATGCTCGGTCCAAACGCATCTTGAATATCACTGTTGTAACCGGAAGCAAGGATGGCACGCCAAACCTCCTCAATTACCTGACCGCACCCAATGTGGTATGTATATTCCTACTCGGAACTTGATATAAGAGTGATCTGACAAGGAAACTAGTTGATTTGGTCGGCTGCCGCCGCCTCGAACGCTTCATCTTCATCGATGCTCGCTTCCCCGGTTACAATCTACTGCAAAGATGAGACGGGCTCGATCATGCCCTGGCCACACACGCAGGATGCAGTATTCCATCAATGGCGACACTTCCACTACAACGAAGGAGAATCACCACTCTCCCGAATCGCCGAGCTCTTCAACGTCAACCACTTCATCGTCTCACAAGCAAGGCCCTATCTCATCCCATTCCTCCGGTCCGAACTCAACCTCCTCGACCGCCGCCAAACCGGCTGGCACAACATCTCTCGCTCAATAATGCGCCTCATCCTCGTCGAACTCCGCCACCGACTCCGCCAACTCGACTACATCGGCGTATTACCCGGCACCGTCAGCCGACTTTTAATTGACGAAACAATCCCGGGCCCGAACCTAACCCTCGTGCCGGATCTTTCTATCAAAGACGTGGCCAAACTCTTCCAGAAACCAACTCGAGAACGCGTGGCAGAATGGACACTCAAAGGCGAGCGAGGCGTGTGGCCCGCCATTAGTGCCTTGAAAGTGCGTGAGACCGTTGAAATCGAACTGGATCGGGGATACCAGCTCGTCCGACGGCGCCGACCCAGTGACCCGGCACCGGTTACCCACTCTCCTAACGAGGGCGCACCGCGCCAACGACGTGGAAACAGTGATGGTGACCGGGATGGACAACACGTTGATAAGGAGTAAACGAGTATAGCTTACACTGGGGTTTACCAGAGATTGGGATCGACTATGAAGTATCCATAAGAACCGAATCAATCCATTGCTATTAAGCCCTTAGCTGTCAGACATAATCCATTGATACCAAAGAGAACAAATGATAAACAGAGCATAAAGTCACCACCACCTAGCTGTAAGAGGACTGAAAGTAGATCTCTGTGCTTTACAAAATCCCGAAGAGAACTCCGAATCTATTTACCGAGTAGAACACAAACAGTTCCTCACCGCATTGGGCAAACCGGAGACAAGAGGAACACGAGATAGAGTGGGTTACACGAGCACTCGTCCTACAGTTGCGTCTTGGATTTGACTTGGGATCTTATATACACGCCGAGAGCTGATTCGGCAAAGAAAGTTGATTTAGTTGCGTTCCACTTTGCTAGGCCGTCAATACCAGGTTCATAGACAACTCGAACTCGTGTCCTGGATGATCACCTTCGCCAGCGCAGCCAAGGCACGGTAGGGAATCGGAATAGGGCCATGACTTTTCGACGCATGGTTTCTGGGCAGGATGCCTGTGCAATGCTTCCTCAGTCATAATGATCACTGGTTCTATGTAGGAGATAATAATAATCTTAAAGATTGATGTTGGTTCACAAATAAGAACGCTATTCTCCGCTATCAATCCAAGGCATCCGACTCCGGGGGCCCCTTATACGCTATTCAAAGTTAGCAGCAGCACAAACCCATTGGGGAAAAAAAAAAGGAAAACTTACACTTCCTCGCATAAGCGAAATACCAAACAGCAGAAATAGCCATAAAGCCAACAAACACAACAGAAGCATAATTCATGCTAACAGACGTAACAGGTAAAGCAGTAGGCATACTAAAAAGCACGAGCTCAAAAGCAATCCAGGCCAAAGCGACAACATTAGCCACCGTGCCAACCAACGAGCCACAATTCCACGGAGCAAGCTTGACCTCTTCACGACCGTGGAATAGACTCAAAGAGATGGGGATGGCGTATGCTACAGCCAGAGCGATGACGCCTACTGAGACGAATGCTGTAAAGGCGCTTGAGCTGCCTAGGTTGATTAAACCCAGGAGCATTTGGATTCCTGTTAGCAGGGCGAGGGAATAGACTGGTACACCGAGGCGGGGGTGGACGATGGCCCAGAGACGGGCGAGAGGGACGGCGTCATCACGGGCGACGGCCCAGGTGGAGCGGGAGGCAGCGACGGTGATGCTTATTGAGCAGAAGAGGGTGATGACTAGGACTAGGAAAGTGAGGGCGAGGCCGCCTCCTGGAGAGCCCATTACGCGGTGGAGGATGTAGGGGAGGGCTTGGCCGCCTGGACTGTTGATGATATCTTGTAGAGGGGGCATAGTGACGCATAGGGGGATGATGAAGAAGAGGCCGGCGATACCGCCGACGGGGACAGCGAGAGAGATTGCGCGAGGGACTTTGATAGCTGGGTTTGAGCATTCTTCGGCCATAGAGGAGATCATTCCTAGAGCGGAGAAAGTGTATGCGGCTGGGAGGAGGCCGATGAAGAAGGTGAAGCCGCCCCAGCCGGAGAAGGATTCATCGTAGTGGGATAGGGCGTAGGAGGCGCTGTGGCGGCCCAAGTCTGCTTTGACGGAGACGGCGATGAGGATGACTATGATAGTTATAGCGGTGAACGTTGCACAGGCGATGTCGACCTGGGGTAGGTAGCGGTTTGCAAAGGTGCAGATGATGAAGGAACCGAGACAGACGGCATAGAAGATTAGGAGGAGTTGCCAGCTGCTTGCGCTCCAGTTTGGATGGTACATGGAAATGGTAGCTGAGACTAGGGAGGCGAAGCCGAAGTTAACGGAGAGAGTGATGGTCCAATTTCCGATGAGCCAGATCCAGGCATTGATGAAGGAGATGGTCGACTTGGAGCTGCGAGCAATCTGGAAAGTCCAGTAGTATGGACCGGCAGAGGTAGGGTAGCGAGAAGCCAGCTCGGCCAGCGAGAATGCGATGCACTGGTCAAGGGCACAGACGACGATCCATCCGATGAAGATGGAGAGTTGACCGCCGCCGTAGATGGCGCTCAGCAGAGGGCCACCTTCGCCATAGGGAATGGCGGCCATGGCCAGTGTTTGGAAGAGCAGAGTGATGACAGAGCGATTGCGACGCATCTCCTCCTTGTAACCTAAGCGATCGAGCTCCTCGCGCTCATGGACGCTGGCGATCTCGCCAGCTTCCTGATCCACGGTATCATCAGGTCCGGCTATTTTCTCACTAGCTGGATCGAGAATCATCTTGAGAGTAGAGTCTCTCTTCAATGTCTAGTGGACAAGATCAATCAGCAGTTGGAATTGAAAAGAGACAGGGATGAGCGATGACTTCGGAAACGCGGATATGTGTGCATTATATTGTGATGATTATCCAGCTCTGTGGAGAAGCTAGAGCAGGGAGCAGAGAGCAGAGAGCAGAGAGTGCGCGGGAATACGGAAAAGCGAGCCTATCGATGCAGTGGCGGATTCGATGCCTGCATTGGGATGAGCTCAATTTCCTACTTAAACGGTCACTGTAGCTCTGCTCTTATCAGCCCCTTTCCTCGCATAATTCTCCGAAAGCTCCACCATAGCAATGACGAAGCTCGTACCTTATTAATGCGTGGAGAGATAAGAAAGGCTCTAAGCCATAAGAAGTAAATATGTCCCTGAGAGGGGAATGAAACAACTAATCAGATAAGGTTCGCGTTGAAATGTGGAAAAGACCACACTAGAGGTATCAATCAAAGCACCAAAGCAGACCATGAATATACAATTACAATTAGGCCGCAGTCGATGGGCGGCCTGGATTCTCTGCAATCTCGCGCTTCATATCCTGGTGCGACGGGCGCGAGTGCAGGCTCATGCCAGAGGATCTACCAGGGGCCGGTTCAGTAGCGATCAGAGGGGGAACTAGACACTGGTTAGAACAGGGATCGCATACACTCGGATCATACTTACTGCTGAAGCCATATCCCTCGGTGGTTCCCTTGATGTCGTGGGGATCAATTTCAACGCGAATGGCAACATCCAGCCCGCCGTACATGCTACTGTTACTACTGAAGCCATCTGCCGCCGCATGGGTAGTGCCGGCATCGACCTCGCCCTTGTGAAGCGGTGCATGGCCATCTTTAGGCAAACTCTCAAGCTTAGCGGACTCGTCGCCGCCGTCGGTAGCCGGACCGACCACCTCGGTGAGACAAGCGTAGTTGCGCGAAGGCATGGTGACCTTGTTCCACGAGGCACTCTTCTCAACACCGCCGGGCTGCTTATCAAAGAACGGCATGAGAGTCTCATCACAGTAGTGATCCAAGCGGTGGATCTTGTTGCGGCGCCCCAGCAGATTGGCGACAGCCTTGGGAGGGGGCTTGTTGGTGATGGCGCTGCTGACTACATTCACGATAAATCGGTGGTCATTCTCGCCGGACAGGTTCAGCTTGGTCTTTGAGTAGAAGCGTCCCACAGCCGCCAGATGAACATCACCACTCAGGATGGTCACGCGCACTGAGTGGGCCCGAGCAAACTCCTGCAGGCTGTGGAGGAGCATCTTGCGCTCTTTCTTGTGCTGACGAGCAGTGTAATGGTCGTCCAAATCATCCAATAAATCGACATTACCGTCAAACTCGTTGAACAGGCCACCCGCCGTACCGAAGCGCTTGTTGAGGAGACGGATCGGAGCAATGACGGGCGAAGTGAGGATGTTCTCGAGCCACGCCAAACGGGGGTACGCGATCGGAACGCCCAGAAGGACCACCAGATGTTTGATATCCCCATTAGCAGCTTCAATCTCGCGCTTCAGACGGTCAAAGATGATGTCATAGGTGTCGGGGTAATTAACCTGGTGCCGAGTACGTTCCGTACGAGCATCCAGGCCCATAAAGGCAATGCGCTTTCCGAATCGCATGTACAGACTGCGACTGCGCTCCTCCACATAAGGGCCCGGACGCTTGCCCAGAATCCAGCTATCGTCCTCGACCTGGGTTTCGAGCACGTAGGTGTTCTCGAGCTGACGCTCGTCTACGCCAGCGGTACCATTCACGGCGTGCATAGTCTGAGGTGCATCAGTGGTGAAGGTCGACTTGGGCGGAGCAATGTGGTGCTGGAACAGGCAGTAGTACTTGAAAGCAACACCACCGATCCCCCGGAATACGGCGCACTTCATAAAGTGGTCGGTGTAGGAGCCGAAACCGTCAATGATATCGTGGTCGTCCCAGATGTTGACCTGGGGAATGCGGCCATTGGCAGCGCGGAAGGGCTCGGTGTTGTACCAGCGGACGTAGTTGGCGTAATAGTATTCATCGCACTCAGCGCGCATCTTGTTGTTGAAGTCGTGGGTGCGACGTTTGTGTGGGTTGCTAATGGCAGTCCACGGCTTCAGGGGGCCGTCCACACGGATTCCGTCATTGTAGATCTGGTCACCACCACCGACCATGACGTGAAAAGGCTTCTCGCCGTGCACACGCAGGACATCATTCCACAGGCTGGGGCCGACCCAAGCGTCCATGTCAGTGCCCACGGAAAAGCCATTGCAGGAGTGGAACATGATGCGCATGGACTGATCCTCTGCAGGGACCACAAACTGCCAGGGACCCTTGGGTTGCTCGCCGGACTCAAACAGACCGGGAATGTCATACTCCCAGCGTGCCTCGTAAGACTCGACTGGGACGGCCAGAGTGAAACGCCAGAAGGCCTTGTCGGGATCCTGATAGAGCTTGAGCCCGTCGACGGCCTGATCGGATTGAGGCTGGGGCTGGTCCTGAGATGCGACGGGGCCGAGCTGACGGAGGGTCAGTTGGGGCTGGTCCTGACCGGGCTTGGTGACGATCAACACACTGCCATGCCAGACGGGCGAGGGTTGGAAGTGCATGTTCTTCAGATTTATCAAAGGGCCGGATATCAGTTCGAAGCGACCGCTGGCGCCAACGGGGGCGGACTGGCCATTGGGGACGACCCCTGCAGTAAGAGCATCTTGTCAGCTTTGCGCGCAGTTCGCGCCTGGTGCAAGAGCCTCAAATCATACCATTGACGGGAGCCGCGACAGCAGCCATGCTAAGTAAGGCAATTGACGCGATAAAGGGGTCTAAGGGATAGGTAGGAGGGAAGGTTGGGGAGGAGCGACAAGAGTCGCCGGGGAGGAATGTCTATGACAACAACAAAGCACGAGGGAATCAACGGGTAATTAAGTAATTAAGGGAAAGTACTAGGCAAACAAGGGGGAGGGAAGCCAAGGATAGTAGGGCTACAGGGCTACAGGGCTGAGAGGGAAGCGAAATTGAACACAGTGCAGATCCAAGTACTCCAGCACCAGTCGCGACTTGCGAATCATTGTGGCTCATGAGGCTGCCAAGATCCGCGGTGCAGCTCCCCGCATAGAATGAACCAATGAAAAGCTCTCGATTAGATGACTCCACCAGGGGCTAAGCCACTCGCCACACAAACAGGTTTCGCGAATGATTTGAGTTGTGGCGGTGTAGCTGTTATTTCTACCTTTTTATTGCATACTTTTCTTACTTTCTTACTGCAGTGCTACGTGTCATATCGCACCGTGGGAATTTCTCTATTTGATCGTCGTACATAACTGTGGGTATATAAGCAAACTATGAAAGTTAGTGAAATCGGCTATTGGATCGATCCACAGGTCAGTCGACCCGCCAAACTTAATCTACCATCAGGACACTGATCATGACGATGGCCGGAATCGCGGTTGCTACGTCGGCAAAGGCGTGTATGTCTCGCGCTGGAGGGATAGGGAAACTTTCTCCGGGCCTTTCAACTTGCTGCTCAAGGAGTCGGAGCTTGCTGCTAGGGACGTCGGAGGGCTCATAGAACAAGTCGAACAAAACAGGCTGGTTCATCTCGCGCTGACGGTACTGCTCAATGCTGAGCCCATCCCTCGCAGCAAACCACGCCCTGGTGGAACCCTTGAGCAGTAGATCCCGCATCTGCTCATCATACCGCTGGTAGAATTTAGTGAACTGGACCTTGTCCTCGCCCAGCAGTTCTGCAAAGCCACTCAGGAACTGACCAAACTGTATGGCAATCACTAGATCAAGAGCCGAGTGGAGATCACGGGTGGACTCTTGGAAGTATCCAATCATACCAACACGAAGAATATCAAGATGGCCATCGAGTGTAGACACTAGGATATCTAGAAACCGATCTGCCTGGATATCGATGATTAACTCTGCGCGGCTCCACACCCGTCCAAGGTCTGCAAGACGTTCAGATGCATGGTCAATCAGGTGGGCCTGGAGATGGTGAGACTTCAGATCGAAGCCTAGAATGATCTTCCTGTCGGGCAGTCCAGCGGATGGCACAGGAAGAGCAAGAAAAGCAACATAGTTGATACTGGGCGTCGTTATACAGCTGTATAACTTATCATAGTCAATCTGGAAGAATCCGTTAGTTGTGAGCAAGTGGGTTTCATCGAGGCGGTTCTCACTCGTGCGGCCGAGCTCGACAACGCGAGTTAGATAGAGATAGTAATCTATCATCTTCCACGGGTAGAGCAGGATTTCCTGTATATTTGCGCCTAGGTGCTGGCCATCGGTTAGCTCAAACTGGTTGTTCATTTTGAAAGGAGGGTTGTCAAGGCCCGAAGAGCGAGGGGAGGTCATCCTGTTGAAATAGTAGATAGTAGAGGATGTGCAAAAGAGAGGAGTACAAGGGATGAATATGTAGATCCTCCTGGAGAAAGAGCGCTCTTTATCATCCTAACTCGTCTTCGTCTAATACCGAGACTTGAACATTTCGGAACCTTCCTTCATAGAACGAAGACAGTTCCATATGGCCAATGATCGTTGTTACATTTCAAGTGGAGAATGCACTTGGAGAAGTCGCACTGCAAACAAAGAGCCGAAGCTGAGTCTGTTAGAAGGTCAACAAAGGGATTGTCTATCCTTTGGCGTTTTATATTCGAGGCTTTGTCCTTATATAAGACAACTAGACTCGGAAACAGCCTCCCGAGGTCGTTGTCTCTCTTCGCTCCTGGCTCTTTGATGTGTAGTGAGACAATACTATAGTAATCCACGGCATGAAAGTTAGGAATCAAAGGGTGACAATGAAGACATACAAGACATGGTGCTTCTATACCCTCGTTGCTTCTCGATCTTTAGTTTCTGGACAGAAACCATGCTATCGTGGAGATCGTGGATGAGACGGATTGAATAGTTGCTATGCGTGCTTACTTCCAAGATGGCAGGTGTAATTGTCGAATGTTGACAGATTGTGGACTTCGATATTCTCGACGGGGAAGTCTTTAGACCAATACCTTCGCAGGCTAGCTGGGAGCAGACATTACAAAGGGTTGGGTGAAAATAATCAAGAAACTCGGCAAACCAAATCTGCATCCATCAACGAGTGGACAAGCGGGGTGTAGCTCAAAGGGGATGTCCGGTCTTGATCTCAAATTTAAGGGTTTGCCTTGATGCAAGACGTTCCATCGTCTAACTCCGATCTATCGAAGCAGGACAAAGGATGGAAACATGATATTATTGATGAATTCATTAGAGCAAAAGATTACACGCGAGCTTCGGAAGATAGTCTTCGATTTATAGACCGGCGTTGAGGCTATCCGAGAGTGTATTGACCCACTAACGAGTTCCGAACACAAGAGGGAGAACCACCCATGAACAACTTTAGAAATTGGCTCGGAATTCATGGGCAATAATAAGCTACGATCTCTCCTGTCTTCTATAGTTACATCTAAAGGTACAGGAAATCGTTGTTCTAGAGAACCATGACGTCATAGACGGCTTCCGAAAGCTACCCCGAAGATGAAGACATCAGGGCGGACCTGATTTGATGATGATTTGACAAGACCAGGTTTTGGGGAAAACCGGGGGAGCCTTATTTAATTGATCACCCCGCCCCCCCGCCTTGCTTATTGGAATATCTTTGACTGGGACATATATCCCCTCCCACACCTAGATTGACCATGGCTGCGATCATAGGCCTCGGTGCACAGTCGCGTTACAGACTCGCACAAGAGCGAGAATTTTACAAGTACGACATTATTTTACGCTTCTGGCAATAACTAATGGATTTGTTCCGATAGATACATTCCACCCGAGCATTCCACATCGCGCTATGCCCCTTTCGACCGTGCCAGTGACCAAGACTTCACACCACAACCGTCTCCAGATGCTGCATTGACCTCCTATGCCCAGCTAGGAGCCATTCGGTTGGGCGCAGAGCGAGCTTTTATCTCTCTATTCGACCGTACCCATCAACACGTCTTGGCGGAGGCCACCCCGACCTTGAGTCTCATCGGTGGCCGCGTCGCAAGTGAACCTGAGCAACTGAGACTGGGATGCTGCGTGTTCCCAAAAGAGAGAGGCATTTGCCACTATGTCGAGTCAACTACGCGCCGCGAACAGCGAAAGGACGATACAGGTGTCGATGATAGCACCTTGGTGGTTCTGGATATGAACCAAGATGAACGTTTGCAATCGTTCAAGTGGCCATCAACACTATCCGATGTGCAGTTCTATGTGGCGGTCCCGATTGTAAGCCCACGAGGATTCAGTATTGGTGCGTTGAGTGTGATGGACAGCAAGGCGAGGTCATCTGGTCCCGATCAACATTCTCTCCAGTTCATGAAGGACATGGCTGCGACCGTGATGGACCACCTGGCTATGAAAGAAACTACACGCAGAAGTCGCCGAGCCGAACGCATGATTGTTGGGTTGGGCAGCTTTGTCGAAGGCAAGTCCTCCCTTCGTGATTCATGGCACGAGGCCCACGAACAGGATGCTGCATCGGAAAAGTCCGGGGAGTATACAGAAGGTCAATTGAATGTCGAGCAACAGGATATACAACAAGAGCTTGCAAAGGAAACCGGTCAGAAAAATCTCGCCATTCGAAATCTCGCCATTCGGGAACCATCTGGAAAGGCTGAGAGTGCTCCGAGCTCGAGGCATCCATCCCCACCTAGCCCCAGCTATAAAGCACAACGCGGCAGTCAACAAACTGGAATAGAGTTCTCTCAGGAAAATGACTCTGTGCGAGCCGTACTCACAGGCAAAAGCCTCAAAGACGATACCCTCCCAAACAGCATCAGAAACACCTTCTCTCGCGCAGCAAATTTACTCAGGGAATCAATTGGGGCGGAGGGGGTGATGTTTCTTGATGCAAACAGCGAGCGCTTTGGGGCCCTCGTCAACCAAAATAAGCGCAGGGTGTCTGGTTCAGGCTCCGAAGGTTCTACACCAAGCAGCGACGAACACACTGGTTCAGATTCATCTCGGCGACAAAATTCCGATTCCGATTTCGATTCCGATCCCGATCAACCCAGGGTGTCTGAATGCTTAGGGTTTTCGAGCTCAACGGTGTCGAGTATTAATGACGAGGAAAAAGCCGGTCAAGCAATTGTGGTGCCAGAGCCATTGTTTACCTCGTTGCTGCGACGATACCCCCGCGGCAAGATTTTCACTTACAACACTCACGGATCGATCTCGGAAGGGAGTGACAGTCAATCGCAAAATGCATCGGTGTCTGAATGCGAAAGGACGTCTAGTACCAAGGAGTACCATTCATCCAGCAAACGGAGGCGCAAGCCAGGTTCCAAAAAGCACGCTGATGACCTGATCAAGATATTTGCCGGTGCTAGAAACATTCTCCTTTTGCCTATCTGGGACCCGGACCGAAGCAGATGGTTTGCTGGAACGATTATCTGGACGAACGAGCCAGAGCGTATCTTCACGTTTGAGAATGAGCTCGTCTACACCTCCGCTTTTACAAATAGTATCATGGCTGAAATTCGCCGAGTCGACGTGAAGGTGGCGGAGAAGGCCAAAACCAATCTTGTCAGCAGCATCACGCACGAACTCCGGAATCCGCTGCATGGAATCCTGGGTACATCCGATATCCTGAGTGATACAGCTATGAATGCTCTACAGCATGGTATGGTTCACACGATCGAGTCGTGTGGTCGTACTCTGCTGGATACCATCAACAGCCTCCTTGATCTTACGTTCATTGATCAATACCGGAAAGGCGACACGTCTCAAAAAGGAAAGCGAAAGAAGAAGACAGACCTACCGGGTACTCCACGTCCCGGTGACAAATCATCGTTTTCCAATGTTCAGCTGGGTGCGGTCCTTGAGGAAGTCACCGAGTGTGTGTTTGCTGGGTATTGCTTCTACAGTCATCCACAAGCGGCTCCTCCAGCCTTGAAAGACTCTTCATCGCGGTCAGCCGGTCAAGCAAACAAAGCAGATCAGGCTGGTCCTCGAGCTAGTCTTGTCACGGTCATTTTCGACATCGAGCCGGATACAGAGTGGGACTTTTACACCCACGCCGGTGCCTGGAGACGTATTCTTATGAACGTGTTCGGTAATGCGCTCAAGTATACGTCCTCAGGGTATATCTATGTCGAGTTGAAATCATCTCAAGGCACTGCTGGATCCTCACATAGGTCTTCCCGAAAGCAGAGGAGTGATTTTATGGTAACTATTACCGTGAAGGACACTGGAAAGGGCATTGGACCGGAATATTTGCAACACGACCTCTTCAGTCCATTCAAACAAGAAGACCCTCATTCACCGGGCAGCGGGCTAGGATTGAGTATCGTTCGCAAGGCTGTTGAGTTACTCGGTGGATCAATCGAAATCGAGTCTACCCAGGGCGTTGGCACTCAACTGTCAATTCACACACCACTTACCAGGTCGTCCTCAAGACCAGCAAGTCCCTCATCAAAGTCGATGCTTTTATCCGTTAGGAAATACACAGAGGGAAAGACCATTGGAATCTTAGGATTTGGACAGGCCCTCCGTTCTCAACGCGACACGATCTTATATTCGTCATTGGAGCGAATGTGTCGCGATTGGCTTGGTTTGCAGGTGACCAAACTATCACCATTGGAAGACAAGCATGTTCCCTATGACTTTTATTTGGCTGTGCAGACAGAGCTGGACTGTGAGGACGTTGGGGGAAGGAACCTATTCGGTCTTCCTGAACACTTGGATACTGGCACCTCACCGGTCGTCGTCATCTGCCAGTCGCCGGAGGAAGCGCACCGCATGTTTGTCGCTTCCCAGAGCCGGGCCCAAACGACCTTCTTCGAGTTTGTGAGCCAACCTTGTGGGCCTCGAAAACTAGCTCGGGCACTGGACATGTGTATGAAACGACAGCGTGATCAAGAAGACGGCGGTAGCACTGACGAGCCAACCCATTGGGTAGAAATGCCAGAATCTTCCCATCTTCCAGTTGATGTCGGAGCCACTGAACCGCCTGGAGATAGAATGAAGATCAGGAAGCGACCGACGGCAGAGACAATGGGCAGCACGGAGGATAGGAGTCGGCTCCAATATCCGAAACAGCCGAGAGCAGAACACCCAGAAGCGGAACACCCAGAAGCGGATCAAAAGGATGCCTCCCGGCCAGCATCATCTCCAGAGCAGAAGGAAGGCGCGCCCGAGATTCAAAAGCCACATGTCTTACTAGTGGATGACAATGATCTAAATCTCCAGTTACTTTGCGCCTATGTCGAGAAAGACGGCTTTGAATACAAGTCAGCCAAGAACGGAGCCCAGGCAGTTGACTTGTACAAAGCCCATCCTGGAAAATTCCAGATCGTGATCATTGGTACGTTTATCATCTCTCCTTTCCTTCCCCTTCTTCCTAATCATGCCCATCGACTTTTCTTGGTTCATCGACAATACTAATAACTCCAGACCTTTCAATGCCCGTCATGGACGGCTTCGAAGCATCGCGACAAATCCGCCGCTTGGAGAAAGAGCACCGTGCCGGGATGTCCGAAACAGAAAAACAAGCACATCCACCCACTCTGATCGCTGCTTTGACCGGGCTTGATAGTGCCGATGCGCAGAAAGAGGCTTTGGGTTCTGGTGTAAACACCTTCCTCATCAAGCCTGTCAAGCGACCGGAATTGCAGACTATCCTGCAGCGCAAAGTTTAGCCTGATACTCTTAGAGACCATACCCACGATGATACTTGTCCTTGCCATCACCTGCGATCCAAACATGCCCCATTTCAAGCGAGTTAAGATCTCACTTTCACTGTATTATATTAGTATTGGAAAACTGCTACGTCACAATGTCTTGATGAACCTCCAGCAAGTAGCTTGGAGTTAAGCTACCTTTACACGCCCACGGGCAGGTACGAAACGGCCGACGTGATAGATGTGCAATAGGGTATTTGACAAAGTATAGAGGGAGAGTAACTGTCAGAAGCTCAGTTAGAGGTCACAACCAGAGACGTATGAACGAACGGTGTACCATTGTAGTAGCAGAACGAAGTAACTAAGCCGGGGCAGAAAAGAGAGAAAGAAGCAGAAGCAGAAAGATATACGCAGTCATTGATGAATTCATGCATTAGGATGCAGACATTCAGTGCAAACATCCTGGTGACGCTGCAGGCTCAACGATAATTCTGCTAATGACAATTTCCACATGAACGACTATCTCTTACTCATACTATGGCGAATCAATATAAAGACCAAGAACAGTGTATTCTCAAGGCCTGGAAAGCTGCTAGATGTCTTAAATTGCCAAAAATAACTGGTCTTGCGTGGGCTGGCGGGCGGGCCATGTCCATGTCCGGCCTATGTCCAGCCCACGGAGTCTTTGATATCATACTTTCATATCGACGATGAAAGGGCAGGTGTACTCCTTGTTCGGAGTGGGAGCAGCCGGTGTATGAGTATCACGAATCTCAGCTTTGGAAGGTACCATCTTTACACTTTGACGAGACGATCATTTGCCGAATATAACCACCTAGTATAATACAATGCTTCAAGTCAAGTCCTAAACTCATCACCGAACAAGATTCTCAAACCACTTCGAGTCACGGGCCCTTTGCACCCGCTCAGCCTTCCTCCTCTGTGCCAAGGCATATCCACACCCAGCACCAGTAACATATCCACCCAGATGGGCAGCGTGGTCCATCTTGGTGAGACGGGACAATGGCCAGACACTCAAGAAACGAGCGGGTGTCACTATACTGAAAACTTCAGTAGCGATCAGACAAGCTAGGAAGACCCAGCCCTGGGTCCAGAGAGTTTCTCTCAACTCATGAGGCAAGATCCACATGGTGACTTTGTCACTGGAAAGACAAGTTAGTGATGAACAACAGATTCAGTATGAAAGAGACTAACTCGGCGTGGTACATGCACCATGCTGCGACGATACCACTGGTTGCGGCACTGGCACCGAGGGATGTCAAGCCGAGGTAGCCTAGTAGCACACTTCGGGACAATGATGCCAGAGAACCGAGGGCTCCCGAGGCGAAATAGATAGCTAAGAAGTTTCCACGGCCGAGTTCATCGTGGACTTGGAGACGATTAGGAAATGCACCGTGAGTAGCAAGAGCCATTTTACTCACCTCTGGTTCCCATAAGTCCCAGAACCATCATGTTCGTTGCCAAATGTCTCCAGGTCTGGTGGCTGAAAGTACTACCGATCAGACCCAGGGCACTGGGGTAGAACGGAACGATAACGAAGAAGCGGTTCAGCAGTCTCCACGAGGGCGGGATGTATTTCCACATCAGAGTAATCGCCACATTGGCACCAATGATAGCTCCAACTGTCGCAGCAGCCGGAGGAACATCGGGCCAGAGGCGGTCCTTCCTCGTCGGAGGCTCGTAGGTCGTGGCGAAGTAATAGCACAAACCGAGGGTGACGAGGACGAGTAGCACTGGTGCCACAAGACGTTGAGTCTGCATGAGTCAGTATATCTGTCCGAGGAGACATCAAAGTATCCATACATTTGTAATTTCCATAGTCTCGGGGTGGCTAAGAGTGCCAGCAATATGATGCTTCTGGACCCAAGCAAGAAGCGGCCGCTCATTAGGATCCGCACGGGGGCGAGCTGCGAAAATCAGTGATGAACCTCCTGAATATCATGAAATAACATACCCTCAGTAAGAGCCGACTCCTGGTACTTCTGCAGCGCTGTGTTTCCTTCAATCTGGCGCCGCAATTTCTCTCGCTCCTCATGTTCACCCTCGAGCCACTCCTGGCGCTTGCGCTCTTTTTCCGCGAGCAATCGCTTTTCATTCTGCTCACGGGCCTCTTTGAGAACACTCTTTCCATGCGGCGAACCTTCCTCGCCGAGCTCGGCTTCATAGGATCCACTCTGTGGCTTGTACAGACCGAGCTGTTCGGCGCGGCGTATGAGCTTCTGCTCCGCCTCGTACTCTTCCCGCTCAATGCGCGCTAGGATAGCGGCATCTTCATCGATGGGGTAGTTCTCACGCAGCCATTCCAGGCCAGCATCGAGCTGGGACTGCGACACGGCACGAGTGATGTCGACCGGAAGGTCTAGATCGAGTGTTCCCTCCAATCGGCGAGCCTGCAGAACCTGCAGGGCTCGGTTACCCAGCTTTGTCGAGATCTTCGAACGGCCGAAGATTGTCTTAATCTCAGCATCGGATAGAGGTCTTTCGAGGTACAAGGATGATGGATTTGGTTCGGGGTGAGCGGGAGCAGCGGTCTTTTTGGATCGACTCTGAAGAAGAGCAGACGGTGGGTACCGGGGTAAGAAGCGGAGGACATTGGGTCGATTTTGGGGTTGGAAAGGCGTGTGCGGCGAGCTAAATAGGCGTTTAGATGTGATGCTGTATAAAGATGGTGTGATGCGGAGATCGCGATAGGCAGTGCGGAATGTCGTCGGGGACAGCGCGCTCGAGGGCCGGAGCCCCGAGCATGGGATCCGCCATGCGACCCAGATCGCATTGCTCATATCCACTGGAGGTAGACGGAGTGAGCCACAAGGGACGGTGATGTCGGGTTCAACGTTTTGGACGGCGTTAATGGGCCGGCGGTGGGTTGTTCCGACTCCCGGGATCTCCGCAATGTTGAGATGGATCTCTTATACTTCCTAGTCGATAAAAACACCACACAAAATGGCATCCGAAATCCGCCCAATAAGCTCCGCCGCCTTCGCCGAAGCAATCAAAGAGCTCCCACTATCAGCCGTGCACAGCAAAGTCCTTGAGCTCCGCAACTCGATCGCACACCTCCACCGATCTAACGCAGAGCTGCGTCTGTTCATGGCTGAATCGGCTGAGACGGAAGACTTGAAGGAGTTGGAGGGGTACGTTGCGGAGAACGAGGGCGTGATCGCGTCTATGGGTGCTCGGGTTGAGCTGCTCAAGACTGAGCTTGAGAATCGTGGGCAGCCGTGGATTGAGGTCGAGGAGGTCAAAGCTGGAGAGAATGGTGAGAGTGAAGAGGGGTCTACCGAGGCGCCGGTTACGAATGGGACTGAGGGTGAGACTCGGGGTCCGAATGGGAATACACAGCAGGAGGAGGATGGGGTTTATTTGTGAAGGCCTGGTAATTGATCCAGACGATCATGATCGAACAAAATGCTGGGTTCGCTGCATGGACAGCTCTTGATGCGATATCATCTCGACATATCGCCTCACGATCCGATATCTTTCTTGTCATCATCGGGTACCGGACATGCCAAATGTTGCCAGATATCAAAGTACTTTTGGCCGCATCGCTACAGGATACGTCCTAAAACAGGCACATATGCCCTGCCCATGGATATCTCTACGCTTCTGAATGGGTTCAAAGATGGGAAACACCTGTGTTGTACGGCACCTAGTGAGCACCTATGGAAATCACTCCAACTACCACGCTAGAAAAACAGCTCAGATGGTTCCAGAACTAGCTAATGCTAGCCTCAAAGATATGCAAAGATCATCATGATAAAATTCCACATCGCATGCTGAATGCTCAAAGCCCCTAAATCTGAGTCGCACCAATTTCGTCCAATTTCCCGAATGGCAGAAGAAAACAGAAACACGAGACAGCTGCGGTATAACGCCTGAAGAACATGTCATAGTCGTCACTGATAGAGAAGATAAGAGTTGCGCTCCCGACCCGCGGAGCTCTCTAAGTGGCAGGCTGTTGGGCCCAGTGGCCACCGTTCAGCGCCTCCGGAGGAACCCGCTGCTGCTTGATGAACAGGTCGATCAGAGGCTGCATGGGCTCCATCTCCTTTTCGGAGACCAGCTGATAGTACTTTGCGACGGTGACAAAGTGCACGAAGCACATGTTCAGGATGTCGTGCTTGTTGATGTGCCAGAAGGGGTTCAGCCAGTGGGCATGGTAGAGATGCGCGTAGCAGCGGAACATCTGCTTCATGATGCCCTGGCAGTCCTTGTAGAAGGTCTGCGGGAACCCACTGGACTTTCCAATCCAGTCGTCTGGGTTACCATTCGCTCCGGCGGGGTTGGAGGGGTCTGTAGGAGTCTGGGGAGGGGCTCCCGTGGCGGCGGCGGCATCCTTCATGGCGGAGGTTTCGGGGTTGCCAGTCACCTTCTCGGTGGGGAACATGACGGGGTCATGGATCTTGCTGACGATCCACTTCTCAACGCGGTTGATGAATTTGGGAGCGGAGATCTTGGCTGCGCGGCCGTCCACGAGCCAGGTGTAGGTCAGCCTAGATGATGATCAGCCTCTACCCCAGATTCCAGTATCTACCCCGCCATATGCCACATACCGTCCGGCCGACATTGTGGGACATGTGCTCTCATTGCAAATCGGGAAACCGGTCACACCGTTCACCTCCTGGATGACCTGGAGCATGCCGTGGAGCAGACGATATTGTTCAACAACTAGCCCCGCATCAGCACTGCACCTCCATTATACCACCGATTGGAGAGGACTTACTCTGGTGAGCCAGCCATTCGCCAAGCTCCACATTCTTCGGACAAGCACACAGGGTCAAGAAGTTACCCCTGACATTCAACGGGGCGTACTTCTCTTGGAAGAAGTACTTGGGGGCATCCGGGTCATTTGCACCGAGGCCTTCCATGGTCAAACTGTTGGACAGCGAGGCCGAGTTAGACAATGCGCCCTGGGGGACTGGAGCTTGCGCGGGGCTCTTAGGGGGGTTCTTGTTGTTTCCTCCCCTACCAAACCCTTGGCGACTATGAGGGGCAAGTTAGTAGATGAAGAAGATAAGGAAAGTCGAAGCGAGATGAATATGAGTAGAATAGAATCGAGGGCCGCGAAATAATGGTGAGGAAGTGAGAAAGTCAGAAAGGGGGAAACACTGTGGCTAATAGACTTTTGAAAGGGGACTGCAGGTGTTTGTTTCGCGAGTACATAAGATGCAGTGTTATAAGTGCAGTATGAGGGGGAAAGAGGCAACACAACCTCAAGGACAATTAGCAACGCAGCCAAAACTTACACGCTCTGGAAGAAAGTAGCCATAATTGGAATAGAAGGATCACAATTCTTTGAAGCAACAAGACTGAAGCAACGTGTGGAAACACGAGACGGTGAAAGAGAAGCTGGGGTCTCCTTTCTGCTGCTTAAACTCCTTTTGGGTTGGGCTCCGCATCATCGTTAATCCGCCCATAGTTAATGGAAGAACCCAGCTTCACCTTCTGCTGTCGCTATCACTACTTTTTAAGTTCCCTTTCTTCAATTCTTCGACTTCTGTCGGTCCACAGAGTGAACTCTGTCCACCATGTCCGACTCCGATGAGGAGGCTGTCCGACGCCCCGGCCGTGCCGGGGCCAGCCAACAAAGCCCTGCACCCAGCAACAACGACTCCGGCGCCGAGAACCAAGACCTCTTCGGAGATGACCAGATGGATGAGGACAATGACGCAGACCTGTTTGGATCCGACGGCGAGGGTGGAGGGCTGAACAACGAGTATGGCATACTTTTCCCAGGCTGTGAAAGCGCAAAACACTAACCAACACCAGCCGAGGTCACCGTACCTTGGACGATGAGCAACTGGATTCGGGCGACGACGAGAACCGCTATGATCGACGCGATGATCGCATGGACGAAGCGCCTGATGAGGGCGATTTTGCCGAGACAGTCAACATCATGGACGTGAGCCTTGCGCGGGCACCGGTACCAGCGACCAGTGATGGTGAGGTACGTCTACGTGAGATGCAATCGCAGAGTTGAATCTGGACTAATTGCGTTTGTCAGGTCTACACAATGCGCGTACCCGACTTTCTGTCCGTCGAGTCGGAAGAGTTCAATCCCGAGACATACGTTGCGCCTCCCTATTCTACAGCCGCTACATCATTATGCTGGCGGAAAGACCCAAACGATGACTCTCAATTGCAGTCAAATGCTCGATTCATTCGATGGGAAGACGGCTCAATCACCCTACAGCTCGCCTCTGCCCCGCTCGAACAGTACCGCATTTCTTCCAAGCCACTGGCACCCCTCTCTAAATCCGGCGAATACAACACGAAACTTGACTCTCACGTTTATCTCGGTGCTGCGGTGGAGACTGCTTCTGTCTTCAGATTGACCTCACATGTCACACATGGTCTGACGGTTCTCCCGACAACCCTGGAGTCAGATGACGCCGTCTTGAGACTTCAGGAATCCTTGGCTGCCGCCGCCCGCGGCAAGAAGCAGACTGCAGATGGCTCGGCTCCTGTGATCGACGTGAAGGAAGATCCGGAGCTGGCCTCGCGCAGGGCCGAACTCATGGAGAAGGAGGCCATGAAGGCCGAACGCCGCCGTCAACAGCTCGAGGATCGTGAGGCAGACCGGACTGGTCGCCGCGGAGCTGCTTCCCGGCCCATGGCATCAGGTCTCAGTGTCGGTGATCTCGAGGGCGGTGGTATGCGCACTACCCGGCCTGGAAAGCGTCGTCCCAACCGCCGTGGCGAGATATACTCTGACGATGAGGAAGATTACCCTCGTGGTGCACGCAACCGGGAGGACGAGTACGACGAGGACGATGGATTCCTCGTCGGCAGTGACGAGGATATCGAGGAGGAAGCCGACAATGACGAAGAGGAAGAGCTGGCCGACGAGGACATGGATGCCGAGGGTGAGGCCGAAGAAGATGCCGCACCTGCGAAGCCTCAAAGCAAGCCAGCGGCCCGAGAAGGCACACCTCCAGCTCGGAAGAAGAACAGATACGTCGTGGATGACGATGACGAGGACGAGTGATTTCCGAATACATGTGTTTTATTTTTATCTCCGTTCGGTCTATTCACGGCCCCGGTTTTATTTTTCATTCGGCCTATTTACGGCCCCGGCGTCACATTTACAAAGGCTGGCATTTAAGGGTTGAGTCTACAACTGTTAGTTTGGTACTACGAGATGTATCTTTATACACCATATCATTACCACATCATTAATGAAATGATCGATGATCTCACCGATTTCCACCGAGAAGTTTCGTACGTATTCTTGTGTCGTTCCTGGTATATGAAAGAGAAATTGCTCAGACACCCGACCTAGATGCAATTGACAAAACGCAACCAACCCCTTCCAAACGACGAATCAACCCGATTGGGCCTTTAAGTTATCGGGGACAACACCACCAGGAAACTCAGAAGGATCAAAATTGAACTTCGCAATGACAGAGCGTGCACTTCCAACAACACGAAGACAAAAGAGTTCCTTTTCTTCACGCTGATCCTGATTACACACAAGAGAACCATCAGCAGATGGATTTGAGGGATTGGACCCATTAAACGGGTGCTGCCCCGGTTCATGCCAGTGGCGCTGACGATTCTCAACCTCGGTAATGAGCGACAGCAAGTCCGGCTGATTACAGCAATTGACGGCTGCCTCAGGCTCAAGACCACCACCGATGACAGCACGGCGAACAATCTGACGCAACCAAGAATTCCAAGCCTGGGCCGGATTCTCACTCTGTAGTACGCGCGAGACATACTCTGGGGAGGCGGATTGTACGCCCAGATCGGCGGCATCGCTATTATATACGCGCAGCCAGGCATCCGCGACAACGGTCAGAAGAGTACCGGTGAACATGACGTTCTGGATGCCCGTGGCGAAGTTTTTAGGACAAGCTTGGCAGCGGATGACGCTTTGTGCGGTTCGCGCTGCGATGTATAAGGAGCAGAGGGTGTGGGAGTTGACGGGAAAGGAGGCGATAGAGGAAATATGGCTAAGGCAGAGGTATAGATATGACAAGCAGGTGCATTGGGCCGTGGGGGCATCGGAGGGACTGGAGACGGGAGGCGTGAGAGGGAGTGATTGCATATCTGGGAAGCTCGGCTGAGAGGGAAACAGGCTAGCTGTGGCTTCTGTGATAGTCGAAAAGTCCGGCCATGGACTCGAAGATGGCGGAATAGGGAGGTTTGGATTTTTAAGACGTTCTGGTCGCCAGGTGTGGTTGTGTTCTTCGTCTCTGGCAAGTAGATCATGGTTCGCGGATGGCAAACTTTGCCAATAGATCTGCGGACAGAGCTGAGCCGCCATATCCGGTACCATAGCTTGATCTTGGTTTTGGGAAGAGAAATTCGGTGGGGTGTCCCCTGGGCTGGGCCAGATGTCATTGTCTTGAATGGGGATGTCGGACCCGTCGTCCGCTCGGGCTCTCTTCTTGGGTGGCCGACCCATTTGCTTCTGCACGGAATAATGACATGAGATCGATTGCTTCAAGCAGCGAGTGCACCCTGTCAATTCGCCCGAGCACTTGAGTTTTCGTTTCCCTGCAGACAGTATACTATTAGCGCAGATCGGGCATAAAATCAGGAAGAAAGCGTACTGCACTCGTCACAGGCCGCATGCCGTTTAGACCCCGATATCGAGGCCAAGAGATTATCATTCAGCAATGGTGCTCCACAGGATTCAGCCATGACGGTCAGGCGATTTCCAACATTGAAACGAATACAAGATAAATGAACGTGATAATCAGCGCTGAAGTCATCGATAGGGCGATAAGCGGGGCGGTCAGTCATGTGGGCGGTGAACTCCATTGGACGAAGAAAAAAAAAATCTCGGGATCAACAGAGTCGCAACAGAGTCGACTTCTACGCAATGGCGAAAATAGACGTCAAGGCTTCGAAGAAGCGCAAAGCTGTCACCCGCGATGTGGAGGAAGAAGCGGGTGTCTTTTCTGGGGATGAGCTGAGCTCAGAGAACCTGGATGGAGCTCTTTCGGACAACGCCAACGACTTGTCGGAGAGCGAGGACGACGACAGTGAGTCTGGAATCGAGCTGATCGACGACTGGAGTTCCGAAGATGAGGAGGACGAGGAACCAGAGCTGGACAGTGATGGGATTCCCTCTGATACCGAGGAAAAGGATGTCAAAAAGATCACCAATGCTACCAATGTCGACCACGAGCCCAATGTCCGAATTGTCAAGGACGCCAATGGGAATGAACGCTACCTTTACGACGAAATCAACCCGGATGACAACTCGGACTACTCGGATGTCGAAGGGAATGCCAATACCATTGGTGACATTCCGCTGTCGTTCTACGACCAGTACCCGCACATCGGTTACGACATCAATGGCAAGAAGATTATGCGCCCCGCCAAGGGCGAGGCTCTGGATGCATTGCTGGACAGCATCGAGATCCCCAAGGGCTGGACCGGTCTTACGGATCCCTCGACTGGCAAACCGTTGGAGCTTAGCCAGGAGGAGCTGGAGCTGCTGAAGAAGGTGCAGATGAACGAGACCACCGTTGACGGCTACAATCCTTATGAGCCCACCGTGGAATGGTTCACCAGCCACCAGGAGATTATGCCTCTTAGTGCTGCTCCTGAGCCCAAGCGTCGTTTCGTGCCGTCCAAGCATGAGGCCAAGCGTGTGATGAAGCTCGTCAAGGCCATCCGTGACGGCCGTATCCAGCCTTACCGGCCGCCGGAGGAGCGCGAGGAGAAGGAAGAAGATCTCGTCAACTACGATTTGTGGGCTGACGAGGTTGAGCGACCTGATCACATTATGCACATCCCCGCGCCTAAGCTTCCGCCACCTGGTTACGAGGAGAGTTACCACCCGCCTCCAGAGTATCTGCCTAGTAACAAGGAGCGCAAAGAGTGGGAGCAAATGGACCCCGAAGACAGAGAGCAGGAATTCCTGCCCAACGACTTCGGCTCCCTCCGCAGGGTTCCTGGATACGAGAACTTTGTCAAGGAGAAGTTCGAGCGTTGCCTGGATCTGTACCTTGCTCCCCGCGTGCGGAGAAGCAAGCTGAACATCGACCCAGAGAGCCTTCTGCCCAAGCTTCCCAGCCCCGAGGAATTGAAGCCGTTCCCGACTACTTGCGCAACCGTGTTCCGCGGTCACAAGGGTCGTGTCCGCTCTCTCGCTGTGGACCCCACTGGAATCTGGCTTGCAACTGGTGGTGACGATGGCACTATCCGCGTTTGGGAACTTCTCACCGGTCGTCAATTGTGGAGTGCGAAGTTGGGCGACGAAGACGCAGTCAACGTGGTCCGCTGGCGACCAGGCAAGGATGCCATTATCCTTGCAGCCGCCTGTGGTGACGACGTCTTCCTCACTGTGCCTCCGATTGCCGACCCGGAAATCGAAAAGAACAGCTTGGACATCCTCGACGCTGGCTGGGGATACGCCGCATCGCAACCCCCTCCCAGCGCCGCTGAGGCTAACAAGAAGAACACGCCTCCTCAATGGATCCGGCCTTCGTCCGAGCTGGCCGATGCCGGTGTATGCGTGGTCATCCCTATCCGGTACGTGGCCAAGTCGATCTCCTGGCACCGCCGCGGCGACTACTTCGTCACCGTCTGCTCCGGCGCCTCAACACCAGCCTCCGTAGCGATCGCCATCCACACCGTCTCCAAGCACCTCACCCAATTCCCCTTCCGCCGCCGTCTCAAGGGTGGTGGCCCACCACAGACAGCGCACTTCCACCCATCGAAACCGATTCTATTCGTGGCCAACCAGCGCTCAATTCGCGGATACGATCTCTCCCGCCAGCTACTGGTCAAGATCCTGCAACCCGGCGCACGCTGGATCTCCTCCTTCGACATCCACCCGACCTCGTCCAGCGCCTCAGGTGGTGACAACATCATCGTGGGTTCATACGATCGCCGCCTCCTCTGGCACGATCTGGACCTGTCGGCTCGGCCCTACAAGACCCTCCGCTACCACCGCAAGGCCATCCGCGCTGTCAAGTTCCACCCTGGGGGCCGGTACCCGCTGTTCGCAGACGCCAGTGACGACGGTTCGCTGCAGATCTTCCACGGCAGCGTTACGGGCGACATGCTTAGCAATGCTAGCATCGTTCCTCTCAAGGTTCTCAAGGGCCACAAAGTTACAGCCGAACTGGGTGTTTTGGATATCGACTGGCATCCGCGCGAAGCGTGGTGTGTTAGTGCCGGAGCAGATGGAACGTGTCGATTGTGGATGTAATTTATCTCGGGTTTTGTGCATGATACTCTTCTTTAGGCGTTTTGTTTCGTATGTGTGTGCATAGTCCGCTACGTATAGCCCACTTTATAAAAGTTGTTCCAATGAGGTTCCTTTCAAGTATATTCGACACTAAATACGTGGTAACTGATCTCTAAGATTCCCAAGGTAAATATGTCCATAGAAGAGGTATCTCAGGTCTAAAAAAAAAGCAGTACAGGATCAAACAACACCAGCACCCCAATCACGTCGCAACTTCTCATACTTCTTCATATCAGTGACACTGGGCCGAATAAAGGATTTAGCAGCGACAAAGTCCTCCATCTTGATAGTGTCGCGACGCTTGATAGCCATGTAACCAGCACGGCGCAAAAGACTGCCCAGATCAGCACCACTGTACCCCTCACATTCCTCAGCGAGTCTGCGCAAATCCTCGCCGAACTCGATATTGAGTTTCCGCACGAGAGTCTGCAAGATTTCGACACGCTCAAGCGGCGAGGGGAGGTTGACGAACAACAAGGTCTCGAGACGTCCAGGACGGAGCATGGCAGGGTCGATGATATCGGGCCGGTTGGTGGCGGCAATGACATAGATACCCTGGCGACTGCTGCCCAAGCCGTCGAGCTCAGTGAGGAGGGTGTTGACGACGCGGGCGGAAGCCTCGGAGAGACTATCGTCGCGACGGGGCACGAGGGCATCGAGCTCATCGAAGAAGATGACGCAGGGAACAGAAGAGCGGGCGCGGACGAAGACCTGACGCACGGCGCGTTCAGATTCTCCCACGAACTTGTTCAATAGCTCTGGACCCTTGACGCTGATGAAGTTGGCGCGCGACTCGTTGGCCACGGCCTTGGCCAGCAGTGTCTTACCGCAACCTGGCGGACCCCAGAGGAGGACACCTGTTGGCGCGGTGATACCGACTTGGGCGTAGATTTCGGGATTCTTGATCGGTTCGGTGATGGCGGTAGCCAGCTCATCGCGGATGCTGCTGAGAGCACCGATGTCGGCCCAGGTGGTATCGGGGACAGTGGCGAAGCCTTCACGCTTGGAGGAGGGTTGAATCTTGGGAAGTGCGGTGAAGAAGTCTGCATTGGAGACAAGAACTGTCTCGCTCTCCTCACCGATGGGGTTCTCTTTAGCATGCTCGATCAGACGACGAAGTTCCCGGACCTTGGGGTTGAGGTCGTCCTCTTCTTCGATCTCCATTTCCTCGCCGCTGTTTGCTTTTAAGATCGCCAGGTACCGCTTAATGGCAGCTGCACCAGCCGTTGAGACAAGGTCATTAAGATCGGCTCCCACAAAACCGGGCGTCCTCTTCGCCAAAACTTTGAGGTCAAGATCATCTGCCAGGCGCAACTTGCGCGTGAGTGCTCGTAGAATCCTTTCTCTAGCGGGCTCCGAGGGCACGGTCATATTGATTTCCTTGTCGAAGCGGCCACCACGACGCAAGGCCGCATCCAAACTATCTGGGCGATTTGTGGCCGCGAGAACAATCACGGGTTTCCCGTCCGTCTTTTCGAGAGCAATTTCATCCATGCACGTGAGAAGCTGGGCGACAATTCGCTTTTCCATTTCCCTTTGAGCGCTCTCACGCTTAGGAGTAATGGCATCGATCTCATCAATGAATATCAAACAAGGAGCAATCTTCTTGGCTTCGTCGAAGTGCTCACGCAGAGCTTTCTCAGATTCACCGGACATTCCAGACACAATAGAGGGCGCCGAGATTGAAATGAATGGTACGCCCAACTCTGCCGCGAAGGCATTGGCGATCATGGTCTTACCACATCCGGGAGGACCATGCAATAAAACACCGCGCGGCGGCTGTACATTGGACGAGAGGTAGACCTGTGGCCGTGTCATGGGCAAGATGAGGAGATCACCCAATTCCTGAACCACGTCGTCCAATCCACCCAAATCCGCAAGACTGACATGTGTAGGCGGTGATCGATCAATTGCCTCGCCCTTTCGTCGCTTGGATGCAGACTCTCCACCTTCCCTCCTTCTCTTCGAAGGCTTGCCCGATGGCGCATCGTCCGTCTTTCGGGACGGAGTTGCTTTGGTAGTCGACCACTGACCGACAATGCTTTGGTTCAGACCATTGGGTTCCTAATGGGGTCAATCCTAATTAGTACACAGCGGTCCGATCAAACTTTCAAGTCCAGGCATACCGTCACCGGCGGTTCGTCCAGGCCTTCAAAGTCACCCTCGACTGTATCCTCCTCGTCATCGACCTCGTCGGCCTGCAACACAGCCAGAACTCTCTCGAGACTATCCTCCAAGGATCTCTTTTGCTGGCGCCTCAAACTCGAATTCGACTTCTTGATCTGGTCATACAACATAGGGACCGACAGACGGGTATCGGGGTTGTCATCGATAATCTTGCGCACAACCTGGTAAACCTGTGCTGGAGTTAATACAGGAACCGCAGAAGCCAAAGGGACAAATCATACATCACGATCCAAGCTTTGACTGAGCGTCGGTCTGCCCCCGCGATTCCTGGGCGCCATGGTGGACTTTGCGATAACACAATCAGAAGAAAAAAATTGGGGAAGCGGAAGAAGCGCATTGAAAAATACGTGTATTTCGGAGACCGCGATACAGCCCCACGTCATCTCCGACTTGAACTTGTTGACTTTCAACATTCAACATGGGAAACACTGGTAGTTCGCAGAAGATCTCGTCCCAGGATCGGTGAGTCTATTCTTCTCTCGAATGTTGTATTTTCGGAAACCCGAATAGAAGCCTCCTACAGGAGATGGCTACGATGGGTTCCCCTCACGGAGCCCTACGACCTACCGCAGACACAAGAGCTAACACTGTCTGCTTTACGACTCCAGAGCGATTCTAGACCTGAAGAACCAGCGCGATAAGATCAAGCAGTACCAAGTGCGCATCACCGTTCTCACCGACCGCGAAACCGAGATCGCTCGACAATGTCTCGCGCGCAATGATCGGCGGCGAGCGCTACTCGCCCTGCGACGCAAGAAGTACCAAGAATCACTACTAGATAAGACCAACAGCCAACTTCTACAACTGGAACAGCTCACCAGTCAAGTGGAGTTCGCGCTGGTACAAAAGGATGTGCTATACGGCTTGCAGCAGGGGACCCAGGTACTACAGACGATCAACAAGGAGATGGGCGGGATCGAGGGCGTGGAGCGATTGATGGGGGAGAATGAAGAGGCACGCGCTTATCAAGAGGTGAGTATGGATCACGCCTGTGCCAAACGGGGTGCTAATAGCTTTTCTAGGAGGTGAGCCGCATGCTTGAGGGCAACCTGTCGAACCAGGACGAAGACGAAGTTGAGGACGAGCTGGAGGCATTACGGCTTGAGGTTTCTCCTAATGTGCCTGAACAGCCTGTTCTGCCTGATGCTCCTGTACAGCAACCTGTCGAGTCCAAGCCTGAGCCTGAGCAGGTCTCTAGCGAAGCACGGGCGAAAGCCAAGGCTCAAACGGCCCTGGCTGCGTGATAGAAGCGTCTTTTGGGTTTTTTTATTAGCATTGGATGGCGTTGGAGGCTCTTGAATTATTGCCGTCATCATTCGTTATTGGCGTGTAGACTCATAATACATTGGATCACATCCGAATCACCATCTCCTACGATCATTGTTCTCTAAGCACCAAGATTACTGACCAGGCATGACATGGCCTCCAAGATCACTAAGACCCGGGATGGCGACATGATCACTAGGGTTAGCAGCAGCCTCGTACAAGAAGCTGACAGGCTCACGATTCAAGGCCGTAAACTGTCCCTTGAAACCAACGTAGCCAACCCTGGTGACATCGTCTTCGCCGTCACTCCAGTTATCCTCAAAGAAAAGAGTGATGGACGTAGTAGCATTCCAATGGGCGCGATTCAGCGGCAGCTCGAAGACATCGGCACCGGTCACCGGTCGGGGGACCTCGATGGTCTGGGTTGGGGATAGCTCGGAGGCAGTGGAGAAGTCGAGGTCGTCGCGGTTCTTGAATAGCTTCACGGTCTTGGGAGCGGAGGGAGTAGGCGCGGTATAAAGAAGGAGGGAATGGACTTTGACCTGGCCTGTGAATCTGTGCTGGATTAGCTTTTTGCTCTGGGACTGACAATGAGGGGCATAGGCGGGGTATTCAGAACGTATGATGTGCGACAAACAAATAATGGCAGGTCTAGAAATGGATAAATATAGGATAAGCTATACTCACGGGATGTACATGAGCAGCTGCTCATCGGCATCGCTCTCCAACTCAGGCTTGTCGTTCAGTCTCTCGGCCCAGGTCTTCTGGACAATGGCAGCTCCACCTTTTTCAGTTGCCTCTGTTTGGAGCAGTCAGAATTGCACTGAAACTGGAAAGCGGGACCAATAATCAATTATACCATTGAGAGTGGTGATCGCGCCAAAGTCGATCTGTGAATAGAGCAGCGACTGGATCGCGGGGGTGATGTCGTTTGAGTGGTCGTGTTCGCCATGGCAGTGGCCGCCGTCACCGTGATGGTGATGATGGTCCGACATGATGAAAACTAGACGTGGTCGAGCTTTGGAAGATTGGAAATGGAAAACTAAGAGAACAAAAATAATCTCAAGTTGAGAGCGGATCGTCTCCGCAACCCGTGACGTCGATCTATAAGGGTGCAGAACCTTAACTGAACTGAATTTACAGGGAACAGTTATTTGTACTTGATTTTCACACCCCAAGGCATACTTCTAGATCTTTTCTTGTAGACTTAGTAAGACGACTCTCATTTCTCATCATCTGCAGTGCTCTAACACTTGGGTATCTTGGACAGAAATCTGAGGTCAACCCTTCTAGAGCACCAACTAGGTAACTCTATAATATTCGGGAGCATATTCCAGCAGATAGCTCTTCTCAATCTTGGTGACGTCGCGAATGTACGTCTTGTTACCTGTTTGCATGATCTCATGGAAGATCACCCAGTCGGCTTTTCGATTCTAGCAACAACCAGTCAGCAATGCACGAACCCGGCCAAGAAACCAGAAGACTTACAAACATCAAGGAACTAGGGTGGGCATGAAGCGTTAGACCACCACTAACAGTCTTGAAAGTACCATCAGGTTGCATCTTGGCTGCGTGGGCAAAGTAGCCTGTGGTAAGACATCGTTGAATCTGTTCCGGCTGCCGGCTGAGATCAACAGCAGCATGACGTGACGAGAGGGTTTCATCAGTCTGGATACCGAATCGTTCAAGGTAGCGTTTGAGTTGGCCACGGATGCTTACTGCTCGCAGCAGAGCTCGGTAATTCAAGAGGTTATCACGACACCACTTGGAGTCCTTCCTTCCCTTGGTCACAAATGCTTGGTAGACATTGAGATAGGTGAGATGGTCTCCTTCTTCCACGGCGAACTTTCGCCTATGACTCTCTGCTGTCTTTTTATCGCCATCATGCTGCACCCACACAGTCCCCTGAAGGCTGACCATTGCTGCGATGGAAAGTATTTCACTCAAGCAATTGAAAGCCGGTGCAGCTAGGAGCACTTTGGCCATCATGGGGTCAACTGCGAGTTCTGCCATTCGTACCCCCAATGGCTTTGTGAGTTTTGCGTAATCATCAACCGCACCGAGTGAATAAAGAAGTTCAAAGGCACGAATCACGAGCTCAGCCGGGGGCGGGGTCAAAAAGTCAAAACGGACAATGTTGTCAATACCCAGAGCCTTGAGCTGCATGATGATAGGAGCGAGGTTTGATCGCTGAATTTCAGGAATAGTTGCCTCGGGGAGTTGGTCGTAAGTTTGCTGAGTATACAGTCGAAAGCATTTTCCAGGCTTTGTTCGGCCTGCTCGTCCAGCACGTTGCGTAGCAGATGCTTTGGATATTGGCACAGCTGTTAATGTTTCAATGCCCGTGCTGGGGTCATAAGCTCTGAGCTTGGCGAATCCACAATCAATCACATAGACGATGCCATCAATAGTGACTGAGGCCTCAGCAATGTTGGTCGACACAATCACCTTGCGTGTATTCTCCGGTGTCGGTTCGAAGACGTACATCTGCTGGTCTGTGGTGAGGCCGGCGTAGAGAGGTAATGTAAGAAGAGAAGGAGCCTTGGGGTGAAGGGTTGCGGCCCGTTCAGTGATCATCTCGATTGCTCGATCGATCTCCTCCCGTCCAGTGAGGAAAATAAGTATATCGCCCTCTGCTTCTTGCGTGTGGATTTCGAAAGCTGTTTTGACAGCACGTTCCACATAGTCTTCAGCAGGTGACTCGAGGAATAACATGTCAACGGGATACATTCTACCCTCCAGGCTAATGATTCTCCCAACACTACCTCCCAGATCACCAGGCTCGGCTCCGGGCTGGTATTCATCACCGGCGAAGAACCGCAGAAAGTCCTCTGCTTGTAGTGTCGCACTGCTGATGATAATCCGAAGTTCGGGTCGTTTCTTCATGATCTTTTTGAGAATTCCGAGCAAGACATCCGTACTCAAAGACCTTTCGTGGGCTTCGTCGACCATGATCACAGAATACCGCGATAGCAAGGGATCAACCAGTGCTTCACGCAGTAGCATTCCATCTGTAAGAAATTTGATCCTGGTGGCAGCTGATGTCAGATCCTCAAATCGGATGGAGTAGCCGACTTGTTCGCCGACTTTGCAGCGCATCTCCTCTGCAACTCGGGTTGCAACCGTAGTGGCCGCCACCCGCCGAGGCTACATTTGACAGTTAGCTGGATATTGCTATTTGATATAGTTGGACAGAGCATACCTGTGTCACTGCAATGAGCTTGCCATCATCACACCAGCCAGCCTGGTCAAGATACTGTGGAAGTTGAGTCGTTTTCCCGCTTCCTGTCTGGCCCACCACTATAGTGACAGGGTAGGTTTCAACCAGATATGATAGACTCTTCTTGTGACGTGCAATGGGCAGCAAAGCTGCAGGCTTGTACAACGCGGGAATAAAGGTCGTGGAGAGATCCAGCTCTGAAGCCATTTTGCCAAAAATCAATGATATGCCTCGGTTCCAGTGTCAAGCTTCTAGATCAATGAAGAATGACTGTGGGTCTGTGAAGCACTAGCATACTGAAGTTCATATACTCCCCCGATGTCACAATACCCATTCCATCATTTCAACGCGATGTCGAAGAATGCGGCGAGCTGCGGTCTCTATAAAAGATACCCGCAATCACGTGCACCCCACGTCACTTGTTTGGAGCTTCCTCCATGAGTTTCTGCCTATTTCACCATTCTGTCTTGTTACTTTCACTGTCTCCCATCGCTTTTTCTGTCGCTTGCACTGTGCGCATAACTTAAGATGTCGGAGGAGGAAAAGACTGTATGTGCAGACCCCTTATGCAGCCCTGAAGCGGAGTCTCACTTTAATTTGCAGTCCGCTCCTAGCAACCTTTCCGCTGCGGCGCCTAACAGCCCCCGTGCCGAGTCGCCGACCACTGCGCGGCCCTTGGACTTTGATGATGATCAAAGCTCCGTGTCTGGTGCTGCCGTGACTGCCCAGCAAAGTGCCCAGCAAACCGCCACCGAGACTCCCCCAGCTGCCCCGCCGAAGCCTCCCCGGCCTCTGGGCCCAAGGGAACAGTCAGAAAACACACTTAGAGAAGCTTTCCCAAGTGTTGAGCCTGCAGTGATCAAGGCTATTCTCACCGCGAGCAATTGGAATGTAGAACAGGCATTTAATGCGCTTCTCGGTGCGTAAAGAATTCCAGGAGGGGACAAGACAGCAACTTAACTTTTGCTATAGGCATGACCGACCCAACTGCGCAAGAGGATATGGTTCCTCCTCCGAAGCCCCCTCGTCCGTCGCAGCAAGCTACATCTACCACGCGGAGACAATTGGAATCCGACGAAATATATGCGCGCCAACTGGCCGAGGCCTACAATGCGTCAGGACGTCGGGGACCTGCTCCAGGGTGGCAGAATGATCCGCGGTACCGCCAGCCTAGAGGCAGCGAGGATTCGGAGGAGAAGGAATACAGCTTCTTCGACGGTAATAATTCCAAGTCCATTACGCAGTACGTTGATTACTGACCGCAGGGTAACCCTGCAGATGATCTACCTGTGATTCGTGAGAACCTTCGGAAAGGATTTTTGGAGACACAGTCCAAGGTCAACTCGTGGGTTACGAATTTGAAGAAGAGAATCGACGGAGAAGACTTGGAGGAGGAACCCCGGCAGAACTACGAGCAGTCTTCGCCATATGCGCGCCCACGGCGCAGTGGTGATATGGGCCGTCGCAGTGGAGATCGCGAGCGCTATGATGCGGATCCGCAGTTGCTAGGCGATGACTTTTCTGCTCTCGAACTGAGAGATTCGGAAGGTAGGTCCTATTGGTTTGGTATGTCGTTGGGTCCCGCTAATAGGATACCAGCCCCCCCACCCCGTCCGCCACGCCCCGTGAACCAGGACCTGAAGAAAACCTCGTCACCATCGCCCGATAGGCGAAAGGTATCATTCCAGGACGGCCCGCCCGTCGAAATTGATACCAACCATGATTCTTCTGGCAAGCGCTCTTCCTCCACGGGACCGAAATCTAGCAAGTGGCAGCCTCTGACCGCGGTTGACCCGTCTCCCGTCGTCGAGAACGACCCATTCAGCCTCGGTGACAGTGACGATGAGAAGGAAATTAAGCCCAAGGAGCAGACCACCGTGCCGGAGAGTGAACAGCTCAAGAAGGCCACCGAGGAGGCCATGTCTGGCGAGATAGGCTCCTCCAAGGACAAGGATAGCAAGACTGGGTGAAGATTAGCTACGAGCTCTGAGCTTGAATCCCTTTGCCCCTCAAACCTACAAACCCTCCTCCCTTGCGATTCCATCTTACCAACCCGCGACAATCCCAATTGTGCAGCCCTCTACCTCAATTTCCTTTTTAGTTATGATACCGAGTAGAGGTAGCCATTTGACTGCCAAATCAAACAGACACCAGAAATGAAACTCCCAATTCCAATCTAGACATAGACATACAAACCAAGTCAAGGGTATCTCCCAATCGGTCATATCGACCATTAAACGCCAAATCACAGCAACGAGTGCACCCAAACACACATCAGACATCCCATAGAGATCATTTACTCCGCAGCCGGAGCATTCGATACACGCCTCTGCGCAGCCCCCTCTTTGCGCAGATCTTTAATCACAGTCTGCACGATTAGCCAATGACACGCTAGGCAAGATTCCCAAACATACCGCAAGAGCATCAGGATTAACCCCATTCTCAATCATAGACACGCATAGAGAAAGCTCTGTCCGATTTAGGTGGGTATTCTAAAGCTGGTCAGCTCAATACTCGACCTTGTCTCGTCCGTTGCTAGACCGACAGGGACACAGGGTACGTACAAGGAGGGTGGAGATCTCCTCGAGGATGTCAATGACCTCGCGCGCAGCTTGGCGCTTGTCGTCTGTTTGGGGAGGCATTGGGGTTTGGTGGTGAGGATGGTGGGTGGTGTGAGTGGGAGGTTGTGTTTGTGGGGTTGCCGAGACTCAGCCTCATCCCGCCTTTTGGGTAAATCTTACAGGCGCTATACCGGAGTTCGGCGAAATATGTCCAAGGATTAGAATACTGTGGGTAGTACTACTTCTATATCTATGGAGTTGTTTATAATTTCAAACAAGCGCTAATAAAATTGGTTCAAGTAAAAATAATATACCTAAGCATTCCCCTTGGTGGGTTTCTCCGTAGCAATAGTGCGATATCCATAACATCACCATGAGCAAACCATCCAGGCTCCTTCATACAGGAACAGTTTCCTTGTCATACTCATGATCGTCATCTCCTTCTTCTTCCTCCTCTTCTGCTTCTTTCTCATCCATACTCAGAGCATCCGAGTCGTCCTCTTGAAGCCCCAAGTCTCTTAGAGATGTTCGATTATGGCATTTCACGGATCTGACTCCTGCTTGCAAAAGAAGCTGGGGATCTGCGGAGCAACTTGAACGAGCGCCTTGAAGAAGCGGATCGTACTCATGACCTAGTACCTCAACCAGTGCCAGATTTTGCTCGTTGTGAAAAACTGCATAAAAGCTGCTCTGTGTCGCTTTTGCTTGGTGGTCGAGGCCAGGATCTCCACTCTGCCTTGCAGATCTTTTGAGCCCGCTCGAATGCCCGTATTTGCTCGTTGGTGGATTTGGCCTCCTCGGAGTTGCCCTAGTCGGCTTCTTCACCTTGGTGGCTTCGGAGGGAGATTTTGCGCTGAATGGTCCACTTGGCTAGGTTGAGGCCTTCTAACTTGGTTGCTTGTGTCCAGTATTCGAGGTTGAAGGATCTATGGGCCTTCAATCGCTTGCGTTCTATCTTCAACTTGTCGTTTAAGATTTGTTTTGACTGTCGAGTTCTTGAAGAGGCTCTAGAGAGCTTATGCGCGGTTGAATAGTTAAGAAGGCATCTTAGTGATTAGTCATATAAGTGCTTAGGGTTGGTTATTATGTTACTCTATAGCTACTCTACATAGACTCTAAGGTAAGCGTAAAGATACTAAGCCTGAAGTAGAATAGAGCTTTATCGCGATCCATGGAATAGTATAACCTATAGAATCGTGATATATATAAAGTAAGTAGAAAGTAAACATAAAGTGAGCAAAAAGAGAAGGTAAAGTGAGAGAAAAGTAAAGAGAAAAGTAAAGACAAAGTAAGTAAAAAATAAAATCTATCTACATCTTTTCCTATATGCTTTCTTTTTCTTCTAGAGTAATATCGATATCTAGCTTAGAAGGGTATATTACTATTATTTTTACTTAGTATCTATAGCTTATATATTAAGTATAGACCTACTACCCTTTACCTCTTAGCTCGTTACCTTAGAAATATTATACTTCTATAACCTTGTTATCTAATAATGATAGAATAACCTAATATTTTCCCTTATAATGATCTAGGTCTTCTACTAGTGGCACGCCCTTGTATAATATCTTACCCTCTTTTATGCAAATTGAGGATTAGCACTAGCGATCACTTGCGCTATTCCGATGACAATTTTGTGTCCTATAACCCATAATTATTCCTACGCCAATACGCTTCAAAATCTTCGCGTAACATCCTATCTGCCACTTATAGAAGTCGCTGACCTTGGACCAGGGCGATGCGACGAAGTTACAGAATAGTACATATAAAAGGACTCGGGGCAAAGAGATCGAAGGGATATAGGTATAGACGCTATAGTGTTGTTTCCAAGAAAGGCACCTTTTGAGTAAACGCAAGGTAGCTGTACATGACCTCGTCGCCACTACCCTTCATTTCTTAGTTTGATATCTTAAAATAGCAGCATTTTATGACTCATCATCCAACAGTATAAATACCTCTTTATCCGCCTGTTTCAATTCTCCTTCCTCAACCATCGTGGTTACAAAAGAGGTGGCTTTGGGACAACCGCCCCGAATTGAAGGGAGCGAACAGTGCCGAAGTCCCACGTTTGATCGAGCGCATGGAGGAAGCCACCAAGGTGTGCTCTGCGGAAATCGAAAAGCCGGGCTCGCGGAATCGTCGTGGCGCGGCTGTTTGCCATGACTTTTTGCTGGAGTTACAACTCCCATTCATCAATACCGGGATCAACTTAGCCAATAAGTCATCTAATTACGCAATTCAAGACCGCGAGAAGATTTTGAGAGAGGATGCTGCAAATTGCCCTAGCTCGATCTTATTCGAGAAGATCGAGCGGGTCGGAGAGGAAAGGGAAGAGGGCGTAGACTCGGGGTCTACGTCCCAAGACCCTGAGGATGACTAGCGAAAGAGCAACGAAAGGATGGGAGCAGAGTGAAACAGGATCTAGTTTCAGGAATGGGGGTTTCCTCGTTTCTCTTCCACCTATAAAGATTAGCTCTTTGCATATGGCATACGAAGGACATAATAATCTAGCTTAGTCTGAGAATAGGACAATATTGGAAAGCTCCCTACGCAAAAAGCCTACATATAGGTGCCGTGGATCTTAGACATATCTTCAACTTCAATACACCCTCTACGATCTGAGACAAGACGGTACCTTTCTGTCTCTCTGGTGGTTTCCAGGCTTTCACCCCACCCCCCCCCGCCTTTTGTACAGGGATGAGTCGACATGGCATGTATATCTTGACCAGGGTACCTTCAAAGTCTTAATGCTATATTGCTCTCTGTTTTCAAGCCAGCTTTCTTCATCATTCCTTCATTCAGGCCTGTAATGTCAACAGGCTATGAGCTCGACTGTCATAATAGATGCCGGGTTTTAGTCTAGTTCTTGTTTCCCTGAGACCTCCGTCGTCGTCGGTCCCACCACCATGGCACCAACGACCAGAAAGACTGTCAAGAATGGTCCTGATCTCTCAATCCTGGGCGCGTTTACAGCACCCTCAACTCTGCAGTCGGCGTTGAGAACGACTGCGAAGGAGCAGCCTGAATGAAGGAATGATGAAGGAAGCTGGTTTGGAAACAGGGAGTAAAGAAAACTCGAATGTCTTGAAGTGTAACTTTTCACTGACTCGGGGAGGGATATTCGTATCCCCTCACTCAGAACAATCTTTTTATGTAAAGCGCCACGAAACAGACTCCTTTGTTTGCTAGTCCTGGGTCCTCGAGATAGTTCCCGCAAGGCAGTTGGGTGTCCTATACAGGACTGGCGAATACCGCACGGAAGACACATATGCTGACCATACGTATTATCAAAAAGGGCTGGGATACATTCGTCCATACCAAAAGGGTATGTAGGAATTGGGTGCATCCGTTAGTTAATGGCGCGTAGTCCCTCTACGTTGAGTGGCACCAGACGGAGCACTCTGTGCGTATTTATTAGAGGGCTTGAAGTTTCCAGAAGTTTCAGAACATCCTGCCAGCATTGCCAAACTGCTCACCATAATATAAGGGTACCTAGGTATACATGAGCTGACAAGGTTACTGAGTAGTCAATGAACTAGTTGACAAGATTAAATAGTTAAATTGTTTGTGCCTGAGGCAGAACTTGTCCCACAGAACCCTCACAATCCACATTGGACTCTCATCCTTTCTACAGCTGCAGTGTCAAATCTCAGCAAAGGCTGGTCAACCCCACCATCATCGGACGTGTAATGACCTGGAGTGACCATGACCACTGGAGTTTCCGGTAAAGGAATGCCCCCCGCATTGACCATCTCGGACATTCATTCCTTGAAGAGGAACGAGGCCCTCGAAATTCTTACACAGATTTCACGCGTCGAGAAAAAGACATTCCCCACTAATGAGGCCTTGGGCTTTGGCGAAGAAATGTGGAGAAAGAAGCCCAACACGCGGGTTCTATACGCGACTCGTGCAGCCAGAGGACAGCCGGAGCTGATCGCGTACGCAGTCTACGTGCGCCAGAAAGGAGCAGCTCTCTTGCACAAGGTCTGTGTGGTCGGAGCCTATCGACGGCAGGGCGTTGGTCAACAGCTCATGTCCTACATTCAGGATCGCCTTCGAAAGGAGGGCTGCCAGTACGTTCAACTGTGGGTAGACGGGGCCAGGGAACCCGCTCGAGCATTATATGCCCGAAATGGATTCGAGGAGTGTGAGGTGATCCCTGACTACTATGCCCCTGGGCGAACGGGCATTAGAATGATCCTGGACTTGGAACGTGACGGGTGAGGCCACCGGCGGCTATGCGGCTATCCGACCCTACAGGCCGGCCCTTTTTCAATCATTGTTGGAATATTCCTTGCCTTCTCGTGACTCCTAGTAGGATTACAAGGCGTGGAAAGCAATTGCAGCTGTGGTTGGACATGCCCTGTGCTCCTTGGCTGCTGAAGGAGCATCCCTTGCAGGACGCCTACCGCGAAACATGAGCCCTACTCCGACGCGCTCCCCATTCTCGGCTGTCACCTGCTACATACTTCGGTGACGTCTAGCATATCCAGGCATGGCTTTCATCAAAGGGCACGCCTGTAATAACTCCTTGTCCCTTTGGCACGAGTGCCAGGGAGAGGCGTCCTTCTGGAGTTCACGGAGTTGTCTCCTCGACTTACTCTTCCTTTCTCCTTCAATCCTCCATCGTGTTCTCTATCGTGCTCCGTCCATTGTGTCGTGATAGCTGTGTACCTCGTACTATACACGGGCTTCCGGACTTGTTCCGGATCTGTCGACCGGACATGGCCTCGTTTCTCGTCATTCTTCTGGCTTTCCTCTCTGCCGTGGACGCAGCAGGTCTGTCCGCCAACTACCCCATTAACGCGCAATTACCTCCGGTCGCGAGAGTCTCGCAGCCATTCAGTTTCGTGTTCGCCGAGGACACATTCGCCAACGCCGGTTCGAACACAAAATACTCACTATCTGATGCGCCATCATGGCTTGAAGTCGACAGTAGCAGTCGGACACTGTCTGGCACACCGCACTCTGACGATGATGGCCCCAAGCATTTCAAGCTTGTGGCGTCAAATGGATCGGAATCAGATAGCATGGATGTTGCTTTAATCGTGACCTCGGACAAAGGACCAACCAAGGGAAAGTCTCTCGTATCACAGCTAAAGGCATTGGGTCCCATTTCCTACCCGGCAACGCTGTTCATTCACCCTGGTCGCCCATTCTCCATCGCTTTTGATCCAGACACCTTTCAGAACACCCACCCTGCTACAATTTACTATGGAACCTCTCCGAACAACACACCGTTGCCATCATGGATCAGCTTCGACCCGTCTACGTTGACATTTGCCGGCAACAGTCCGTCTTTTCCTGGGGCCGGCCCTCAGACTTTTACTTTCCAGCTCATTGCCTCGGACGTGGCCGGATACAGTGCTGTCAACGAGACTTTTCAGCTTTCCATCGGCCCGCACATTCTGGCATTCAACGAGACTGTCCAGACATTCAATCTCACGAGAGGCGACAAGTTCAGCAGCCCCGACTTCCAAACCTTCTTGTCCATGGACAATTCGCCAATTTCAGGCAAGGGTTTAAAAGAAGTCGACGCCAATTTGCCAGAGTGGTTGACGTTGGACACGGAAAAGATTTCACTGAATGGCACGCCACCGAAAAACGCCGTGAACCAAAACATCACTATTACTGCCACGGACTCTTTCCAGGATGAAGCGAAGCTGATGGTGCGCTTGGAGTTCATGAAGCTGTTCCTCGAAGACGTGGAGGGCTGTGAGGCGACTATTGGAGAAGACTTTATGTTTGTGTTCAATCAGTCGGTCTTGACTGACAACTCCGTGCAACTCGACGTAGAGTTGGATAAGGATCTGTCATCATGGCTTCTCTACTACTCCGAGAACAAGACACTCTATGGACACGTCCCTAGTGATATGAAGCCACAAAAATTCACTATCCCGCTGAAGGCCTCTCAGGGATCCACGACGGACTCGCAGGATTTCGATATCGATGTCCTTGAGCCAGCGGAAACTCACAATGGAAACCATGACCCATTCTCTGATCCGTCTAGTCCTTCGCACAAGAAAGCAGGCATCATCGCGATCTCCGTTGTCATCCCAGTTGTAGTCGTTTTGAGTGCTATCATTCTCTTCTGCTGCTGGCGCCGGAGAAGAAAGACATCCACAGTTGAGGAAGGGGAGTTCAAGGCAAAGTCATCGCCTCCGCCCCGACCCGCCAGGCCGGACATGCCACCCAATTGCCAACCCGGTTCAACCGAAAGGCCCTCTCGAGACGACAACTCGGATGACTGGATGAGCCCGATCTCACCTGCGTCAGATCTCCCAAAGCTTGAGCTCGGGCCGTCTTGGAACGTGTCGTCCTTTGACAAGCAGGAGGATACTATGGATATGAACGTGATCCCCGAGCCCAATCCGCCACCTCGTTCACCGAAGCGAAGTGCCTTTGTTCCTCTGCGAGACTCCATTATCGAGGAGGATAAGGCGGTCGAAATTTCCCCCACTAAGAGGCAAAGAAACCGGTTGTCGTATGTGCCCAGCTCTCCTGTGCGTCGCCGCTCGGGTAAGGGCTCTCGGCGTGAGCCTCTAAAGTCGATACAGCCCAGAGTTGCGAAACGTGAATCTCTCCAATCCTCCCGTTCCAAGAGATACTCCAAGCGGTCCAGTGGGATTTCTGTTGCTTCTGGGCTACCGGTTCGACTTAGCGGTGCCGGACATGGTGCAGGTGGATTTGGCCCGCCGGGACACGGAGTAGTGCACATGTCATGGCAGGCCACCAGGGGTTCTCTGATGAGTGACGAAAGCAGCCTTACAAACATGACTCCACTGTTCCCTCGACCGCCCCTTGCTCCTATGAGGCACAGCATGACACCCAGCATCCCCGAAAACCACAGGCGAGTGACCATGAGGGCCGTTGAGCCCGATGAGTCGACCATCTCCGAGGCGGACTCCCTCGAGGCCTTTGTCCACAGTCGAGCCAAGCATCGCAACTCCTCCAACCCGCTCTTCTCGGCTCAGATCAGCCGCCGTACATCTTCTGGCATCCGCGCACTCGAGCGAGCTCGCAGCATCCGCAGTCGTGCAGACACCGTCTCTGTTTCGACCTTCAGTGACGAGTTCCGACAGTCGATCCAGGGACGGCCTTACTCTACCGCTTTATCAGTTTCAGAGTACGGCGATGAAAACAACCGCTTCTCGCAATACCAGACCCTCCAACCACCGCCAAATCTGTTCCCTCTTGCTGAAAGCCGGGGCCAGAGTCAAAGCCAGTTAAGTCTGGCACAGGACTACCGTGGTGTGATCTCCCCGCTTCCTCGATTCTGGAGCGAGACTAGTTTGAACAGTGCTCAGCGCTTGGAATCCGGGTCCCATGCTAAGCCTCAACCCCGAGCCCAAGAGAGCTCGGCTGTGCCACAAAGTTCATCCATGGTCTCTGACCTTGATGTACACCTATCCCAAAAAGCCCCCCCTCAAAAAGCCAAACATGACTCCGCTCAAGACTGGCAAACGATAAATGAACCACTTGAACAGCCACCCCCACTGAAGCGCGCTAGCTCCCGGGGGCTCCCTGTCGCCAGTAGTGGCGAGATAGCGTTTGTTTGAAAGTATTTTTCCGGTCGCGTCTTGTGGAGTTTCGGGCATGGCGAACATGATATCCACTGTATGTTTAGGATTGTTATATCATTTTACCCTAGTTAATTTTGAATGTCATGGAATAAGCATAAAGCATAATAAGTGTTTTGCCCGATCAGGGCAGTGAGTGGTACGTGCAGAGCAATTCGTTGACAGATAACAATAAGATAGAGTGCATGCACTAGAAGTAAGGTATCGGCATAAGTACTGCATACATAGCGTGGCCTTCACCGACCTGCCTTTGTACTCCATATAGGCCAGGCCATACACAGGTGCTGATGGGCCAGGGTTTGCCTATTGCGTGACCCGAGCCTACATGTGCAGAAATTTCGCACAGAGTAGACCTAGATATTTAATAAAGGGTTTTAAATAAGTAGACAGGATACTAAGTACATAGCTATAGCTCAATTGATACGGTACTATTCGATTCAAAGATAAACTACCATTCAACGGCTCAACTCAACAGACGAGTCCGGCGAGCCACGTGACTGTATACTGTAGAGCGACCGTCAGTGTAAATCACGGGGAAATCTCTGCCTCATCAAGGTAATCTTGTAATCTCGCTAAAAATTCTGATCTTTCACTCCATTTTGCCTCTTTGCCTCAACATCATTCTACAAGATCTTGACGACAAGCCCTAGATCGTCATCAGTCCCCACTCGGCTGGCAACTTATCGCGGGACCAGACGCGCTGAAAGGCCTGCGCCCTCACCTGACTTCAACTTCTTTCTCACTCTTCCACCACTCATCTGGTGCTTCGCTCCGATCCCCTCCCCCTCCAGAATTACTTCAATCCGTTGCCATTATGGGTCAGACTTTGTCGGAGCCGGTGGTTGAGAAAGTGAGTCGGCGAAATTTTCCAACTTACTTGTTCCTTTGCCCCTCCCCACACTGCCAGGTGACGCCAGCCATGGCTGTTTTTCATGGCCCTTGGTCACCCCCCATGTGCCCACATTAGCTATTCGGTGGGCCTGGAAAGCTGCTGTATCTTCCCTGGGAGCACTTCTGAATGCTCTTGAATTGATGTCGCGCTGCCGATCGCCTATGCGGGGTCCTGCTGCCTCTTGGAGGGGCCGAGTCACTTGGCCCGGAGAGGAGGCTATTCCGGGCATTCACCAAGCTTCCCTCGATTCATACACTAACAGTCCTTCCTCCATCCATTGCTGACCTGGCTTTTCTTCGTTCCTTCTAGGTGTCGTCCGAAGGCGGAGATGACTGCTGTGTGTACGGCGTGTCGGCCATGCAGGGCTGGCGTATCAGCATGGAAGACGCCCACGCGGCCGTGCTGGACCTTCAAGCAAAGTACACGGGCAGCGATAACGGTAAACCGACAGATCCGGACCAGCGTCTAGCCTTCTTTGGTGTATACGACGGCCACGGAGGAGATAAGGTTGCTCTGTTTGCGGGCGAGAACCTTCACAAGATTGTGTCCGGGCAGGAATCTTTTGCCCGAGGCGATATCGAACAGGCTCTGAAGGATGGCTTTCTGGCTACCGACCGGGCTATTTTGGAAGGTTCGTGGACTTTGAATTGAAACCGTGGGGATACCTCGTCCTGACTGGTGTTCCGTACAGACCCGAGATACGAAGAGGAGGTGTCTGGATGCACTGCCTCAACAGCGATCATCTCAAAGCACAAAATCTGGGTGGTACGTGATTACAAGCAATGTTGCGAGAAGGGTTTCCCGGGTTGGCTGACCTTTGATAATAGGCAAACGCTGGTGATTCCCGGTCAGTCCTGGGTGTCAAGGGCCGTGCTAAGCCGCTGTCATTTGATCACAAGCCCCAAAACGAGGGTCAGTTTTCAACTACTACAATTCTGAACTACTGCTAACTCCCGCACAGGCGAGAAGGCTCGTATTAGCGCTGCAGGCGGTTTCGTCGACTTCGGCCGTGTCAACGGTAACCTCGCGCTGTCCCGCGCCATCGGTGACTTTGAATTCAAGAAGAGCCCCGAGCTCTCTCCCGAGCAACAGATCGTGACTGCGTACCCCGACGTGACGGTGCACGAGCTCACCGATGACGATGAATTCCTCGTTATTGCCTGTGATGGTACGACAAGTCCTTTGCAACGCGTGGAAATTCCTATGCTAATGACTATACAGGTATCTGGGACTGCCAGTCCTCCCAAGCCGTGGTAGAGTTCGTGCGGAGAGGCATCGCCGCCAAGCAGGACCTTGACCAGATTTGCGAGAACATGATGGACAACTGCCTGGCCTCCAACAGCGAAACGGGCGGAGTTGGCTGTGACAACATGACCATGACCATCATTGGCCTTCTCAACGGCAAGACCAAGGAGGAGTGGTACAACCAGATTGCGGAGCGGGTTGCGAACGGAGACGGACCCTGTGCTCCGCCCGAGTATGGCAAGTCTCACGAGGAACCCGAACAAAGTCCCTCGTCGTGCTGACGGTCAGATCTCTGCAGCCGAGTTCCGCGGGCCCGGGATCCGGAACCAATTTGAGGAAAATCCGGACGACTATGACCTGGAGATGGAGCGGTCGCGGGCTTTCAGTACGCGTTCAGGCCGGATCATTCTGCTGGGCGATGGCACCGAGGTCATCCCCGATCAGAATGAGGAGGAGCTGTTTGATCAAAGCGAAGACCACCAGGTGCAGCCGACCGATTCCACCCGCAACTCTCGCGAGGACACGCCTGGTCCTCAGGGCAAGCAGGAGGGCACTTCGGCTCAAATATCCGAGTCCCCGGCCTCCACTGAGAAACCCAAGGCAGGGGCCTGGTAGTGTGTGATTTGCATATTCTTTTTTTCTTGTCTTTCCATCCCCTACTGTTTTACCTTGAGAACGACTCTTCCTACGTCCCCTTTCCTCCCCTGAGTCTACGATCGATGTCCTCTTTTATTTTCCTTTTTTGTTTTTCAAGTTTTTCTCCGGGCCTTCCCTTGTTTCGAGTCCGTTCTATGCCTCCCCTTGATGGAATTTTGTCACAGCTCGGAATACGAGGAGCGAAGAGAAAGGGTCTGGGCAGGAGGTCTTCGCCGAGAGTCCCGGGCCTTCATGAGCACCGTTTATCTGTCTATGGCCACCACACGAGATACCGCAGAAAATGCCCTTGACGAACCAGTTCCAACTATTCCAACCCGTCCTGTCTGTTGGATTCTATCGGACACACCCGACTTCACCGGTAGATGGTAGAGACCGGGATGCAGCCGAACGGCGTATGTGGAGAATTGTCCTTTTCGGTAGACGATTTTTTCAGTGGAGTCCGAGAGAGAGCCAGTCTCGTCTCTATACAGCGGTAATGAACGGATTCCAGACTGACGTTAACTTCAGGAGTAAGATTGAGTAAATGTAGACTAGGTGTCCACTGTAGCGAGGTGGGCATTAGAATAAGTCCGGAGCGGCAGTAGCCATCGCTCAGAATTAGTATAAGGTGGATGAGAGAGACATAGGACAGTCTACTCCGTAGGTTCTACTCCGTAGATTTTTCACTCCATAGATTGCCTTCTCTCTGATCCTTAGGAATGGTCTTACTTAACTATGTAGGTAGGCATAGTTGCTAAAACTAAAAGAGTCAGGCAAATTACGTGTTCTTAGTCTGACTACAGCACTTTGGAGGTATATTCAAGTTAATTCTAGAAATTATCAATACTGTATGGTAACATGGAAAATAACGAGTGGATGTAAATGCAACTATCGAATGCAACTATCGTAGGTACAGGAGGGGACCCTGTTTCGGCAGCATGTCATGCCAAGCGCCCCCACTCCCAGAGAAAATTACGCGGACCCCTAACCGGGTCTCTACGGGCATTCATTCCTGGACAACTCACTTTCTTCCCCTCCTTATCCACCCTCATCAACATGTCACCCTCTTCTCCCCCCGGCAAGCGCAAGCGCAGCGCCTCCCACCTCCCGGTCCCTCAATCCGGCGAGCCCCAGCCATCTTCACGCGACGCGTCCGGCGAAGAGGGCGAGGACTCGGGGCCAGCCAATACCCCCAACAAATCGAAGAAGCAGGGCAACGAAAACGCGCCGACATCGAAAAGGGCTCGCAAGAGCCCCGTCGATGCTTCGACCCGTATTAACGGCGACGGCCCCATCCAAAAAGAGGATCCCGGCGAGCCCTCGGAAACCACCGTGGCCAGTAGCGACATTGAGGGTCGTCCCCGGAGCCGGCCCGGGCTGCATCTCAAGCTCCCTGCGGACGAGGGTGAGCAGAACACCATGGCGCCGCCGCAGGTCGGCAAGTTGCAGGACCCTGTTGGGTATCACACCAACCCCCCGCCGACGGGGCGGCCGGTGCGAGTGTATGCGGACGGAGTGTTTGATCTATTCCACCTTGGGTATGTATTCGCTCGACGATGGTTTGGATGTCGAGGAGGGTATGCTAATGCCATGCTAGCCACATGAGACAGCTCGAACAGGCCAAGAAGGCCTTTGACGACGTGTACCTCATCGTCGGTGTGACCGGCGACGGAGAGACACATATGCGCAAGGGCTTGACTGTCCTGAGCGGTGCAGAGCGTGCTGAGACCATCCGTCACTGCAAATGGGTGGATGAGGTCATTCCCAACTGTCCCTGGGTGGTGACCCCGGAGTTCCTGTCTGAGCACCAGATCGACTACGTTGCTCACGACGACCTGCCCTACGAAGCTGCCGAGGGTGATGATATCTACGCGCCCATCAAAGCGCAGGGCAAATTCCTTGTCACCCAGCGGACAGAGGGTGTCAGCACCACGGGCATCATTACTCGGTTTGTGCCTTTCCCCTTTTGCTACTATTGCATCAGCTAACACTCGTTTTGTGCAGTATTGTCCGTGACTATGATCAGTACATCTCTCGGCAGTTCAAGCGCGGTGCCTCTCGCCAAGAATTGAACGTGTCGTGGTTGAAGAAGAACGAGCTAGAGATTAAGCGGCATGTGGTAGAGCTCCGCGACAACATTAAGAACAACTGGACGATGACGGGTCAGGAGTTGGGCCGTGAGCTGCGACAGATCTGGCAGAACAGTCGGCCCAACAGCCCGGCACCAAGCGTACGCAACAGCATGGACTGGGGTAATGGCCGCGGACCTCTGGCCAGCCCAACCGGCGGCAACAAGTCACATCTGTCCCGCGTAGAGGCGCTCAACTCACCGCGTCCCGAAAGCCCATCTGGCGGAGCGCGGAACGAAGACTTTGCCACGGGATACAGTCTGGGATTGATTGGAGGTGTTCGTGCATGGGTATGATTCTTATCCACATATTCATGTCGACTATTAAACTAACGCATTGCAGATGATGCGAAGCCGCCAGTCCCTCCAGGAACCGTGGAGCCACCCGCACTCTCCCACAGATGAAGAGGAGTCCGAGCCGACCAACGGCTTCGACGAGGAAGTCCGCGGACGGGTCGGCAAGGGCCAGTCGACTCAGTAGATAGGATAGGATCCGCCACTTGCATCTCCCCTTCCCTTTACATCCGGTTCATGTCTAATATTTTTCCTTCGGGCATTTGAGTTCCCAAATTGCAGGCGATTGTCTTTTGTGGTGCCTGGCGTCTTATATTTTCCTCGTCGTTGCCCTAATACTCCAAAAATGAAACCCCGTTCCCCGATGGGGTTGTTGATTGCAATTGATATGACTGAGCTTGCTCCAATGGGAAGAGGGTTGGATGCATCTATGATTGATATAGATTGTTGCGTTTCACAATGGATAGAATGTGGATAGAAGTCTACAAGGATGGTCCCAAACAAATACAGATCCCAACCTTGCAATGCTCCTCCATTCTGATCTATACTCTAGCCATGCAATGGATATGAAAAGAACAGAGATCACCATCACGGTCACGCCATAATCAACCGCCTCTTCCCCAATCCACTCCCCTCCACATCCCTATCCCTATCCCCATCCCCCTCCCTCAACCCAACCCCATCCCTACCCTCACACATAACCCCCCTCAACAAATCCCTAAGAACAGCCACATCCCTAACCAACCCCCCCTCCACAACCTCCCTCGCAACCTCATCACACCTAACCGTAACCGCCAAATCAAAATCCCCTAACCCCCTAACACCCAACAACGGCTCCAACCATTTCTCCTCCGCCCCAAGCTTCAACATCCTCCCCGCAACAATAACCGGTCCACCCCCAACAACACTCCCGGTAAACCTCCCCAAATCCACACTCAACCTCAACTCCACCAGTTCCAACCCTGCAACCCTCCCCCAGAACCGCTTCCACAACTCATCACTATGCGTAAACGCATAAACCGACCCCTTACTCTCCTCGCCCGCAAGCGGTTCCCAAACAGGCATCCACTGAACCGTCAACCGTCGAATAGCCCTCCGCGCACAATCAGAAATGCTCTCCGTAAACGCAATAAACGTATACAAATCATCCACATCAAACATCGAGTTCCGATATAGTATATATTCCGCTTCAGCGTAAATAGCCCGACAGGTCCGTAACAGAGCCACGTTGCTATTGCTTATTCTGGAAGGTAAGAGGTCATGCGTATGTGGATAGAGGTATTTATCCGAGTGGCCCGGTATTCGTCCATCATAGGTACGCCAGCGAGCTGTTGTAATAGGGCAGCAGTGGCGGTGGTGGGTTAATGATGGTGAATTGGGGACGGAACAGCGGACGTGGCGGACTTTGTTTTTTATTGTCACGAGGTGTAAGGTTGAGGAGCCGAAGACGTAGGACCAGATTATTTGGCGGAGTTCAGGGGGGAGGCGGAGGAGGGGGGAGTTTTGGGGGTGTGGGGAAGGTGTGTAGGGGGTGATTTGGGGGGAGGAGGATGGTTTTGGGGAGCAGATTGAGCGGGTGGTTATTAGGTTGCGGATTGTGATGGTCCAGGGGTTGTCGGTGGTGGTGTTGTAGTAGTGCCAGATTGAGTAGGGGTCGCGGATGATCCAGGTGTCGAAGTGGCGCATTTTATTTGATAGGGTGTAGTGTGTGTAGTGTATGTAGTGTAATAGAGCGGGATGTGTATAGGTATTGCGACCTATTAGATGTGTGGATGCGTGGAGGTAGATATAGATGTAGAGTAGATGTGCAGTATAGCTGCGTAGATGCGTAGATGTGTATGTGTATGTGTATGTGTATGTGCAGGAGAATCAATTCTCTATTCCTCGATAGACAGTTCGAGTAAGCTTGTGAAAATCTGGGGGAATCCACTTAAAACCGGGGCCAGCACCGCTTTTGTAGATCCACCGTATATCGATATCGATATCCGTCGATGAACTGAGTCGGGCGATCCCGGAGAGGCGTCGGATTGCTGTAACATTATGACGTTGTGATGGACTGATATGGTTTAGGGAAATTGAAATGGAGCAGTGTGCTCCGGATTCAGCTATTGAAGTATATGTAGGCGTGGTTAGATAGACGGTCTATGCTCTATATCGTAGCCTATAATCGCTGTCAAATACAACCGGGATAATCCCGACAAAAAGTCAATCCATGCACCTCACGCCTCCTCGTCACCATCTTTGTATCTCGGCTCTTGATCCTCACAATCGCATTCATCCTCAACAAGCTCAGGTCTCTTTGATCGACCTTCCTGCATCACAGCCACTGAAACAGTACATGCCAGGATCAGCGCCGACCCCGCCCAACTCACCAACGACAAAGTACTCCCCCAAACCACCTTATCATAAAACAAAGCAAAAAGCATCTGCGTATAGACCATACTAGTCGCTCTCGAGCCCTGACCCGACTTATCACTAACATCAGCCGGCGGCACATACGACAATCCCGCCGTCAACAAAAACTGCAACAAGAACCCACAAACCCCCAGCCCCGTCAACAAAATCCATTCCGTCGGCGTACTAGGCAACCGAAAAGGCACACCAGGCACAGCCGCCATAGCCGTGAAGCTGATAATGGTCGTCACACTGGAAAAGTAAGTCACCGAGACGAGAGGATGCGCACGCCGACCAATCATCCGAATGGAGGTGTAAGCGCCCGTAGCCCCAAGAACACCCACAAAGGCGACGACAGTCGCCAACACATGGTGATACGAGTCCACGCCGTCGGTTTCGTCACCATTGCGATTCCCAAAAGGTCGGGCGATCAACACAACCCCGACGAGGGAGATGACGCCGGCTACTTGCTGGCGACGGGAGAAAGTCTCGCCGGGAATAAGCAGCGAACACGCGTAGCAGGTCATTATGGGCACTAGGAAGGTAATAACCGTTGCCTCTGAGAGAGGGAGGTATTGAACAGAGTAGTAAAGACCATAGACGCCCATGAAACCGCTCACGGCGCGGAGAATGAGAAGGCCCAGAACAGGTCGCGTGCCTAAGGGAGCGGGCACTTTGGCATACCACATGTAGAGGTAACTTGCTACAGCAGTAATGGACATGCGAGCGAAAAGGACCTGAGATGGTTAGTTGCAGGTTAGACAACATTGGAGCATGATCCAATCTCAACAATTAGAACTGAACTTACCTGGAAGGGATGCATAGAACTATACATCTCTAATATCTTGGTCATGACGTTCATACTGGCGCCGAACATTTGCGACAGCAGGACGAGAAACATGCCTTTATTCCTCAACCAGAATACCGACCATTTACTGCGTGGCCGAACAGTCTCATATCCATCGTATTCATCGGATATAGGACATGGCTCGTACTCGGCCAGCGGATCATCATGATAGGTCTCGATTGACAGGGGTGTATCTGCATCTGGAGACTCGATCCCAGTCTCGTTATTGGAGAAGTGGGGTGGAGACTCTGATTCTGGCGGGGGTGACATTTGGATGATTTTCAGTTGTGAGTACCTTGAAGCAGTCTATATATGAATGTAGATAGGGTGGGAAATATAGAAAGGAAGGACGCATGAGGTGCTTGTTTAGAGGATGTTGGTGAAAAATTATGATGCTCGAGTTCGGTGCTGACTTTGTGGATCCGTTGACCGCTGGTCACAGCTGACTTTACATTTTGCTTTTCTTTTTTTATCTCATTTTCTCATTTTAATCTTTTTCTCTCCAAGTTTTACTCGATGGGTTTATGCATTCTGGTGCCTTTGCAGTGCTCTAAGCTGGTAAGTCGACTAGTATATGAACTATGTCTATTGCAAGATGTAGTAAATAACTCATAGTATAATCAGAGAATATCAGTCAATGACACAACTGCGATCATCTACATCCATCTACATCATCTATACAAAGGTAAAAGTATCACCACCCTTCTCGCGCATCATATTCCCCACACGCGGGGTACCAACCACGCGTTCCAGCTTCAGCGCATCCCACTTGGAAAACAGAGCGCGAACACCACCTTCCGCCGCTTCAACCAAAGCCGCAGGATCCAGACCCAGGAAGCCGACAATCTCCTGGTAAAAAGTCGGGTTATCGGGCAGACCGTACATAATAATGCGCTTCACACCACGCAGCTGATACCGACGGAAATGGTGCGCGCGCTCGGTGTACAGCAGCACCGAGTGGCGGCCAGTCATGAAGTGGGAGCGCGCGCGGGAGATATCGCGCGGCTCGGTGTACTCGGATATAGCTCCGAAGGAGACGTTGGTGGTTTGAGCGGAGGTGGCAAAGTGGTTGCGCACCCGGACGAAATCGAGGTACGAGGGGATAAAGATCAAAGTGCCTGCGCTGTTCTTGTTGCGTCCTATGATGCTTTTCACCAGGCTGGATAAAACGGTTGAGGTGAAGTGCTTGAATCGGGCGTCTGGGTCCTTTGCTGGGGAGAGGCTGTCAATTCGGGAAAAGGTTTGTTTCACCGAGATGGGGAGAGGGAGTTCGGTGATGGCACCAGCGTATGTTGGTGTGATTTTCACACGGCCGGCGGTGTTTTGCATGTGCGTGGAGAAGAGGGAGTTGATCTCGGGGGTGATGTAGGATGCTAGTACGACGGTTTGCCGGACATGGCGGGCTTGGTTGTCAAGGTACCAGTTGCGGACGCGGCTAAAGTCGCAGCCGTGGGCTTCCTTGGGCTGCAGGTTAAAGTGCTCGAAGATATACGACATGTGGTCCCAGTTCTGCATGAGCAGGGCATCCGCATGATCCACTACCACGACTTCGATAGACGACAAGAAGTCATGATCGCGCTTCTTGGCACTATAACAGAGTTAGCAGGGTGCTACCGCGGTGGATGCAAACGAATACTTACTCGGCCTGGTCCATAATTGTTCGCAAACCAAGAGGACTGGCAAAGATAACGTCCGAGTTGTAAAACTGCGCAAAGTACTTGACCGTCTTGCGAGTAAACTTCAGTCCTAGCCGGAACATATCATCGTCATTGCCGCCAAACAGCTCCCGGAAGTCCTCGGTCTTGTTCTCAAATGATGCGTCTTCGCGGGCCGAGAAGGAATCTGTGAAGCGCTTCTTGTTCTCCTGCTGCTCGGCCTGGTAAAACCGGGAGATGGCGTCGACAACCCGCACACATGCCTGCCGGGTTGGCAAAATATACAGGACCTTGGGACGGGTAAAACCCTGGTCACGGCACTCGATGTCGGTGTCGGGGTCTTTGGCCAGGCGTGCATTGTTCTTGAGCACCTGGTCTCGGGTCTTGATGAGGTGATTGACAGTGTGAAGGGCCATGATTTCTCGCATATGGTCTGCGGAAGAGACTGTTCGGTTGCCGAAAAGAACATCTTGATGGTCGAATACATAGGGCGCGATCTGCTGGGCCGGACCGGTGATGCTGGGGAGGAGCTCTGCGACCCGCGGCTTCAACTTGTTTTTGAGCTGCAGAAATCAAATGTTAGTCCGGAGCAGCTTTGCAAGCGGCATTTCGCGTACCTTGAGATTAGCAGTGCTCTTCATGGCCGGCAGTAAAGAAGCCTTTTCGACTCCCACGTCCGGAACGCTATGCACCACCCGGAGGCCTTCCACCTCCTTTTTGGTCGAGATCCACTTGTTGGACGTGATCGACTCGATTCTCTTGGCGATGTCGGCGCTCTCGGGGATATTGAAGTGTCTCTCAAAGGGACCGACTACATCGTCATCATCCTCTTCCTGTACCTCCTCCTCGTCGTCCGACGGAGCCTGTTCCTGCAAGGCATCTTCGCCGTGGTCGGACTCTTCCTCAACTGGAACAGTCTGAACATCCTCCCTGGTGCCATTGGCGACCTTTCTCCTCTTGCGAGCGGGACCTGTCGAATCTGAGTTGGCGTGGAGTAGCTCGAGCAACTCATTGTAGGGACGGCCGTTGTTCTCCTCCTCCTCCTCCTCCTCCTCGCTACTCGACGAGCCCTCATCCATCAGAGTATCATCTCCCATAGTCTCATCGACGGGGCTACCGGGCGCATCATCGCCAGAGGATTCGTCCGATCTGGATCGGGTTAGCTATACATCTCAAATGCAGCATGGCGCACTCACTCAGCCTCGTGCAATCGCGACGAAGCAAAATTGTTTCTCCTGGTAGTACCGCGTCTTCCTCCACGGCCTCGACCACGCTGGCCACCTCGTCCTCGTGGGGGAGCCATTATGAATGTTGGAGAGAAGACTGACTTTTTTTGGTTGGAGTTTGAATTGAAGGTCCAATTGCTTATCTTATCTTAGCGCGAAAATTCCCACACACAAAGAGAAACGGAACAATCAGACGGCGCTCTCCACTTTCCAAGGAAAAATTGTCTCTCCGAGCTTTGCGTTGACTGAGTTTGGCCTCTCCTTCTCCCTCTCAAACCCACATCATCATGGCCGACTCCTTCCTTCACCTCGCCCGTCCTTTGGGCCCCGTCTCTGTGGGCACCGCTCCCACCACGGCCCCTCTCAACGTGGTCATTCAGCCGCAGGTACGCATGCAGTATGGGGGTATTGAGGGGCAATAGCTAACTTCTCAAGGCCATTTTCTCCATCCTCGACCACTCGCTTCGCCGCAACGCCGACCAGGAACGTGTCATTGGAACTCTGCTGGGAACACGATCGGAAGATGGAGGTGAGGTCGAGGTGCGGTCCGCATTCGCCGTGGGCCACTCCGAGGCCGAGGACCAGGTCGAAGTCGATATGGAGTACCACAAGCAGATGTTGGCCCTGCACCTGAAGGCCAACCCGCGCGAGGTTCTCGTCGGATGGTATGCCACCGCCTCGGAGCTGAACACCTTCTCCGCCTTGATCCAGAACTTCTACAGCGGCCAGGGTGACGGCACATGGCCGCACCCCGCCGTCCACCTGACCGTGTCCACTCAGCCCGGCAAGGACCTCGAGACTCACGCCTACATTTCCGCCCCCGTTGGTGTCACCGCTGAGCGTGCTGCGGACAGCGCCGCTTTCATCCCCGTTCCCTACGAGCTCCGATACGGCGAGGCCGACAAGAGCGGTCTTGAGGCCATTTCCAACGCCAAGGATACTGAGGAACGCTCGGCTAGCATTACCTCCGATGTGGAGTCTCTGGAGCGTGCGATTGAGGAGGTTATCGCTTTGATTGACCGTGTGTCGCGGTATGTCGAGTCGGTTATCGATGAGGAGGCTCCTGCCTCGACCGCCATGGGCCAGTTCCTGCTGAACGCTCTTGCTCTTGCTCCAAAGGTGGAGCCCGCTGACGTTGAGCGGGACTTGTACGTTTTCCTTTTCATATTATACGCACGCACCCTACTAATGCCCTTGCAGCAACAACCACATTCAGGATGTTCTGGTCGTTTCCTACCTGGCCAACACCATCCGCACACAGATGGAGCTGTCCAACCGGCTAGCGACTGCTCAACTCACTCTGGGCGGCGGCGGCGAGAACGCTGGCGAGGGCAACCAGCGCAACCAGCGCGGCGGCAAGGGAGGTCGTCAGAACAACCGCCCGGCTGCTACCGAAGAGGCCCGCGCATAGATAACGGAGGAGCGATGCATGTGACCAATTCCCGTGGAGCTACGTACCCATTGATGTTTCTTATGTCTCGTTTTCCATGTCCCGACAACTATTGGGTTCGTACTTGTTTGTCTATCTACTTCTTTCCCCCCCTTTTCCTTTTCCTTTTCCCTTTCCCCCTTTCCCCTTATATGCCCACCCTCTCCCTTTTTGTCTCCTTCGAACACACCATCTATCTCTGTTCTTCCTTGTGGCTGGATGCCCAGACAGCCTGGTCGGGAAAAAAGCATGTGGCGCATCGGAGTCGTATCTGGCTTTGTTCAGAAAGAGTCCGGGGTTGAGGCGATGGAGCACTGCAGAGGTGACTGCAGATGAGTCAGAACTGGGCTTTGACCCGGTTTCACGAAGTCGCATCTTATCTGGGCGCGGCGTTAGTTATGATGAAATGGACATAAAATTGTTAGACCTGTCGGTAGCGCGTGCAAGAGCTAGCATTATTGAGGTGGTAGATTTGCTAAATTTGAATTCTTATGCCGAGGTCCTTGGTGGAAAAAAGGGTATCTTGGATAATAGAGACGTCATGTTATTGTCGGATAGAATGGCTTTAATGAGTCTCAAGGTTGCTTCAAGACTTCTTTGTCGGGCTAACCACTTGACTTGCCTATGTCGAATACTGAGACAAGTCGTTGTATATAAAGAGCTTGATATGAGCTGACATTGAGCCTTGTTTCATGGCGGATACGCGACAAAGGCATTTTTGTGATGAAAGCTTCATTGTCTTATATAAGCCTATAATACTCTCCATTATATCTATTTCCTTGGTATAAATCCCACCTGGAAATCCCTATCTGTTCAAGTATCCCATCATTACCATCCAGTCTTCAAGCCAGTACGTATATTCCCAGTAACTAGCTTTCATTCGCATCACTTTGTATACCAATTGACTGACAATGACTAGTCCTTCGAAGAACCACTATAACCACTATAACAACCAGCCAATGAGTGGTAACGGATGGTTGGAGTTCGCCGTGGAGGAGGCATCCAAGTTAAAGCCAGTAACAAAACGGAAGAAAACGGAAAACCACCAAGATGGGATGCTCGGAAAAGTCGATCCTGCACATAGGGGGTGGAGTGAATGGCTTACACGATGGGTCTACTGCAGCGCAGGTACAAGTCTAACCCTAACAGATATCCGCTATGCTCGTGTCTTCGCCGACAAAGCTCATAGAAGCCAGACTGCAGCGGAGAACGGTGCTACGTTCATCCAAGACGACGAGGAGCTAGTGCGAGCTATCAAAAATGAACTGGGCGGAGTGCTCGAGATCACGATTTCGAGAAGCCCGTACTATAATCCTAAAATCGTGAACACTCTTGTCTCGATAGGTAATTCACCTCCTCTAACCACGGTGCTTATGATCGCTGAGCGGAGGTTTCTAGGTCCTGCTAGGCTTCAGATGGAAGCATCCTGTGCGCATTTAGGCAGACAAGAACTATTGAGTGCTTGTATTCGGTTCTTGCAGACTGAGGAGATTCAACAAAAAGTTGAAAGATACGCCGCGAAATACGGCACGCCCCGAGATCTCTCTCGTCGTCAGGCAGCACGGGCATATAATGATTTCAGCCTTAACCATCCATTCTTCAACTACGCGATTCGGTCTGTTTTCCCACTTGCTAAAGCCCTTGTCGACACTTTCAAGTCCTCTTCGACGACTGGACCTTCCGGAAATGTAGATACAGAGGGATTGCTGAAAGAACTTCGATCGGTTTTCCCAGCTTGGAAGTATCTCACTGACCTTAACCGACGACTTATTGGAGACAATAACTGGCTCACTCACAAAGCTACATTTGGCCATGTTCTAGTCGAACACAGCATTGTCGAACTTGTCGAGGAGCATCTGCGACAAGAAGGCGATGTCAATTCCGGAGGACCTCACTGGACTCTTCTACAAGCCGCCGTGAAAATGCACACATTCGACAGCAGAATGAACAAAATTCTCCACTTGCTTCTTGAGCATGGCGCATACATTACATGGCCGACGGGAGAGCATTGCTCTGCGCTGCGCACGGCAGCTAGTCATGGGAAATGGATGCTGCTGGAGAAGCTACTTGTTCGGGGTTTATCTTCTGGGGTGTGGAAGATTGCAAATGATCTCAATTTTATTATGGATATGATTGATAGACAAGGAGGGATAAACCCCGGGGAGGGCTTTTCGGATCTGCCTGCTTCTGAACGGATTGCCATGTATGCCAAGAGGCAGGTTATTCGTATCAACGAGGATCAGGTTCGCAGAGATGAACTAGTGATTAGGAAGCATTTGTGATATAACTAACTATTCCTATTTGGTCGTCTGCTTATCAATCCGTTCATATCCATTCGTATAGGACTAGAAGAGTTTAAGTTGCTTAGAATACTATCTCCTTAGTAGTTACTCTCTACGATACGTTTTTCTAGATGCGCTATCCCCTAACTAGCTATTTCTGTCTCCTATAGCACACTAGTCGGCGGCGGTCGTCGAAGCTCTCCTTCCTATCTATACCTATTTAGAACTAAAATAGATAGGCCACGTCGTTGTCATCAATACCCTCCAAGAGCCAACTGCTGAAGATGAGCGGCTTCCCGCTCACCCCCTCGTGCTCTCGAAGTTGCATCCAGGGAGTCCGACTCGACACTGAACTCCGACGTCCGATTTTGGCTGAGCCCGGATGATGGCAACGCAAATATATGCCTAACGATCTGCGTTGAAAGTCTCGCCCACCATTCGAATTGAACAGTAGGAAAGATGGAATGATAAGATCTATCATCAAGCAAGGGAATCAGACAAATATTATCTACTATCCTTTTATTATCTCCTTTCAAGGTCTATTCCGTCGTAGCCATCTCGCCTAGGGGAGGTAGATTTACGTATCACGGCACTACAAGTAGAGCAAATCGCAGACGCGATTTAGGGTAAGTAGTCCTAGTAGATTCCTGTTGTTTTCTTTCTTTTCTTTTCCTTTTCCTCTTACTTTTCTCTTACTTTCTTCTTACTTAGGGTTTTAAGGTAGGTAGACACCTAAAGAAAAGCGTAGGAAATAACAAAATCACTACAAATACTAATAGACTCACAGCTATGCATAAGGCTAAGTAGTTAAGAGAGCAAGTTGGGCTTAAATTTCTATTGATATTCGATACCACCCTAAGTTACGCACTTGCTACAATGTCCGAAGCCTTAAGATGCTGACTACATCTAGCTTTTTGAAGAATCATCATGCTCTTTTGGAGACATTCAAGAAGGTCGGACATTAGGACTCCTAGTCTATATTTTCTCGAGCACCGGAGCAAACTGGAGTCATGGCTTGTTTCTTATCCAGGCCATTATGCCCCTGCCGGATTGTTCGCGAGTGCAAGTTATTTCTCCATCTATTCCTCCCAATCATCAAACCCTGCCTCCTGGTAACGGTTCTTCTTACCAACCACTCTTTTGGGGTGAACATACAAGCTTGGTTGAAGAAAATAGGCCTAAAGTAGAGAATAGATGGTGGGGTGATCCATTCGGTGGTATGATCCACTTAGTGAAGATTTACGTTTGACATGACCCAATTACAAACGACTCCGTATTCCCCGACAACGGCCCTAAATTGTGGGACCAAAATGTGCTCAATTTGGCGACTTGTCCGAGGATATACATTAGCACCCCAGACCCACCCCACTCTCTAATTTGCCGGTTCAAGCTCTACGGATGTCTAGCTAATCGATCTAATATAGTGCGTGACTACCCTGGCTCTCGATAATCGCCTACATAGGATGCGGCATAGTCGCAGATAGGTAGACAGGCTAGAACGCTCAAAACGCGAGGTCTTAGGGTATCTACTAGCGCTTCAAAAGTGGGCCATAATGGGGTCAGGCGTGCGACGGGTACTTGTTTTATGTATCACTGTACTGCACTTATGTAGCTCGACCAAAGCACATGTTCACCTGATCATTAATCATTGCGTCTAATCTAAATCCAAAACCGGGGACTTCGGCTCTTAACACCTCTCTTCTCCATTTATTTCTTTCCTCAACACCTTCCACACCCGAAAGCCACCTCCAATCGCCCGGCATCCTCGGATACCATCGAAATACTCAATTTTGGACTTCCATCTCCGAATCTGTGTCAACCTCTCGCTCACCGATTCAACAATCCCCTCCTGCTACAGAACCGCACAAACACAACTATGAAGACAAGTACGAAGACCCAACGATCCCTAGGTCCACAGACCCCGCAAAAGGTCCAAAAAGCAACATCCAGTCAATGTACCACGAAGAGCATGGCCTGTCAAGCCTGCTACGCGCGGAAAAAGCGATGTGTCATCTCGCCAGCTCAGTCTCGATGCACGTATTGCTGCAGAGAGCGTCAAGACTGTATACCGCGAGAACGTCAAGCCAGGTACGATGCATGGAACCGAATCCGGGCCATAAGTGACTAATTGACGTCGCTAGGCAAAAGCAAGCGTTTGAACATGGATCGAATCTACCCTTGCCTCATGGTATCGATCATGAAGTGCCTCGATGGGCGGCGGTGTATTCTATGTTTTCGGAGATGTTGCGATTAATACCACCCGAGGCGAATATCGATGAAGAGGGTGAATATGACGATAATGACTGGGAAGCAAAAGAAGAAAATATAAAAGGTATTATGACCGGGCGAGAAGGCGAGGAACAGGCCGTCTCAATACCGGATTCGACGAATGAGTCTATGATTGATGATGTGGAAATCCCATGTAATGGACCTTTGGCTTTGGGGTTTTCTTTGAGTGAACTTGATGCTTTGCTTCGGTTTTAGGGATATAGAGGATGGTGTATGGGATGGTGCAGCGATGGTATTGTCATTGTGCCGAGTTGAAGGGAGTTAGGAAGGGAATACTAAATTATAGATTGACGAGACCGTTATGTTACTGCTGAGAACAAACAGTTTAGACTCCGCGGGTTTCTGATTAAGGTGCCAAGGTAGACTTATCTCCACCTTGAACCAATCCCAGTACTTGTTTAAAAGGATGAACGACTCTGGAAACGCAAAAAGTGGTATTATCCACGGGTATTTTGATCTTTCGCCGAACTCCGGTATCATAAAACCCAGCCAACGCCGATGTAGTTTTGCATCCATATCCCGACCCCGTGCACATAAACGAGTAAAAAACAGCCGAAAATCACCCGAGAGTCTTTCTCTTCTTAGGCACAGACTCCTCAGTAGCATCCGAGCCTCTCCTGTTAGCAGCAGCCCTCTTCCCCTTCCCTTTACCCTTCTTCCCAGTAGCAGTACCAGCAACCGAAGCATCATCATCATCAGGGACAGGAGCCCCCTTCTTCCCGGCATCCTTAGCAACCTGATCATCATTCTGATCAAAAGCCTTACGCGCCTCCTTCAGTTCACGTTCCATACGTAACAATTCTTGCACACGGCCAAGTTTATTCGGATCACGGCGCAGCGCGAAGCGGAAGTCGTCGACTTTGATTTTCTGTCGGCGTGCGTGGTGCGCCACCTGCGCGGCACCGTGACATAGTTCGAGGATGAAGTCAGTGACGATTTCGTCGAGGACGCGGATTGTTTCAGGCAGTGGTTCGGCGCTCAATGAGTGGTGCGGGGCTGGGTCACCGTAGGCGAGGAGGAGGAGACGCACTTTGTTCTGTTAGTTGGAGGGTTTCTACTGGGGAGATGGTGGCTTACTCTCGGAACCGAAGTTCATCTGGCCCTTGTGCCGTGCGGCACGGGCTCTTGGCTCGGCCATGTCGAATCTGACGGACTTTCTTCTTTTCTTGGGCGTTGCGCTTTCTGATGGCAGTTCGACCTTTGTATCGACTTTTGGTGGGACGTATGCGGATGTATAGCCCGCGCCGAGAAGAGCTTGGTTCTCAGCACTGAAACCTCCAGGAGGCACAGGCGCAGGAGGCGAATAGACGTTCGACTCGGTGTATGGAGATTGAAAGCCCTCTACTCGTGTGCTCTGAGCAAGTGCGTGGATGAGAGCTAAGTCGTCAAGATTGGGACTTGAAGTAGGCGGCGATGCGTATGTGGATTGATCAAGAACTTGGTTGGCAGTCGGATCCTCAAGGGGTGCAGAATACGATGGAGGGGGACCTCGGTGAGGGAGGCGTGGATTTACAGATGGCGCAATATAACCAGCTGCAGAAGGAAGGCGACGAGGATCGGGAGTGGTTGGAGGTCGCGGCGCTCGAGACGATGGAGGCCGGAGCCATGGGTGGTCCGTGCGTTTAGCGGACATGGCGGGCAGAAACACGAGTTGATTCGTTGCTCTTGCGTACACTCGCTGCGTCTGCTTTCGTCACTTTCTGAAGCTCGAGGAACTGTGATTCAAGATGGTAAGTCTGAAATGCCTTGCGAGTGAAGGTGCAGGTGCTGCTTAGGCTGCGAGGCCTCAGTGTACTGTTTACTTTCGGAGACCACGACATCATCACTAACAAAGAGACACACCTAGTCGGCCCTTTTCAACTTCCAATCACTACTGCTGGTGATCCTCTTGGTGATCTGCACGAGCACCTATGCACACTCGATTATGCCCGGGATCATGGACCGCAATCAGAACGGGTAGGTTCCTGACGCTCGACTCGCAGAGCTGCCGAACTAACAGCAACAACAGGGTGCTTGGGATATTCTGGAAGTGCGCGCGAGTGGGAGAACGACTCAGTCCGTATGTCAGCATATGCTGTTTCATGATGGCAGTAAGTTTCCCGGATCTACGCTTCGTTCGGGTACGATGAATACTAACAGCTTGCGTCGCTCACCAGGTCTCTATCTTCTTCGGTGGTTGAATAGCGTTCTTTGATATTGCTTCCAGCTCACTGATGATATTGAAATGGCAGACTGAAGAGAGAGGGGCTCAGGTTCGTCAACAAAGGACAAATGGTATAGAACACTTCTTTCAGTCGGTAAAAGCGAGCTATTTCAAGCGCATGAGAAATTTCATAATGATTTGATGTATAGTACATGAAAGCCAAATTTACAACAGTGACAACCAACGCTTCCTTTCCGGCACCAGGCCCATGCAAAATGTTATAACATGAAAAGTACGAGGGTATCCATCACAGCTCGGGCTCACTTGAGCGCCAGCTTCCGTAACGCGCTATCAAGTAGCTGGTCTTTCTTCTCCTCCTTTCCCTCCTTTTCCTCCTTCTCATTCTCCTCATTCTCCTCATTCCCCTCCTCGCGGGTGCCGGACTCTGGCGTGGGTGTCATCTGCCCCTGGCTCTCCTCGGAGGCTCTCTTATCCAGTTCGTTGATGGCAGCCCAGAGACGTTCAGGATCACGGAGGTAGCGCAAGCTCTTCATTGTGTAGGGATTAATGGAGAAGCCCTCCTCTTCCATTGTCTTGATGGCGGCAGCAGTCTCTGGGATGTTCTGCGCGTTGACGTGACCACTGATAACGGTATTCCAAGTGGATTCATCATACTGGACCTGATGCTTGGACATCATTTCCTTGATTTTCTCTGCGGCTTCAAGTTCCCGGTGGAAGACGAATGCGCTAAGCAAGATGGTCCAAGTAATCACAGTGGGCTTCGTATGAATCATGGCCTTTCCAGTCAAGCTGTCCACCGGAAGTGTAGGAGGATGAAGCATGTCTTCCACCAGGCGCACGCACGATCGTAATCCACGGGGATGGACACGCATGGCAACGAGGAACTCATTGTAGGTGTGGTCGGTCTCCGCGAGAGGAGCGATGAAAGGGTGACCATGCGTCACCAATTCTCGGAATCGGTGGTAGATACGCTGCACAGTTTCGGGGCGGGTGTGACAGCGGAAAAAGGTTGCAATCATAGTATACAAAGCGATGCGAGAGGGAGGGGTATTAGAGCCTCCTGGTCGAGGCATATATTGAGGTGGGATGATGAGGAGCTCTTTTAAAGGTGTGATGTCGTGTAAGGTGTTGTACATATCAAGCATGGAGTAAAAGACACCCGAGGGATCGGTGTCCTCATCCATATGCTTTGCGGTGAAAACGTAGTGGGTATGGAAGACTTTGCTGGCGAGGTATGGATTGCTGCGGAGTTCTTCCTCTTCCTCGATTTTTTGGATCAGTACTTCAGCTCCGCCACGGTCCCCACGTTTGACTGCGTCCTTCAGAAGAGTCATGTAGGTGTAAGCGTCGAAGTTGTGGCCGTGATTCTTCATGAATTGAAGCATGTCGGCACCGAGTTGCGAGTCACCAGTTTTGTAAGCGTTGTCCAGCACAAGGTTCATCATATCTCGGTCAGGCCGAACACCCATCTTCAGAAGCCGTGGAAGGATCCTGAAGTTGCGTCCATTGCGTCCATTGTCGCCATCCTGCACACTGTCGAGAGTCAAAAGCTTGCAGCAATGTCGGAGGACCTCTTTGGAGTTCAATGAGAATTCGGGACTGTTGAGCATGGGAATGTACTCGAGAGACTTGAGTGCGTGATCGACATCTCTGAATTCCGTGAAGCGCCACATGAAGCACAAGGCAGTTTCTGCTGTCATCTCAACGGATCTTCCTCTTGCCGTATTAAAGGCCAATGTAACGGCTTCGTGGCTAGCTCGTCGAATATAAAGTCGGGCACCCTTCTGTGGTAGTGAAATAATCGGCCAATCCCTCGGGTGTAAACAAGCCTCGACTAACGACTCGAAATTGTGAGTACCGCTCTTCCAATCCTTCAGACAGTCTGCGTAGTGAAAGTTGTCCAAATACCGGAGGCAGTCGGTGACCATGGTGAAGTCCGGCTTCTCTTTACCCTCTGTCGTAACAAGCAGAAACTCCAGAAAGAGTTGTGGATCATTCAGCAGCAGCCAAAGGGCCAAGCGCTGCCAGGTACTGGCCTTGTCGCGCCGTGACATGGTCTGCCAGACGTCGCGAAAGCTTCCATGACAATCGGCCTGGATCTTCTCAAGCAGCGCTTGATCATCCTCCTTCAATGTCGGTATAACGGCTGGGTTCCGTACCGCACGCTGGTAGCGCTTTGCGGTGTAAATCTCCTTAAAAGCTGACTTCCATTGAACAAGGCCCAGGTCCCGAGTATAGAGCGAGTTGCTTTTGACAACTGTCGCCAGATATGTTGCTTTCGAGTTTAAAAATCTGTCTGTTGCTTCGATCTGAGCGTTGAGTCGACGGAGCACGGAGGGCGCGGATCTGATATTATGGCCCTGCGATTGCATGATCGCGCGGACTCTCGTCAGGGTCAGCGGCGGCGTAGTGGGCCTTCGTGAGCGATGTCTTCGCTTGTGTGAAGAGACGCCATTTTTCGACTGCTCATCCCCTGTCTTCCCCGATTCCTCAACGAGTGCTTGACGGTTGCCAAACTCTGAACTTTCCAACGGCTCGTTGCTAGCGATCAGTTGTGACGAGGAGGGCGTCGTAATATTGTGTGCTTCAGTTCCAGGCTCTCTGACCGATGCCGCATAGCTCGAGGCATTTTGGACTCGCTGTCCAGCGTTCGACGTCCCGGAGCTCCGAGACCAGCGGCCGGGGTTCCTACATTGTGCCGACGTGAGGCCGTTGAGGCGGGAACGGACGAGCTGGTGCGGACACAATGACATTCAGAGACCCGCGATTGAACGCATTGGGAGAGTAAAAGGAGGAAATGGCGTGGTTCGTTGTTCTGCGAGAAATAAAGTGAAAGTTGATCCGAAAGATGGAAAGCCGCCCGATTTTGCTGTGGCTGGTGTGTGGCGCACCTCATCATCGGCTCCAACATCGTCTTCCAACAACTTTTCTCAACGAGCGGACTTTGGAAATATTCAAGGTCGCGCTCGTCATTCTCTCTCCAGAAAGCTCTTAATATTATTCTCTCTCACACACCCTCATCTATACTACCTACCAAACCATGTCGTCCAACCATGCCTCTCTGGATGCGGCAGCCAACGAACGCAAAGCCCGCCTCGCCAAGCTCGCAGCAGTGAAGCGCAAGCAACCCGACCCCGAGATAGAAGCCGGCCGTGACGAGGAATTACCAGATGCCGATGACGTGACCACAAAATACATCTCCGGCCGCAACTATGACCCCGAGACTCGCGGACCGAAATTGGGATTCGAAGAAGGCCCGCAAGAAGGGAAAGTGACTGTGGAAGCCCAGGCCGCCAAGATTGAGGAGGCATTGAAGGAACAAGCACAAAAAGAAGAAGATGATGCACCCATTGATCTGTTCAAGCTACAACCGAAGAAGCCCAACTGGGATTTGCGGCGCGATCTGGACGAGAAGCTCAAGATCCTCAACGTGCGGACTGAGAATGCGATTGCCCGGCTGGTACGACAGCGGATAGAGAATGCGCAGCGTGCGGCCAAGGAGAAAGGGGCTTCTAACGGTCAAGGCGAGGAAGTGGGCATTGAAGGAGACGCACTGGTGGAGGGAATCCATATGCGCGAGCAGGAAGCCCAGGATGAGGAAACGATTTGATGTGATACCCTTTTTTTCCAATCCTTCTGCTATTGTACTTTTTATTTCATGTCCATCTGCACTTTGCAGCTATAAAAGAGGCGTTGGAAAGGTCTTGCACACTTGGATGTATGGAATGCTATTAATACAGTTTGTTCCCGAATGGAACGTGAAGTTGGCCCATGTGTGGTTTTCCCCAAGATCCGTAACCTGCGCCTATGACTTTCCTTCCGGAATATACCGACATTAAACACCTTTCCCATTTTGCTCTACCGTCCATAATTCATCGCCTGGGTCAGGGCAAGTCGCTTGCTAAACGGACTCAGGCTTCGCTCTCGAGGCGGATCTGGCCGCGCTCTGTGGTCCTGCCTGAAGCGGCCCGAGGAACGTACGTGAGCCGAAGGACTCTCTCGGTCCCGGTAAGACCGTGTTCCAGAGCGCTCATCGGTAGTCTTTGAGGGAGTCATGGAGCATCTCTCCTTAGCAATTCGACTCTTGTCAACACTGCGACTGCGTCGGTCGCTTCGGCGTTGGTGTCCGGAATCGCGATGTCTTCCTCGTTCCTCGGGGCTGCTTTCTCGACGACGTCGGCGGATATTTCTGTCCTCGGTCCACTCCCTTGATCTTGAGCGTTGTCTTGCGCCTGAAGAATAGGACGAGACAGACTCGGAGGCGCCACTGTATCTTCTCTTGCGGGATTTGGGAGGTGACACAGAGCGCCCATTGCTCGGTGAGCCGTGCCTGCTACGGCGGACCGGCGATGCTGAGGGGGATCGATTGGTAGAAATTGTGGAAACCGAGTTGGTGGAATGGGACGACAAAGATCTCGTCCGTTTGGGAGAGCGTCCTTGGCGGTCTGTCGTATCCTCTCTATCAAGGTCTCGCTTACGTCCTCGCTCTTCGTCTCGCTTTGCAAGTATGTCATCCGCCACGCCATTTCTGTAACATTGCCTTAGAATCCGGATCCTGAGACAGATGCACTTGCCATTAAGACAGCTGTAGAAGGGGACTTACGACCGAGTCAAGTCACTGGGAACCTCTGTCGAGAGCTTAGGCATCAACTGCGGGTTTTGCAATTGCTGAGTTCGCGACGGCCTCGAGGTATATGGGCGCTCCTGCGCCGGTGCCGTACACTCATAGCTATAGTGCCGTAGACTGAGGTCAGCATAAGGCTTAACGGGAAGGTGTCCAAGGTCACATATCTCGTTTCAAGCATTTCTGACATAGAGTGTTCGCTGAAGCTTTGGACGGGCCTCGGAGCCCGGGGGCGTTGCGGTAGCGGTTCATAGGATCATGCAGTTGCAGCAGAGAGTAAGAGGTATTTCTATGGCAAGTAACAATGGTGTCAAGAGCACACCTCCTTTGAGTGAAATATCAGGATATGCAGTCCAACTCTCCGCGGCTGTTCGGTTTGAAACAGGAAATCATAGGCGCGCGGCAAGGCGGTCGGGCGCGGCAAAAATGCGCCCACGAACCTTCGGGTGCTGGAGAATTATCACAACTCGACTTCTGCAACGCTCCTTCCCTCCCACGGTCTCCAAATTTGCCATTTAGACTCACTGAAGTTCTGGGCGTTGTTAGGGTCATTGTTTGGTATCCATCATTTGTCCACTCAGCTCCTAGTTGGACCTACTTGCCATATTTATTCGGGGTCTTTATCACCCAGACCATGAACCAGCTTTGACATCGTGTAAGACCCACCATCCTAAATCAGCACTGTGCTGGTTGCGCTGCCTGTTATGCTTTCCATGGCGAGCCAATACGCTCGTTCTACCTGATGCTAATCTTCGTTTCACTGCAGCTTTCCCTTATGGCGAAGACCCTTAACCAGAGATATGTCTTCCTTTTTTGGCTTGTGTGAAGCGGGATTCTTCAGCTACTTCTTTTTCATTGAAACTTCGGTCAACGCTTGTCTTAAACCGGAGACCTCTTGAGTACGACTGTGCTTTGACGTGGATTTCTGTTACCTTTGAGAAATCTTGAAAACGACCTCTACATCCCACTGGGTGTAGTTTGAAATGGCATCTCAGAGTCCCCCTCCAGGAGACGGCCATTTCTCCTTTGCAAAGGTATGCTCCTTCCCAGTCTCGTTTGCGGTCATGTCGCTAATTTTGCTATTCAGATCGCTGCTATGCCTGCAACCACCGACCCCCATTCGTCTTCGGCATCGGTTGAGAGCTGCAGTTCTCAACTCGCAACGACTTCCAATGTTTCCGAATCATTCAACACCGGCGCTCAGCTACCCCCACATTCCTTAAACACAATCAAGCAGAAAATTGCCTCGAGCGATGCTGCAGTTGACGACCTAGGGAGAGCAGTGCAGGACATTGACATCACCCTGCAGACAGACCGTGATAGATCTGGATCTTCGATCGATGAGCGAGGAAATGGCATTTTCAAGAGAGAAAACTCTTTTGAGGATGATCGAACTCACCTTTCCACTTCCTCCACGAAAATGACCTTCGATTCGAAGAGCTTGGCCTCTGTGACTACTTTCGCAATGGACGAAAAAGACTCGGTGCGTCCTGACGACAGCGCAAGTGTGCAAGCCATTGATGAAGAGGAGTCTCTTTCGGGTGCCACATCTGGCGCCCCGAACTCAGTTACTGGCTCCGAAGCAGGAGGGCGCCTTTTCCGCGACCAAATCCGCGATGGAAATGCTATACGCCCCCGTGGAGTCCTTCCTGTACCCGGCCCTCTTTTCAACGGTGGCGGCCAGCGTGGTACGGTCACTATTCCTCCGGACTCCGTCGCGAACAATTTTGTCATGGCCAATCCCGAGGGTCTCGGGGATGGCTCGAGCCTACATGGGTTCCCTCTCGAACCAGACGAGAAACTTTTGGAGGCGATGAAATCTCCAAAAGACCGACTGACGATCCTCCAGCTAGAGGAAAGGATCCGTTACTTTATCAGGGAGTCTAGGTAGGCGTTTTCCAGTTCAACTGCATTAGTCTGACACTAATCTGAACCAGTGAACAATCCTTGGAGCTGCCTCCTTCAAATGGATTCCAACGACTTCTCGCTCATAAACTGGGAGACTACTACCATTTGACACATTTTGTGGATAACAATGTGACCTCGGTCAGGCTGCATCGGACGCCGTTCTGCAGACTGTAAGTCAAGTCTAGTTTCCTCTGGAGGACAAGCAGCTAACCCTAGGCAAGCCCTGAGCCTATCTCCGCAGTTCACGCTGCCAATAGCACCACCCCGCCACCAAGCGTTCCTGCCATGAAAATTATGCGTCGAAATGATGGAGATAGACCATCGGCCGAAGGAAGTGTCGCAGCGAGCTCATCTGTTCCATCCAAGAATCCTTCTGAAGCTGGTGATAGCGGCCCAGAGGGTGATCGTGCAGGCTCCTCAACTGATGCTAAGGATCGACTGGCATTGACTCGCGAAGAGCGCGAGGCCAAATATCAGGAAGTTCGGGAGCGGATCTTCCGTGACTTCCCAGACAGTGCCAAGTCAGACAGTGGCGATCCCAACCCGAATATCTCACGATCCAGCTCTACGGGTGGCCGCAAGAAAAACAACAGGCAGCGAACTCCTCATGATGACAGCTTTGAAGCCCGATCCCAATTCAATGCCTACTACCCAGGCATGCCGTACAACAATGGTCAGATTCTGATGTCATATAACGATGCATCCTACTCTAGCCAACCTGTTCCTTACCTGGTTGGACCGGGTGTGCCGCCGCCAACCAGTGGCTACATGCCTGCTGGTCAGAACAATGCTATGCATCCTGGGCAGATGGGTGGCATGAACCATATGCCACAGTATCCAATGGCTATGTCGCCGCAGATGGCCTCTAATGGCTCGTGGCAAGGAGGAAGCATGCCGCAGCAGTCGCCATACTCTGGATACGCATCGATGAACCAGTCCGGCATGATGAACCAGCAGTCGCCAAGCCATTCTTCGCCGGCCATGAACAACTTTGCCATGGCCAACTCCGCTCAATATCCGCAGAATTTTGCCTGGGGGTCCCCGCCCTACTCTGGAAACTACCAGCAGTCCCCTCAGCGGAACCAACCTCCCGTTCATTGGCCCAACTACCCATCACAGTCGATGACCTCCAACATGGCGGCCTATCCATACGCGCAGTACCCGGGGCAGCATCTAAACCCCGCACTCCAGAATCCAGGGTCCCCTATACTGCCGGGCGACTATGCCAGATCTCACTTCAACCCCCAAACCCGCTCTTTCATCCCTGGCGGTGTCCAATCGTCACGCAACCCGAGCCGAGGTGTGCAAAATCCGATGCAACCGTTTACGGGCATGCCTCCTCAGGGCCAATGGGCTGGATATCCAGAGCCTGCGCACAACCGAGGCATGGACCATCCATCCGCCGCCAGCACAGCCCGTGTGCCTAATTCTGGTCGAGACTCCATCGCCAAATGGGGTACCCCATCTCATCTCCCTCCTAAACCACCGCCGTCCGAGATGAAATCTGGCTTCGACATGAAGCACCGAGTCGGGCCTCCCCTAATTTCCGCACCAACCTACCCTGGGAATGGAATCCCTGGTACACAGAATGGCCCGCTGGTGATTTCCGGAGGTGCGAACGTCTCGAGGCCGACGTGAGAGTTGACAGTCAATTTTTTACGCTATCCAAGCATGTCTGGGGACCAGTCCCTTTTCTGAGACGTGGAAAGTGACGAGGGGTGCAATGTCAGCCTGGTTAAATTGTACGTTAAGAAAAGTGCATGGCGAACTAGGCCCGAATCGTCCATTAGCTATGAATATGAATCCACATATTCATGTCTTATCCATTCCTCCGTAGATATCTAAGACAGTATCTCATCAAGTTCCTTTCGAAATACCTCCGCCTCATCAATTAGTTTAACCATCTTGTCAGCCACCTCCGCAGCAGCCTTTTCACCAATGAAAAAGAAATGATTCCCATCCACAGAACAACACAACCTCCTCGGAGCATCACGAACCAAATCCAACAACCTCTCCCACTTCTCCGTCCCTGTTACTCTCCCCAAACCCTCTTTCCCAATAAAACTCTCCAACTGATAAGTAAGAATAAACCCCCAAGTAGCCCGATCTGCCAACGCATGACTGGCATCCATAACACCATTCGGACACAAAGCGCTCACAAGAGGACAATTTGCAAAATCCCAAACCCTCGAATCCTCCTCATGCATCTCCTCATCCTGTACAAACCTCCCTCCCTCAGAGTCATACTTCAACCCCAACCCCATAAGCTTAATCGGACACCCACCAACATATTCCTTCCCATAAACATCCCTCGGAATAATACTCCCACCATTCAAACGTTCCATCTCCTCCACCTGCGTACAAAACCTCTCCAACCCCGAAACACCCACATACCCATCCCTCGTACACACCGGCATACCCTTACTGGTATAACGATTCGGTCGAATGCCAGAAATACCAGGCGTACCCGCAAAACTAATAAACAACTCCACATTTAAACCCAGATCCCTCGCAGAGGTCGTAAACGGGACCAGCACACGGCCACCCATACTCCATCCGACCAAGATAACCGAGGGCGGGAGGGCGTATTGCTCGATAACCATTTTAGTGGTAGTTGCTGCTTGGAGACCCCAGTCTTTTATGCGGAAGTGGGGTGCGGTGGGTGGCATTATTGGGGGTGTTGATTCGATGGGGTAGGAGATTGATACGACGTTGAAGCCACGGGCGTTTAGGTGGTGGGTTAGGAAGTTTTGGGGGGTGTGGCCGTAGAATATTCGGGCTAGGTGGATGGAGCCGGGGATGCAGACTATGAGTGGTTTGGTGGAATTGGTGGTGCTGGGTTGGAAGTTGTAGATTGTGGGGTATTCTGCGATTGTGGTGAGGACTTCGTTTGGGTAGAGGGAGGGGGGTTGTGTCATGGTGAAGGCTGGTAGTGCTATGAGGGATCCTGGGGTAAGATGGGAGAGAGGTTTGGAGGTTTGAGTTGGAAATAAGGGAGTTGTTCTGTATTGTTCCGCGATTTCCATGGTTCGGTCTATGGAATGGCCCGTCTCCACAAGTTTAGATTGGATTTTAGGCGGGGAATTGTGGTTGCTAGCATAGATCACAGTCTACTAGGTCTTATCTAGAGCAGACAAGATGACCAATATGTGAAATAAGGTAATTAGACGTTTCATAGTTGTTGAAAGAGGACAGAATTAGCGTCTAGATGAGTGGATAAAGAAAATCCTGGCTGTTAAACAGCTAGCAATGCTATAGTCAAATGCTAGTATAAAAATGGAATAATCTCTCCCTAGTTGAAGATGCCAAGACATTGTTAAAGAGAGATATAGCTACGAAGAAATCGCTTGTCATGAAACCTCAAAGAGTAGAAGCCAGGAGCTTGGTCCTTCATAAGTCAATGTTTTGATTCCCTGTGCCTGTGCCATACGCGACCTCACAGTATTTATAGTCACGTAGTAAAAGGGAGGAAATGTAAACCTACCCTTTACCCAACCTTTCCCTGAAACCTAAGTGTCTTCGTCTCTTCGGCATCTCCCCTACCTGAGAAAGGAGTCTTTGCTTCAGTGGTACCCTATAAGCCAAAATGCCAGCTATGATGACACCTTGTTCTCTCTTGGCCGTCCCTGACCTGGAATTAAAATTGAAGTCGTACTGTGAAGACAGGGACTTTCAAGCCCAAGGGAAGCGCGAGCCTAATAGTCGTTCGCAGACTTTGATCTACCACCTTCAAGACAAAAAGTGGTGGATCACACTAACATTCCAAGGCACGCTTTATTCTTCTCACCACGATGTCGAGCCAAAACAAATCAAGTCAAAACGCGAACGACGAAAAGAATACCGAGACTTTGTCACGCTGATCGACTTTCGTTCATTGGCTCTTCTAGATGACACTGTGACCGAAGTGATATTGAACGAAGACCCGAAATCAACCAAAACTATCACCCTACATCGCCAATTGGAAGAAACCAATAGATTTGCAGACCTCATCAAAGACCTACGAATCCATCATATTCGAGAGGATCTATTAAGAGTGACTTATCCACCTCGTCTTCAATTTCCGTCATTTCGCGCCATCGACAGCACAGAATTGCCCGTGCTAGAGGAGGATGAAATCTCCGACGGAGTGTTTCACGTTATACACACGAGCGAGAACACACCATATATCCTCAAGGTAGTCAACCGCCCCCTCTATGTACCACGCGATTCGGAAGTTATACGACAAGAACTAGAGAACCTCGAACATTTCAAAGGCGTTCCAGGAATCATTCAGGCAGCTGGTATCGCGGTGATGTCCAACCCGTACGCGGCATCAAAATCAGGTGCCCAACAAATGGTCGTCAGTGGTATTCTGACAGAATACCATGGCAGTGGCTCCTTGCAACGCGTTCTGAATGAAAAGCGCGTAAGGGAATTCCACTGGGAGCTATGGGCTGGCCAAATCGGGAGTGCTCTGAATGCTATGCACTGCGCAAAGAAGACTCATATGGATGTGAAGCCCTCAAATGTCGTCCTGAACGATGATGGAAATGCGGTTCTCATTGATATTAGCGGTATTGGAGGAATAACGCACCAGTGGTGTGCTCCGGAGATCTGGGATGAAATGGATGGAATATCACCCTTTGATCTTCCCTTTCGAACACGTCAGCTGAATGATACCTGGGCTTACGGGAAGCTTTTGGCAGAGATTGCATCAAATGTTGGGGATAGCCCTCTTGCAGGAACTCTGCGGTGGGTTGCGGATCATCTGACAGAAGAAGATATCCACACGCGCTGGACTATATCTGAGGGGATCTCTCGGTTGAACTCGGTTGAGAATGCGTTAGTACATTGACTGCTATCATGCAGTGGCTCGGCCACCTTTACAGTCTTGTCCATCTGCTGGTCTGGACAGTAACAATGCAAGTACACCAGCCAAAAACATAGTTCTTGGACGAGCAAGCTGTTGTAAGCCACCACGAGGCTTAGGATTATGGAATTACGGGATTTTCGGACCCCGGTTGTGTTGACAGTGTCGATCTCTGGAATCGCAACTGTTCTGAATCTACTTGAGTAGATCGGAAACCAAAAGAGTGCCCTATACGGAGTACTGGGGAGGCTAATTCAATTGCCATGTGGTGAAGCTCTGGGGATAGATGCCCTGAAGAACGCTTCTCCACCCCAAGTCTATCCATGTGTTATACTTAGACTGAGCTATCAATCACTCTCGCCGAAGGTCGTATAAAGCTGATCTCCTTAACACCCTAAAGATGCATCAGACCCCAGTTCATTCTGGACCAGAGCTGGTCTACATCCACATCTGTAAATGCGCTCTGGGGCTTCTAGCTTGTGCGATCTAGGACATAAGCACAATACTGTTTATTGATGACAGATGAAGAGGTATCGAAACATTTATACTGTACACAGGCTATGTCACATGGGCAATTGCAGAAGACAAGATGCCAAACAAATCAGCAAAACTCCCGTAGAAAACAGACCAGATCTCGACGTCTAAGTCACCACTTCATCGCATCTAAGCCTTGCTCCTTAAAGCATCGACTTTCCCGGCAAGCTCAGCAGCCTTCTTCTCTTCCGGATCCGACAGCTCCTTCAATGGACTGTCAACCTGCTCAGCCTCCTTAACATCCTCAACCTCCTCAACCTCCTTGGCCTTGCCGAAGTTCAACTTCTTGACCGCCTCCTCAAGCGCCTCCATACCACCCTTTCGGAACCGGGTAACCTTGTGAATGTTACGCTCAGTGATCTCGTTCATGTCCCATTCCTGATCACGTTGGCGGGAGACGGCACGCGCAGTCATGGCGAAACGCATGTCCTTGGGCCCGTCAACGAGCTCCAGAATAGCGCTGGGGGCTTGGTCGGCGGGTTTGCGCTCCTGCTCGGCGAGCTTGTCGCCCCTACGAACGGAGTAGTATTCGAATTTCTCTTTGGGTTCAACGCGGAGCACGCGGGTGTAACCGCCTGGTCGGTCGGCGTAGCGTTCGCGAAGGGGACCGAAGAGTTTAGGAATGACTTCATGTGGTTTCTTTGCGTGTGTTAGCAGAGCTTTCGTTTCGTGGAGGGAGAATATCCGCCGAGCTAGAGCAGGAAGTGATGGCCTGCTCGACAGAACGATCCAGGAGCCTCCTGCTCTAGTACGCCGATATATCCTCCCTCCAATGCCGATGGGTTCCAAGGGATTGGATTCCAGTGCATTCCGAAATAGGAGGGATAGCCTTCCTACGTAGCATTGGGTGAATCCAATCGGGAGTGCACGTACATAGAAAATCTCCAGAGCCCGTCTCCGACTAGCCTCGGTGTTCTTCTTGCCCAGGGTAATTAACTTATCGGCCAACCGTTGGGCCTCTTTAGCCTTGTGCCATGTTGTTGTGATCGACTCATTCTCGAAGAGTGAGGTGACCAAGTTGCGGAGCAGGGCCTGTCGATGGGAGGACTTGCGGCCCAAGTGCCGATACTTTCCTCCGCCGCCGGCCATGATGGGAGAAAAGTGTAGGAAAAGGAGGTGAGCGGGATAATGAGGATACGAGAGGGCAATCGACGAAAAAGAACGACAGTAATTGCGATCCAAACACCCGGAAACACAGAGGACGAGACGGAGAGAAGTTCGGCTCAAAAGATTCGAGTTCTGCCCGCAACCAATCGGCGCGCTTCCACCGCCTTTCCCGACTTTGCGCGTCAACTCCGTTCAACTTTTGCGGAAATACTTGTGACGCTCGTCGTCGCGGTAAAGCCAATTTGTCTTGACTGATTCTGTATTCATCTGCCAAGTCCACATATACGGGCTCGACCACGAGCAGGGCACTCCAGAGAATATGGGCTTCATCAGGGGATTTGTACGTCGGATTCCTCTGCATACTCCGAACATTGAACTAACATAGGCCCGCACGTGAATAGTTCAGTGGCTTCGCTCTCACTACTTCCCTCCTATACATCACCGTTCAAGTCCACAAGGAAACCCGCCTCGAGCAGCGCAGAGCTATCCGCGAACAAGTGGACCAAATAAACTGGCTCGCCGCTTCCTCCGGTGCATACGACCGCCGCTTTGAACCTCAGTATACACCCCGCCGCCTCGAAGAGCGTCTAGCTCGACGAGATGAACAGCCGGACATGAAGGAGATCTTGAAGCACCGGTGGAACCAGGAGGTCGAGAAACTGGCCCGGAAGGCGCAAGAGAGTCGGTGGGAGGACGTGAGGGAGACAGCGACTGACTGCTGGAAGGCTGCGCTGAAGTTTGTGAAGAGGGACTAGATTTCCTTGTTTTCGTTGGCTGGCTTCAGCCTGTTTTCCTTATGGTGCATATTTACGTTCTGGGCTTGCATGAGAGGCAGCGGAGTTTGGATACCCTTTGAATTAATCTCAATTCTTTTCGTCCCGAGCTGTTCTGGTATTCTACATATTAGCATGGATGTAGCTCTGTTATCGAGCGCAGCCATTGGCAAGATGTGCGGGTGCGTCCAGCGCAAATTCGTAACGGCGTCATGCATAGCAGGGTCTCAAAGTAGATCCTTCAGACGATTTCATCCAGGTTGGAGAAACGCAACAGGATAAACACGCCAGGGCATTACCCTGCATTGGTCGACACAGGTGCTTCGGTCGACACACTGTCCGAGTCACTCCAGATATCCTTGCTCTCCCGCTCGACCGTACGCATGGCCTGAGAGACATCCTCCAGCTTAGCGACCACGTCCAGTACGCCCTGGTTGACCCGATCAAAATAGCGGTCATTTGCCTCGCGACGCTTTCGTGCAAGATTAATATCCTTTTCGGTCTCCTCATCCAGGACGTGGTGTAAGACACGGTCCTTCGCAGCAATTTGCTCGGTCGCAGCATCAGCATCCAACGAGCCTCGTCCATCTCCGTCAATGGTGTTGTGGCTAGAGTCGACGACTTCATCATCGGCCTCGCTGCGCGCCCACGCCTGCGCGAGCTTTAATTGTTTCATCCGCAGGTCCTCTAAAGCTTCGGCGTGTTTCTCGCCAAAGACGTGCTCGCTCGTCACGGCGCTCAATTCAACCTCGGAAAGGGCGCTCTGCATCTCTTGCCAGATGGCATCGGACCCATCCACGTCGCTCTTGGATGAGCGCCTTGACATGAAAGGCGATAAAAAGCCGCGGTTCTCTCCGCTGTCGCCATCACGGGAGCGCCCTCGGTTGAAGGGTGGAGGCTGACTGCCCGGGGGAGTCACAAGTGTAGAGGCAGGTGGTGGTACTGAAAGGGAGATATTGGATGCATTATGTGACGGCGGTCCTTGGAATAGAGCTGGCGGCGGAAGTCGCTGAGAGCTCTGCTTCCTTAGAGGATCCATGGAGACGATATGATGTAGCCTCTGGGAGCGATAGGAGATCATGTTGATCGGATCGATATCACCGATAATGCGATAAGGCCGGATGACATAATGCGGGTGGGGTTTTGTTGGATCCCGTGACTCGCTTAGGGCAAGCGCACAAAGTCAGGTGAGAAAGCGTCCCAAGCCAAGCGAGTGCGCCGGCCGATTCAAGGAATCCGAAACCTTCGACTTTTCGACCTCCCCACGACCTCAGCCTTTGGCGACAACCCCCATTTTCCGTCGGTACGTATTCGATCCCTGATCACTACAGTGCCTTGCATCGAGGAAAAATACCTGGAATTCCCTGGTGTGTGTGAGACGCGACTCCCCTCAAGTCGTCACTGCACGCACAAAAATTCTACTTTCCTCTCTTCAGCCCTCAACAAACCTACCTCCATCGAACATACTACGATACCAGCCACCTGCCGGAGAATACAGAATCGAAAACTAACGTGTTACTTTTTCTCGCCTCAGACCGTCAAGAATAATCCGTCAAGATGGGTAAAGGAAAGCCCCGTGGTTTGAACGCCGCCCGCAAGCTCCAGGCTCACCGCAAGGAGCAGCGCTGGGCCGACCTGCACTTCAAGAAGCGCCTCCTCGGTACCGCCTACAAGTCCTCTCCCTTCGGTGGTGCTTCCCACGCCAAGGGTATCGTCCTTGAGAAGGTCGGTGTTGAGGCCAAGCAGCCCAACTCCGCCATTCGCAAGTGTGTCAAGGTCCAGTTGATCAAGAACGGCAAGAAGGTCGCTGCTTTCGGTGGGTACCCTCCATCCTGAATACTGGGTGATGGTGAATTGATCCGTGTGCCCCGAGCCACGATCATGTTATGCACCACGGCCCCCTTTCAAGCACAGCCTGCTAATTATACGACTCTATAGTCCCCAATGACGGTTGCTTGAACTTCATCGACGAGAACGACGAGGTTCTCCTGGCCGGTTTCGGTCGTAAGGGCAAGGCCAAGGGTGATATTCCCGGTGTCCGTTTCAAGGTCGTCAAGGTCTCCGGTGTCGGTCTCGCCGCTCTGTGGAAGGAGAAGAAGGAGAAGCCCCGCTCTTAAACGAGTCAAAAGCAAAATGCAGAAGGGGTTACGGGGGAGGAGCCGTGTCGGACAGAAAGCCCGCCTCATCAGCGCTTGAATTTCATGAAAGTTTTTTTTTGGGAATACCACCCGGGCGGGCTTTCGTCTGGAATGACGTTGTGAATTACCACGATTTGATACAATTCCAAAAAAGATGGCGCTATGATCTTGATCTTCGGTTGTTCACATTCGTAGCATGTCCGTTGGTTCTACCAAGGTAGATTGTGTCGTCCTAGAGGTTTATTAGCACTTTCTCTAAGGCGGGAACTAGCCTCGGTCTGACCTCGGGAGTCTAGACTCTAGATTCTAGTGCAGGTGAACTATATCCACCGCAGTCCACTTCCAATTCCCCAAGTGATGCACGTACATTGCCTTCCATCGGGAAGGTTGGCCAGACAGGCAACCTTGAAACCTTGGAACATTGGAAACACCTTTTAACGTTTGGACTAGAATATCATCCTGGAGGACATGTTGCAAGGTCACCTCTTAAGGCTATCTTTTCACTGGAGGTGGAAAGGTCTCGCCAAAGATTCCGAGGATCCATCCAAAATATAGAATCATTTCTTCGAGCCATACTAGAGCCTCCAACATTAGCAAATGTGTGGATCTCCAGATTGGAAGATATATTGTTGTGTCTGCTGTCTGCGTACGTATAAATCTCGAGAGTCTAGAACGTTGTCTAAATACGAGGTTATCTGATAAAGATCAGGCACTTCAGGCTACTGGGAGGACATATGTACCTAGTATATCTACAACCTTGGAAACATTCGAAAGTGCTCTGGTGCGAAATTGAGTCTTGAAGATGATGAATTTCAATCTATCTTCTAATCCTAGGAAAACCCTACATGACTCATAGCGATCGTCACACTCATTCTCGGGTATCGGTACGTTTTGAACATCGACACTCATTATCGACAGTGTCAATGAACTGGTAACTCCAACCTTTCTTCTTCTTCTCTTGTTTCGAATTTAGAAGCTAATATCCTCCTTCCGGTAGTGATCGGACACAATACGGTAGAGATAAGACGGAGCATGGCCGCCACTGGAAATAAAGTATTAGCAAGCAATCAACGAGACAATCTTGGGACGAGACATACAGGTTGGTGATGTAAAGATCGACCAGCTCCGCAGGGACGTAGTCGTAAAGAGGATTCTGGACATCAATCTGATCCACGAGATCTCCATCCTCATAAGGGAGGACCTTGCTGGCGTCGCCATACTCAATAAGCGAGTCAAAGTCAAAGGGGTAGACGGGACTCAGTTTGTAGACACCGCTGACGACTACGACAGGGGTCTGGTGGACCTTGGCAGCGCGAGCAATAACTCGGGTGCCAGCTGCAGCAACGAGACCGCCATTGGCAAGGACGGAGTGTGTGCCCAGAATGACCTTGTTGACACGAGACATGAGAGCAAAGACCGCAGAATCAGGAATGAGGATGACAGTGATGCCAAGGGCGATCAGTGGCTTCTGGAAAGTTTCGAAGCTCATATTTTCTTCGTCGGCAGGAGCATTGCCGCTGACGGTGGCATGTGTAGCATCGTGGTTGTTAGGGAATGATTCAGCGTGGATAACGGTGAACTTGCGCTTGGCTGCGGCCTTGACTAGGAACTTCTGCACTGTTGTAGAAGAGGTATGTGTGAGGATGATTTCGTTGGAGTGAATATGCTCCAATGCATAAGACGCGATCTGATCGTCTACTTGGTCCAGCTCGTCGGTAATCTCGTTAATACCCTCCAGCACCTCTGCGCGCACATCTTTGCTAGGGCCGTGACCGGGAATGCCTCTTGGCGATTGCGAGCCCGGTGTGCTTGCCGGCGAGTTATCATCCACCGGATGAGAGAGGAGACTGAACATGGACGTAAGAGAAGGCCGAGGGGCGGGTCTATCCGCATCTGGGCGCAGGACATCTCGGTCCAAAGGTAGTGATGAATCTGTTCATACTGGGTGAGTTGTTATCTTGGGGCATATCAGAACATCGTGACTGACCGTCAAACCCCCGAGGGGTCTGGGGCAGACTCTCTGAGCCAGCTTCACTGAGGGCAAACTCAGCATCGTGATCACCTTCGGCCTCCTCGCGAATGAGACCGAGCACTCGTCGCACAATGTTCCCCACCACCATCTCCCGCGGCTGCGCAGCGATCAGGCGCCTGCCCACGCTTTGGATCCGCTCAATGAGCTTCACAGGATCGGATGTACGGCATGCCGAAACTACCCGCAGAAGTAAATAGGCGGTTGCGGTGGCGCAAGATCGAGAATGGCGGATTTGACGGCGCTTCAGCAATCTGAGAGAAATATGCCCATATTAGCTATGTGTTTGTCGGCAGATGCGCAACCGTTCGAAGGCGAATAGAGAGGCGTACGAGATCAGGTTTTCAATAGAAGTATCAATTGGATTAGTATTGAGGGATTTGAGAAAAGACGCCAGGCCCGGCGTGAGGGCCACGGACATGGACGGCATGAGGGAAGTGGGATGGGCAGAGCAGCGTCCTGTTGAGCGATGTTAGGGTTAGAGGAGCTATCCTCGAGCATGAGAAGTTCATAGGGGATCCACGCACCCGTGATTATAGTCAGGTCCTTTCTCCTTTCTCTTGAAACCACAGGAAGGGAAAACGTGAGGGCAAAGTGGGTGACTCAAAGAAACCGATTTTCTGCCGTTTAGAACGTTTTGTCCGCTTCCCCACACTTTGGATCCCTTTTGCCTTTGCTTTCTCCTATTTCTGGATCGTTGTTCTTCGTTCTTGTTCTTTCATCTGATTCTTACTTATCGGCCTCTGTTCCTTGCAGTCCCCTGCACATCCGTGGTCGAAATCGGACTGAAGTTGCGAATCTAGTTCCGAGGCACGGACTGGCGCATTGAGGTCGGTAGAATCACAAGTCCAGCTTACGCCTCCTTGCGATGCCCCTCCCCTCCACTTGAAAAGACCTCGACCCTGCGCAACCTCGATGGACCGATCCAAGTGCGTTTGACGACTTCGCTCATCTCCCTCATCTTTAGATCCCCCGCGCCCCTGTCATCCGTGGGCCTCGTTGGAAGATGAACTCGCTGAACATCTTGTCCTCGCGAGTCATTGGCCAGACTTCCAGCTCGACGCGACCACGATCACGATCCCAGGGCGAACATCGACAGGGGTCTCAACAGGGCGACCTCGCGAAGCTACGGTCCTACAGCACAGGCAACTTCCGGTCGAGCACCATCTCCGAGAAGAGCTACGACGGCACTGCATCACCTGCGGAAGACGACAAAGACGAGGAAACGACGCACGCTTTTGACGAGAAATCACCTTTATTGCACGAGGTCCAGCATGATAGCGCGCTCGTTACCAAGAGCTCTTGGCGACTCCTCACCAAGCGCATATTCGATGCTATCACGGAAACGATTCACTTCATTCTATCGACGCTTGCTGCCCCCGGCATATACGTGGCCCAATGCTTCCGAGATGACGATGGACGTTACTCGCTTCTGACCCCCGTGAGGAAAATATGGAGATCATCTACCGATCCAAGGATCCGGTCGGATAAAGGGGCCTCTCCCTCTCGAATAGAAGGGCGGCGAAGTAGCTCCAACCGGGAGTTGAAACCCCGATCATCGCATGAATCTATACTACCTTCTACCTCCGAATCAGAGGTTGACCGACGAACTTCTCAAAGCACTACAAGCGGCGGGAAGGCACGACCGAACAAGACCTGGGACCACGACGCAGAATCTATACCGGAAGAAGAAAGCACACCACGACGGTCTATACGGATCAAGCTGCATAATGAGGAATCTCTCAAGCGGCAACGGCAGCGGCGGACGGCGAGTGCGGACCTGGGGCATGCGGTGCCCGAGGGCGTGGCTCGGGTTCAGGCTGGCGTCAACTTGGATAGTCTGAAGTCCCCAACATCTCCATCTGTTCATCGCATTACGAAATACCCGCACTCTCCAACACCTCCGCGACCTCTTCTCCCACTGCGACTGCCTTCATATACAGCTGCCCCGCGCAATGCCAAGCTCCCGCAGAAGACTTTGGTCTTGGATCTCGACGAGACGCTCATCCATTCGCTCGCCAAGGGTGGTCGCATGTCCAGTGGCCACATGGTTGAGGTCAAGCTCTCCATGCCCATGACAACTGCTCTGACACCTGGCGGACCGCACACCACGCTGGGGCCGCAGCACCCCATCCTGTACTATGTGCACAAGCGGCCGCACTGTGACGACTTCCTGCGCAAGATCTGCAAGTGGTATAAACTCGTGATTTTTACGGCTAGTGTTCAGGAGTACGCCGACCCCGTGATCGACTGGCTCGAGCAGGAGCGGAAGTACTTCCAGGCCCGCTACTACCGGCAGCACTGCACTCTCCGTAATGGCGCATATATCAAAGACTTGAGCTCCGTGGAGCCCGATCTGAGCAAGGTGATGATCCTGGACAACAGTCCGATGAGCTATATCTTCCACGAGGGTACGTCAGCTACCTCGCATCACGTCCATCTCCCTGCTAACATTCATCCAGACAACGCCATTCCGATCGAGGGCTGGATCAATGATCCCACGGACAACGGTCTTTTGCATCTGATTCCTATGCTCGAGGCATTGCAATACGTCACGGACGTCCGGGCACTGTTAGCACTGCGCCGTGGCGAGATCGAGACGTAGTCGCTCTTCGCATTTGTACCTATGGAGTGTGTAAAGGGAGTTTTGTGTTTTTAGAAGCGACATCCATTCCAGAGAAAACCAAGGAAAAAAAGACAATTGGTCCTACAGAGGACATGGGGATGCGATAGCCCAACACAGGTTCTATTCATAATAGCAGGTATTGTATTCAATGAGCTGGGATGGATCGTACACATTGCATTTGATCCCTTTCTGGTAACTTTAAACCCACTTCTGGACTACAAAGCTATCATCCGATGGGAACCGTTGAGGTGAAAATTTACCATACCTTGTTCCTTCAGTTATTTGAGATCAGCAACGAGACTCAAGCTCTCTTGGCTAACCCCAACTAATCTTGTATCTACTCTGATCAGCAGCATAGCAGTAAATCAAGGGAATCGCTGACTATCCACAGTACCTTGGATCCATGATCATTGTCTTTTGCAAGGTCATGTCTAACCATATCGGGACAGATATTGCTAACCCTCATAAGAATCATTGTGCAACCATAGTAGGTAGATGGGCGAATTCAAAACCCTGCGGTATGTCACAGTCAGTGGATATTATTATTTTGGGTCAGTCAATGATAGAGGAATTCGGCCAATCGATGTATATGTTTTCCTTTATGTTTTCCTTAGGAAATATGGGTTTGCAGAGTCGAAGTAGTCCCGGCTGGGCTGAACTCCACGCCGGCTTCTGGGTGTTGCGGTGCACATATATCGAGCTGGCGGTAGGGGTCTTGCATGAGCTGTTGCTCGAGTTGATGTCGGTTTAGAGGTACTTATTACCCACCAGTTACATTAAAGATGAAGAAAAAAGAAGATTCGTATTTTCGTGGTTTCATCCCTGCAAGTGACTCGTTCAAATCCGCCGCGGAAGATTCGTTCGGTGATGTAAAGGCTATTTAGTCCGAAACAAAAACATCTAGCTTCAATATCAATTCATCTCTTCATATAGTCATTTGGCTAATGGATTTCCCGAGTGTGCGCTCGAACGTTCACCTAGCAACTGCAGTCGCAGCCAGGGTATAATCGAGTCAGGTCTAGGCTGCGTATTCCTGCAGGAGGGCACGAATAGATAAACCGCCTAACCCTGCTAAGACCCCTTCCATACTACCTCGCTGTAGTAGTGCAATAGTATATAGCCGGCCCCGCGGCCGTAAGCGGCCCCGACAATCCAACCTATCCACCTAATCGTGAAGCCCTAGATGGGAATTTCAAACTCTATCCACTTTGGCCACCATCCTGTCGTTTCTTCCGTCATGGGGGTTGCCACCTTATCTGGGGCGATGACGCTCCTCTGCGGTCTCTTGGGCCTCTAAATCTTCGGGATGATCACGACGTATGTTAAGTTAAGGCAGTCCCGGGGACCTTCGTGGACCGGCATCTCGAACTGGCCTCATAGCATGGCGATGCTTCAGGGCAATTGTCACGAGTGGTATGCAGAAGTAAACAAGAAACATTGTGCGAGGCATCTTCCGGGCATCTGCTGTGTTTTGAATCTCTACCAGCCGTATTTCCTACAGCTAACAGTCTCGACTTGAACCATGTCTGATCGCGCACCTCGAGTGCTGATTACATCCTCTCCCGAAGTTTGGATGCGCGTGAACAACAAGTCTGCCTACAACGCTCCGATTGGTACTATAAAGCCGTGCGAATCGAGTACCGGAGGGATAATATCTTCAGCTAGACGGATAACGCGAGACACGAGCGACGGAGGAAGTAGATGGCTCCGGGGTATGATATCCCTCCTAAGCAATTCAAACCGGCATAGGTTGCTAACCAATGATTGTAGTAAGTATTCGGGAAGGGAGAATAGGCACCTTAGGAGTTCCGTGGATGAGCGATTCCAAGATTTCCTGAACCTTATCCGTCTCGTCCCGCCAAGTTGTGCCCATGGACCTAGCGAAGAAGGTTCAATACTTTACACTCGATGTCATTAGCAGCGTCGGTCTCGGCAAGGCGTTCGGTATGCTGGAAAGTGACCGTAACGTGGACGACTACCTCCAATCCAGCGAGGAGGGACTTGCTATCGGCAATACAGCCCTCGCAATGGGCTTCAGCTGGATCATCCAGGCACCCTTCATCGGCAGATTCATTGCACCCTCACCCAAGGACGACAACGGCTTCGGTAAGATGATGGCCACATGCTTTCGCCTCGTCGACGAGCGCGCTGCGAGCCCCGCCGACGAACGGTCCGATATGCTGGCCTCCTTCATGCGCCACGGGTTAGCAGGTGACGAACTGCGCACCGAGGCGCTAGAGCATATTATTGCGGGCTCCGACACGACCGCTGGCGCCATTCGTGGCGTTCTTCTGCACCTCATGACGTATCCCCGTGTCTACCTCAAGCTACAGCGCGAGATCGACGACGCCGTGCGCCGCAACCTTGTTCCTAGCACGGGCGGAGGCCTTATTAATGCCGCCTAGGCTAGACATCTTCCGTACCTGCAGGCCGTGATCGCGAGGCTCTGCGAGTCTGGCCGCCTCTTGTGAACATCTTCTCGCGCGATGTTCCAACTGGTGGCGACACTCTTGTCGTCGACGGCGAGAGCGTATTCCTGCCAGGCGACGTCTGCATCGACTACTCGGCGTACGCTATTCACCAGAGCGAGAAGATCTATGGCAAAGACGCAAAAGCTTTCCGGCCCGAGCGATAGCTCGAGGCGAACCCTGCCGCGTTGGCTGTGATGATTCGGACCAACGACCTTATATTCGGTCATGGGAAATTCCAGTGTTTAGGAAAGGCAGTAGCCCAAATCGAGGTCGAGAAGACGGTATTCGAGGCGAGTAGAACATGCCTGCTATTGTCTTATTTCTTCCCGACGATACGCTAACGGACCGCCTACCCTACACAGCTCTTGCGCAACTTCGACCTGGCGCTTATCAACCCGACGCGTCCCTGGGACGCGCGGAACTACCTTGGGCTGTTCGCGATCTCAAATACGTATGTGCAAATGATGGAGCGGACCTCCTGTTCTCCTTGACCGAGTAAATTGTTGTTTTACTTTGTTGGGGGGTGAATATTCGTAGGCCGGACTTGTAGTGTTGGACATTCCAAGAGCGAGTACCATGACTTCTGGGTCAAGGCTGGGTGGCGAGATGCTTCAGTGTATTGTCGAGGTGACAGGAATGTAGTGATGAGGGCTTCGTCGAGGCAGCTCAACAGCTCAGACTTTTGGTCGTAACGCATACGACTTGACCGGTAGGAGTTTGAAATTCTTGGGAAAGCCAGTCTGGATCTCAGACTTGATCACCTCCATTCCAGCAGCTTCAAAAATCTGCTTGAACTTCGCATCCGTCCTCGTCACACTGCTGTCCTCGTCGTCAAACATATCCTGGCCCAGTGGATCGGTGGACAGATTCTCCTTCACCACCATGACACCATTTTCAGTCAGAGCATCACGGCATCTTGCGACGTAATCAATCAATTGGGAATCCGTACAATGGCCCACGCACCACTGGGTCCAAATCAGATCGTACTTCTTCACCGGGAACCAATTCTCCAGACCGACAGTGTAGACGTCCCCGAGAACACCATCTTCTTTCAATTTGCCCTCCTGCAAAACCTTGGTGAACTTTTCCACAGGCTCCACGGCATCGACAACTTCACAGACGTGGCGGAGGAAACCCTCAGTCACACGCCCAACACCGGCGCCGCAGTCGACACCCTGGTTGAATTTCCCGGAAATGGCCGGGACTAGCCGACGAACTTTGGAAAGGAAGTTCTTGGATCCTTGTAGCTCAATGCGAGTATACCAGGGATACGTGCCGAGCATGCCAAGCATATTACTCTCGGTGCTGGGAAGACTGCTCCAGTAGTTAATGGACGCAGCATGGTTGATCTTAGAGTCGGGGGCACATGCACCCTCCTCTTGGTTTGGAGCCATGAAGCCACGTATGACAGAAGAAGCCGATTGAAGACGTGAGATTCGCCAATTTTTCCCTGTGGTCATGTGATGACATAATCACTCAATGTGGCGTCCCCGCGAGTCTTGGCGTTTGGAGAAACGACCCCGGACTTTGTTGTTGTCAAATTCCACTGATTTCCTTGGTTCTCCTTGCTTCTTGTTTGGATTTGATTTTGATTTTGACTTGAGATTCTATTTTTTGCTGCAGGTAGTCGAAGTGACATCATGTTCTCAATATCATGGTTGATACCATGCTGGCCGTTCAAACGGTCCCAGTCAACAGAGCAACCCGTAAGAGCTGAGCCAGGGGTAATACCGGTTTTAGCCGAATATTGAGAGATTACAGATCAAACAAACTGCCAACATCACAGAAGACGGCTTGAAGCTATTGTACGAAGGTGAAACGCCGCAGATCGAGTACGTACCCACACCCAACCCTCGGTAGGAGAAGCCGAGCTAATGATTGGTAGTATCGTGGCGGTTCATGGACTAGGTGGTCACCGCGAGAAATCATGGACTACTAAAAGTGGTGTCAACTGGCTTCAGAGTCTACTTCCTGTTGATTTACCCAACACAAGGATTCACACTTGGGGCTATGCCTCGACATACACAGATGACCCTGAAACACCGCAAGACACTTCCGAAAGACTAGTGTCTGAGTTGTTTGCGATGAGGAAAATGACTGGAGTATGAGCTACCGCATGCTTCGGATCTCGAGTGAAAACTGACAGATACAGACACTCTCCCGTCCGATCATCTTCATAGCCCATAGTTTCGGGGGCAATATTGTCAAAAGCGTGCGGACCAATTCCTGAGAGAGTCTCATATTCTGACAAATTATGCTAGGCTCTTTTATCCCCTCACAATTCGCGAGAGGAGCGGACATTGTGTCTCCGCAATATCAGCCTCTCAACTCATGGAGTCATTTTCATGGGAACTCCCGAGTTGGACTCGAGGCTGTCTGGTCTCCAGGCCTTCCTGGAGAGCAATGCTACGGCTGAGACAGAGTCGAGAGGTGCTCAGAAAGAAGCTCGCTGGATGCTGGATACATTGCAACAGTACTCTGCAATAGGCAGCAAGTTCAAGACACTCTACGCCTATGAGAGCCTTAATTCCCGGTCCCAGGTGAGACAGCCCTACTTCATTGAATTTCGATTTACTAATTTCGGGTCTTGGAACAGACCACTCCATCTGTGTCCCAACGGCTCACTCCATCCATATTGGTCGATGCTACTCATGAGAACATGGTCAAGTTCGAGTCAAGTCTTGACGAGGGCTACATCAAGATCAAAGAAAGTATTCGTGATATGATTCACTCGGCAAGGGAAAGGGAATTGAGAGAAAAGGCGGAAGTGATGTTCTAGGGTTTTGAAAGTCACTTTTGCTTTATTGCGCTACCCATCGACAACACCAGCATGGTTATACCTGCTCTTAAGAGCTACTCTTGTATCAACATGAAGCATCATTCATCACGAGACACGCCCCAAATAATCATAACCGTAGAGGAGTCTTTCCCATTAGTTGTACCCTGAGAATCATTTCATCATCTCGTTCAGCTCCTCGCATGATGACCCAAATTTTGCATCTCCGTCTATTAAAGAATTATTCCCGGGCACTAGATGATATCATCTCTCCAGAACACTTCGCTCCATCATCCATGCAAGGAGATTGCCGAATGATATCACTGGACTTGCAATTGCCTATTGTATCTGCAGAATGGGAGACAAGTCACAGCTAATGCATCTAAGCTTTGGAATTATAGTCACTGCACCTCAATTTAGAGGCTGGGCTCGTGCGCCATATCCACGAATGGAGTACTCCGATCATGGCATCGACTGAGGGAGACACTGCATTCTGTTTCTGTTGAAACCGGCTGCACATCTAGAACAAGACGACCTCTTGCAAGATCAAATCATTGCGTGAAAGAACCATGCTTTGCAGCGCCTTGAACTCGTCCATCGACGTGCCATTGACCGACGAACGGGAACTGGAAGATCCAGTATCCCCTTCACGCTGTGGCAGACTCCCTCGAGCAGCTTCGAGCAATAAGCGCCGCACCAATACATACATGGAGACATCGACCCAACACTCGAGTAGTCCGGATATCATTTCGACGTGAACTTGATTCAGCAGAAGCCAGAGCACTCCCTCTGAAGATAGATGAGATCAAACGATTGCCAATAACCCCGAGTGAATTATGTACTAGTTCCTGACAGCACAGATGGTCTACGGAGTATTCGGTACCACATTTCCAGAGTTCTCTTAATCTGAGAAAGTTGATTGACAGATCGCTCGACTATTGAATGCTTGCTTCCACAAGTCCATTGGCGATCACCACACATTGCTTTCGGAGCTTCTAGGGGTCTCAGGGGCCCAGCGACCCCAGAACTCCACCGATCTCGCCATCAGTTTCCAGCCGACCAAGCCTTAGCCCCGCGACAATAAACTCCAACTGTACCGAGTACGCGCAAGCTAAAGGCAACCATCATGATAGCCACCAATTACAGTCCAAGATCTTCACCCTATGATGTCAGGACGATTACTTCATCGGGTATGTGATCGACTTTCCGAAAATAGATGCGCCCTTGATCGCATTACGGAGTCCTCCATACACTAGCTTTGTTGCTCTACAGTAACTACATACTGTACATACACTGTTCGAGAAGGAATAGCAGTTGATAATCCGATCCGTCCGTCTCCGTTAGAACTCGCTTTGTTACGCGTTTCATACTTCGACACGGGCTTCGCTCCTGCATTCGGCTGCCGACCCATGTTTCCGAGATTTTGCCCGAATGCAGTCGCTGGGATGGGTGGAACACTCCCACCTAATTCCATGGTTTGGGCTGAATGCAAGACAACAATATAGAGCCTTCGCAGAATAATTCAAAACATATATTAACATATATTATTGTTGTACAGTACTGGCCTCTCCTGACGATCCCAGGATCCTGACGTGATCGCATAGCCCCAAGGCCCCCGACAATCCACCGACTACTCCGTATACGAGTCACAGCAGGGCTCCACCGCACCGAACCAAGCAATATCAGCCGCCTACGTGGGTCAACACAGACCCTTTTCTAAGGCCACCGGCGTTTTCGTCTCTACTCCACTTTTTCAAGGAGAACCGCAGTGCGCATCTTAATTTCCAACCATGTGGTGACATAATATCCACAGATGCAGTTCTTTCTCTCAACTCCTGCCACTCTTTCTACACTGTAGATCGATGATAGCCCCGGACGTCCTGGAGTGCTTCTCTTCCACGCTATACGGCTTATAATACCATCGTTTCACGCCGTCGCAGACTCGCTTTTTCCGCCCGGCGATGCGGTTGAGCGTACAGTCAATATGGACAGTCCTTTTGCGCCTGTCGGCACTTGTCCTTCAGGCGCATGCTCTTGACGTGGATGTGAATTCGCAGGGTACGTAATGCGACTATTCATACATGTCTGCGAGTGCTCTTGGCTAAACTCTCCCGTCATCAACAGACTCACTAAAAAGTGCTGCTAGCGAGGCGACCTACGGAGCATTTAAATGGTACTATGGTAACGAGACGGGCCAAATTCCCGGAGCCTTCCCCGAGAAATGGTGGGAAGGATCAGCCCTATTCGCCGCTGCTCTCAACTATTGGCATTTAACCGGAGACACAACCTATAACGAGGAAGTGAGCGTCGGATTGCAATGGCAAGGTGGTGACAAGGGAGACTACATGCCGAGCAATTACAGTAGTTATCTGGTGAGGATTACAACGGGGAAAAAAAAAAAACAAGAACCACAGCAGCTAACCATGTAATAGGGAAATGACGATCAAATGTTCTGGGGTCTGGCAGCCATGAGCGCAGCCGAGATGAAATTCCCCGATCGGAGCTCCGGATATTCCTGGCTTTCCCTCGCGCAGGGTGTCTTCAACACCCAGAAAGCTAGATGGGATATGACCTCATGCGGCGGTGGATTACGATGGCAAATCTTCGTTTACCAGGCCGGCTACACGATGAAGAACGCAGTGTCGAATGGTGGACTTTTCCAACTCGCTGCGCGACTAGCTCGATACACCGACAACGACGAGTATCTAACCTGGGCAAACAAGATCTGGGATTGGTCTGTTTCCTCGCCTCTGGTGGACAACAAGACCTGGGTTGTGGCCGATTCCACACAATGTGCGGATAACTGCGCCAATGCTGGAAACATTGCATGGACGTATAACTACGGTACCTACTTGATGGGCGCTGCCTATATGTACAACTACGTGAGTCCACACCCTGTCTACACAATTACAACTACTAACTCCCCCAGACGAGCGATCCAAAATGGCTCGAAGCAACAAACGGCCTCTTAGACAGCATGTCCAAAACCTTCTTCCCGCACGGAAACATCATCGAAGACGTCACCTGCGAACCGCGAGAAATCTGCAACAACAACGAAATCCTCTTCAAAGGCCTAACATCCCAATGGCTCGCCTACACCGCCCTAATGGTCCCCTCCACCGCCGACAAGATCTGGCCAAAACTTCAATCCTCCGGCACAGCCGCCGGCGAGTCCTGTACCGGTCACGGAAACAACACCTGCGGTGTACGCTGGTACGAATCCAAATGGGACGGATGGACCGGAATGGAAGAACAGATCAGTGTGAGCCAAGTGTTCAGTGCGAATTTACTCAAGTACGCATCTGGGAAGACCGCGGGACCGGTTACGTCCAAGACGGGAGGAAATAGTAAAAGTGATCCGAATGCTGGTGAGCAGAAAACAGACGATTCGCCGCATTATGCTCCGATTACGGGTGGGGATAAAGCTGGTGCTTCGATTTTGACGATTGCTTTTGTGGGTGGGTGGTTTGGTATAATGGTTTTCATGCTGATAGGGGGGTGATGATACCCATTGAGATTGGTTCCATTTTCGTTGATATTTGCTTCGTATATAGCGTATATTCTGCCATGAAATACCTGACAATTTCCAATGGGGTCAGGAAAATCCTAGTTTGATATGAAGAGATAGGATATTCTAGAACATCTCCATGGCTTTGATGCAGATGTATAGAGTGGCGTCTGTCAACAACTGGGTAAGACTATTCAGGGACCGTGTGGCTTCATCAATCAAGATAGCGCAAGGCGGTGTTATGGACAAGGTCATCGTGGGGACAGAAGAGGGAATGGTGTTCCTTCTGTATCTTAAATCGCCTTCTTTATTCCCATCGCTACATTGATTATACTTTGACTCTAGCCTTTCGTGAGCTAACCAGGAACTCAATAAACGACTCGGTCAAACCAAGGCGCGTTGAGTATATCCTCAGCATATGTTCACTTCTCAAAACGATTGCCCACAAAGTGGACAGCGTGTACCCTCCTGGATGCAGTTCTGACAGTATAAAACAGTGCCCCCAGAAGTGCCGTCCTTCTTAGTGATCACGTCGCAGCTCTTGCATTGCCGTGCGAAGCCTAGGCTTTTAATATCCAGACAGACATCACAATGTGGGTAAAAGGCCTGCTGCGGGAGAGGATATCGGGCAAAAAAGGAAGCATTGACTTTGGGCAGACATTCCTCCTGCAGTCCAGTCTTGACTTTGAGAAGATTGGTGATCTCGACCCAACCTCCTGAACTGTCTTTCTTCTCGAGTCTATATGGTTCCATTTGGCTTCGGTATGAGCCTTGAAGGGGAGGAAATCCCAGTTTGGCTCTGGCTCTCATTTGGGCGACGATGTCGGGCTGGTCTCTAGGAGGCTGCATTTGTCTTCGGTATGACTCTTGAAGGGGAGTGAATCCCAATTTGTCTTCAATTCGGGCGTCGATGTCGGGATGGTCGAGCAACAGTTTCACCACATTTACTCTGTCCATGCAGACGGCTGCAAATAATGGTGTTCTGCCAAATATGTCCTTTGGGTTTGGATTGCATCCGGCCTTTAAGATGCTCTGCACCAGAGACACGTCGCCTCGCGATGCTGCCCAGTGTAAGGGCAGGCGCTTAAATTCATCTTGAAAGCTTGGGTCGCTAGACTCTTGAAGCATTGCCGCGAAAGAACTTTCATCCTGGTCTATACCTGAAGCTGATAAACAAGACAGCGCATGAAAGTAACGCGACAAGTTCGTGTCCCTCATCAGGGACGGAGTGTCTGCACCATTCTCAAGGAGTAGTTTGGTGATTTTGACGTGGCCCTTTCGTGCTGCGGCGGTCAGGGGAGCTTCTCCAGGATGCGGGTTGATGTTGGCGTTCCTTTCAAGTAGCAATCTAACAGCCACCTCATGACCATACTGTGCTGCTGTATACAATGGTGTTTCACGACGATTATTCCAGTGTTCAAGACTAGCACCTGCGTCAAGTAGTAACCTCATGACCGATGCATGGTCGCCCATGTTGAACAGAGATCTAGGACCGAGTCGGACTCCACAGTCACCTTTCGCAGCGAAGAAGATCGGGGTCTCTTTGCTTTTGTTTTCAAAATCGACACTGGCACCTCGCTCGATCAATGTTCGAACCACTGCGACATGGCCATAGGCTGCAGCGTAAAAGAGCGGCGTGAAGCCCTCCTTTGTGTCAGAGTTCGGATCGGCTCCACGGTCAAGTAGAAGTCTGACCACCGTGTCGTTGCCAGATGCTGCAGCCCATGTAAGAGGTGTGCGGCCAAGGTAGTCCCAGACATTGAAATTGCTGTCAGTGGCGGTGGTTCCCTTCACGATGTGTTCAAGGCCAAATAGTGAGGCAAGATGAAGGCCCGTGAAACTGCATTGGCTTCCTGACAAACCGAACATCTCTCGCATGCACCGAGAAACCTTGGCATCATTTCCAATGAATGCTTGGAGAAGGGAGTCACTGCCAAGACTGTGGTGAAGATGGGTCCCTAGCCCATGAGCCGAGTACTGATAAAACGGATATTCTTGTTGTACTTGAGGGTCACCTTGGGTCAAGCAAGAATCATCAAAGTTGTCAAAGGACAGATATGTCAGACAGGTATCTGTGAGGAAGCCATGAACATCAGGGAACCAAGACTTCCACATACGCCTCAGATACTCCTGAGCCGTAAAATGCACAAGCTTAGCGATGTTGCTGGTCTCCTCTATGACGACCAAACCGGCGCAGACAGAGATCATCTCCTCGATGTCTGTTATGTTCGTTTCGTCAAACGCAGGCTCTCCGATTTCCACTGCAATAGCATATTGCAGCTCAACAGCGGTAAGTGGTCGTGCCGAGAATGTAACCCATCCTAGAACCCTCCTCGCAAGGTCCTGAGAAAGAGAGCTTTGCTGCTCAATTCTCTTCATGGTTTCATCATACGCATGATTGTATGCCCCTAGGCCAGATTGAAGTTGACTGCCCAGTGTACGAACTCCTTTCTCATTCTTCTCATCCAAGAGTAGATTCAAATAGAGACGGGCAAGCAGAAACCTGGGATAGAATTAGTACATCTTAGATGGTACAGCATTGTAGCGCTCACATTTCCCCAGCGGATTCAATGATCTGGTTCCGAATATATTCCCACAGCTCGGGCTTTCTCTGAATGAACCTCGGAAGATAATCCAAGCTTGCATCGAGAAAACTTCCCATATCTTCTCTGCTAGCTTTGATATACAAAGCGAGTCCATCGCGGGGAGCGAGCATGCCAAGTGAGCTGTCATGCCGCCTAGTTATAAGGACCTTGATACTCGTTTGATGATTGGACTTGGGAAGGTCGCGAATCCAGATAAGGAACTGACGTCGCACGCTATCAGGAAAGCACTCATCTAGTGCGTCAATGACGAAGAACACCTTGCTGCACCGGGATATTGCCAGCTTGAGTTCCTTTTGAATCTCCTCTTGAGATAGACGGCTAGGATTGTGTTGGCGGCGAGAATGCAAACCCGAGGCACTTCCAGAAAGACCTGGGTTGCCCTGGAGCAACTGCCTTAGAAGAGCCGAAAGTAGGTCCGGAAATTCAGGTCGCTGCCGAAAGTCGAAGTAGAAATAAGTAATCGCAACACTCTCATCATTGGCAAATCTCTTCTCAAGATGATCAATGGCGATAGAGGTGAGTACTGTCTTGCCAGCCCCGGGAACTCCAGTACAGAACAGAGTCTTCTTCTCTTCACTGGCCATCCAGAGGAGGAACTGCTCACTTTCCAGGAACCATTTCCCCGCGCCTTCACGCGGCATATTTAAGAGTGTGCGTTGGCGCTCCGCGCTGTCGATCGGACAGATCCATTGGAGTAAGTCGTTCCGTAGCTGAGCGTCGTTATTTTCCTTCATGGAATGAACCTCCGCTCCAATTTCCAGGGTCAGATCCCTTAATAAGCCATCAGCAATGCAGTTTTCGAGGAAAATTGAGGGAATTAAAAGAAAGAGATAAGAAAAAGATTTCCATACTGATTGATCTTCCCCATAACCAAATTGAAAAGCGAAATGCAAGACGTGATGCGGCTCCGCAAGCTGTTGACTTCAGCGGAATCCCAATTGATTCGGCTCCATGCTCGGAGAGCTTTACTCTTCCAGTTCGAAGATGTAAAGGCAAGAACATTGTACTTGCTCAACTTGCCTTCAATCTCTAACAGCACCTCGCGGCCCTTTTGAACAATTGTTTCCATTTCACTCTTTTGGTGCACGCTGAGGCCCTCTTTCGGGATGTCATTGAGATCATGAAGGACAGCCCACAGACTTTTAACCCTAATGTCGATAGTCAGCGCCATTCACGTATCTCAGAAACGGGGCTTTCCTACTCTCCAGAAATAGTCTTGAACTCACTGGGTGCTTGTGCAAACCGCTTTTTCAATTCATCGGCGAGTTTCAACGTCGCAAGGAAGTCCCCGACGCCAAAGCCGAAACTCATCTTGAAGGCTCAAATACTTGTATATGGTTGACACCCGCCTGCTTTGATTGGAACAGGGGACGAGAGGAGAACCGCAGAGCGAGAAAGCGCGGGGGCTGAGCACTTGCGCACGTGCACGATGGGGATCTGCAGGAGAAATAGTGTAGATGTGCTGTACTCATTGTTCTATTTTCTTATGCTCTTACATGTGGCCCAGTGATTATTATTTCATTCGTAATTGTTTGAGTGTATTTGGGTGTAAGCCAAGGTCAATAAAGCATGGGCATAGTTAATGATTGCCCAGGTGCTTTGGTCCATCGGCGAGCACAATAAAGGGGAAGAGGCTACCGACTGAGCGCATAGCATAAAGAATTCGGAAACCCTGAACGTATGACTTGGGGTATCGAGACTATGCGATTGAGTATTTTAATACTAGCTGTTCCTCATCCCCATGAACGAAGCCCTAGAGGCCTGCATCAGCCTACATAGGCTTTACCAGCCCCGGGAACGGATAGAAGTGGTAGTAGAAAGCAGAAGTGAGAGAAAAACCAAACCAAGAAACATAATGACCTACCACGTTAACAAAGCTGCGGAGAAAGAGGAATAGAGAAGATAAGCAACCCTTGTTACGCCTCAGCCGCAGCGGCCCGTTGTAGGATCCAACATGACACTACTGCAAGTCGGAGCGCTAACACTCGGTGGCAAAAAAAAAACTGACAATCATATTATTCCGCTGACATATTAGCTTTGAGGGGTAATACGAGGAGCTTGAGGCTACTAGTGGTATGGGCTAGCATGTAGACGCATGCAGAAAGCACTGCCACGATATAGGAGTTTTTTACGTGTATCAAACGCGATCAAGGAGTCAAATACATTGACTGTCCTTGTGAGTACTATAACGAGTAGAGTGCAATTTGATCTTTTGATTTTCAACGCAATGCGGGGAAACTTTCCTAAGGAGCCTCCCAAGGTTGGCCTGACCACCATAATGAAACGAACCATAAGAACACGGTTTAATCATTAGTTACACAGCCTTCTGCGCTGCTGGATTCCGAACTAGGCCATTTCCTCGCATGGTACTCGGCTGGTGTTGCACGGCGTAGCACAAACTTACAAATAGCTCGATCTCCCACCTGCTCGTTCTCTGGTTCACAAACTACATAACAAGTTATAAACACAGCCATAATGGCTGAACAAAAAGGTACAGTGGGCCAGTCGCCCACATGTTCTATCGAAGAGTTCTCCACCACTGCATTCGACTACATCATCTGTGGAGGTGGTACTGCTGGACTGGCCATTGCGGCTCGTCTGACTGAGAACCCCGAGGCAACAGTTGGTGTAGTCGAGGCAGGGAAATACCGCATCGGTGATCCGCTGGTGGATATGCCGGGGCATCTATTTCAATTGTTTGAAAATCCCGAGTATGACTGGTGCATGTACACCGCGCCACAGGTAAGTACACTTCAAGCTGGTTGGTCCTAGTTCTGACAGTGAATGTGAACAGGAGGGTAATCATGGAAGAGTCCACAATATTCCTCGTGGAAAACTCCTCGGTGGTTCCAGCGGTATCAACTTCATGATGTACGTGCGTGGTAGCAAGCAAGACTACAATGACTGGGCCGAATTGGCCGAGGATGAAGGCTGGTCTGCGGATATCATGCAGCATTACATGCGCAAGCACCAGATATGTCCAACAATCACTTCTCTCAATCGTATCTAATATCTACTTTAGACCCTCGAGCCTGTTGATCCCTCGATCAAAGATACTACAACCATGCCCCTCGTTGAGGAATTCCACGGTACCAGTGGACCAATCCGCACGGGCTTCAACGACACAATCCTGTCCATTGAAAACGACATCATCAAGGCATGCGACGAAGTCACAAACACTTCTCAGAAACCAGTGGACCCATGGAGCGGAGACCACATTGGCTTCTTCAATACCCTAGGTTCGATCTGTCGCACAGGACCGGACAAAGGTAAGCGGAGCTACGCCGCCAGCGGATACTACGAGGCCAACCGAGCCAGCCGACCAAATCTCAAAGTGATTTGCAGCACGCTGGTAAATAAGGTCAATCTCGTTGGCAACAAAGCTGTTGGCGTGAACATCTCGCATGATGGCAAGGAGTACAACATACCCGCCAAGCGCGAGGTCATTGTCAGTGGAGGTACTCTCAAGTCACCTCAGATCCTCGAGCTATCTGGTATCGGAGACCCAGCTGTCCTCGAGGCCGCAGGAGTTGAATGCAAGGTCGCGAACCCAGCCATTGGCGCCAATCTGCAAGACCACCAGATTACATACGCAACCTATGAAATGGCGCCCGGGACAATCACATTGGATACTCTCCACCAAGTCCCCGAGGCTATGCAAGCCGCATTGAAACAGTATACCGAGTCGAGTAGCGGCCCGCTCACCTCCACCTCGTCGATGCAGGGCTTCTTCCCCGCAAAGCGAGTGATGTCCGAAGAAGAGCTCGAGAAAGTAATTCAAAGCATTCGCGATACCAAGCCCACCAGCGCATTCCACGAGAGACAACTGGCACAAACCATCGCTCATCTACAGAGCGACCACTCGGCGAATATCCAGCTAGTCCTCATCCCAGCCACGGCAGACGGCACCGGAATCCAACATCAAAGCCACCTCTTCCCGCCACGCGCCGCAGATAAGCCCGCCGGTGTGACCTTCGCGCTGTGTCTACAATACCCGGTTGCTCGAGGCTACGTGCATATCGAAAGACCCGGTACATACCCTTTCTCAACTCCCCAAATAATGGCTAATACTCCCTAGATCCCACCAAGCCACCAGTCATCCAACCCAACTACGGCAACCACGACGCCGACGTAACAATCCTAAGCGCCGCGTTGCGCTGGGTAGATAACGTCTCCCAGTCTCAGCACATCAAATCTTCGATTATAGGCCGTTCATTCCCCGAAGCATCAGTGGATTTGCAAAATCTTGAAGAGGGCAAGAAAGCAGTGCATGAGGGGGTACTGGGCGAATACCATATCTGTGGCTCGGTGGCGATGGGCGATGCTCTTGACTCGCGGTTGCGAGTGAAGGGTGTGGAGGGATTGAGAGTTGCTGATGCGTCGGTGTTTCCGAATAATGTAAGTGGCAATATTGTGAGTAGCGTCTATGCGGTGGCGGAGAAGGCTGCCGATATGATTAAGGAGGATTGGGATTTTGCACCGCTGAAGGAGGCTATGGCGTGAGCTTGGGATAGTCCGAGTTCTTATTTGAGTACATAGTTAGGCTCCAGGCCCCATATTGAAGTGGAAGGACTCATGGTGTCCAACGTAGGTAGCAAAGGATAGCTTGAGAATTTGATTTCATCGGAGTGACAACGCTAAGAATGTAATCGGCTTGCCGATGACTGAGTTCAGCCGGTGACCCGAATACGTGCAACGCTGGACCATAAATACCCAAACCCTATAAGCCCACATAGACGGATGTGGCTGAAATTCCGCCCACGGGGAGATTTTGCTCGTGGCGCAAATATATCCGTGTTTCAGGGCTGCCGTATAGGTTTATATCTCGCCAGAATGCTGAGTGCCCCTAAAATGAATAGCCTGTATGCAGTCGAAGGCTACGCAAGTAGGCTTAAATCAAGACTAGATCTGATGATAGCCAAGTATCAGGATTATCGTGACTTCTTTGCACCTCGAAAGATTTGCTGCCGTCGCCTGCGTTCACCCGGGTTGCAGAACGTTCCTTTCTACCCCATTGGTGGTAGCTAGTGTCAGGTCCAGTCACTAGCCGATAGTTGGGGCCATCCCTCGCTATGGGGCAGCAGTGAGCTGGTAGAAATGGACTGCAATGGCCCCGGAACTCAATAGAGTGGTCACAGAACGAAAAGAAATCTCTTCAAAATAATTTCGAGTATGTGTCGAGTGAAAAAATCAACGGAAGGATAGAGTATAGTCATGTGACCACTACGATGGTAGCAAATGGACGACGCACGTGCAAACAGAGCTACACGGCGCTAGTCCATTCCTAGACTAGCGCCGCATCATTGGCGCCAGCTCGACTCGACGTCGCCGTCATCGGGCGGGGATTGGCCATTCAGATAGCTCTCGTCTTTTCTCTCCGTCCAGACTGGTCTCTAAAACACCGACATAAAAATTTTCGGTCGCTCTTCAGCCTCACAGTCTAAAATAATACCAGCTCGGCGCTGCTGACCTCTTTTACCCCCGGTGCAACCTCAATCCGAATCCGTCACAATGTCCAGCCAGCCTCTTCTCCAAACCGCACCGGGTGAGTGATACCTCTCAGTACACAGCCGAAAACATCCAGCCAATCACTCAATCTTAAGATGCGCAGCTAACAAGTTCCAGGCAAGCGCATCGCCCTGCCAACCCGCGTCGAGCCCAAAGTCTTCTTCGCCAACGAGCGTACCTTCCTCTCATGGCTCAACTTCACCGTCATCCTCGGCGGCCTCGCAGTCGGTCTCCTCAACTTCGGCGACCGCATTGGCCGGATCTCAGCCGCCCTCTTCACCATCATTGCCATGGCGGCCATGATCTACGCCGTGGCGACATTCCACTGGCGAGCACAGAGCATCCGGCGTCGAGGGCAGAGCGGCTTTGACGACCGCTTCGGGCCTACAATTCTGGCCATTGCGCTGCTTGCTGCCGTGGTCGTGAACTTTATTCTGCGTATGCGGGATACTGAGCTGAAGTGATAGGCGTGTCTGCCTATATCCTGATGCTATTATTCTCCACCTGGCGTTTAGTTTGGGCTATATCGAATCATCTGCCGCGATGTTTTGAACTGCACATCTTTCATTGGCTGTGTTGGCTTTAGACGACGCGGCTTTCATTTCATTGGGCTTGGCGTTGGTTTTCTTTTGGAGGCTTTTCCTGTCGATGTACCTACCTCATCAGTCCATGTGTCCATACTTCAATTGTGAGCGTTTATGGTCTCTTTCAGTATGGGTTGGTTGATTGTTGAGGGGGTCACGGTATATCGCTGACTTGGACTGAGACTGAAGTCCGCCTCGCTGGTTTGAGGCCGATGTTTCTGTTTGCAGATATCATGAACATAGGAAGCTTAGATCATAGACCTCAAGTGCCTCGCACTTTTACTTATTTACAGTAGTCCTTTATATATACCTCTTCATCCAAATCCGCATCGATAAGCTCCTCATAGTTCTGATAATCCCCTGATTCCCTTCTCCCCCGTCCTAGCAACGGTAGCATTACTCAGAAACTTACCATTCAAATACAAACTCCTACGTGTAAACTGCGTAAATGTCATAATACCCGCCTTAAGATTTCGTCCACACAGAACCAAGTCATTCTCCTTCCCGCCTCAATAGCCCACTCAAGTAGGAAACTTCCCATCCGCCTTACTCCTCTCGCATCCTTATAGATAATCTGACAGAGATTACCTGAGATAGAATTATCATGCTGCCAGTGATAATGATGCAAATCAAACATCAGATTGGCATCTTGTCAAAATAGCCCAGCCAGTACATTCAGGCTTGAACATAACCGGGACTCTGGGTTTGATCAATGCGTTGATTGTTTATAGGGCGTAAATCAAGGCCGTGAGGTGCAGCCTTGGAGTTATCATACTACCCGTAGTAACTGATAGCTTCGACGATATCAATGCCGTTGGTACCACCAGACTGTGTCGATTGTTTAATTATTGCTCGAGCTAGCTGCAGAGGTTAACGTCCTGGCGTGGAAGTGTGCCAGTCGATATGATTGAATTTGCGTCTGATTTGTGCGGTGAGCTAGAGACTATGTGTAGTGTGGCAAAGAGGATGAAGGATGAGGGCGCGTATCTATTTTGTTTAGTGTCTATACGCTGATCTGATATCCGAAGTCATTCTCACGTCGGCCGTTGAGTTCCCGAGATGGTCAGGAAATCCAAAAAGATGCAAGTTACTTAGTTTGTGTGGTGCCGATAATATTGTTGATATTGACAGAGTCTATAGTATATACTTACACTTTTGCTAGACCCGATTGGGGCACGACATCCAAGGTGCAGCCCGATAGATCGATATCGATATCAGGATCCCCCGGATATCGATAGCTCCGAAGCCCAGATAGGACTAGCAAGGACCCAGGACCCGCCTTACAAGGAACAAGTCGGGACAAGTACCGTAGAATGGGGCTATCTGAATCTCATAGTTCGGCACCGATTCTATGGGATTCTATGGAATTCTAACCACCAGCTCACCACCGGCCAATCTAGACTTCTGTCTAGGGTTGGTGCATCAGAAAGTCCAAGGCGTTTTGGCCCATGCCCAGTCGGACTGTGATTTGTTTTTTCTCGGCAGCTCACAGTTCACAGCTGATCCTATTGGAGGAAGCCAATCAGGTATCTTAATCGCTACCGGAGACCCAGACCACATCTTATCCTTGGCATAGAAGAGTACGTCTCTGGTTATGGGAGCCGCACGCATCCGGAAGTGGGTATGAATGGAATTGTATGTTGAACCCACATAGGGGATTATATAGTCCAAGAACCATAAGATCCATAGGCCTTATAGGTATACTCCTAGTCCTAGGTATATATAGGTAGTGTTTATAAAAGTCTAGATCAAATGCATGACGTGTCGCGGATCTACCAGTCACCACGTCAGAAAGAGGTATTTTTGTCTTAAAGGAGCTGGAGCAAGGCGGAGTATCACATCATGTCTCCACCTGTGATGTGCTGCCTGTTCCTGCTCTTCTACAGTTGTTTGGCATTTCGCATCCCCCTTTCTTGCTTCCCCCTTCTTGGATTCCCTCGACTCAACCCTTTCCACTTTCCACTTTCCACTTTCTACCTTGCACCTTCCACCTTCAACCTGTTCACTTTTCACTTTGACCTTTTACCCCCTTTCTATTTTTCCACTTTTCTTCTCCCTCTATCATTATTAATACAATTTCGCCACCATTCGTAATCCTTGTTGATCCACTCACTCCCTTCGAAACCCAACTCCAGCCCGACTTGACACGGTCGCGCGACCTCGTCGTCGACGTCCATTCCTTCACCCTTGATCTCTACCCTACATCACCGCAACACATCACCCACTACCACACCGCCACATTACACCGCCCACCTTCACCTACATTCCCGTAATAATTTCATCGCATGGAGAGCCGACCCAATTAAACAAACACTCACGTCATCCCTCACCTTTCTCCGGTTTCTACTGTATCTCGCATGGCGCATGGCATGTTTAGCCTTTTGCCTTCCTGGCCCTCTGCGATCGGAGGGAACAAGGTAATCGGCGAGGAACTCAAGATGCTGGGTGCCTCCGGCTGCGCGCCCGGGGTCAACAGCATATCGCTCCCCCCGATGCTCAAGCGCAAACGTTCACATTCCTCCACAGCCGATGCTCCTGCCGCGACCAAAATCCGCAGTGAAGATCCGGTCGCGTTCTCGTCACAGCCAACGCCATCGCCGACCGTCGCTTCCGTATCCGATTCTCCTGCATCGCCCGTCGCGCATTCCCCGTCGGTCGCGACTGCGCGCCCGCCGGCGCAGGCCGCCTCGGGCAAACCGGATGTGAATCGACTGCGCGAGACTGTTACTGCTCAGATCAGCTTGGAGGTGCTTTTAAAGCACAACGAGTTGCGACTGATTGACCAGGAGATTGCCAAGTGCCAGGTTGCGCTGGAGCAGCTGCGGCGCTGTTCGGAAATTCCGTACCCCGGGTCAGCTGTCACCGGCGTATCGGCCGACGTCAGTTTTGGCTCGGGCGCATCGTTGCTGCAGCCTGGAAATGGCCCAGCAGCGCTGTCGCCCGCGCCCTGGGGAGTCACGGAGGGACCTTACTCGCGTCATTACGCGAGATGGCTTCTCCCGGATCCTCGGTTTGATGGCGGTGAGGTCGAGTCTGGACTGTCTGCGACTGCTGCTGGCCTTCCGCTGGTCGAGGGCCGCTCCACCCGTGGGAATCCCATTGATTTCAGTGTGCTGGCAGGCAAGACGCGTCCCTCGCGCAATTCCACCGGTGCCAAGCTGCAGGCTCTGCCGAGCGGGTATCCCGTCGTCAAAGAAAAGGCTGGCCCTATGATCGTACGACGCAAGTCGGACCAGGTTCTGGTCAAGCTTGTCTGTCTGGACTGTCGGAGGGACAACTTCTCCAGCACCCAGGGTTTCATTAACCACTGCCGTATTGCGCACAATCGCAGCTTCGCCAGTCATGACGCTGCGGCGATGGCATCCGGTGAGCCAGTCGAGGTCGACGAAGGGGGCACCGTCGTCGGTGGCCGCAGTGAGTCGACCAGCAGTGTCGCGACCCCTGGCTATGTTCACCCGTTGATACGCTCTGCTCAAATTCCGACATCCTCAAATACACTCCCTACTCCATCCAAGGGCGCAGTCACCCCCCGGAAACAGTCTGACGCCGTCTCCGCCGCGGTCACCACACCGCCTGCCACAGTTCAAGCTACTCGGTCGCCTCATCGCCGGTCAGAGCCTGTCAAGGCTACTGTGAACCCCTCGTTCATGCCGTCTCCCGCCACTCCCCACCTCTCTGCTCTCATGCGAGACCGAGGCCTTGGTTTGGATATGAGCAAGCTGGTAGAAGACTCGAAGACGCCTGTGGATTTGAGTGGTCTTTCCGATGACGAGTCTGATGGTGAAGTGTCTGGACAAGCAACCGGGAGCAACAGCCAGGAGCGTTCTCAACCGCCCACTTCTGCCACCCGACAGCCGATGCGCATGCCCACCGCGCAAACAGCATCGGAGCGAACTGAGAGCCGCAAGGGTCTTGAAAGAGCAACCCACGTTCCTCAGCTGCCGCATGAGGTGACTCCCACCCGACCTCAACCTCATCAGCAATCGAACATTGCAGAGTTTTCGCCGCCTCGTCCCTTCCATCCGTCTCTGGCTGATACCATCCATGAAGAGGATGGTATCGACCATGCGGTGAATCTCAGCCCGAGTATGATCGAGGCCAATCAAGCCCCAAGTTTGGTGAGCGATGACGAAGATGACTACGAGGCGGCCTCGGACTCCGACAGCCCTAGCTCCTCCGAAGCCGGTGATCAGGATCAGCACTTCCGACACATCGAAGTGGAAGATGATGAACGTACCAGCGCTCCATCCGCCGCCGCCGAGCCCAAGCCCGGTCCTTCACTGGCGAGTCCAGCGCCGCAATCCGCGCCGACTCTGTCCAAGCCCTTGAAGAAGAGTCGGTCGAAGAATATCTCAATGATGCAACCCTTCAGCGACCGCGGCCAAGACAAGCACGTGAACTACGTCCGTCCTGCCGAAGACCCTTCTCACCAGCGCAATCCGAGGCGAAATCCTTCTCCGACTCAGTGATGTGTCCACCCTACCTATTTGCCTTCTATCATGTATTTGCTCCAACTCTTCTCTCCCCTCTGTGTTGGGTATCTTTATGGGCCGAAAGGTCATCATATTGCTGCCCGACGAATTCTCTACGCAAGCCTCAGGGCTTTGCCTTTGTTTAATGGATCGTTTCGGACCGAGGCCATCTTGATGATGGGCGGCCCATGGTGTGACGGATGATGACTCTGATTCTGATGACACTGTGTGTATTTGTTATTCGTTTAATGAAGACCTGTTTACGGCCGGTGTGTACATAGCTGAGAAAAATGCGACCTGGCTCGAAGCATAGAATGCAAAATGACTTTCACGTCAGCGTTCCTTAGTTGCGTAGTGTAGACAAGTTAGCTTGTATCTATATACGTATGTTTTACATCTTTTCTGTTGGTATTATATTACAGTTATATTACGCCCCTTATCGAGATTCTTATCTACAGCGCGTCCAGCTCAACTCCACGCGACTGTCGCATTGTTGTTCAGCCAATTGCGCTACCAATCCAATTCATCCGTCATCTACATAAGACCAGAATCACCTACAGGCCTACACAACATGACAGAGCCCAACACAGCAAGCTCCCCTCTCCCAACAGAGAAAGCCATCACACCGCCAGCCAGCAGAGACGACAATCCCCTCACCAGCAACGAGCCACCCTCATTCCACCCAGACCAAATCACCCTAGCCACATTCAAACACCTCCTCTCATGCTACCCTCAAACCGTCGAGCAAGTCCACCGACGCAAAATCACCCTGAAGCTACAACCCAAAGCATCCAAAAGCGCAAAACGCAAAGCCAACACCAACCCAACACAGCAAACCCAACAAGACCCCTCCTCCGAAGAGCACATCCGCACCGAGACAGATAAATTCATAGAACTAGACACCTGGCGCTACGAACATATGCCAAGGATACTCGCCTCCCGAGCCCATAACAACGACATATATCTCCACAAAGAAGAACTCGTCCGGATCATGGAATGGAAATTGTAACCCCCTCCTCCCCCGCTCTTCAAGTCTATACTGAACTCCTAGAAAACACGGCCATTACCGCCCCGCACTACTAGGCATGATAAAATCAAACCCAGAACCCCTCGTGCGGAAATGCACTTCATCTGCTATTTCGCTACTTGGTAGTACGTTTCCAAAGGAGAGTATGGATGCACTAGCTCCTTTGAAGGGCGTTGGTACAGCTACGGCATCATTGATTCTTTCGATTGCTGGGGATGAGCCTTTTTATAGTGATGATTTGTTTCTTTGGCTTGTTGGGGGTGTTTATCCTGGGACGGAGTCGAGGAAGTATGTTAAGGCGAATGGGGAACCGGATGTGAGGTATAATGTGAATGAGTATCGGATGTTGTGGGATGCAGCGGGGAAGTTGAAGAGGAGGTTGAATGGGGAAGATGAGGGGAGGGTTTCGTTTGTCGATGTTGAGAGGGTGGCGTATGTGTTGAGGAATTTTGAGGGGGGTTATGGGGGGATGTATGTGGATGGGGGGAGGAAGAGGAAGAGGACAAGGGAGGAGGACGGGGATGAGGATGAGGGTTTGTAATGTCACTGAGATCTTCTCCATGACCATTGAATGAAACCCAATTCGTCAAGCCCTCGATAATCCAGGTTAGGTCGTGTAAATTCAGGCTGGAACAAGTCGCGTACTTGCCCAATGCCATATTGAGGACTATGCCCATGCATTGGATTCTCTCCCGAGGCATACAGAAATTCATCCACCTCGCGTTCTAGCCATACTCCCCTCCCGATCATCGGCTCGTAGCCTTCCATAATAATCCTGACACTTGGTCTATGGGTATGATTTGACCACGGCAGTTCTGTGCGGATGGCTTCTAGGAGATCGCTCCAAGAACTTCCGTCGTGATCCAGGTCGAGAAGACCAAGCTCAATAGACTGTAGCGTTTTTGGTAGGAGTTTTAGTAAACCCAAAAGGTCATCCTGTGTGACGTCGAAACGGAAAAGGCGAAAGTGACGAAGTGCTGGCCAATCTTCAACCGGAAAGATACTTGTCAATGAAATTGGCGGGCCCATAGGGCCAGGATCGAGTGTGGTTGAAAAGCTGACGTGTTGTAAGTATCTTGCTTCACTGAGAGCACGACGGAGATTCCCACTGTTTTCTTCGGTGGCCCACATATATGTTCCAGTTCCCCCAACATTAAGTGGGAGATCCAAGTGAGTGAACTTAGGGCGCTTCATTATCGCCATGAAATGATCATACTCCTCACACGGTTGCTCTAGCATCATGAAATTGAGGCCATTTACGAGCGACCCAGTATCAAAGCTAAGCTCCGAGACATTGTGATTGGATTGCGCCAAGATACGGAGCACGATTCGAGCTCCGTGCCATTGTTTTTTATACACCTCTGGTGCCCGTGACCAAGGGATGGGATACTGGGTCACTTCCGCAAAGCCTGCCGTAGGCCATCCTCACGGAATCGGGTAATTAAACCCATAAGGCAGTGATCTGATTGTAGGGGTTCCATACAGCGGACAGAAGAGCCACCCATGTGCTGCGGGCGTAACGACGACTCTTCGCAAGGCTGGAAATCGGTCAATGCCGTAGACAAAAGCCTTTTCGTCGCTGCGTGAGGCCAAAACTTCGTTCTGCTGTTGCAATAATCTTTGATAGTGGTTCCAGCTATCCTCTAGGGGCATCTGTGCATCGACCTGTTTCTGTCGTGCGACATGGTAAGGAAGATCCCGATCCCTCCACTTCCGCTGTGTGATGAATTGGATGTTGTCCTTGCACTCTTTCAGAAACCAGGATGGAATGTGAGTTTCAGAGTCAGACTCAGGCGATCCAGGTGTAGATGGTAGAGCCCATCCTCTATGATCGAATACCATTCATCATCTGACGGAAGGGGAACTTCAATGAAGCGCGCTTCGTCCCATATTATTTCTGTGACTTGATGTCGAAATTCGGGACGATCTGCCACTGCGTGAAACACCTCAATGTCTAAAGGGTTGGCAGAGAGGAATACCCGTGAGAGGCATAACGGTATGATATCCCGGAATACTTTGCATGTCAGTCGCAGAGACTTGCGATCGCGATTGGTCAACGACGATAGAATTAATAACAGGATCTCGAGGGGTACGCCAGCAAGCCAAGGCATGTTGCCTCGGGGGAACCCAGCTCCGAACGCCTGCGCCCTGAGACGATTGCGAGTATTGCGGCAGACTATTGAAAGGGCATGATCGGCGCGTTGTTGGAGGCGATGGGTTTGAAAAGGTTTAATGTTTGGGGGCCAATCTGCGCGATTTGTCTTAGCTTGTTATAATCGGCCCTATAAACATTCACTCTAAGTGGATCATAAATGGTGTCCGGATCGGGTTGTGGCGCTTTCGCGTGGGAACCGGAGATCGGATGTAATTTCACCACTCGGTGCTGCCCAAGTGTTTGATTCTCGATAAGTTTCGGAAATTTGAGTTGCTCCCAAAAAGTAAGTGAAGTATACAGTTTAAAGGACAGAAAAAGTGACGGTAGGAGATCGTGCCAGGTGCGAGATTCTATTACTTTTGTCTACAGTAGAGTAGTCATGCCATTGTACTTTCCATGGATACCTCGATTAGTAGTTATGTGGTTGAAATTTAGTAATGTTAATGCTATGTTTACAGTTCTGCACTCATTATTAACATTGTTTTTTCGGACACTCCGCGTGACAGATCAGGGATTCTGCATTAGCTCAGGTCATCTGCACGTTTCTGAAAACAGCAAGGCTCTTTTTACGATCCTCCTGCTATTTCTTTTTTCTTTTGCCTTGTCATTCCTCCGACAACCCGGTAACATTATACCTTGAGCTATGTATCAGCTCAAGCTGGAAGTGTTGACGGCGATCGCTGCCTGGGCTTTCTCTGCAGCCTCGAGTCCATCCTCGGATTGCGACAACCTCGATGGCCTCTGCCCTCGGGATGATGACTTGAAAGCGCTGGGCGCCAAGCTTTCAACTACCGCCAAAGTCTATTACCCCGGTTCGAGCGGCTTCGAGAATGTGACCACTCGGTGGTCTGTTCTGGAAGAGCCCAAGGTTAACGTCGTTGTTGTTCCTGGTACTGAGAATGATGTTGCTGAGACTGCAAGTTTTAAGATATAGTGGCTTGTTGATATAGCAGACTGCTAACTGTAAACATAGGTGAAATTCGCAAACAAGAAGCAGCTGCCATTTCTCACATACAATGGCGTCCATGGAGCTGTCACCTCCTTGGGTAAAATGGACCACGGCGTCGGCATCTCCATGAGCCAGCTGAGCAGTGTGAAAGTCAACGAAGATGGGAAAACAGCCACGATCGCCGGCGGAACCATGTCCAAGCTTGTCACGGATGAGCTCTGGGCCGCCGGGAAACAGACAGTGACCGGGTGCTGTGAATGCGTCAGTCTACTTGGACCCGCGCTTGGTGGTGGACATGGCTGGCTTCAAGGGCATCACGGACTCGTCGCAGACCAGTTCATTTCAATGAACGTTGTGCTTGCAGATGGTACTCTCACCACGGTCGACGCAGAGTCTGACCTCTGGTGGGCGATGAAAGGTGCCGGTCACAACTTTGGCATCGTCACCTCTCTTACCACCAAGGTTTACGATATTGAACACACCGACTGGGCAATTGAGACAATCATCTTCGGCGGTGACAAAGTCGAGGCTGTCTATCAAGCTGCTAATGACTACCTCATCAAGAATGGCACTCAGCCCGTGGGTGTCGTCAACTGGTCATACTGGATGAACAACGCAGACGCGGATCTCAACAACGTGAGTTCTGCCCATATAACAAATCACACACCGGAGAGTCTAACAAAATACAGCCCGTCATCGTAATGTACATAATCCAAGAAGGAGTACAAGCTGTCGACACAATCTACACCAAACCATTCCACGACCTCGGCCCTCTATCAATATCACCCAAGTCTGGCACCTACAAAGATCTCGCAGCCTGGACCGGCATCGCCAACTCATCCCCGCCATGCCAAAAAGCCGGAATGGCTAACCCTCGCTTCCCCATCTACCTCGAGTCCTACAACGTGCCCGCCCAAAAGAAAGCATGGGACGTCTACGCACCCGCCATCCGCGGTTCCTCACCTTTCAACAACTCTATCTTTATGTTTGAGGGTTACTCTGTCGAAGGAGTGCACGAAGTACCCCACGATTCTACCGCTTTTGCCTTCCGTAGCGAGAACCTTCTTGCTGCGCCTCTGATCAATTACTTCCCGGCAGAGGGACTCGACAAGAAGGCGGCTGAGTTGGGGCAGCAGCTTCGGAGTATCCTGTTTGAGGGTAGTGGACGGAAGGATATTAGGGCTTATGTCAACTATGCGTATGGAGACGAGACGACCGAGCAGCTTTATGGTGGTGAGGAGTGGCGTCAGCTGCGGCTACGTGCTTTGAAGAAGAAGTATGATCCTGAGGGCAGGTTTAGTTTCTATGCGCCTATTCTGTGAGTGGGATGGGGACTGGAGGCTTGTATGTAGTTATATTAAGATTTATATCATGGATATGTAACACGTTCAATGGATGAGCATTTCACCGGAGCATGTTTTCATCTCATGGTCATGGTAAATCGGCAAAGTAGTCCCCGAGATGGCTGGACTCTTGGAACATCGGGAAAAGATCTGTGCCATGATCAAGCAGGGAAGTGTACGAGAAAATCTGCTGTTCCTCGGGATATAAAATGTCATTGAAAGCGCTTACACCTTCAGATCCAAAAAGAGAGTCGAATTGACCGTTTGCACCCTCCTCAGATGTCCCATTCAAATCAGTTCCTCGTCCCGGAATATGATTAGAGTGGCCTCTCTGAAGCTCAAGTAAGACACCAGCATAGTCACCCTCAAGAGTCTCATCTTTTTCCTCCGGCAGAGCAAACTCAACATTCCACCTCCTTGCCAAAGTCTTAATCAAATCAACGCTCTTCTGCGAACGAGTCATCCAGTAAATTCCTAGCTGGCGTAAAAGAGCAAGACATTTCCTCACAGAGCGCGTACTGAACCGTCGTAGTGTAAAAGACTCAGTAGTCGTATTCATCAAGTGCACGATAGCCGCGCTAAGCAGATGGTGAATCAAAAGCGGATTTGCGTTTGGAAAGCCATATGTTTTGCAATAATCCTGGACAAGCCGAACCATAGTTGTTGCAGCGGCTGTGAGCGATTGCAACACGATGGGCATCAACTTTGACGTGTTTGGATTCTCGTTTCGCATTTTTGCAAAAAGGCGAAGGAATGGAGGCATTGTTACTAGGATTGCCATTTGGTATGCCATGTGGAAAAGGAAGACTGGTTTTGGGGTTGCGCCTCGCTTGATTGCGAGCCTTTGGTCTCGGGATTTAAAGAATTGGCTGAGGTTTTCGTGGGTTGTGATAAGGAGACGGACTTGTTCGGTTGTACTGAGTGATTCGAAGGAGGAGCAGAAGCTGGTAGGTTGTTAATGAGGTTGCATTGTACGTGGATAGGTGAGGGGGCGTACATTTGGTCCATATTTTGATCGTGCATATACCACAATTTACATTGCCATGCAAAAGATACCTGAGCCAAGCTTGACCTGTCCCTTGGGAAGAAGGACTCGATTGCAGGAACATTCACGCGTCGCCAAGGTAGCATGCAATTTCTTCCCAGGATGGAAATAGACGTTCTATCCATCAGGTAGAATGACCAGAATGTCTGCACGTCTGCGAATCCAGTATTGGTCGACTTGGTATCGAACTCGTCGAACGCCAGAACGTGGAGTCGCAAGTGGACTGCCATTCCAGCAGCCATGGAATGAAAGGTCCAGCCGAAGTGGTCATGGCCTAGGGCTAGGGACCGCCATGACAGGACATTCAGGCCTTGAATGATGTATATTGATGGGGATTGTCGAAAGCATTTGAAAATGAGGCTTTCACATAACTTCGTGAATTCGTCACCAATCGCGAGGGAGTCGGGTTTCCTTTCGAACGCTGCTCCTGTTGCTAACATAGCTGCGTGGAGGAAAAGTAGATCGGGGGATTGGTCGGGAACATGGAGGGAGAAATCGGGGGATGTGTTCTGCGTGAATTGGTGCTCGTCGTTGATGCACTCGAGAAAAAGAGCGGCTAGCTCGTGGAGACGAGTGGTGTCGCTGCATATATTTAATATCTGAGGTGGAACCTGACGTGGGACTTCAGGTTGAAGGTTGCTCTGGCTTGCTGAAGTCTTATCAGTTGGCAGTTTCTCGTCAACGGTCACGGCATCCGCAAGATTGGTCCTCCACATCATGACACTCAACTCCTCCATTGCAGTCTGAGACTGATGAGAAGTCCTATCATTTGTATCATTATTCAAAGGCGCAGAATGTTCAAATTGATGGGGTCTTTCCAGCGGAGCCAGTTGGAAGGCCGAGTCCACGACGCTATCCACAAGCCGCGGCACATCCGCAGGCAAGGTGACGGGAGAATTGTTGCCTTGAAGTGCGAGCAACGCCTGGACTTGATTCTCAAGGGACTTCACATAGTTCTCATCCCAGTACTTTCGCCTACTCGTGTGTTAATGTGCTGATGCCCGGATTTAGCGGTGAAACAAGGGGGGATACTTTCTAGCCTTTTTCCCATCAGCATACTCGCAGTCCTTCTCGGTTCTCTGGCAATATGAACATTGTGGTTTGACTCCATCGCACTACCCGATGCTGTCAGTTATCAGCCTCACAATATCGCGGGGTTTGACGTACCCGCCGTTTTGATGCGCGACACTGTCGGCAGGCGAAGAAAGTAGGCTTGGCCGATTGGTTTGACATGGCTCGATCCCATACCACGACCGCGAATGCGTGGTTGGCCACCAGATGCTTTGATCGCCAACAAGACACTGCGATACGCTAGAAAGACGGGGTTGCGAGAGCCGCTTGTCGCGAATTCCCACGCGTCATGTGGTTCGTCTGAGAGCTTATAAAGTGGATTCAGGTCCATAGATCGTTCGTGTATGTATCAGGATTAACACGTATGATACGCGCTAGAATAGCCAATGAACCCGTCCTGATTTGGTTCTCAATTACAAGGGTGGGTCTGGCCGCACCTATATTTCCGATGAGTTTCATTGGTTAGGCCAAACAAATAGCGGCCAAAGTTACGTTGCTCGCTCCTAAGACACTGTCAGTGCCGGAAGGACCTGTAGGATGAGAGGTCTCTGGGATGGTTTGAGAAAGGTGAGAAGAAGACCGAAGACCGAAGTTGTCGGATTCAAGAACACGGAATTACTCTTCAAACCTATAGACTAGGGTAGCCATGTGAATTATCGAGATTAAGTCGCCCGTACAAGAAGTCTGAGAGTAGACTGATAATACGTTGCACACCAACTTCTACGGAGAAATGCTCCACAGCTTCAAGTCACGAGAGATACCTAGAGCGGCCAACATATCCTGACCTGGCGAAATAATAGATTGACATATTTAGCGATTGTTAAATCCCTGCTAGCTTATACATAGGAAAAATAAGCACGTGATGGCGAATTGAAATTATAAACAGGCTCCTTGCTTTGTCCGCTCGTCAGCACACTTGATAGTCATATTCTTTTGCCATTAATTGTTCCCCAGCAATGAGCAAATGCAATGTCTGCCGAAATACCCTCTTCCCCTTACCGACTGGATTTCAAAGCCTTCCACGGCTGGGCAGACCGACCGTCACAGACCCTGATACTTCACAATAATGGCTCTTCATGGTGGATTAAAGTCCAAATCGACTGGCCGCTACCGGAATCATTCTTAAAGCTGGGATGGTTCCATCACCGGTCTACACTTCATGAATTCATCGAAGCAATAGATTTCAGTCAATTACTGTTATTGGACAACACTGTGACGTCCATTGTTCTGAGCTTAGCTGAGCAGAGACACAACCCCATCGTGATCCGGGACGGATTCCAGACCCGCACAAACTACTATATTGACATGGCCCATCAACTATGCTATACCATCGCGGAAGATCCAAAGAAAGTGATCTACCCGACTCTAGACAGAGACGTCAATATACCGACAATTGAGGCTACCTGTCTGCAAAACATTGAGCTTGTTGCCCCTGCGGTGTCTACTGTCATGTTTAGGCAACAAAAGCTTGCTTACAAAACGATTGATCGCCCCATCTATATACCTGAGGACACAAAATCAATCATGGATGAGATTGAGGCTCTGACACTATTCTCTGGGCACCCGAACATTGCACAGCTAGTCGGCCTAGTCATATCTGAGAACCCATACAAGACCTGTCCGTCAAATGATATGCCAACGGTGGTCACAGGGTTTCTTCTTGAGTATTACAGTGGAGGATCTCTTGAAAAATTCATCGAAGAAAGTGAAGTCCAAAAGGATTCTCTGCCAATTCAATGGGCTATACAGATTGGAAGTGCCCTGGAGACTTTACATGCCAAGGGTCGAACTCATCTTGACATCAAACTATCAAACGTTCTCCTTGATGCAGAGCAAAATGCCATCCTTATCGATATCAGTGGAACCGGGGGTTATACGTGGGAATGGCTCTCACCAGAGATGCAGGACATTGTTTTAAACAACGTTGAATCTCTTCCTTGGGACATGCCATTTGAAACACGGGTTGCTGCAGACTGTTGGGCTTTTGGAAAGTTACTTTTGGCATTGGCTGAGAAAAGCGGTACTGGGAGTGTGGGTGGAGCTTTGCGATCTGTCGCTGATGGTCTGATGGTGACCGACCCTGAAGTTCGCGTCTCTTTAGGTGGTGCTCTCGCACAGCTGAGAAGTAGGAAAATGTAATCAGCATCATGACTTTGAACCAGAGAATAATCTCAGTCTCTTCTTGAGAACCCACAGAAAACAAGACTCAAGTTTTCAAGTCCCTTATGTCCTACACCAAATCATCGTCTTACCCACATATCTCGACAGGTTCGTGGAATGCACCGGGTAAAATGTACTTATTTCCTATTCATATGATATTCACGCAGTATGGCATTTCATATGTTCAGCAAAAACCAACAAATTATTCAAACAAGAACTTCGTCCTACCGCAAAGGCGAGTAAAGACCATCTAAATTTCCTCCACCTTTGCCACGACTGGAGCCTCCTCATCAGTCTGAACCATCTTCTTGACCTTCCTAACCACATTGAGCGACATAAGATCAGGCCGACTATAATGACCCGTAGCATCTGCAAACATCTTGGTCGCAATAATCTGATCCATGTCCAAGTCCGCATAGATGATGGTCTCTGTCGCACTATCAACCGGCTCAGTCAACCTTCTCCCATCCGGTCCAAAGACAGCAGAGCTCCCTCCCCCTGCAGAGGACATCAAAGCACCCCCAGCTGTGCCCATTTTCTCCACGCCCTTCTCGGTGATTAACGCCGTACAGTGCAAGACAAAGGCTGTCGACTCCACGGCATAGGTCTGAGAAAGACTCTGAGTACCTGAAACAGAGTTAGCATTGAGATAATCCATAAGTCAAGATAGCACTCACCTTCAGCCGACATTGACCAAAGATCACCCTTTCCAGAATGAGGCGTGACACTGGGCCATGCAGCAACATGAATATCCTCCTCCTGAGAGAACGTATAGTACTTCAGCAGCGGCTGAATATGTTCCCAACAAGACAAATGTCCAACCCTTCCAAACGGAAGCTCCGAAACACTAGAAAAGACCTCCCCAGAAGCATCGCCAAAGATAGTTCGTTCCATATGCGTAGGCTTCATCTTGCGACGATGAGATTTGATCTCTCCATCTGGTCCAATGCACGCCTGGGCAATGTAAACTGAATTGTTATCATTCTCTGAAAAGCCCAACGAGACAGCGATTGAGTGTCTCTTTGCACATGCTTGGATCTGCATCATCTCGGGCGAGTCGAGCCGGAGCGAATTCTTAATGTATGCCACGTTCCTTTCAACGTCGAGCAAGCGGCTCCTGTCGGGTCCTCCTTAGCGCAATTCCATAAAATCCATTTGCAGTGGACATACCATATCCAGCATGGATAGCCAGGGATCCAGCACTCGGGAAAGGCAATCAATTTTGCCTTGTTCTGGGCTGCTTCTGTGATCAATTCGCAGGTCTTTGTGACGCCGGCGGCTAAATCTAGCCATGCTGGTTCGGCTTGAGTAACTGCTACGCGAACAGTGTTTGGGGACATTGCGAGCGTTTGGAGATCTGGCGTGAGCAAGAAGATCTAATATGGCAATGTAATTGATAGCAGAACGGGATTCTCAATGCCTTATTTATGTACTCTCCGCATCTCGGGGTCTGCGATAAGCTGCGGGCGGAAAACCTCCGCAACCCAAAGGATTCGTCTTTAACTCTGAGCCGCTCCGTGCAATTTTCGGTGATAGATACTCATTGGCTACTGATTGGCAGCTCCTCTATAGATATAGTAGATTACGGCGTCTGCGGGCGGAATGATCGCCGCAACGTGGGTAATCACCGCACCCTCTATTATCTGGGAGATTGGCGCGACAGATTGATAATGATAATAAGACATCGAAACTGATTGCATTGCAGCTTCACGCTTGCGTTTGCGGATATAAATATCCTAACCACCCTTTTAAACCAAACCCCCCAACCCCAACCCCAAAAACACCAACCATCCCCCAACAGCCTTGACTCTAGCCGCCGCACCCTGGCTAGGAGTATACGTACGCTCGAGCCCAGACGATGGATAATTATTTTCCTCAAGCCCACTACGGGAACCAGTCGGCTCACCTAACGCACTCGAGGACACACTAGAAGAAGTAAACGTAGACTGCGTCGCTGTTCCAGTCATTGTATACTGCCTGCCGTATACTTTGCTGACGCAGTTTTGGTCGCGGATTTGTTGCGCGTCGAGATGTCCCGAGCCATCGGGACCGTCGCTGTAGCAGCTATTCGGATATAATTAGTGGATATATGGGGACTAAGTTGGGGAGTCCTACTAAACGAGTGCTGTGCTAGCGTCGCACTTGCAGTCCCAGTCCCTGGGAGCGCAGTTCTCGAGTCGGAATTTCATGATGGTGGTACATTGGTCGATGATCCTGATCTTGTTAGATTTGGTCGAGAGTAGGTAGGTGTAAATTTTACTCTTGCGCTGCGTAGACGGCATTGGAACTCGCGGGGGTTGCGTGGGCAGCGATGAGGGAAGATGCGGCGAGGATGAGGGGGAGTTTTGTGAGATGCATCTTGTATATGCAAGAGTGTTCTTGATAATGGGTGATTGGTTGGAAATTCGTAAGGATGGATATTAACTTGGAAGTAAAAGGGAAATTCCTCGAATAGAAGAACATAACATTCTATTCATATGCGAATTCCATGGACATTCCAGACTCTTCGCAGAAATACATAACTGACTTTTCTTCTGTTATGTACATGGTTCTAGATCTGGGGAAAAGGCACCGGGGATAGGATTTCAAGGTGGATGCTCTTATGGGTATTTTACTCTGGGCTTCCATGGATAGAGTGCCAGACCCCTGTTATAAACGTTGGAAGGATTTAATGAAGGGGTCGACCTTGATAGGTTGATAGTTCGGGTGGCTACTAGGTATGTTGTTCGCGTGTAGGATTCATTGCCTCAAGGTGGTTAAGCTGGATGTGACTATGCTTTACTCTGGATTTAGCCGGTGTCTGGTGAGAGAGATCTGGTAGAAAACACATTAAACTAGATCACGGCCTCATACATTCTTGGAGTCCAGGGATACCCGTGGAATGGCAGTATGTTTGCAAGTCAGCACAAGAATGCTATTTGCCATCATCTTTCATGCTGGATTGTCTGATTGACTCCATTCATCTCGGGTACCTGCATGGAGATACTGAGCGGGGCGACGGGTCTAATAGAGTAGAAATCCTTTGATATCATATAGATCAATTTGTCTATGGACAGGTTATCATTTCAGTATATTCTATCTTGATGCATCCGCTCGGGTACACCTGTACATTTTATTTACAAGCCCTTGGCCTGCTTAGCCTCGGCGACAGCCTCCTTCAGCGCCGCCAGGGCGTTCTCAATATCCTTGCGGTTGGGGTCAGTGATACTGACACCCATGTGGCCGAAGCGGATGTACTTGGGAGCAATCTCCTTGTGCAGACCAGCTGCGAAGATCACACCGCGCTTCAGCAGACCGGGCAGGACGTCCGGTGCGACCAGACCCTCGGGCAAGTACATGGCGGTCATGCCGTGAGCCTGGCACTCGGGCTTGGGAGCCAGCTGGGACAGGCCCAGCTCGGCGATAGCGGCCTTGACGCGATCCGAGGCCGCGGTGTGCATGGCGAAGCGCTCGCTCATGGGGCGGGCGGTGATCTGGCTAAGGGTAGTGTGCAGGGCGTGGACAAGCTGGGTGGGAGGGGTGGCGAAGTACGAGGGCTTCTTGTTCTCGTAGTTCTTCATGATGGGGAGCCAGTTGGCAATAGAAGCGTAGTAGGCGGCGGCCGGGGTCTTGCGCGCAGTGGCGGCCTGGATGGCACGGCCGGAACACATCACGATGCTCAGACCGGGAGGGCAGCCAATGGCCTTCTGGCTGGCGGTAACCACAGCATCCAGGTCCCATTCGTCGAATGCGATCTCCTCCGAGCCGACACTGCACACACCGTCGACAACGACCAGAGTGTCAGGGCTGACACGGCGGACGATCTGAGCAATAGTCTTGATGTCATTGAGGACACCGGTGGAGGTATCGACGTGAGTGATAGTGACGACCTTGTAGGACTTTTGCTTCAGGGCCTGCTCGATCTCCTCGAAGGTGGGGCGGTCGCCAATCGGGGCACGAAGGTGTGTAACCTGGGCGCCGTAGGTCTCCAGGCAGTTGCCGAACGAGTCACCGAAGTAGCCGGTGTTCACGACGAGGGCGTTTTCGCCCTTCTCGACCAGGTTGGCCGAAATCAGATCCCAACCCAGGGTACCACTGCCGGAGATGATGAAGGGCTGCGCGGAGGGGTTGGTGGACTGGAACAGCTTGCGGGTGAGGGTCAAGGTCTCGCCGAAGACATTGACGAAGCCGGGAGCTACATGGCTCTCACTAACACAGAGGGGTCAGGTCAATTGATCTATACGGGAGAATATATAGGATGAGACTCACGCATAGTGGGACATCGACTGGAGGACGGCATCGTCGAATTCGATGGGGCCCGGGATGAGCAGGGTGTTGTGAGGGGCTTGGGTAGACATGGTGGGCTCGGGCTCGGGCTCGGGCTCTTTAGAAGGGGAAGGAAGAATAGAGAGATCGATGGGTTTATATTCGATGTCGTCGGGTGCCAGGGAGTTTCTCTCGGTCGAGAAGGGAGTGTTAAGCTCAGGTAACGGCAGGCGCTGATCCAGATGTCTGGAAATCAGGCTGAGGCGCTGCGTGGTCGACGTGGGCGCCAGCTTTTCCGATTTGCGGCGGACCGCGGGGTAAATTCTGGTTGGAAGAAATTGGAGGCTTGTCAATTCCCCGAGGGAAACGCGAGGGAAAGGCGAGGATCGCCGGTGGTGCGATGCGATGTAATTGGTTGAAGAGTGAGAAGTATACAGCCTCAGTGCTTGATAGCTGTGAGAATTGAATAGTTCACCAGGAGTTGATTCTGGGGTTGGGTTATTAAAGAATTGGATGCCATTCCCAACATTCCTAAATTTTTTTCGCCCTCGTCGGCGCAGTCGGAGTAGTCGGAGTTAAGTAGACCGGGCGGATCCTTCCGAGTGTCAGACAATATACGCAACTATGCCTTGCCCTATGCTGTACACTTCATATTAACGGAAATGGGAAACTGGGATGTGCTTTCTATATTCTATCCTGAATTATGGTATTATGGTATATCCCATTGCTGTCTTGTCTAAATGAATAGCCAGCTTTTCTACCGCTGGTGACTGGGCAGTGTGTACTGTATAGGGCCAGGCCATTTTAAAGAAATTTTCCGCCAATTTTAGGGTATATTACTCTGTACAATGCTATAAACTTCATTTGCAGTATAACTATGCACATCTAGTGTCAACACCATCCCCTCACTGGATCACTGCACCGTATTCCATGCGGTCTGGAGTTTTCGCAGTATGCATCGTCCTGATCATCCCAACATTTTACAGCGACTTCCACCCTGGGAAGCTTCGAGCAAATACCTTACATCGGACTGGACTAATCCAGCCGAATACCAGTCGGACGATAGCTTCGGTCTCGCGAGCCAATGCCTATGGGGAAACTTCACGATGGTCGGGACCCGGAGTCTAATAGCGCTAAACCATATACGGTAGTCAGGTAGGGCATAGGGCCTGACGCGGCTTCCCCGCGAAGAGCATCAACCGCAGCTGTTTGGGCTTGGACACTGGAAGGGCCCATTGATCTCCCCATCTTTTTCCTGCCCCACCATTCCAGCATGACCGCCCGCTTGGTTTTGGTCATCGGTGACCTGTTCATCCCTGACCGAGCTCCCGTGAGTCCTGCCAGGAGCTGGATGATGCGACAAGAGCTAACCTATCAATTGCTAGGACCTTCCGGCCAAGGTACACTCTTTGTCTCCGCCATGATTGCGATTGCTTCCCTTCCAGCTAACTTCTGCCGATGCTAGTTCCGGAAACTCCTCACTCCTGGAAAGATCGGACAGATCCTCTGCCTGGGCAACCTGACCGACCGCGAGACCTATGACTTCCTCCGCCAGGTAGCCCCGGATCTGCAGATGGTCAAGGGCGACTTCGATGTCGACTCACCCAATCTCCCACTCTCGAAGATTGTCAGCCATGGGAGCCTGCGCATTGGCTTCACTCATGGCCACACCATCATCCCGCCAGGTGACGCTGATGCACTGTTGATCGCAGCCCGCCAGATGGATGTCGATATCTTGCTCTGGGGTGGTACGCATCGCTTTGAGGCATTCGAGATGGAGGGCCGCTTCTTCATCAACCCGGGCAGTGCGACGGGTGCCATGAGCTCCGGTTACACTCCGGAAGGGGAGGAGCCTATACCGAGTTTCTGCTTGATGGATGTAAGTGTCGCCATACCGCTACTGTCTATCAAATGATACTGACACTCCGATCAGATCCAAGGCGATGTCCTCGTGCTGTATGTCTATCAGCTGAAGACGGACGCCAATGGAATTGAGAACGTGTCGGTCGAGAAAGTTTCCTTCCGCAAGAACTATGCACCTACTCCTGCTCCCGCCGCTGCTGGTGTGGCTACCCCTGCCTCCTGATCCACGGCCGCTTTTACGTCGGCCATCCTCCCCTATTCCTCCCACTCCTTGTATATAGTCTCCTCCCTATTCGGTCATCACGTGTGTTTTGATTACTTCACCGCGCTCGGATTCTACATCTGCCAATTCGATTGCCTGATACCTCGAGCTAGTATTCAATTGATTCAATTCTTAGATTTGGCTTTTACATCCAGTCAAATCACTATCTATGCTGCCTGATCACCATCGTAGGACCCGACTAAGAAGCTTGCCAGCACTCCTTGGTCCCTACTTTGAGCCTAACTAGCCGTTCCATGAATGAGCACAATGTAGGCTTTGCAAGAATCAGAAAGACATTTTGCGGTCTATCAAAGAGCATTGCTCAGGTGTAAAAGTATGCTGTACACGCCAAGAATCAAGGCTCTTCATGGATGCCACTAGTCCCGGAACGGCAAGCATCCGATTCCCAATCTCATCGCGCCTCGTCGCTTTTTCGCCCCGCAAAATTGAATGGACCTTCATTGAGCCGACATCTCTTTATTTAATACAAAGGCCCTCTGCAGGTGCTCCTTAAATACCACCGGCCCTTATTCTATCCGCATAGCCTCCCCGCAGATCCGCCCGATCGCATCGGAGAGCTCCAACTGCTCCTCGCATCGGTTTTCATAGCTGCCTGCTCCGACCACGCAGATACGGCAGTCCTCTAATTACCTTTCCTGTCAATATGTCTGCCGAAGGCACCGAGCTCAAGGAAGAGCAGCTTCCTCCCCAGGAGGAGGGTGGCGAAGAAGATGTACGTGGAAGCTGCGATACACGCGAGTTTCATCGCAACGACGCCCACTCCTGCCCTGGAGCCTCTGCAGACCATGCTAACCTATTCATTCGTTCAGGAGGAAATTGCCGCCATGAAGCGACGAGTTGCAGAGATGGAGTCCGAAGCTGCCAAATTGCGCGAGATGCAGTCCACCCTCGACCAGCAATCCGAGAGCCTCCAGGAGAACAAAGAAGACATCGATGCACGGAGTATATTCGTTGGCAATGTTGATTACGGTTCCACGCCCGAGGAGATCCAGGCACACTTCCAGAGCTGCGGTTCTATCAACCGAGTCACTATCCTGTTGGACAAATTCACCGGCCAACCAAAGGGGTAGGTTCTGTACCAGCAGATATATATAGGGATCAAGAAACTGACAGGGAATGCTTGACAGTTATGCCTACGTCGAGTTCGCTGAGCCCAGTCTAGTGGCCCAGGCTTTGGTTCTGAACGAGAGTGTCTTCCGCGGTCGCAACCTGAAGGTGAGCACTACGCCTGCCCGATATCAACTTGTTGAGCCATGGGGCTAACAACAACCCAAATAGGTTACTCCTAAGCGTACTAACCTCCCTGGCATGAACCGGGGCCGTGGACGGGGCCGTGGTCGTGGTGGCCGTGGCTTCCGTGGCAGCTATCGTGGTGGTGGTGGCTTCCGCGGCCGGGGTCGTGGCTATGCACCCTACTAAGCGTGCGACTCGGATGCTTTTTGAGTCCACTCTTTCTTGTGTCGACCGGCAGATACATGCCGGCTCATCCCCACTCTGCTGGTCCGGCTATGCCATGTCGACTGCCCAAAAGAAATGAATTGGCCCTCTCCTTGGGTTCTCAGGGTCTGGCTTTGGAGTAAAGGGTCATCAGGATGTACAATAAGAGGATAATTTCAAGAGCCCTAACTATTGTGGGCTGTCGGGGAATTGTGTAATTCATCAAATCATTCCTATTTGGCTTTTGAAGCAATTCCACAAACATCCTGTAGATGAAGTAGTAGCTGCATAATAAATCTGTCAGTTTGTTCAAAAAACCAGAATTGAACATAATTCCGTTGCCTGACTGGCTTTAACTGGGAACAGGGTGAAACGCCTACTATAATCGTCGTCGCCACCTCTCCGCCCGCACCCGCCAACACCGAATATTACGTACACTACGAGAATTTGCTAGGCCCGTTCGAATGGCTAAGGCTTAGAGACTCAAAGCCCGATTAAATGGTGACCGGTGCTCAGCCCCAGAAAGTCATTAAAGGATATGCTAGGTACCTCGTACATAGTCAATACGTAGCGCGAGTACTTCGTACCTACGCCATACACGGATTACCTGAGAGCCAACCCTGCCTTGTTCCTCCCTCTTCTCCTCCTTCAACCTCATCATCCTCAGCATCACCCTCGCCCCCTCTCCCCCTTCCACCTTCCCTAGGTGGATGTTCTTTACCTGCCACCTCCTGTGGATGTGCGCTGTTATTTCGGCTCGGGTTTGATCGATCGGCCGTTCCGCACCTGCAACGGTGTGCTGTGAAGCAACCAGGGCAACATGGCATCCAATCTGCCAGCGTATGTGCCACACACCCCCTCACATCAAAGTCTATTCTTTGATCGATAATGGCCCCTGGATATCCGTCGCTAACATGTCGAATTACAGCCAGCCAAATCTCCGGGTCACGAGTAAGATCGCCTTATTTCCTTGTCTTGCGAGCGGGACGCTGCGGGGTTCGTCCTCGAATCGAAACTGACAGTTTTTCGACAGTTATCGCGGCAGACGGCCTGTATAAACGCGATGTCTTTCGTGCGTGCTCCTCCTTAGTCCGATATCTCAGATATAGACGAGGCCAAGCTGACTGGTGGGCATAGGTTTCCCTGATCCTTTCGCCGTGGCTACTGTCGGAGGCGAACAGACCCATACGACCTCAGTCATCAAGAAGACTCTCAATCCCTACTGGAACGAACCGTTCGATTTGTACGTGATGGTTAACCCGCCTTGACGGATCTTAGACGGGAATATGTCGGTGTTAACGGGCATTGTCGCTGTAGGAGAGTCAACGAAGACAGCATTCTTGCGATTCAGATTTTCGACCAGAAGAAGTTCAAGAAGAAGGACCAGGGATTCCTCGGAGTTATCAATGTGCGCATTGGCGATGTCATTGATCTTTCGATGGGAGGCGATGGTATGTTCGCGATGGAGACGATTTGAGTTATGGCCCGCCAACTGACCCTGCTACGCCTTCGCAGAAATGCTTACCCGCGATCTGAAGAAATCGAACGATAACCTAGTCGTCCATGGTAAACTCATCATCAACCTGTCTACGAATTTGGCCGCGCCGCACCCGAACCAGCAGAATGGCCTTCGGCCCCAACAGGCCCACTCCTCAACATCCAGCGGTCTTATACCCCAGGTCGCCGCGGCATCTACGCCGTTGTCCGGCGGCCCAAGCCATGCGGATGGGTCGCCCGCCGTCGCATCAAGCTCATCACTGAACCCTCGCGCTTCAGCCGCTCTTCCTCCCCCGGCCAACGGTGCTCCCCCCACGGCTGGCGCCCCGTCTCGTGCTAACATGAGCTCGTTTGAAGACAGCCAGGGCCGACTACCTGCGGGCTGGGAACGTCGGGAGGATAATTTGGGACGGACATACTACGTCGACCACAATACGCGCACCACCACGTGGTCTCGACCTGCGGCCAATTACAGCGAGTCTGCTCAGCGCACTCAACGTGAAGCCAACATGCAGCTGGAACGTCGGGCGCACCAGAGCCGAATGCTGCCCGAGGATCGCACAGGTACCAGTTCGCCGAACTTGCCGGATGGCCACCAACCGAGTACACCACCTCCCGGTATCACAGCCCCTGCTGCTGGTGGTAGTGCCCCCGGAGTCAATGCCAATGCCGTTTCCATGATGGCGACGGGAGCCACCACTGCAGGCACTGGTGAGCTTCCATCTGGATGGGAACAGCGCCACACACCGGAAGGACGCGCTTACTTCGTCGACCATAACACCCGGACAACAACCTGGGTCGATCCCCGCCGACAGCAGTACATTCGCATGTATGGCCAGAATCAAAACCAGGGCGGAAGCAACACTACCATTCAGCAGCAGCCAGTTTCTCAACTGGGGCCGTTGCCAAGCGGATGGGAAATGCGTCTTACCAACACTGCTCGTGTGTATTTTGTGGACCACAATACAAAGACGACCACTTGGGACGACCCTCGATTGCCTTCATCATTGGACCAGGGTGTTCCGCAGTACAAGCGTGACTTCCGTCGCAAGCTGATCTACTTCCGATCCCAACCCGCTCTGCGGATCATGTCTGGACAGTGTCACGTCAAGGTCCGTCGCAATAATATCTTTGAGGATTCGTATGCCGAGATCATGCGCCAGAGCGCGTCTGATCTGAAGAAGCGCTTGATGATCAAGTTCGACGGTGAAGACGGCCTGGACTACGGCGGTCTTTCTCGGTATGTTCCACATTCAGTGTTGGTCGCCATTGATACTAACAAGTCTGCAGTGAATTCTTCTTCCTCCTCTCTCACGAAATGTTCAATCCCTTCTACTGTCTCTTCGAATACTCCGCGCACGATAATTATACCCTGCAGATTAATCCCCACTCCGGGGTCAACCCTGAGCATCTCAACTACTTCAAGTTCATTGGCCGAGTAGTCGGCCTTGCTATCTTCCACCGCCGTTTCCTGGACTCCTTCTTCATCGGAGCCTTTTACAAGATGATGTTGAGGAAGAAGGTCACTCTTCAGGACATGGAGGGTGTCGATGAAGACCTGCATCGAAACCTGGCGTGGACTTTGTAAGTTTCGCCATTACTTGTGCTTTCAACCTGAACTAACAACGTCTCTAGGGATAATGATATTGAAGGCATTGTTGAGCTTACTTTCTCGGTTGATGATGAGAAGTTTGGCGAGCGTCGCACTATTGATTTGATACCCGGTGGTCGAGACATTCCCGTCACCAACGAGAACAAGCCACAGTACATTGAGTAAGTCTGCACGAGCCGACGTTATTTGGAGTGGCAGGCTGACTAGTTATTAGATTGGTTACGGAGTGGAAGATTGTCAAGCGCGTCGAGGAGCAGTTCAACGCATTCATGTCCGGCTTCAACGAGCTGATTCCACCGGATCTGGTCAACGTCTTCGATGAGCGTGAACTCGAACTTCTCATCGGCGGTATTGCCGATATCGATGTGGACGACTGGAAAAAGCACACCGACTACCGCGGCTACCAGGAGCAGGACGAGGTTATTCAAAACTTTTGGAAGATCGTCCGCACCTGGGATGCGGAGCAGAAATCGCGTCTTCTCCAGTTCACCACCGGAACTTCGCGTATTCCTGTCAACGGTTTCAAAGATCTGCAAGGATCTGATGGTCCTCGACGATTCACCATCGAGAAATCCGGTGATCCCAATGCCCTCCCCAAGTCACACACTTGGTATGTCACCTTCTCCCGCCGTTCTTCCAACCCCACTAACCACGATCTAGCTTCAACCGTCTCGACCTACCTCCGTACAAAAACCACGACACCCTGGAGCACAAGATGTCCATCGCAGTGGAGGAAACCCTCGGATTCGGTCAGGAATAGAGTGACCAACCAGATTCCCCATTTGCATTCTGCCAGACAATGCAGAATATTCCTACCCTGTTCCCAACCCTAAACCTCAGTAACCTTGAAACCCCGTCCGCTAAGCGAAGCTCAAAACCATCAACTCTTGTCTCTTCCCACGATTCCCCTTCGTTACGTGTCTAGCGGTCCTCCGCATGAACGAAACCGTTCTATCCAGTCGTTGCTTGCCTTTGCTTCTTGGTTTCTCTGTCGGTGGCGTCTTGTTGTAAATAGGTCTTGTGTCTGTATCATTGTGTGAGCACTAAATTAAATGTATTTCCGTCTTTGGCGGATTTGGGCTTTTCATCTCGGCTGGTAACAGTAGGACTAAAGAGTCCAACTACAGGTCTCGTGAACCCGACTCGAGCCGCCCCTCTGTACTCTCCGATCCCAGTGGTCACAGAAGCGATCGCATACGTAGAGTCAAGACACAAGGAACTATTGAGCCCTGTACTGGACTACCCCTGTGCGGCAGGTCGAGGTCAGGTAGTACAGGTTCAGGTACAAACCACTGGTATACAGAGCCAGTATCCCGGAATCGGAATTGGTCGGGGATCGGGGTATGAAAAGCTAAATTTAGAACAGTATAGATCATCGCACTGGTCCGAACCGACCTATCAATGATGAAAACCAAGGGAGATCATCCCAACATTCTAGATGTCACAACGAATGGATATAGCTGGCTAATTGACATTGATTTCTCCGAAATTCAAGACCACACGATTTTCGAGATCACATGATGCCGAATATCAGTTTTTCGGCATCAAAACTGATATTCGGCATCATGTGATCCAGAACAGCCATTCATCCTGCTAGGCGGAAAGTAGGCGGTGAACCATTTAATATGGGGGGAAATAATTTTGACGCTTTGATACCAACAGCCTGACGTATATGGTAGAAGATGATCGTCCATTGAAGTATGGAAGGGACCAACTGACTAACTAATTAGCTAACCCAGTTAGCTTATGGATGACTAGTTAAGCCTGCAAGTGCTAATTGACTACACCCTAGATGGCTAGGTTGCTGCTAGTTTGGAACTAGCCGACGTGTGTTGAACCGTATCAATCTGACACCCTTGCTCATGTCTCAGAAATATACCTATGTGGGCTTTCTGAACTTGGTCTAGTTCTTAACGTGAGATCTAGTTTTTTACAAGACCGGGAAGACATTTGATCCAGGAGTGTCTAGTTCCGCCTGTCGGCTGTTGCAAGCATGCCATAGAAAGTTTCTTGATAATGAACGCTGAAAATGGGCGATAGCAGTTCGACACTGTATACATTTGCATAGATTGGCATGTATGATATAGGCTAGCTTAGATAGGATAGGGGTCAACCGCCAAAGTTGATGGACTGCCGACAAGATGTTTTACTGTAGGGTCCATAACCTTGGAAAAAACAGACGAGAAGAGCTCCAATATGCACGTGCTCACATCCACGGTATTATCCGGTTTGCAGTAACCCTTAGCGCGAGTTCAGAAAGTGTATATCGTGAGCATTTGTCGCGTTCTTCGCACTAAACTCTCATCTCACTTCCCTTCTTTTACATCCCGACTCCCATCTAAACCCCCACACATTATTTTTCTTGTCCGTTGAACACATCTATCCTTCTCAATCATCTAGTCATCAATCTATCAAAAGAACTTCCCCGCAGCTCATTGGTTGATCGAGGGAGACCATCCTGGGTGGGCGCTGTTTCTCACCACCAGTGCTCACCCGAAGTGACGGAAGATCCCGCCCGAACATACACTTCAGTTTCAATTACCATGGCTCATATGATGCCGCCAACTAGTCTGAAGACCCAGAAGACACCGTTTGACCTGCCGGGACACACCCTGCCCTTTGACTGGATTCCACGGTTCAAGGATGTTAGTTCTCACCACTATATAACTATGGAGACTATGAATTGCTGATCATACTTACTAGAGTGACCATCCTAATTACAAGCGTTACTATCACTCTCCCATGTTCCCGGTTGCGCTGAACTTCGGATATCTTACTGCGGGAATTGTGGAGTAAGTGGTCTACAACCTTTAATCTTGGATATCACTAACATCAATCTTCTAGTCGGCTCTATCATCATCGAGAGACTGTAATGATGCGTATCATGAACGAGATTACGGAGAGACCTGGTTGGGAAAGCGATGTACGTTTTCCTCTTTGACTGACCAGCCCAGTTTCATGAGGGCTAGGGCTGACGAATCAGATCTTCAACGAAGCTATTATCTCACAATGGTGGCGTGAATTCAGTGAGAGTGACGAGGACTTTATGTATGTGGAAATTGCTCAGGATGCTCCGCTGGGGCTTCGTGATATACCCGACATGGTGCATTATCAAAAACCGGACAAGCCCTATCAAGATGTGACCCCTCGGGCGATGACCTATCTGGTGAAGGAACTCCGGTGGAGGTCATCCATCTTTCGCCAGAAAAAAACTGTCAATGTCTTTGATGGTGTCGTGAAGTCTGACAAAGTCATCTCTTCCAATTTGCGTCGGGCTCTGATCAATGCCTGTGACCCCCTGGAGCGAGGCCCGAGACCTCTTTTGCCCAATGCCGACTCCCCGAACATATTCAATCCGCTTGACCCATCCCTGTATCCCCTCGTCTATGGCCGAACCAGAATTCTGCCAGATCGACTCATCACTCGCGAAAACTGTATCTCTACCGCCGGAAATGGAACTATTCTCACCTTGAGAAGGCGTCCACAACTTGAAACTGTTCAGAGTGGCAATCGGAACAAATTTGAGGGATTCCAATATCTTCCTTGTAACGTCTCATTGTCTGGGAAGGGTTGTCAGATTGTCTCATACATCAACAATGCACACCCTGTCCGGAACCGAGAGTTCTACGATGTCCTCGAGAAAGTCATCGCAAAGGCAATTCCCATGTGGAATGTCAGCTTGCAGTGGGTCAAACTGACGGCCAACAGAATTCCGCTTCCAACTAAGCCCTCCCGGTCGCCGCCTGTGGAGGAAGAATGTACCTGCAGATGCCATGGCCACAATGCCGACCTTCACAGTGATGACAGTGACGACACTGATGAGGATGACTTTGATGATCATGCCGAGTTTCTATGCCATTGCAGTGGCTATGTTGCACCTGGAGACTTCGCACCTGCGGATCTCGATCGGGGACAGATGCGCTGGGTTAACTCGGGATTCACCGAGCTTCCTGAGCCTACGATTTTCGAACCTCGCCGTACAAAACCCGTCAATCTGAAGAGAGACTTCCACAATACCGGGATTCAGGTTATCGTCAAACTGGAGACCATCGAGCTCACCCCTCAGCATCCAACCATGACCGAAAGTGTGTGGCACCTTGCAGGACAGCCAGTAAGTCTCACCAACCCTTTAAACCTAGAATACCTCTAACCAACTTATTAGAATGAGCATATCTGCGCGAGCGCAGTGTACTGCTACGACATGGAGAACATGGAAGACCAAACCATCGGCTTCCGCCACCGTATGGACTACAGGAAGCGATTCCATGACTCCTGGCAGGATAACAACGTATTCGAATGGCCAGAGTATCTGCGCGCAGTCTTTCGCCACATCACTCTAAACGGCCGATTTGGCGAAGATCAAGTTGCCATTCAAGGCCTTGGAAACGTCCTGATCCATCCAGGCCGACTCTTGACCTTCCCCAACTATCTTCAGCACCAGCGGTCTGCAATGTCACTTGCGGATGATACCAAACCGGGTCACTGCAAGCTTCTGTTTCTGTTCCTGGTGGACCCGCATTTGCGCATCATTTCAACGGCCAATATTCCTGTCCAGAGAGAAGATTGGACTGGTCGCCAGCGTTGTATTGTGAAATTTTTGAGATCGAAGTTACCTATGGAGCTCGTGATGATCATTATGCATTATCTGCTTCTTCATTGTGATGAGGAGATCTCACAGGAAGAGAGTGAGTTTTACAGATGGAAGTTGCAGGAAGATCGGAAATCTATGAGGAAAAAGCAGAATAGGTTGTTTGAGACGGGGAAACGGAGGTGATGTGATGTACACGAAGAACATGGCGATCTAGGGGATTTGATGATTTGATGACACCAGGTGATGATGCGAATACTCAGATCTATACTTATCTAAGTACGAAAAAAATGGAAAAACATGTATGTGTTATATCTTCAGTCTTCAGAATCAGCATCAGCCATGCATTGATAGTTAGATATAGACATCAGGTCCACCAGAGCCTCCACAGTCGGGCTCCCTCAATCTCAATCTCAATCTCCAGCTCTCCACTCCTCCGGGCTGTCGTAAGACCTGCCGCCGGTGTAGTGAAAAATGCGGCGCGATCTATCTTACAGTTTTTAGTCCAAATACACGACTGGCATACTCAGATGGAATTAGCCGCCGGTTTATTATCCAGGGAATAGGGGACCAGAAAATAAGAAGGGTTGGTTTAACATCAAGTTCCAGTTCATCTTAGTATACAAGCCTCCCCGGTGGTCGAGTGGTTAAAGACAGAATTAGGTTGACGGCCTGAATCGAATGATACCTCTCCCAAGACTTTCTGGACGTCTCGCCACAGGCGTTACTGTACAATGACTGTGCAGCGGGAGGTGAATCAGTGGTGGGAGCGGCCTAGCTAGCCCGGGTGGGATCGCCTACGGGCGGGATAATGACTCTTTTTTTCTTTTTTTCTATTTATTATACTAGAAGCTATTGCTGCTATTATTAGATAATTATTTTGAATGTCCTAGGCCTATTGCGGGGGTAGTGAGGCTCTTGCGAATAGGTGTTGTGAGTTATATAGTGACGCTAAGATATCCAATGTTCAATCTCAAACGAGTCCAGTATGTTATATGGGGATAATTTTACAGATCTACCGTTCGAAACCAGAATGCGACTTAATTTTGGCTTTTCCATTTTCTTGTCAACAGCCACACTGCGAACCTCTCGCAACGCCAATGGTCCAACGCGAGGGCTATGAGCAATATGCCAGCTTGTTATGACTACTCGGCTGACTGGGAGGCTCTCTACCGAAAAAATAGATCCACTGCGCTCATCCAGCTGGGACTACAGTCGGAATATTCGGTCGTCACATTGTATTTTATGCTGTTGAACCTCAACCCGGAATTTGATGAACAGAGCCTCTTCACCTCACGTAGTATAGACAGGGCTTTTTAATGACACCATGACCCAAACGCGCCTCATTCAACTCCCCGGATCCTCTTGCTTACCCCTATGCCAAAGACGAGGGAAAGCTGTCTATATCCTCACTTCGCGCCTTGGCCACGGCATATTTTGGTAAAAAGCACAGTCACTCAGAACTTGTGCGAAAGCGCGCAGATTTCTATTCTCGGGCACTTACTTCTCTGCGCAAACACTTGCAAGACCCGATCTTGGTGTTGGAAGATGAGGTGTGTATCGCCATTATCTGCATGGGCATAGAAACTTGTCACCTTTGACTAGCTAAATGGATGGCTTTATTATAAGGGCATTGCTCAATTGGTAGGCTTTCCTATCCTCAAAAGCTTGTACCTACTGACTGGGACTTATACTGCCTTATGAGGGCCACATCGTTTCAATCGGCTGTTGCGCACTCTCCGATATTGCATTGCAAGCCAATCCACCTCCGCTGAATTTGCGGCTCCGCTAATTTTCCAAGGCTGTGGAATACTCGTCGAACAAAAGCACTGCATTTTGGGAACTCAGAATGTAAGATTTAAATTCTCCAACACGACGTACCTGACCACGCCTGAAGATCTCGATGCAAAACCGCGATGGGCTTATCGCGGTGTCCATTCCAGACGATTACCTGGCTTGATACTACCTCCGCGCTACGGAGTTGATGATCTACAACTGCATACAGCTGATTGCGACAAGAGTGCTCGAGGTTACTGGGATCTCCATAGACGTTCCTCTGTTGGAGGCAGACCCAAATGGTCCCCTAATGCCGATGCAAGGATATAGGCATGGTGTTACTAAACCATATACATAGCTATAGCATTACTTAGTATACCATAAGGTGCGGGTGGGCATACATTGGATATAGACCACCCAATAGTTCTCCATTTGCCTTTCAGCCTCATATACTTCGTACAAATATCACAAATTCCCAACTTTCAATAAGCTCTTACAATTCCCAACTCAGCAAGGCTCTAGTCCAATAAATTACATACAATAGTCTAAATATAATCCAGTAAAAATATATAAAAATCAACACAACTCTGCAAGTAAACACAACTAGTTATCGGCGACACCAACCGCTTAGCCTTACTAAGCACGGCGCTAAGAAGCAACCAACCAGCGGGCCGCAGCAGCCACGCGATGATGCCACTCTCCCAAAACAATCAATCGTTCTTCCAGTTACCGTGATCCCCATTCCACAACCTTAAACCCCTGATACTTCACAGAATTACCTCCGGTGAGCACACTCTCAGCCACGCCAAGAGCGAAAACAACACCGAACGCCCAGACGGCCGACAATCGCACTCAGGTCTCCCCGCACTGTCCCAGAGAACGCGCTTCACCGAGGATTCAGCCGCGATATCGACCGCGCTGGGCGTTCTGAGGGTCCGACCTACGCTTCCCAGTACCCGAATACTGACGCATTCCCACCAAGCAGTCTATCAATAACCCACCACCCCAGAAACAAATACAATGGCAGTCGAGGGCACCACTCCCGCGTCGGTACGTCCAATCGATATGACAACAAAACCAGTCTATGCTCCCTCCACGACACACCTACTAAAACACAATATCCAGCCCATCCCGATCCCGGAGCTGACCAAAATCACCAACGAGGTACGTCCGATCCCCGCATTTCACGCCTAAACTAACACCAGCAGGCCTGTGACGACGCTTTGAAGACCGTTACAGAGTACGAACACACCCAAGTTGCCTCCTGGAACTCAGCTATCATTGTAAGTACCCCGCCATAAGCCCCAGAAATTAAAGCCAACATCCTACAGAATACCGTCCTGAAAGCCCTGATCACCGCAACCGCCCCAGAGGACTCTACCAAGCCAGCGCCGTACCGCTTCACGGTGAACAGCACGATCGTGCAGCAAGGAATGATCGACAAGAGCGCCGCAGCGCAGGGCGCACAGAGCAATGCTGGAAAGCGCGGGATGCACTCCGCGTCTGGGGCGTACTGGGATGTTAACCGTGATGGCATGTGGACGTTCAAGTATCCCGGTGGTGAGGAGAGGGGGCTGGATGTCGTGGTTAGTGTGACGTGGTTTGCTATGGCTTAGGAAGCCTCGGGATGTGTTGATAAAATGGGGCTGTGTCCTTGATTCTGGGACTGGGGTTCATTTTCATATGCGTTTTTTCTCATTTCTATTCCTGTTCTGCCTTGAGGTCTTTAGACCTAGGCTTTTTTATTCTCTTTGAGTTGAGCGATGGCTATTAGTTTCTTTTGAATATTGAATATCAGGTTTTCAGGCCTTGGACTTGTATATGGATGTTGGGTTACATGGAGGTGTTTGTAGTCACTGAGGATGTTTATGATGCCCGTCTATAGGAATTAGAGTGAGGTGCACTGTAAGAAAATGGTATTTGATAAAAATGGGTATCTGAAACTGGGAGTTCCGGGGGATCAGAACCTAAGAAAAGGCCAGAAAAAGACAAGGGTATCTGAGACTGGGAGTACCGTGGAATCAGACCCCGAACATGGGCCAGAAAAAAAAGAAAAAAGGGCCAAATGGACCCGTCAACGATAACAATATCAACCGTGTAAAATCAACCCGGTTTGCGCCACGCTATGCCATGCCTCGTGAAAACGCCCATAACCTTAAGCCTCCCCCCTCCCTGAAAGATTCCCTAGCCGAAGATGAAAGATATCTCAGACGAAGATACGTCTGATTCTTAGCGAGGCTCTGAATAATCATTCAGAGCCACGCACACCGCACCGCGGTGGTGCCCGGAGTACTGCCGGATAATGGTTCCGGAGCTGAGCTCCCACAGACGAGCGTAGTGGTCACTGCATACAGTGACCAGGTATGCGGAGTCTGCGGAGAAGGCGCAGTCCCAGACCCACCGCTGGTGGTTGGCAAGGGTTGTCTCTAGGAAGAGGGTCCCAGTGTTGGGGTCCATAGGGGGTCCATCAGGCGATGGAGTGAATGTTTGCTGAGGGGTTTGGGCCTCATCACGGGGTGCCTCACTGATACGAAGCAGGTCTCTATCCTGAACGGGAGCATCGAAGATACGCAGGAGATCACGGTTGTGGCTACGAGTAGCCTCTGCAGGGGTCGGTGCAGCCTCGGGCTTCTCCTCAGTGCTTTGCTCAGCCTGCTTATCATTGAATGCCTTAATGGCTGCCTTGGCAGGAGCATAGTCCCCATCGAGATTCCACACCTTGGCGGTGTGGTCAGCAGAGCAAGTCGCCAGGTGCTTCACATCGGGAGACAGAAGAACGCGGATAATGTAATCCTTGTGAGCCTGAAAGGTGCAGATCGGGATGATGCGAGTGGTTTCTTCATTCTGAACCATACGCCAGATGTAAACATTTCCCTGTAGACGAGTAAGTGGTTAGTCAGGGAAATTGACAAGACACATTAGGGTCCATACCTTTCGGTTTCCAGAGCACAGCAGAGACCCATCACTAGCGACGCTCACACTGTGCACAGCAGTATCATCCTCTGGAATCAGTTGGTGGGTACAGACACTCTCTCCGAGATCCCAAACGCGAACCACGCCAGCGCGATCACCGCTGATCAACTCACCCTGGTTGGGGTGAATTACAACGTCATTTACCGCAGCTCGGTGAACGTAGTTGCGCTGCAGGGAACCGGTGCGAGTATCCCAGACTTTGACAGTCCCATCTTCGGAGCTTGTTACCATCCACTTGCCTTCACAGTGGAATGCGACACCAGTGATGTTGTTGGTGTGACCTTCGAAGGTCATCACAGGGTTCGGGTTGGTGGACTTGATGTCATAGAGCTTGACATTAGTGTGACCGGCGGCAGCAAGGAAGCGCTTATCCGGAGTGATGCAGAGGCGATTAACCTGTGAGTCCGGATGCTGAATGGTGCGTGAGCAGATGCCCGACAGCGCCTCCCAGAAACTGATGAAGAGGTATTTGTTAGCGCAAGTTCAGGTTCAGGAAGGGATGTCAGCTCCCAGAGCTCAGCATATGAGCTTCAGATTGCTTCAAACATACCGAATGGTATGGTCATACCCCGCTGCAAGGTGCGCCAGCAGTCATTAGCTCAAGCTGATAAAGAATGCGGGGAGATCAGTGAAGGCCCACTTACCAGTGCAGAGGATGACACTCATCCCGGGTGTATCAGAAAGAGGCTCCAAGGAGAATGTAAGAGACTCTGTGGAGATTGAAGGACGGAGAGGCTGTGGTTCAGCGAGAAGCGGGGGTGAAGGAATTTCTCTTGGTTGAGCCCGATTCACGCGTTGGTGCTGTCGTGCTCTCTGTACGCGGAGGACGAGTCGGTTGTAGCGGGCACGGATTCTGCCGCCTTGATCACGTGCTGCTTGAATGAAAGGCATGATTTGAGAGCGGTGTGGGAAGATATGGGGCGGATGGGCGGTGAAAAAAGCGGTAAACAGAGGCGGTAAGGAAGCTCAGTTTGGATGGCAGAAAAGTGATCAACAAAAAGTTCACAGGCAGCTGACATTTAATTGACATCTCACGTCTAAATTCAACCCCTTGCCCCTCGATATCTCTATTACGCGTCTCCGAGATATAGGCGATGATTACTGTGGCTTGACTGCCATGATATTTCTCTTTCCCTAAACTCAAGGCTCGGGTATGATCTCTATCTATCCTAATTCCCTTCGAGATTGACATGAACGGAGTCATGGAGCAATGTGAGTTGCCTTCATTCCAGCCCGAAAGCATTGCAGATGATGATCTAGGGCTTACACTGTCCCCTGGATTTCAGTCGCAACTGCCAGAGTTGTGGCTGCAGGACGAGAATGCCTTCGACTTCGATATCGATATCGGCCCCGACTTTGACCCCTTCACGGATTTCGGTCAGCTGGTGCCTCAACTAGAGGAGTCGAATAAGCGTACACATGATGATCTCGATGATCTTTTCGAGGAAGAATGCATCACCCCGGAATTCAAGAAACAAAAAACTGGAGAGCAGCAGCTCTCGCCGGCTGTGGCGAAAGTATTGAACATTGAAACGACGAATGAAGCATCTATCTTGCCGCATGCTACTCCAGATTCATGTGGTACTCCCTCGGCAAGCTCTGCTGTACAGCAGAAGTTCTGCCTTGGCCAGCAGGATATTGCCTATCATGCGTCTGTCGAAGCAATGCTCCACAAGCCGGACTCAAAGCACGTCTCGCCATATGGTTCCGTTGGATATCGTCCGTCAGCACCGGGCCTCCACTCGGTGAGAAGTGTGACTGAAGCCTCCCACGAGACTCTCCAGTATAGGCTGTCAAGCTCTAGACGCAGGATTGATGTTCTTACGGCTGAGCGGAACAGGTACCGAGATGCCTTGCTCAAGTACACCAGCATCGATCCGAAGACGGGTAGGCTGGGGATCCATGTTCAAGAGGCTGAAATGGCAACACTTCGTCGAGTGTGTACCACTCAGCAGCAGAGAGCCAAAAGTTTCAAGACAGAAATCGAGGAGTGGAAGGGCAAATTTGTCAAATTGGCTCAAACCCATAATTCACTGATTCGGGACTTTCAACAATGCACCTCCGGGGCACCGAAGCCAAATGCGTCGAATGAATGGGAAAACAGATACAATCAATTAAGTTACGCGTACAATGATCTATTGAGCACGTGCGCTCAATTGAACCCTTCTATTCAAGTTGAACCAGTTGAACAATTGAGACAATCCGGGCAACGTCCTCAATTGAATTCACGTTGTGATCAAATGGAGCCTATTGTCCAGCACTCTGCCCCTTTGAATACAAATATTTCCTACCCTTCTCCTCCCACTTCGACTTCTCCTATTCTCCTTGAAGACCTCACTCCTCGACCACCCCTCAATCCATCAATTCATTCTTCGGCTGCTTCTCCAATTGTCCTTGACGACCTCACTCCTCAACCATTCAATTCACCAATTCACTCTTCGACTTCTTCTACTCTCGTCGAAGACCTCACTCCTCGACCACCCCCCAATTCACCAATCCTTTCTTCTACTCCTGCCTCGCTCATTATGAACAACAACACCGTCCTCGCCATCGACCTGGCTCATGGGCCCACCGCGGCCACCGCACCTCCCATGAACTCCCCCGCCAACTTCTACCACTCGCATGCTGTGTCTCCCAAGGAGGCCGAGGTGATCGATCTGATTGATTTGACCACCGATGACCCGGACGCAGAGAAAGTGAGTACCCAAGGAATTACTCCCGTGCAAAATGCAGACAGCCCACTGACCAAGTTCCGCCGTGAATTCAGGAAGAAAGACCTCAAGTGGCTGCACCAGGTCAACGACCATGACGCTGTCGACGATGTCTTCAACAACCTCAACCCTGACCGCAAGAATCAAGTCTACAAAAAAGGCCTCGGCCTCTGCTACAACCTCGTCGAAACTCAGAAGCACATTCGTCGCAACCTCGGAGGTCCCTTCAACGACCCTACTAACGACCTGCTCGTTTCCGCCAGTGCTGCCCTCCAGGAGCATGTCGCTGCCAAATCTGCTGCCGTTAGATCTGCCGCCCAGTCCGCTGCCAAGTCTACCAACAAGACCACAATGAAGACTATCACAAAGACTACCAACAAGGTTACCACGAAGACTGTCACCAAGGCTACTACCATTCCCGAGTGTGATGCTCCTGCCGCTATTGCTGCTGCCTACAACCCCACTGATGATGAATTCGGACGCATGATCGAGGATGAGATGCTTCAGGAGATGATGGATCGCGAGGCCGACGAAGCCCTGGTCTAAGAGTTCGATGAGGAGAGGCTCAAATGGAAGAGTTGTTGAAGAACCACGATGTTGTGCCTGTCGGGTCTCTGAACTTGATTAAGCCTTACTACCTAGGTAGCTACGCATGAAATCATTGTAATAAAAGAAGTGGCCACTTCTTTTATTTCTCACCTCAATGTAGTCAGTCCCATGGACCCAGCAGATTATCCCTGGGCCCCAAGTGAGGTACCACTCGCTTACCTTCAAAGTGGGAGACCTGTATGTATGCCTTCATCGAGGGTACCAAGTCACTTCACCAGTCCACCATAAATTCGGTGCGCAACGAACAGGGCCGTTCAAGGTCATTGGAATCTATTCGAACGCTACAGACTGGCCTTACCTCCGCAGTGGAAGATACACGCTGTCTTTATCGGTTGGACACCTCGAACCTCAGCCAGAAGGGGACTATCATTTTCAGAGGAACAAACCCGGCAATTGGAGTTATCCGTGAAGCCTAGTCCTCCAACCATCGTAACCATAGGTTCCTTCTGAGAAGATAAGGCCTAAACGCTGCGTAGGACTGGCGTGTAGCCTTGTTCAATAGCACCGTCCGGACCTTATTAAAGCCGTTTGCGCTTCACACTAATCTCACTATCCTCTAGCTTATTACTTTCATATTCCTTACTATTATATCTCTCGCCCTTCAACATTGTCCTTCTCACTTCTACATAGATACCTACTATAAAAAGTCACGTAACTTCGGTATACTTTGTATCCTAAAAGATTAGTAGCTAGTAATCAGTAGCTCTGGGTCGGTGCGAGCCTAAGACTGTTAGGGCAGCGAGGATAGAAAAAAAATGGATAATATCCTACCCTAGTACCTCGCTTCTCTGATATTATACCATACTCTGTCTTAGAAAGATGCCTAGGTAGCTAGATGGAGAGAAAAGTTGAGGACAAAGTAATAGCAAAGCAAGGGAAAAGTTAAGGGCAAAGTAAGAGATAGTATAGAAGTCGATATTTACTAACTAATAGATAAGTAGACCTCGAAATTAGGCCTATTTAGTGATTGGAAGTAGTAGTTAGCGAGCTCTAGAGCGAATTCATAGGAATTTTTGATGATTTTGACTTGGATATAAAGGTTTCTTATATATTATCTAGTATTTAGTTCTCTAGCGGCTACTAGCGACTCGCCGAGGTCTGATATGGATTTTACTATACGGGGATAGAATAGACTATAAAACCCTCTGTCCCTCTCTTTCTCCCAAGGTTTCCATTGCTCACATGCAAGCCAGAATGGGATAAGGCGGTTGGGCTTCACCAGGTCCCATCGCCACGGAAAAGGAAAGGTCCAGAGGATGAGGATACAGAGGATGATCCAAATGAATCCAATTGAGGTTTTGCCTAGGAATCCACCAAAACACTGTTCAAGAATCCAGTGGTGACGCGCTAGCCAAAAAGGCTAGACTCCAACTCGCGACCAACAACATCCAGACATCTCAAGTCTTATGTTCAGGCTGTTGAACAATTCGCAGATCCGGGTAAACGACATCCCGAGACAGATAGGGAGACACAGAAGCACAACTTCCAAGCACCCCTGACAACGAGCTTGAACCGGTATTCGCAGGCAGTGGGCTCCATCGAGCCAAAACTACGTCGTTAGGCTTATCAAAACAAGCCTTAAGTGGCTTTCGCACAACAGCAACTTCAGCGAAGCGGAGATCCAGGAGATGAAAAAGACATTGGAACAAATCGAGGCGGAAGCTACAGGCGACCGCAACTACCTGCAGTGGCTATGGGTGACTTGACATTCAAGGATGTCGAGTATTCATTTCTTCAAAAGAGTACCTCGTTGAAGAACTGCAGATGCATTATGGATTGGGCCTTGGTTGAAGTCCGCGAAGATCGGGTTGAGACGCAAGACGGTGCCGAAGGCAAAACCTTTCCAGGAACCAGCGGTGGTCCATTGCTGCTCGTGAAGAAGATATCCAGAGACACAAGTGCCCAGACAAGGCTGAAGGATTTCAATACCAAAGCTAAGCAGATGGCATGCTATGACGGCAATGACGTGGATACTGTAATGTCGACTAGTGTTAGTTACTAGTGATTGGATCGATTCACCACTTGGAGCAGTACTGCTATTTGCTAGGCTAGGCGGGGGAGTCGATCCCGAGGGTGACAATAGGAGTGGTCGGGCCAATGTCAAGCCTATTCTGGTTGGCAGAACTGGATGAGCTAGTCAACGCGATTGATAGCCCGGACTTCACTATGCGCGATGAGGTTATCTGCATTCCCAGCAATGCCTCTATTCGATCGATGCTGCCTACGCTCTCCGAAGAATAGAGACTCCCTGGCGCTATCTACAGAGAATACTGTTACCCTCCTCCTGAGTTTTCCTTCGTTGCTTTCCCTCTGAGGGATATTCCCTCAACAGTCACGCTCCGTCGCATCATATAGCCTCAGAGATCTAGAGGTTTAAGACGTGTTTCTCAGGCCGAACACACATATTGACTTTATCCTCACCGATAGCCATATGAAAGCTCGGATTTTACATATGGAGGGCCATCGATTGTTCTGGCCAGTCCGACTCAAGCGCGTAGCCTAGCGGCAGTGTTAATGTCACCTATAGTACGATCGACTTCTTGGAGACGCGCCCTCTAACTGGTCCGAGGATCCTTAGCTCCTCTTGGAACCAAGAGTCAGATCAGTCAAGTGTCAACAACGATCGTCTTTAATAGACTCAGGGCTAGGGAGAAAGACTCTGGTGGATTGAGTACAGATGAGGAAGAATATAAGGTCTATGTGGACTGAATATGTTTATTCAGAATTTACTCCTTTCATCGAGATGGATATCATTCAAATAAAAGTTGGCTTGAGAATTGGAAACCATATATGAACCGTACAGAGCTGTCGGGTCTAAGGTCTTTCGGGTTGTCTCTATAGACATTCTGTATATCAGGTTTAGTAAACACAGACAAAGAAGGAAAAAGAGGAGATATCAAGGAATACACTAAGGATTGCTGGAGATTGAGCATTAAGCATTTCGTGCGATGAAGAACCTAAACATACGGACTCGCTAGCTTTAATGACACGGCTCCAAGAACTTGTTGACAGTTTCTGGTGCGAGGACTTGATTTCTAGGGGCTTGGCGTGCTTAAGGATGGGTCAGAAAAGCAAGTACATGCACGCATGCTATTCAAGCCCGCGAGTCCCGAGGCCAGTACACGCGTGCAGTTCCACAATTCAAGTCGGATCTATGCATAATGACAAGCACAACCAGTCTTGTTTAGAACAAGATCGCTGGATTCTGAATCCTCTATGTACCCTAGGTATGAACCATCTGTATCTGCAGATCTAAATCCTGGACTATACAGAAAAGCTCGACGCTGACTAAGTCATCTAATCGTAGCAGGGTAGATATCCAAACCAAAAAACCACATAGGAGACCGATTTGAACATTCCAAGTGCAACATCCACATTGAATCAAAGACAAAGAGAAAAACTTAACGGGTAAAAGCGTGCGGCTCGGCCTCACGGTCCTCGGCTAGAGTACGGATAGGCTCGGCACTAGTGTCGGACTGACTGTTGTGCGAGAAGCCCTTCTCCTTGTAGTCGACATCCTGAGCCTTGAGCTGCTTGCGAGCCTTGCGTCCACCACAGCAAGACGCACAGCAGGAGCCAAACTGGATGATAAAGGCAATGAGACTGAATCCGGAGCCGACCCACATGAATGCCATCATCTGAGTACCAACGTGGGCTTTGATGTTAAGACTGGGGTCGGCAGTGGCAAAGACGTTGGCGAAAATCTCGAACATGACGGTAGCGACGGCGGATGCCACGATGGTGATCAGGGCGGTGAAGAAGCTGATGATCAGCATTGGGAACGAGCGTAACAGCACGAATGTGCGACGACGGTGGGGCAGTTCCCCTGCGGTATTGACTTGTCCGCCATTGGCTACCAAAGCCTTGATGTTCTGGGGAGGACGCGAGGATACGGCTAGGGGGCTGATGAAGATCATGATGAAATTGAGGACTGCGGCTGTCAGGAAGAGCCCGAACATCCACTGGGAGGCGACCTTTGCCAGATGGAGGGGTCCGGTGATGTCGGAAGGCAGGGCGACTGGAATGCGGAGTTAGATTGAGTCTGGGGGATGGGGTTTGCTGGGGAATACGTACTACTGGCACCGGACAGCAACTCGCTCAAGATAATCTTGACCGGATTGAAGGAATACAAAGTCTCCGGCTTGGAGCAGCGGGTGATGCCATCGCCATCATAGCCCTCGCAAAAGTTCCACAGGCCGACCTGGTAGAAATCGTGCAGACCGATAGACCGAGCGATGGAATTGATTAGGACGGCATTGGGCACGGATAGGGGGATAATGTTTGACAGGTCGAGATAGAGAAAGTAGGTACTGCGCAGGACGGGCTTATTGGAGACATTTCCGATCACCACGAGAAGCACGAAGATCCAGGCGAGTAGGTAGAGCAGCGACCGAATGATACGGTGAGTGTGGATGGTGGCGACACGGCGGCGAACGACGGGCCGATCGGGACTGGCCTGACGGAATAAGGGGAGTTTTCGCCGGCCTTTGAAAGGGTTCACTCCATCTACCATAATGGAGTGAAGGTATGAAGGGAGGAGGGGAAAAGGGAATGACAATGACGTTGAGATATAAAGATTATAAAGGATGACTTGGCTCCTAATTACGGAGAGATAACTTCGTGAAATCCTTGGTCAAAAAGCTCCTGTGGACCGTCAGTGGCTGTGGATTTTCCACTAATTCACTTGTAGTGGATATGATCGTCGTATGCAGATTATGTTTATCAATACGAAGTACGGAGTTATCGGAGTAGCTATCTTGGAAATATATGAAGACGAGGTAAGGAGGAAAGACCCTGATGCGAATTGACTGGTACGTCAGATCCTCTGCGATGGAAGAATAGTGATAACTCGGTGTATTGACACAGTCATAGACATCGCCAACATATTACATGGCCGAGACCAAGAGTGGAGTAATCGACATCAACCAACTATTGGTGCATCAGCGCGGTAACACAGAGGTCTGCGTCACCAACAAGTGACGACTCCACTCCCGAGATGAGACGAGACCTTTTATGCTTGGCAAGAAAACATTATCTCTCTCTCCACTTCCCCTGTACATACACACGTACACTCCCTTTTCATCATGAGGTGGCTATCTCTAGTCATCCTCGCTGGCCTAACTGTGGCCGAGGATACTATCACCACCTCCGGCACTGCCACCTCCATCCCGACCTCCTATGACATCTCCGATGCCTCCAGTATTACTGGCGATGTGGCTCTGCCCTTGGGCACCTACGTGACCTACAGCAGCACTATCACCCTTAACGATGGGGATACATCTCTACTAGCCGTCACCTCGTCCATTCCCAACAACTCGTCGACCACCACGGGCAATCAGACTATTGTGACGCATAGCTCGAACTCCGTGACCGTCCTGATCGGCGGTGGCGGGACCACCACCCTGGACAACAAAAGCATGAATGCCACTGCCACTACCTCAGCTACGTCCACCCCGACGCTCATCAACACCCGGCCTTGCAATGGCTACGCTGAGCTCTGCGCGCGTAACTATTCCAACATCACCATGGTTGCCGCACACAACAGTCCGTTCTCACGCCCAGGCAATGCCGCCTCGAACCAGATGTTCGACGTGACGGCCCAGTTGAACGACGGCGTACGCATGTGTAAGTCGATTCTCTTCCCGGTGCCCCGTTCCCAACTAATCTAGCCAAGTGCAATTCCAAGCCCATTACGAGAACGGCACCATGCTGCTTTGCCACACCTCCTGCAACATTCTCAACATGGGTACCCTCCAGGCCTACCTCACGGAAGTCGCCATCTGGATGCGCAAGAACCCCTACGATGTGGTCACCATCCTAATGGGCAACTTCGACTATGTCTCACCACAGAACTTCACCGAACCGTTCAAAAATTCCGGGATTCAAGACCTTGTATATACCCCGCCGAAGATCCCTATGGGGCTGAATGACTGGCCCACGCTGGCAGAAATGATTCTCCTCCAGAAGCGGGTCGTCGTCTTCATGGATTACCAGGCCAACCAGACTGCCATCCCGTGGCTGATGGACGAGTTCTCGCAAATGTGGGAGACCCCCTTCTCGCCGACCAACGACAACTTCCCCTGCACGCTGCAGCGACCACCGGGTCTGCCGGTCAAGGACGCAAAGGACCGCATGTACATGGCCAACCACAACCTCAACCTGGATCTCAACCTCGGTCCCCTCAACCTGCTCATTCCCAACAGCAACCAGCTCAACAGAACCAACGGCGTCAACGGCACTGGTAGTTTAGGCCGAATGGCAGACAATTGCACCAGTATGAGCCCCCATCCCCTCTCCTCCATATAACCCTCTAACAAGATACAGGCGAATGGGGCCGCCCGCCAAACTTCCTCCTGGTCGATTACTACAACTACGGCGATCCCAAGAACGGCTCCGTCTTCGAAGTAGCCGCGCAGATGAACAACGTCACCTACAACTGGAAATGCTGCGGTACAGCCTCAGCCGCCGTGCACGGAGTATCCGTCTCCAGCATGTCGACTCTGCTCATGATTGCAGCAGGCATTCAATTCCTGCTGACAGCATTTTAATCAACGATGTCCACGACTTCCTGTTATAGTTTTCATGCCTATAGGCGTTACAAGAATCGCCAATTGCGTGTAAATATGAAATAATATAGAGTGAAATTGCCATATATTCCCCAACCCCTCCTCGGTTCAATTCCAATTCTCGTAGATCTCCACCCCACAATCACATGACCCGCATCACCATCCCACCAACACCGAACCGGACCACCACCACCTCCCAATTCCACCTCCCACCAACACGGACAACAATCAAAATGGTCGACATCGTCCCCCTATCCAGCTACCCCAGCTACATCGACCTCCTCCCCTCAATCCAAACCTGCAACATCACCAACCTCCCCGAAAACTACTTCCTAAAATACTACCTCTACCACGCCCTCACATGGCCCCAACTCTCCTTCGTCGCCATCGTGCGACCCAAAAACGGATATGCAAAGGGCACACCCGGTCTCGCCGGTAACATCAGCTCCTCCTACCCGAAAGTAGTAGGCTACGTACTAGCCAAAATGGAAGAAGAGCCCACAGACGGACTGCAACATGGCCATATCACCAGTTTGAGTGTGATGCGCACACATCGACGACTGGGAATTGCAGAGCGGTTGATGCGGATGAGTCGTGAGTGCCCCTGCCTGGATGAGAGGGAAAATGTTACTTGGGGGAGGAAATGCTAACGGAATTCTAGAACGCGCAATGGCGGAATCGCATCGCGCGAGTTACGTTTCTTTGCACGTGCGTGTATCCAACACTGCGGCGCTGAGATTATATCGCGATACACTCGGCTTTGAGGTTGAGAAGGTGGAGAGCAAGTATTATGCTGATGGGGAGGATGCTTATGCGATGCATTTGAAGCTTGAGGGGCAGTGGTTGGATTGGAAGGCGATTGAGAAGCGGATTGCTGCTGAGGATAAGGGGGAGGAGGATCAGGATGAGGGGGAGGCTGTGGGTGATTTGGGGAAGAAAGATGATGAGAAGGAGGAGAAGATGGTTAAGGTTAAGGTTGGAAGGGGGTTGGGGGTTGGGGATTTGGTGGAGAGGAATGAGAGTCAGGTTTGATTTGATTCTCCATGTCTAGGTGATGGGGATGAGAAGAGGGTATAGAGAGAGTGGATGTGGATACCCATTTCGGATCTATTTGTGAGATGAATGTACATGATAGATGAATGCTAACTCGTCTGAATCGTAAATCGTTGACCAGATTGGGTCTGGGTGCTTTCCATCGACTGGTCGCCCAGAGTGACGACTCAATTGCTGTCCTTTTTAGACTTGTCTTTATCGGCATCCCTCTCTTTCTGCTGCTTCTTCGCATTCCGCGACTTTAGCATCTGCTTGAGCTTTGACTTCTTATCTGGTGCCACAACTGGGGAATCGTGTAAACTTGCCTGAGAGACAGACGAGGGTGTATTTATAGCACCGGGCACACTGACTTCCGAGCTCGCGTCAGAGGGTAGAGGGGTATGCTGGGGACGAAAAGCTTGAGCCATTGGCTCTGTTTGGCTCTGTGCTGGTGGGAGTATAGGACCTCCAAGGGCAAGGTCGGCCATCCGTCCATCAAGCAAGATCTCGTCTTCAGGCTTGTTATTTTCTGATGCGGGTCGCACATGGCGCAGACGGTTTTTCCGGGCACGTCTCTTATCGCGCTGTTCTTCACGGGCGCGGCGGACAATGTCTCGGAATGCTTTTCTGGTAGCGCGCATTTCCTCTTTCATTGCTCGTCGCTCGGCGACATCGCGCTGTTGCTGTTCGGGTGACTCCCAGCGTCCCCAATCGCTGCTATCTGTTTCAGAACCTTGTTGCTGCCGTCCGTGGCGCCAGTTTCGTCCAGATGTGCGAGCTTCGCGACGAGATTCTTCAAGAAGAGATAGTTGTCGTCGGAGGTCAACGGCAGCCTCGTATAGTGTGCGATCATGTCGGTCATGTAAAGATAGGAGCTGGGTGCGGACTGTGGCTAGGTCTGAGGTCTCGAGGTCCGAGGTTGTGAAAAGGGAGTCGATCGAGCTGAAAGATGAATCGGAAGAGACAGAACTGATAGAGGCGCGGCGAGAACGCTCAAGAGGCTGGCCGTCGGTGAGAGGTTGGGGTTGGGGTTGGGGTTGAGGTTGAGGTCGAGTTTCTGTACTGTGGACAGTGGTCGTATTGCTGGTATGTGATGTCGGTCTAGATGGAGTATATGCAACTCCAACTGGCTGGCCAGTTTGAGTAGGGCTCCAAGGAGGTCGACCGTTACATGCAGGTGGATATCCAGTCGGATATCCAGGCGGGTATGCGCTTAGGTTGCGGCCATTAAGTCTTGCCTGATCTTCGAGCCACCGTCCATGAGCCATTGCCTGCTCTTCAACCTGCCTGCCATAATGCATAGCCTGTGCACTTATCTGGTCACCGTAATGCTGTGCCTGTTCTGCAAACCGCTCACCGTATTTCTGCGCCTGGGATGTGATATTCGAGATCCAGCCGAATGCTCCACTCTTGGAGGTGCCAGATGGCCCAAATTGTGGCGGTGTATAGCCCCATGGCTGCCATTGCCATGGAGCAACTCCTGGCGGTGGCGGTGGCTGTGGGTAGTATTGAGGTGGTTGGCCATTGTGTGCTCCATGTGCAGCAAATGGCGGGATACCGTACGGAGTGCCAAAGGGCATATGCGGCTGTGCATTTGCAAAAGGCGAGAAATGAGGCCCGTTCCAAGAATCTGGGGATGGGGTATGTTGCCCAGCCACTGGCGACGGCGCATTGGCATTTACAGCCCATTGACCTTCTACAGAGGCCGTACTACCCGTGCTTTGGGTAGCCTTCGTTGCAGCCGGGTAGCACCGAGGACATAGTGCAGACGTAGGCGCAGCATCGGACTCACCAACATATACAAAGACAATCCGAGCCGCGCGCGGCTCAAAGAGGCATTGATTCCATTCATCAACGACGGCCGCAATCCTCGCGCGACGCTGTTCATCGGTCTCCTGCGGACGGTCCTTGCGGTCTCGCTGGATCTCCGCGCGGAGCTGCCGGGGCAAGTGCTGCGAGGCAGCAGCCAATCCTAATTGGCTTGGAAAAAGATACCGTAGAAAAGTGTCCCAGTCCTGCTGGGTAATCTCGTCAAAATGGGCGTTCCAGCAGCGGGGCCGCCGAGGAAAGTCCTTGGCTTGACTGCGGGGGTAGATAGTCATATGGTGGTGCAAAAGCTCTCGGCTGCTGTCGATGACTGTTGGCGGGCGTTGCTCGAAGTATGTGACGGCGGAGGTGAAGTGGATTGGCACAACAGAAGAACCCGCAGAGCCGGGCTGTTCCGCTAGCCGTGAGCTGCCAGCCTCTTGCGGTTGCGCATTTTCGCGCAGAGGTATGGCGGCTTGCGAAGGATTGCCGTTCCTGTCAGCCAGCGCATTCAGAGGGTCGGCGGCCGAGTAAGGCGGCGGGGCCTCCTCCTCCTCCATTTTGCGTTATTAAGTTTCAACAGGGAGGGAAAAGAATGCAGTGGCCTAGAGAGTCGCGAATTACTGGCGCGTCAATACTGAGCTCGCATGGTGTGTCCAGATAGGCAGAATCGATGGGAAGGCAGCAAAATTCCGTTGGAAGGATGTCAGCACACAGGGCTTGGCGCGCATGCGGTCTCCGCGGATGCACGTCGGCCTTGGTGTGATTTCATAGGCAGGGCTCCTGGTGAAGAAGCAGTTGAGAAAATGAACCTCGAGAGATGCAAAGGTTCAAAGGAGCCGATAAGAGAGAGATAAGCAGGGTGAGGTTTCATATCCGTGGTCCGCGGAATGCGGTGAGCAGTGTATACTGAAGCTTCAGCGGATCTCGATGCCCAAATGTTTGCTATTTTGTTGCTATCTCCAAGGTCCTAACACAAAATATCACAAGTAAACCGAATACCTAGCTGAGGAGAACACCTAGCTGAGGCTGGTTTGTCCATCCTGCCCCAAAACTGATAATCATACGCACTTGGAAGACAAGAACCTCGGAATAAAAGTATGATTATGCGCGACTCTATACGCAGTTCCAACCCAACATTACTTTCCAGAGTATATACAGATGTCATGAAATGAGCAACTACCTAAGTAGCTAATCCCAAGCGCCCCAAGCATCATCAACATCCTCATCCTTCGGCTTCGTATCAATCTTCTTGGGTGCCACTGTTTTCGACTTCGCCACTGTATTCCTGGTAGGCGCAGAATTGGTAGACGCAGACTTACCCAAGCCCTTGGGCAGGGGGTTCTTTGCCTTGGTCGAGTTCTTTGCAGCCAGCCAGCCAGCGAAATCAGGTTCACCGCCATCATCATATGGCACGGCGGTAGCCTTTGTAGTGGGATCAGGAGATGAGGGGTTGGGAGAGGCCACAGCTGCAGTAAAAGGGTCGTCGTCGTTTTGGTCGTCATCCATAGCGCCCCACGCGTCGAATACGTCGTCTCCTTCGTCTTCTGGTTGCTGTTCGTGGAGGATTGGGACTGGCCGGTCGGATTGTGAGCGGCTCAGAGGGTGTCCGGGTGGACGCGATGTTTCCTTGGGAAGTTCCAATTGGGTGGAGGGGGATGATTTAGCCGGGCGAGGGACTGATGCGGGCCGTGGGATGGCTGCTTCAGCGGGTTTGGTGGTGCCGCTTGTAGGCTCGATCTCGCCGTCGGCGGCTGCCACTTTGTTGGTGAAAGAGGAGATGGCCCATCCAGCCCATGACTTGTCGTTTGAAGTGCCGATGCGAGCATCAGACTTATTTGGTTCGGCAGCGGCAGTTGGTGGTATTACCGACTCTGCCATTGTGCTGCCGAATTTCCTTATCCGTTGAAGATATAGATCGAGTGTCTTGTTCGCTTGGTCTCGGAGGAGCCTGAAACATATGAATAACTGCATTACAGCGTCGAATTTGCTCAACTTACTTTTCCTTGTCCAAGAGTGCCGGGCAAATGGCAGGCAGGATTTTCGCAGCACAATCCTCTTCAGTGAAGGAATCGATGGTCGCAGACAAGGCAAGAAGCCCGGCACATCGGGCATGCACAAATGGATCCCTGATAGCTCTCGTGAATGCAGCGATGAGGACCTTGGACCGAGTCTAGAAGATATTAACATCGAAAACACCAACTGCGGGGATTTGACTTACGCTTTGCCCCAGGTTCTTGGCAATTCGACCAAGGCAGATGGTAGTGTTGGTACGAATACCAGGTTGTTCGTCATTCGCAGTACGCGCCAGAAACTTGAGAAGTTCTCCGTTAATAGCTCGATCACTGAGCTTATTGATAATCGTCAAGACGGCCTTGACGGTCTGTTCTCGGACGACAGGAGCGACATCGGTAAAACCAGAGGTCTATGTATTTGTTAGACCGCGCCAAGACATAAATTGCAAGTTGCAGACTGACCATTGGAGGGAAGATCTTGTCGGTGACGACCTTCTGCGAGAGATTATCGATCATCAAAGGGAGGTTGTCCAAAAGACACACACGCAATGCTCGGTCAGGATTGCTAAACAAGCGGACAATCACTGGAGTCAACTTGGCATTGAACTCGTCTGCTGATAGTTTTGCGCCAATTTTCAAAGTCGCGCTGAGCACCTTTGGTCCACCACCGCCAAACTCGACTGACTTGAGCAATTCAGGCAAGACCTTCATCTTGAAGAAATCCTCAGGGAAGTCTTCGGAGAGGTTGTCAAGTTCACTGTTATGCATGTAAGCAGCTACCAACAACCACAATTGAGATCAAAAGGAGAACATACCTGATGAATTCCTCTCGCTCTGCATCACTCTTCAGACCCAAACTCTCTATATCATCGGTCAAGCGAATCAAAGGTGTCTGGAAGAACCCGCCATGCTTCTTTCCCTGCTCAAGAAAATGCGCAGGACTGAGTCGCAGCTTCGGATTGGCCGTGCAAAGACGCTTGTAATTCTGCTGCATGGTAGGAGGGATGTTGGTCGTCTTGCCGACCTGATCGCCGCCGGGGAAATGGCCATTGAACACTTCATAAACCAAAATGCCCAGACCGTAAGCATCAACCGCTGCCAAAGGATGCCGCTTGATAGACTCCCAACCGCCTTTGACAACTTCTGGAGGTGTATAGCGAGCTGCATCGGGTAAAAGACTGCCGTACATCTGTTGTTTGGTCAGCATGCAATTTCAGTCAATGCTGTTCAGACCAATGACTGACATATATGATGGCATCATCCTCCTTCATAGAACTCAAGATATCGAAGCCACCTAGTTTCCACTCGCCACTCTCACTGGTATAGACAGACGATGCGCGCACGGCACCGTGGACCGAGGATGCGTCTTCATTGATGAATTTGAGCGTAGACTATCCCGCGCGAAAATATCAGCATCCATCTAATAACCACACACAAAGCATCTTACCGAAACAGTATACAAGCCCCATTTCGCAGTCTCCTCACTCAGACTCCGCCGCTTGACTTGCCAGTTGAGCGGAGCAACGCGCTCAGTAATGATATACAGGTTCGATTCGGTCTGCCATCATATCAGCCTCAGAGATCCAATAACTCGTAACCATTAATTCCCCAGGAGATTGGCGCATCCATACCTCAATCGTATCCAGAACCTTGATCACGCCAGGATGGCGGAGAGTGCGCGACTTGCGCACAGCATTTTTAGCAAGCGGAAGACGCGACTTGTTCGCCGCGATATCAAATGTAAAGACACTGCATGCCTGACCATCATCCTAGAACGCAACTTCATTAGCAACCAGATACAACAGCCACCATGAGCCGGAGGTAACCCACCCGTTTCGTACCGTTATGCAGCGTCCAGATGGAGTCGCCGATATCGACTCGATCACCCAGCGAGAAAGGGAACGAGCTGCCCTTGGCGATGGCGGACGCGACGGCTGATTTGAGGAAATCCATGTGCGGGTGTTGTTTGGCGGATGGGCCCCGGGAAGTGGGCTGGCCAATGGCCCGACGGGGGATTTGCGGGGAGGGATAGAGTTGAGTTTGGGAGGAGAAGCGTATCAAAGGGTAGGACAGTATATGCGGACAGGAGGGTATTGAGTGCTGGATCTCGAATCTGGGATCTCCATTGTTGGCCACCTCGCGCTGATGCGCCCCGCAGGAGCCTGAGGCAGCTCCGCGTTTATTTCGGAGCTCAAGCTTCCTCCGACAACATCTCTCCTACTTCAACCCAACAACCACGCCATGCCTACACCAATACATCGCCCAGCCTCTAACAGGTGAGCTACAGCCCTTTCCTACCCTTCAAGCCCCCGACAGCGACTCTGTCGCCTCCAAAGATGCGAACCTGGTAAAAGGTCAGACCGCGCAAACCCTCACCAACGAAACCCCATCTCTATCACGCCGGAGGTACTCATCCCCATGGACACACATCCACCGTTTCAACATCATTTGCAACATACAGCTCCGCCAACCCTTCCACCGATCCCTGATTCTGCCTCAGGATCTCCTGGGAACGCCTCCAGTACGCTCTCTGGTTCCACTATTCCTACACGCCTTCATATCCTCTCTCTTCGCAGACACATGGCTAGGCAAAAGGGTCCAAGCCTCAGATCCATGGCTTTCCTACGGGACAAGTGGACCTTGGGAGAATCCATGTGTACATTGAGGCATGTTTGTACTTCGGTATAGGCGTGTCCGGCCGTTTTCTGGAGTTCTTAGGTCCGCTTTTCTTCTATGAGGACCAATAAGAACTAATGGCAACGGCCGATAGAGTATGGTGTTCATTGTGAATGCCCTGCTCTTTTCTTGAACTGCGGGGAGAGGGGGTATGATGGACGGGGTAGGGGGATTGGAGTGGACGTGCTGGTTAGTGTGTGGTGGAATGGGGAAGTTGGAGTTGTGCTGTTCCGATTGATGCGGTGATGGGTGCTATGCTTAGGGTAAAGCACCGCGGTGGAGATGGTGGTTCTGTTGGTTGGGCTTGAATGAAGACCAATAAGAAACTGAAAAGACCTGAGGAGATTCCCATTTCGAGTTCGAGTCTGGATATGTTTGCAGGATGAGTGCTAACACTCGCGACAGATTTCGCAGTGAAAAGAATAAAAGAATACTGGATGAGTTTATGTTGTACAGTACTTCCAGAAATTGCTCCCGAGCACTGATCGAATATTCAATATCATGGACTCGAGGTTCTAGCAATTTCTCGCCGGATTGTCGGGGTTTATCCGATTCGGTTTATTGATCTTTCTTGATACAACCACAGGAAAGGTTGTGATGGTGGGGAAGCAAGCACTGTGAAACTGGCGCAGAGAGAAGTGTAAATTAAAGGCAGATGAGATAGAGTACTTAGGTAGCTTAATATTGGCACTTCCACGACAACCCAAATTTCAACCATCCCAAATACTACTAGGGGGCAAGGAATACCCCCAACAGCACGATGGATCCAGGGAACGAGCCGCTGTTGATGCCACCAGCTCTGGTGCCCGTCAAACTCGCAGACTCGGCGATTGGCAGACTATTTACAGGGTGAGGGCCAAACTGTGGAAGGATATTTGTATGGTGTATGCTATGCTCTTGATACCGGGGAACGACGTGATGAAGGCCGTCGAACGCTAATGTGCTGCTGGAACACATAATGCGGGGCCCTAGCATTTCCAATGCGCCGGCATAATCTCTGACATTGCCCAACTCTTCTCTGCTTTCCACCCCGTCTCTTTCGCCAGCGACACAGGAGCGCCCGGGGCTACCATCGAACCCAACCGCATTAAGCAAAATGCGTCGCTTCGAACGCGTTTACGATGTCGTCGAACCTATCGAAGAGTATCGTATTGGAGGCTACCACCCAGTTCATCTCGAGGACATTTTCCACCAAAGGTATCAGGTTGTTGCAAAATGGGCATATGGCCAGTTTTCCACAGTTTGGCTCGCAGAAGATACAAGGTGGTATCCTCCTCTTGTTTCCTATTTCCGCTCGCGATTATCAAACTTACGCCTTCCTATCCTCTAGACTCCAAAGATACGTTATCTTGAAGATTCTCAAAGCAGATATCTCAAGTGACAAGCGAGAACTTTTTATTCTCCTTCACCTGTCAAAATCGGATACACATCATCCTGGAAAAAACCACGTCTTACAATTACTGGATCATTTCGAGCATAAAGGGCCTAATGGCTTGCACCTTTGTCTCGTGTTTCCGGCCATGATGTCTGACGGTGATGCAATGACTGTCCGGCGGAGGCCACGCCACTTAGGTTATGTTCGCGAGGTTTCGAGACAAATATTGCTAGGATTGAGTTATATTCATGATCACGGCTTGATTCATGGTGGTATGTATCTTGGAAACCGAATGGTCAAAAACTAATATTGATTTGCGAACAGACCTCCAACCAGCCAATATCTTATTCACCGTGAACTGCGACTTATCCAGTGAAAGTATAATGAAACCTGAGTTCAGTCCTGTTAACTGGCTCCCCGGAGTTGAAGTGGATGACAGCGCTCCGCGGTATCTTATGACTTCGCAGCGGCCCCGCGGAATGCTGGACAATGCAGACTTTTCGACACTTATAGTCAAGCTTGGTGATATGGGTGGAGGTCTGGCCCCCTTCGGTGTTGTGAGAGTATGGGTTGTTGACCATTATAATAGCTATGTGGAGCGCACAGGATGATTTTCTTCCTGTTACACCAGTGGCTTTAAGGGCTCCTGAGTTACTCCAACGACATTCGTGGAATGAGAAGGTTGACATATGGGCTATAGGGTGCTTGGTATTTCTCCCATTCTTACTCTGTGATATGATCTAACCATCGAGTACAGATAGTTCAACTTGCTACAAACCGGCCACTCTTTCCGTTAGAATCTTTTGGTTGCACGATTGATGAGATTCATGGGATTCTGCGAGATCTCATGCACAAGCTATTTGAGGATGGCGAGCAAAAGTTCGCTATCTACATTAGGGAGAGATTGCCGACTGATTTTGGCATGGAAAATAGTGAGAAGCTTGCATGTTTTCTTTGGTCAACGTTGCAGGAACATCCAGAAGATCGAAAGTCAGCCACTGAACTACTCAACCACTCATTGTTGGTTGGATGAAGTGGTATAGTGGCACGTATAGGATATCTTGCCTTGTTGAAGTAAATGTATTTGTCAACCACAAGAATATAGTAATTGGTTTCCACTATTGAGTCACTCCAAAGAAGCTGTAGATTGGAGATGTCGGGTGAAGCAAGATATCAACGCACCCGATGCCATCGCCGAATTCGAGAGTATCCAACTGAATAAAAACCAGGCGATAGCTACTTAGCGTTACCACATTCTTACTTTGCAAGACATCTCTCACTTTACAAACATCTCTCTACAGTTTTTCCCTCTTACAACCCTTACCTTACCTTTTATCTCCTTCTTTACCGACCAACCATGGAACCCGGCCAATCTAACGCTTTGGCATTGGGGAAAGCCAAGGTTTCTGAAGCCGACGACCCTATGACTGATATCTATACTGCCGAGGCACCTAAATCTCTCGCTCACCAAGGCCCCGAGCAAGCTCACCGAATCTCTCACCATGGCCCTAAACAACACCGTTCCCCGACGTCCACACATGAAGATGACACAAGCCGGAGCCGCCAACCTCCATTTCAGACGGCCGTCACTATCGATGAGCTTATTGCCGACGAGTTTATTGAGTGCATACTGGAGAAAGCTGAGCTCGCAGCGGCCATTTGCGCGGACATTCAGCAGGTCGCCCAAGACATCCACAAACTGCGCGAAGCTGATCAATCCATCCACCGAGTCAATCAGAGAGTCAACATCGAGCTCCTGCTTTATCACAAGAAGAAACTCGATATCCTTGCCACTGCAGTACGCGAGCACTGCATAAATGTCGAGCAACATCTCCCGAGACTCAAAACAACACCCGAGAGGCTCGTGGGACATTGGTACGCCACCATCGCAGACTCATGGCAAGCGGGTATGGAGCTGGAGGAGCTGGACGCTATTGCCATGGAGGAAATCACTCACGGGCTCGGACGGATCTAACATTAATCCGTCAACGGCACCAGTCTTACCAGGCTGATCAGGACATTTACCCAAGCTAGATAGTTAACAAATGGAACACAGTCTATGACGGGAATGAAGAGCTGAATCTACTTAGATATAGTCATCTCATATTGCACCCCGAAGGAGTGCTAGCAACTACCGTGGAAGCCACACTATCCCTGCAACTGCATCACACCGCGCTTGACATCCACCTGCGCTTGGCCACTTCCTCCCCGGTCAATTGGTATTCGATCATCCCCCTTCATGGTCATCACTGAAACGTAACCCATCATATGCGATGCTTATCCCATAAGCCAGTGAGAAACAAATGAGATCCGTTTCAGATCACCCACAGACACTCAATATCCACATTTGGGAAGGGAAGGGAAAGCAAAAAAGAAAAGAGAAAAAAACCGGAAGAAACCACCTCCCGACAGGGAGCATCTTCAGACCTGGGAAACCCCAGCGTCGGTATCAATTGTGATCGGATGACTCTCTGAGAAAGCTAGCTCTGTGGGAAATATGGGAAATAACGAGGACTTGGGCTGAGGGCTGGTAGCTGAATTGTACACAATTCAGAGAAAATCCACTTGCAGGTATATTTTCAAGCCCACACCCGCGATAATTCGACGTGGTAATTATGTCCACTCATCGTATCTGTGACACGATCAGTATATGCGAGTCGGTTGTATCGGGACTGGACTGTACCTGTCAGTCTCGTATCAACATGTTCTTCATCAGGTGGTACCCGGGGGTACCAAAGTTAGCAGGAGGGATGAAGGCGGAGACACAGTCGAACCCCAGGGGTTGTGATAAATGGCTATTGTCAATGGTGCGCAAAGTTTGGTTCAAGTCGCTGGGAACCAGGACAGCCACTCAATCTATCATAAGTCATGCAGTTCATTTGCCCTCATCGGTGGGCTCAGCAGCGGACCCTGCATTTGCCTGAGTGCCAGCCGGACCCTGAGGAGGCATCTGGGGTACCTGATTATAGCTGTTGCTCGGCGTTCGGTGCTGGTTAGGAGAGAAATGGTGGCCTTGATGCGGGCTCGAGGAGAAATGAGCCTGCTGCTGAGGGTAGCCACCACGACCCGGAGGCACTGAAACCAAACAGTCAGCAGTGAATAATTACTAACCGTCAAAAGGGGCAACTAACTGTGTCCAACTTGCTGGTTTCCATATCCAGGCTGTGCAGTCATGAACATCATAGGCTGCGGAGGCTGGCCAGACTGCGAGTTCTGATGCATCATCATGGGCGCACCGCGACTGGGACTGGGATAGCCACTATGCGGCTGAGGAGGAGGTACATGCTGAGGATAGGCGTGGGCCGGCGAAGGGGAGTACATCTGCATCTGCGGGGTGTAGGGGGACATGCCCTGGGGCACACCCATATAGGGACCGTTGGAAGCCTGCTGCATCATCATAGGAGCTGCCATGGCTTGCGGGTTCATGAACTGAGGGCCACCTTGGTACTGTCTCATGTGGGCAGGCTGCGGCCCTCCGTAAAACTGCGGCATCGGCTGTCCAAATGCGAGCTGTGCATGAGGGGCCATAGGAGAAGGGTATCCCATGTGGCTCTGTCCCATACGAGGCGAGGGGAAAACCTGCGATGCCGACGCCGACAGCTGCATACGGTGATGGTCATCCATATGATTAGGGTTAGGACCATGGGACGCTTGGTGCATGTGAGGTCCATTGGGAGGACCGGAGGAAGGAGGCATGCCGGGGTTGCCCTGCTGGAACGGGTAAGGCATCTGCTGTTGGGGCAGATGGGGGTTGTTCGAAGCAGATCGGCCTGGAGAGATCGCCGGCACAGTACTCGGCTGCTTAATCATCTGGTCAAAGGTCTTGTCTTGATTGGCCTCTGGCACATCCCAAGTTGGCAGAGTCTTGTAAGGAGGGGGAATGCCTCCATTGAATGACGGATAAGGCTTGTCGGCCTTCTCAGCGGCCTCGGCACTCTCTTTCTTCATGCGCTTGATGGGATTGAACTGATCATCGATGGACGGCCTCTCAGAGATGGGCTGAGGCTTCTTGGAGCCAAAGAATGCAGACGGCGTAGTTGCGCGCGAAACAGAGTGGTTCCGAGAGAAGGACCGTGGGCTGGCACTAGAAGCGGCAGCGGCCGCTCCAGAAGAAGGAGTAGTACCGGTAGTAGAAGTCGTGCCAGAGGCACCGGAAGCCGCACTCGGAGTGAAAGTGGTTGCCGCAGGGTTGGGCTTGAACTCCATCGCGCGAACGTTGAATTTGGACGCAGCGGACGCCGGGTGCTGGGCCTTTGCAGGGCTGGTGATCCGGGGCTGATCGCTGGCAGGGCCAGTGGGAGGTCCCCGAGCGTCCTGAATTGGCAGCGGAGCAGGGATGGGGCCCATGTTAGCACCCTTTCTTTGCTGGAGGTTGTCCTGTAGGCGATGACTGAGCATACCGGGACCGGCACGACCCGGTTGCATGGGTTGCTGGGGGAAGCGACCACCCTGCCCGGCAAGCGGGCCAGTTGGGAGATAACCTTGACGGCCACGAGTGAAGGTCTGACGGTCAGAGGGCGCAGCAGGTGGCACTGCACCGGTAGGTCCAGCAGCACGAGTCGGAGGCTTCTGCTCAGTTACAGGCGAAGCAGCCTTCGGGCTAGCCTTCTCATCTAGCGACTGAAGCCGGCCGATGATAGCCTCTTGCTTCTGGGGATCCTTAGCCAGAATGGGCACCAGATCCTTGGGCACGGGGGTCGATAGCTTGAAGTTCTTGGAAAATTTCATCAATTCGTTCAACTTGACCGTGCGATCATACGACGCTTGGTTGCGACGGCGTTCTTGCATTTTCAGCTTCTCGCTGTTGGCGAACTGACGGAACTGGTCCAACACCTCGGTCTCCACGTTGGCAGTAGCATTCTCGGGGCCGGGACGCTGTTGCTTCGCAGTGGATGCAGCAGGCGCAGGTGCAGCCTTACCGAAGTCTGCCTTCTGCTCCGTCTCAGCACTGGGCTTGGTCGCGGCAGTCGGCTGTTGCTTCTCAACAGGGGGGTTCTCCTTAGCCGGAGCCTGAGGCGCAGGAGCCGAGGGCTGCTTCGTGGGGGCAATAGGCTGAGGTCCGGGCTGCCGGCGTCCGGGAGGGGTATATTTATTGGGCTGGCCAGAAACGAGGGGTTGGAAGGGCTTGGCCTCTCGCTGGACACCGCTGTACTTGGATTCTTCATCCTGATCACCAGAATCAGGAGCCACAAGGCCTCTCTCTTCGCGCATGTGGGGGTTGTCATGATCCTGACCTTCAATCTCACGCGCAATGCGAGCGGCCTCCGCCTGCTTCTGACGGTAGGCGGGATCCGAGCGGTCAATTTGAGTGGTGTAAATATTCTCGTCATAGTTTGTCCTTGCGCCGAAAAGACGTTCGTTGGCCTCGAATTGATCCCAGCCCGACGCATCACCAGCAGAGCTTTCCAGTGACATGTCCACCTCGTCCGCAGCAGGCTCCCAGCGCTTGAGAGTGCGTTCCCGCATTGCCAAGTTTCCAGAAATGTCACTGTCTGTCCTGAATGCGGCTGCGCCTGTGATATGTGTCAGTCTGCGCGCTCTCCGCCAACTGAGGATCCGGCGTTCCTTACCATTAGATCCCTTGACCGACACATCTGCAGGGGATACGTTCGGCACAGCAATGTCCGCCACGTCCTTGATATCAAAGACCAAACTATGCTCCGGTGCAGATCCTAGGTATGGGCTTGACGAATCACTCATGCCATTCGTCTTAGGCTGGTTCTCCTGAGATGCACGCTGCACCATCTTGAGAATAAATGATGAATCGGACGCTTCCAAGGTCGAAGACGAGAAAATGCCGGTATATTTGTCTCCACCTTTCGTGGTGATGATTGTGTGCAGGCCCTAGAGTGAGAATAAATGAGTTTCGATCTCCATGCGACCGCGACAAGACCGGCTTACAATGAAACTGGCAAATAAGAACACTAAACGGTCATGGGCGTGGTTATCGGGAGTGTTCGACTCCTTCTGGCCCAGCTGAGGAGAGCCCGACTGTCGAGCCATGTTTCCGTTCGTCGAATAAGAGGAGCGTTGAGTGATGGGGTTGGCGCTCTGGGTCCAGGCTTTCTGGGAGTTTGTGCGCCTATGCGGTAGAACATGTCTGTGTCAGTAGGTGCAACCAACAACTAGAGGATAAAGACAAGATGAAGGTTTCTGCCATGAAGCCCCAGGCATTCAATTGGCTGTATCGCGGACATAATTGTACGTCAGGCCATGGACTGAGCTCGCCAGCTCGAGTGCTTGCACGGAGACACAGTGGCCGAGGACGAGTTGATGCGGGCAGAATGAAAACCAAAGGCGTCTCGAATTTCCAATAGGCAAGGGATTGGGAAGATGGGCGGAAGTGTCAAACTCATGGGCAGTGGGGGGTAGGAACATACCGTTGACCACCATCAACAGGGCTGCCAGACTGTCGGCGTCCGTCCCCCTTGGTGCTGGCGCTGGGTCTCAGAGAGGGTCGGCTGGAGTTCTGTGTAGAGTTGGCATTGCCGGACGAGCTGTTCGCAGCCGACACAGAGTTTAAAGTAGAAGCCATTGATTGACTCGGGAGTCAGGGCAGGTGTCGTGGAACTTCGCACGGCGGAAAGCCGCGAGGATGAGGCACTACCACAACACACCGCCTGCACAAACAGGACACGGAAGGAGGTGAGGGGGAAGAACCACACAGGCGCCGAACAGAAGTCGACAATGAAGGGAGAAAGGAGACGAGAGAGGGGCAGAATAGAGATGAGAAGGAGCAAAGACAAGTGAGGTTTGGGGAATTGTTTGGGGAAAGGGAAGTCACGGGGAAGGTGATGTATTGTACGGTACGGTGCGACCCTGACAGGTTCAGCTTGGAACTTTTTAAGTTGGGAACTCGCAGCACCATTAATTGGAAAGGGAAGGGTTGGTAAAGTCTATCAGTAGCTAGATAATTTCGACTGTTTTCTGTTCATTCTTTAACTCTGCGTTGAATCATCCCTTTGATCACATCGTTGTTGATCTCTCCGGTACCCTTGGGCCTCTAACCCTGAGACAGCCCAATTGACAATGACGTATTGGCAATACCCAAATCAGTACGCCCATAGGAGGGCCAGCACATTGAAGATTATCTGTGGGTTTTGTTATCCGAATGCACTAACTATAACTAACTAGTTATGTATGTACAATCATCTGTTCTCTGTACCGATAAAGCTGTGGATCTGCGAGATGTCCAAAAGCGTGCATCCAGAAACTAACCCCATCAGGCTTCCACGGTAGCCCATTCATTGTGTGGACTATTAGCTCGCTTTTGTTAAATGTGGCTATCTTTAACATATACATTAGGACTTGTTTTAGCTAGCGGTTCCAGGTCAATGGTAAATTCGGGTAATTATTTCATTAGAGAGGTCACTTGGCAGTGTAGTACGAATGATAGTTCTATGCTCCATCTATATCTTCATCATGAGGGACTCGTCGATCAGCCAACATACAAGTGGATAAATGCGGGTGGTGCCGAAAGCTCGGCGAGTGGATTCGAGGGGCATTGGAACTGCAGAATTGTACATGCAAAATTAGTGCAATTTGATGTGCCATGGTAGCATCCTGGATTGATTACTGCATGACGGTATTACGTGTAATTTATTCCCTTCTAAGCGCGCCGATCACAACCAGTGACGGTTTCTACGCGGTACAGGAGGCTGGGCGTCATCCGTTTGCTTTCTTCCCTCGCTTATCATCTTCTTCCTTCCCATGTCGACTTCCACGAGGTATCCTGGGATTTGGGTCAAACTAATCTCTCCCATCCTCCTCTTGGCAACTCCATGGCCTCCAACTCTGGTCGTAGCTCCTCTGCCTCTGGGCGCTCCCAGTCGGCCAAGCATGTGGTAAGATCGAACCCCTTCATGTGACAATGAGCGATCACTGATTATTTTGCCTTTAGCCCGATAAACAGATCTCCACGATCGAAAAGTGCGTAACACACCTCCTTGTTGCGACCAAACAGCTTCTGGAAACCCTCACGCAATGGTCTCGGAAACAAGCCTCGGAGAATGATGTATCAGATGTGTATGTGCGCCTGGGATATGAATTCAATCTGGCCTGTCGGGCATTCAACGCCATCGGGGTTGAGACCTCCGATCTGGGACCAGTCCCTGATGTCCTTCGCACAATCCTGGAAGACACCCTCAGCCAGGACGCATCCGCACAAAGTCTGGACCGGTACCTCCCTCAGATCCGCGATATTATTATAAACTTGCTCCATGGGTTGAAGAAAAAGCAGGCCCGTTTACGCTCTCGTCAACAGCGAGAAGAGGGACGAGCCGGTATACCCGGGCGGCAAGCCAGTGCTGGAAGTCTGCCCAGTAACCATTCGGCCATTGGCCAGCTATATGATGAAGCTGCCGCCTCGACTATGCCTAATATACAACCCGCTATGCAGTCGCCAAAACGGCCAACTCGTCGCTATGGCAGCAATGGGTCTCTGGAGGACGCCCCACCCGGCCAGCACACGTCCCCAACAAGAGGCACAAGCTGCACAGACCGCGAGGCGTCACGGCGTGAGACACAGCAGCTTCTTACGCAAACGACTCAAGCCAACGTCGCGACCCCGCGGGCAGCTCAGTCCTCATCGGGGGCGCCTCCAAATTTTCCTGCTCCGCCCCCGCCTCCTCAGCAGGATGATGCCTTGGGTGCCCTCCAGAGAAGCGGCGAGCTCGAACGACGAGCGTCACGTCGTTTCTCTGCCTATCAAATCCAGAAGCATCTAGGGCCGACAACCAACGGTGTTCCGGTTCTGCCTACACAGAATTCTCCTATCCCTAACCGGGGACGTGATGTGCGTGAGTCTCTCAATGCTGTTCGCTTGCGAGGCTCGTACGTTCATTCGAGGCAGCGATCAACCAAGAGCTTCCAGGAAATTTCCAAGAGTGCACAGGCCCAGGTAGCTGCGAATGTTCCCGAAGCAGTCCAAGAAGAGCAGAACAAGCCATCCGAGGCAGCTATCCCAGAAGCTGCCCCAGAACCGGACAGTGAGGAAGTCGCTAAGGCTTCGGCGAAACAGCCTTACGCGGAGCCAGAGGCCGCTGAGGCAGCACCACCTAGCTTCCCAACACCCCCGAAGGGACCTTCTCTCGACGATGCTTTCAATCCTGAGGGAAACAATACCCCCGCCGCCGAGAAAGCCCCCGAAACACCCAAGGCAGACCGCTTTGCTACTTCTGGCATTGTGACACCCTCATCTGCTCCTACATTTGTGGGCGAACAGCCGTCTCCAGGGAAGGAATTGACGCTCTTCTTGCAATACAAAACCAAAATCAAGAAATACGTACTGCCGGAAGGCATTCTGGATCTTACCATTGGACGACTTCAGTTAGCTTTTATTGAAAAGTTTGCCTGGAACACGCACAGCAATGGGGCTGACTTGCCTGAGATTTACATCCAAGACCCTGTCTCGGGCATCCGGCACGAGCTCGAAGACTTGAATGATGTAAAGGATCGATCGGTTCTCGTGTTGAATGTCGACAACTTGGACGAGGTCAAGAAACATTTCGATGATAGCTTGTCCGGCGTGCGCTCCATGGTGGAAGGCGTCAGGGAAGCACTTGCTGGCCAGGGGACGATTATCCAACGCGTTTCGGACCGTCAACTGGAGGCGGCGAAGGAAATGGCTCGTTTGGCCGCTGCGCCTCCCGCAGCTGCCGCAGTTGTTCCCAGTCCTCTAAGCGGTCAAAAAGCACCGATCTCTGGAAGCAACAGCCAAATAGCGGAACTACAAAGCCTGCGCCGCGATCTCGCCGTGCTGCGACAAACCTACTCCAACTTCACGACCGACATCACCGGCTCGATGAGCGCCGTTCACGCCAAGGCTAGTCAAGTCAAAGCTGCTGCAGAGGAGGTGGCTGTTCCAAGCTACGAAGGCGACGCCGGCCGTGCACGTGTCAATACCGGCAAGAAGGAACTCGGTGATGAATCTGAGCGACTTGTGGCTCGTGTTGATGATCTCCAGGATCTGGTCGAGGACCTTCGAAAGGATGTGGTCCAACGGGGCGTGCGGCCCCTACCCCGACAGCTGGAGGGTGTCAACCGGGACATCAGCACAGCCATGAAGGAGATCAAGAAGATGCAGGACTTCCTCGCCCGGGAGAAGCCCATCTGGACCAAGATCTGGGAGAAAGAGTTGCAGTTGGTCTGCGAGGAACGAGACCAACTAACCATGCAGGAGGACCTCGCGGCCGACCTGCAAGATGATTTGGAGAAGGCCGCGCAAACCTTCGCTTTGGTGGAGCAAGCCACCAAGGAGCAGGCCATTGAGAAGGCCAAGGACGGCGGTGTCACTTTGCGGGCTACCTCGCGCACCCTTGGCATTGATCCGACCGTTGACCCCATGAAGGCCAAGGACGGCGTCTTGGGAGAGGTGCGTGCCTTGCAGCCAAACCACGAGGGTCGGGTCGAGGCCATCGAGCGAGCAGAAAAGGCTCGCAAGAAAGAGCTTGAGACCCGACGGATCGGCCTGTTCCAAAAAGAACTTGGCAATTTCGTCCAACAAGGCAAACTGAAGAAGAGTGGAGGCGTGGAAGAAGCCGAGCGACTGCGCAATGCCAAGGATGATCGCATCCGAAAGGAAGTGTGGGATAGGCAGCAGGCTCGTAACGCCGAAATGGAGAAAGCTGAAGCCGAAGCTGCTGCGGCCGCAGCAGCAGAGCAGAAGCCCGAGGGTGAGGATGAAACGGAAAACCCGGCGCCGGCTCCTGACAGTACAGACGATGATGAGCACAAGCCAGATGTGCCTCCTAAAGAAGACCCGGAGGATGAGAAGAAAGGCGCTGACCCCGATGAATCCGCGCCCGACTCCTGATCTGGACCACTTCTTCTAAATCCTCCCCTTGCATTTCAATTCTTCCACGTTTATTTGCCACGGTCCCTATCTGCTTGCATGTTCATTTTCAATTTCCCGTTGCTTATTTTCGTCTATACCTGGCGTCTTTTCTATAGCCCTGAGCCCTGAAACCTTTTCTACATTGCACCTTAGCTTGCACGATGCCACTGATTGACGATACCCTGCCACGTATCGTGGTTTGTTCCTACATGTCTTATTCATTTTGCAGCATGGAGTTACTAGTTGGCCCATAGATAGTTAGCTCACCATAACTTTGTTGACCACCGCACCCTTTACCCGGGTACTTACGTTTGTAGATCTATCATAGGTGCCCAATCTAGAGTCTATTTGGGTATCTAATAATATGTTTCATGAGACAAATGTGGATAACAAAGCAGTGTCGGTGGCCGGTCCCAGCCATCCGCATTTCAGTGTCTACCGTACACTATTAAGACTACACCGTCTCCATATTTTTTTTCTACATTTGTACCTGATCATCTTCTGCTACCACCTTCAGCACTCACCTTGTTCTTTTTTTAAAGTCTCGGGCACCCGAATAAAATCAAAGCCCAGGCAACCAACCACATCGGGACTACACCAGCCCCCATTTCCAACCCAACCTGTGTCACCTCCATAGTATCACACCCATTTTTCCACGCCAGGATCCGAATGACGCAGCATACTAATACCCGGCAGGTCTCGCAGATCTCCACCTTGTCCTGAGTCGGCCTGAGTTTCTATGCTGCTCTCACCATTTGGGTTATTATTGCTCGTTCCGGGAGTTGTATATGCCCATGAAGGACATAATTCCTCGGATGCAACGCACTCTGATTACTCGGCCATCTTCAGTCGCAATGATGAGATTGCACAGCGGTTGTCCAAGGACGCTGTTCAGGGCGTGAGGAAAATGAGTGCAGATGAGGGGGAGAAGTTTTATCTTGAGTATTGGTCTTTTGCTGATGCCGGTGCATTGGCTGGATATGAGAATTCTACGAGCGTCTTTCAAGACTTGAAGGGCAGGGGGGATGTCGACAACGCACATCCGATATTCCTTGCCCGCTCATTTCCCCTTCGGTCTGCTTCTTCTCTGGAACAATCTGAAAGCGGCTGGGGTCTGGAGACTAGGGATTTCAGCTGTCCTTCTGGCACGAATGCGTGCGCATCTATCGGACGCTCTGATCGGTGCTGCAGCAGTGGCAGCACTTGTGAGATAGTGACGGATACGGGATCTGGAGATGTGGGATGCTGTCCGAGTGGAGAGACTTGTTCTGGGATTGTCGGGTCTTGTCAAAGCGGGTATACGATGTGTTCGCAGGCTTTAGGCGGCGGGTGTTGTATACCGGGTTATGACTGTGTTCCTGGGGGATGTCAGTGCAATCCAATTCCCGGTTCTACTTTGGTCAACGCTAACTTCATTATCTAGGTGTCTATATCTCCATCGTCACGATTACGGTTGACTCGAGTGTGGTTGTATCCACAGAGACATGGTCCACCATGCCTCAGAGTACTCAGTCCACTCATTCCACATCGACGACCAAGACCACAACCACTGATAGCCTAGTGCCTCCAGCACGACCTACAAGCCTTTCAACCCAGACTCATTCTACTACCAGCCGAGTGGACGTCTGTCCAACTGGATTCTATGCTTGTTCTGCTGTTTACCACGGCGGCTGTTGCCAGACCGGGCGAGACTGCGATACTACGTCGTGCCCGACGACTTCGTCGACGACCTTCACCTCAAATGGCGAGACCATTGTTATCCCCGTCACAACTGGAGGCAGCTCCGGTATAACGGGCAGGTGCGCCAAGGGTTGGTTCAGCTGCGCGGATACTGCAGGCGGAGGGTGCTGCCCGTCCGGGTTTGCATGCGGACAGAGCTGTACGGCCACGGCGGCGCAGACCACTGTTGCCAAGGAACAGGCGACACGGACGAGCAATGGCAGTCGAGTAGCAAGGAATTGGGTGCTGATGATTGTGTTGTATATGGCGATATGGATATAAAGTAACGAACATGGAGAAACGAGCTACATATAAACAAATCGTTATCCGACCCCACGGGGCCGGTTAGTAATAGCCGGCAGTTCCTGCGGTGAAACTCGACTCGGGAGTCGATCATCGCCGATTCTTGCCGACACCGGTGAGCCCGACCCCATCTCTCGACTCTCTTCTCCTCTCTCTTCAGCTTTCTGCTTTCTGCTTCCTGCTTTCTGCTTCCTGCTTTCTGCTTTTTTATTCTGGTAGGTCTTTCCGATTACGCATTTCTACATTGCGTCCCTTCTCCTTTATCTTTATAAATCCGCTGAACTCATCTAGGTCAGGACCCTGTCGCCATCATGTCCGACAAGCAGCAGCCCCTTCCCTTCATCTACCAATTCGCCGCTGGTGCGGTGGCTGGTGTATCCGAGGTAAGTCCTCTCTACTCTGGATAATCTGCAAATTCTCTACGGCTCGATTTGCGCCATCCAATGTCGTCTACGAAGTGGCCCAGTTACTAATGCGACCATCTCCGCACGAACAGATTCTGATGATGTACGCTCCTCTTCCTTAGCTCATATGAGCTGTGGAAACCGCATCGTGTCCATCGCGCGAGGGATGAACCATACTAACTATGCGCGACATTCAGGTACCCATTAGACGTCGTGAAGACACGAGTGTAAGCACCCGATCGGAGGAATCACCCGATGGCCCTTGGGATTAACAACACCTTTCTCCGCACAGTCAGCTTCAGAGCGGTGCCGCCGCCGCAGGCGCCGAGCACTACAATGGCATGTTCGACTGTTTCAGCAAGATCATCAAGCACGAGGGGTATGTCCAAGCTTTCTGAATTCGGCATTGACGTCGGCTTTCGCTCCGAGACTCACCGGGCTCGTATCTCCACAGTTTCTCGCGCCTATATCGCGGTATCTCCGCCCCCATCCTGATGGAGGCGCCGAAGCGTGCGACCAAGTTCGCCGCCAACGACAGCTGGGGCAGCTTCTACCGGAACCTGTTCGGCGTGGAGAAGCAGACCCAGTCCCTGGCCACCCTGACGGGTGCGACCGCCGGTGCGACAGAGGCCTTCGTCGTGGTTCCCTTCGAATTGGTCAAGATCCGTCTGCAGGATAAGGCGTCGGCTGGCAAGTACAGTGGCGGGCTGGACGTGGTCAAGAAGATCATCGCACAGGAGGGCCCTCTGGCCATGTACAATGGTCTGGAGTCCACTTTGTGGCGCCACATCTTGTGGAACGCAGGCTACTTCGGCTGTATTTTCCAGGTGCGCGCCCAACTGCCCAAGCCCGAGCCCGGCAACAAGACCCAGCAGACCCGTAACGACCTGGCGGCTGGTACCATTGGTGGTATCGCCGGTACCGTTCTCAACACTCCCATGGATGTCGTCAAGTCGCGTATTCAAAACACTACCAAGGTTCCCGGCCTGACCCCCAAGTACAACTGGGCCTGGTCTGCCATCGGCACAGTCATGAAGGAGGAGGGCTTCGGCGCGCTGTACAAGGGCTTCATTCCCAAGGTGCTGCGTCTCGGTCCCGGTGGTGGTATCCTGCTGGTCGTCTTCACCGGTGTGATGGACTTCTTCCGCAAGATTCGCGAGCAAAAGTAAGCTGGTCCTGTGGACTGCAAAATTTATCCCATGTTTGTCAATATCGAGTGCTTCAAGTTGGGTACCTATTTGACTGTATCATGGCCCCGATATACCCAGCTGTACTACCCTTTGGTGACCTCTGCCATTTGTTTCTATGCATCAGGATAGAGCAGACTAGATGGATAGAAAGCGATTCACTGTGATCATCCACCTTATGAAAATCAATCCTAGAAACATGTAGATTCATGTCCGCCCCCATTCCACAGGATTACTTCCGATGCTTGTGAGCGGTACTCCGTACCTAGGAAGTGAGACTCATGACAGCGAGATAGGCCGGATATGAAGTAGCTATCATTATCTTGCCCTAAGATGCTGCGATCAAGTCAAGTTCTGTAACAGTTTGGCAAATCTATGTTTCAACGGACGATAATCACAAGAGGTCGTACATGTGTATAGGCGAACGGGTCTTAGCTCCCTTTATACAGCTCTGCGAACATATATTCTAGATAGAATAACCCAGTTCATACCTAGGTAGCTCTATGTAGGATTTCCTGCCGGGCGGGACTGTCACCGCTTTACGAGGACGCTCAGAGTCGGCCACACGAATTCAGTCACATAGGATGCTTACGAGAGAACATAGATAGGGAGTTCATTGTTGGACCCTATGTCGACCCAAGCGGGACAGCCTATCCAAAGTATAGAGCAGCGGCTCTTGGCTCTTGCCATAAAGGTCCTTTCTCCTCTGTGGCAGACTGGTACAATGCTATGGCGGAGTTAAACCGAAAGTCCGCTTTAGAAGATCCAGAGGAAGAAGAGAATAGAGATGTCACCGTCGCTGAGTATAAGCTTCTTGCGGAGTTGTCAATGGATGTTGTCGTCGAAGAGTTCAAAATGGGCTATTTGTAATCGGTCACAATGATCTGACGGTGCAGAATATCCTGGTTCGAAAAAAAATACCCACAGCTGATGCATGTAAGCCAGCTAATCTTTATAGGTAGACGACAATTTCAACAATACCAGTATTCTTGACTTCCCAAGCACAATTGTCCCCTTGGCCTCGCTCTGTGTATTCCCGTGGCTATTCAGTGTCAAGCTCGCTGGTTTGGTTACAGACCGGGATGCATATCGTGATATGTTCGTGCACCAAGAGTGCCACTACTCGTCATCTGCTTTGCAGTCTTGCGAGCTACGAAGGGAACTGATGGAGTCTGCTACAAACCGTCAGCAATTCGAAATAGGGCTCCTGGGTCCCTATACATCAATCCTTCTCCCAATATTATTTGGAGAGATCAAAAAGTGCTCATTTGATCCGGATGTTGAATACCAGCGTGTGTCAGTTACGCGGGAGTGGTTCAAGAAGCTGGCGGGCAATGACGGCCTCTATTCATGGCAGAAGTCAACGCTATAGGGGACGGGATGTACTACATCGGATGAGGAGAATGGTGTTAATGTGGTAGTTTGTAAAGATTGAGTGCCTACATACCCTCGTATTGGAGAAGCTTTTTCTACCTTCCCTACTACTGTTTGACGACTAGGTTTTCGAGAATGCTCCTAGAAGACTGAAGGACCCATTTTATACCTCCTACCTAGTTTTTCGTCATCAAGGAGAAGAAGTGTGTCCTGATGGTTCCCTGTCATAGTCTTACGGCCTTTAAGTGGTAGCAAGAACTGCGTGTTACCCAAATCTACCAGAATGCGGAGCCTTACTGATCTTCGCACGTTAGTGCTCGGGAAGGTATAAATCGTATTGGGCCGTAATATCTTATGAGTCATTGTAAATTACCGTATTGTTTCATGGAATGTTGTATAGCTTGATCGGCGTCCGCTCCCTTTCTTCGTCTACATTAGACACACACGAATTGTTTCTCGGCTTGTATCCGAAAGCACCCTAATCCGTATCTGATTGCTCTATAAATAATCCCTGCTTAGTAGTATCGTGAGTTGTATTGTATTGGAATTCATCGTCCAATGAGTCATTGTAAAATACTGTAAGTCTCCATAGAATATTCTAACAGGGTTATATTCCACGTCTAGCCGCCAGTCGCGCTTGAAGTTATTATATTGCCCTCAAGTCCCACGCCCATCTTCTATCAACACGTACAATTGCCCACCATGACCGAGAAGCCAACCATTCTCCTGATCCCAGGTGCGTGGCATCAAGGAAGCACTTTCGAGCCCGTCGCGCATATACTGCGAGCACAAGGATACCAAGCAGAGACGATAACGCTACCTTCAGCCGGGGGACCTACATCAACGACTGCCTATGATGACGCCGAACACATATGGAAAACGTATCTGAATGACCTCGTTACACAGGGCAAGGAGGTTATCATTGTTATGCACTCATACAGCGGCATCCCAGGCACAGAGAGTGTGAAGGGACTGGCACGCAGAGATCTCGCTGCGCAAGGGAAAAATGGCGGGGTTGTTAGCCTTATATACCTATCTGCTTTCCTCGTTCCGGCTGGAGCAAGCATTGAGTCGTTTTTGCCTGGTGGGTTGGATTCTTTTATGACAATGGACGTAAGTTCAATAGCATCCCTTGTCTCCTTTCCTAGAGAGTGAAAAGAATGAAATAGAATTGGAGAAGACTGACCATTATACAGGGAGACAAAATGTACCCCAAGGACCCCAGGGAAAAGTTCTACAACGACCTCGACGATGAAGCTGCTTCGAAGTATCTGGCCGCAATAGTTCACCATGCTCCGGAGACCATGCGGACTCCGCTGACTTACGAGGCTTACCGGGATGTGCCTACCAACTACATCTTCTGTACTCGGGATGCAGGGTTCCCGCTCATCGCGCAGCAGAAGATAGCCACTATCCCCGGCGAAGGAGTGCGTACGTACTCTATCGACGCGGGGCATTTTGCCATGCTAAGCCAACCACAGGCTGTGGCTGATGTAATCCATGATGTTGCGACGAGAGCAGCAGAAGTTTGATTTTTGTGCATATAGCGAGGATGGATATCCGTGAATCTAGACAGACACAGACAGATCCATTGTATCTACCGCAATTTAGATAGATATGTCACTAGATACATCGATGAAACAGCCTCCAAATAGGCAAACATAGCCAAACATAGCCAAACATAGCCAAACATAGCCAAACATAGCCAAACATAGCCAAACATAGCCAAACAAGACTGAGTACGTACATGTACGCAGCAGGGGGAAACTGGTAAGATGTCAAGGTAGGGCATGTAACTAGACACATCCGCGGACCAAAGTCCAAAGTAACAGTAACATGTAGCCCAAACACGCCATATTCCCCGTTTTGCCCATCAGAGACAAATAAACAGCCAGCTTCCAGGAACGCCATGCAACAAACTCCAGGATTATGCAATTGTAAGACATGTCATGATATAACATGGTTACGGGGTAGCCTTTGGCCGCCTCCGCACCGCTCGCCGGCGCATCAAAAGTAATGACCGCCGTCGGTCCCATTCATAATAGACTAGCTCTTGGATGTGCGGCTGAGAAAGAGTGAAAGGGTACAGATTATGTAGATGCCAAACTTGTCAGCCACTATAAAGAACTAGATGAGAGAATTACAAGTTCAAGTGCTTTGCCAGAATACATAATCTAAAAGACACAGCCACAAAAGATGCAATATAGCGAGACAAGAAATATGCAGCTAAACCTCCTATTTTTCCACCTTTACCTTCAGTAATTAACTAGCCGCCAGAAGGAGATTGTCAAGTATATGAGTCTTCGATAGTGAGGCCCGCGTGCCGAAAATGGCCTCTAGCACTGTCATATTTCGCCCCAAGCTTGTTGATACACCATTCGAGAAAGGAGCCGAATCCTTGCTGGGGATCTTCTGCGTAGTAGTTCCAATTACGTTTTATGAAGCTTTTAAGCTCAGCGAAAAACTCTTCAATTGGATTCAGGTCTGGCGAGTACGGAGGCAGATAAATCAACTTGACTCCCGCGTCGGCACACAATTGCGCAATCCGCTTGGAGTGATAGAACGATACATTATCCATGACCAGGACAGATTTCGGCTCAGGTCATCTTCAGCAATGCCGAAGAAGTTGATCGATGAATTCCTCGAACACAGGGGCATCCGCTGAGCCGCGAAAGACGCGAGAGAGCATAATACCATCCTGAGCATACGCAGGCAGAATCTGATACCGTTCATCACGGTGAACTGTGCCAATTGTCTTGGTGCTACACTGAGTGGTGACCAGTCTGTCCGTCAGAATCCAATCCATTGATCACATTCAGATTCACCAACGTAGACAATATGGTAGGATTCAAAGTCGGAGAGATTGTGAAGATAAAACTCCCGCAACTCGGCGCTCTGCTCTTTGGCTCTCTGTCGAGCTGTCTATTTGGACCACCCTTTGAACACGAAGGCCCTCCTAATACTAGAGGTTGTTGCTAGCATCTGGAATTCATCCCATACAGTTGGAGTCGAAAACGGATTCCCCTTTGTGCACACAAATCGTTTCCTGCACCCCATCCTAGATTGCACTAATCTGTATTTGGTTACTCTATAAATAACCCTGCTTAGATGTATGGTATCGAGCATACTGTAAAAGTGGGCCGAAGCAAATCACGTGATGTTTCAATGACTAATATTCTGGTAAATAGGACGCTTAAAACGGCGTCAAACTTAGCCTTTTTCGGCGCCCAATTTACCGTCGCCTAGCGTTGGGGTGTAATAAAGTATAGTAGGTAACAGAGAGCAAAGTAACTAAGTTATTCTTCGCTATATAAGATCTATAACTCTAAATTAGAGTATTAATACCTAATCCTCTATCTCTTACTTTGCTCTTATATTACTCTTATATTTATCTTTGTCTTATATATGATAGCCCCTCAGACCGAAGCTAGGGCTGATGGACTTGCCCTACCAAAGAAAATTATACGCATAGTAGGGATATATTTAAAATCGACCACAAGGTCGACACTAGGGTCTAGCGCACCCCAACAGACCCTGCGCTAATCTTTCAAGTCTGCGGTCTGCACTTCTTTGCAGTCTACTAGGACTACTACATCCTTGGAGGCACCCAGGGCGCGCACGTCTACGGCACCAAGTTGGGCTCCAAAACGGGCGGCTGCCTTACCAATGCACCAGCCGATTGGATAATCGGCAAGGTGCAGGCTATCTCGACCTCCACTAACAGTTATCTTCAAGTAGAGGGTACATACATTGAGTTCATCAAGTTCATTGTCTGATACATCCCACCCAACTCAGTTCCCTGAAGTCCCCAAGATGATACAGCGTGCCTCAGACTATCCAAGCGACTTCATTGGAGCAGGCGATGTCCGCGGGCCGTACACCACTAGATCCTCCGCCAATCTTTGAAGTATGCGGTTTCTACTTCTTCGCTGTCTACAAAGAACTATATCCTAGGAGGATAATAGGCCGCCGCCGTTTATGGAACCAAGTTGTGTCAGAAATCTAACCGACGACTCATAGACTCCATCGCCGATTGGACCATCGGCAAGGTTCAGGCGTAGAAGATGAAGAGGCGTGAACATCAGCCACGGTTGATAAGAGGACAAAATTCCCCCGAGAGAACTAGTTCAGACCAATCGTATCTTCACTGCACCCTACATTAGCCCTGTTGGACCCTCACAGATAGGTAGGTATGAATAAAGTAACCGATTGAAGCCTTTATAAGGTAGGATATGATAGAGATTTTGCTATGCCCGAGGATGAATTTATTTTAAGCTTGGTTGTATATAACTATGTTTGTTTTTCGGTCGGTATACTAAGTTCTCGGACTCTTTCCGAATTGTCTTGAAAAATAATGGAGGTCGAAAATGAAGTTCTAGGGAAAAGAAAAAGTTGACATTTGACTAGGGATATTTTTTGGCAAAAACAGGAGCGAAAGTGATTCGAACACCTGACATTCCGATAATTACAGAGGCGAAGCTGCAATCGGAAACTCTAAACCCCTGAGTTACCGCTCCCTAGCTGTGAGGCGACTGTCACTAACCAACTATATATGACTATGTAGAGATTCATGTGTCAAAGTCTCCGAGTGGATGGTAACTACATAGTTTTCTCATAACTAGATAATGATCAATTACAGACCCTCAACTTCTATAACTACTTACTATAGGACTGACACAGCGCAATTATACGATAGCGGTTAGCTAACTAGGTAACTTGAGTAATAGTCACAAAAATAAAGGAAAGAAAAAAGAGAGGAGCGAAGGTGATTCGAACACCTGACATTCCGAAAGTTACAGGGATTAGCTGCAATCGGAAACTCTAAACCCCTGAGTTACCGCTCCGTTATTCTGCCACTTGAGTTACCGAGTCGCCATTACTTTGACTTGATATAGTATAAGCAGGCCTAGCTACCTACTTGGCTTAGACTTGGTTCACGGAGCGGTTGATCAAGGTTATATCATTGAATTGCAGCTTTTATATTGGTCAGTATAGTTTATCTGAGGTCAGGATAAGATCGCCTTCGTTCCTTTTCTGCCTTTTTTTTTTGCTTATTTTCCCGATAAATTTAGTACACCATTTTTGATTTCTTAAAAAGATTGTTCACGGTTCAGTGGGCTACTTAAGACACGCACGAGTACGCGATGTCACTAACAAAAAATCTATATAGCTGGTTATCTGGCGATCCTTCTACTTATGTTCGCAACATTCCGTCAAAAAATACTTGAATCGATCCAAATCCATAGGACCTTTTTTTTTCAACCTCCACTACATCTTGCACAACTCGTCAATAGAGGACCTTAGTAAATTATCATGGGTTCTAGGATCTGGCAGGTATAAAGTGACCGCTTGAAGCTTTTACAAGGTAGGACATGGTGTTGTCCTCAGGGATGATTAACATCTTCGAAGCCCAATTTTTTACGAATTTGCTCCCAAGTAATTCTAAATTTCTCCTTTCGATATCTTTGCAAAATATGTTTGCTGAATAATATGTCCAAAATGGGAAGTGGCTCTGAGAGAGAATAATGAAAGGATCAGAAATTTTGGTGAGAAAAAAAAAGGAAAGGAACGAAGGTGATTCGAACACCTGACCCTAAGATAATTGCAGAAAGCTGCAATCTCATGATCTACCCCTGATCTACCGTTCCGTTATCTGAACAATGTTCGTTGAAAGTTTTGTCAAAAATTGCTATATATGGTGCAAAGGGAACAACAGTATAAGTCGGGCAGCGATGTAGAGTTAGGCTAGAGCACTTTGTTGTTCAACAGCATCGCAGCTTTTTTAACTCCTCTTTTCCAATTTTTACAATCCCTTTTGGTATACTAGGGATTCTCAAATATTTTTTTGAACCGGAATTTCCCGCCATTTCTGACACCTAGCATCACACAGCATTTCGCAGGCTAGTACTACTCAATATTACACATGAGCACTCCGAATATTTTCCGCTGACTAGACCTTGCGACATCGTGGACGCTTCCCGCTCATTCTGCCCTGTCTCGCGGCGGCGGTTGGTACTCCATCTTACCGCCTACTGACTTTTGTTGAAGATATGTCTAAGACGATCCTCGGCACCTACATGTAGGCTTCTTGCCGTAGGGTGTGATGTAACAACTTTTAGCTTGGAAGTTTTTGTAATGAATTCCGCGGTTGTGCAGGACTGGAAAGGGCTATAGAAACCTAGTTCCTGAGGCGGGGGCGGAGGTAAAGTAGAATTAGCCCATCCCTAGATATAATATATTCTAGGCTTTAGTAGGTAACTACTAGGTATCAACTAAACATATGATACTATAAAGTGTCATAAGGTCCTAGGAATTACCATCCCTAGATACCATAAGATTTTATTGCAGCCTAGTTATAGTGAATCAATTAGTCACGTTCAGCAATCAGATATCTATAATAAGCGTGGAATCCCAGCCCAGGTAACGATTCCTCTCACCCCCCCCTCCTCCCCCCCATCCAGGCTCAACTTTCCAATGGATCCCATGAGAGTGATACTACGGCTTTCAGAGAGCCACTTCCCAGACATGCTACACTCGGAGATGATGGCATGCATCAAGTCATTCCTGACCTTCACTGGCCCTACGGAGGAAGTAAACCACCGCAAGCACTACTGGCACTTCCAACCCTCATCAGAAAAAGCAAATGAAAAGTTTCATATCATAATCGATATGGACGGCGTCGGTCATTCGGGCCCTCTGCCGGAGGACTTCCCCCATGAGATATACCGTGTTGCGAAAATCGAGAATGAGATATGAGCAACTTCCTCTGCGTGAACCACAAGAGCGAAAACCGATTATGTGTCTTAAACGAATAGTCCCTTTTCAGAACACAATGGCGGGATAACCTTTGCGAAAGGTCCGCTTTTATACTGATGATTGGTATCTCTGGGGGCGGGATCCAGGTCGTCGACATGGATGGTCTACGACTTGATGATGGTCGGCGACTTTTTATGGACCCTAGCACGTAGAAAGGCCTAGTCCCGAGTACATACATCGTCCGGACTCACCAGCAGGTGCGTATAGATGGCCGGGGACGTGATACGCCCTATACATGGATTAAGGATCTGTCATGTCAGCCTCGCTCAATTGATACAACTCCCTTCCCAAATTCCCCGTGACGCGGTACCTCTCCTCGATAGTGCCTTTGGCTTCCTCCCAAAACTCCAAGGGCAGATTCAACTGGTCCCAGTCCATGATTACATCAGTGATCGTCTGCGCGTCGACGCGAGTCCCCCAGATAACATTCCGCCTCCCATCCACATAAACCAGACGCACGTAGCCCGTCTCGAAGGCCGTTTGATCTGCCACCAGAATATAGGCTACTGTCGCTATGCGGAGGAGGTCGGCCCCCTCAACTTCGATCAAGCCATACGGATCCTCCCGCCACCGATCAGGCTCATTCTGCTTTGCCTTAGCAAGGCAAGCCTTGAACTGTGCTCGTGACATATCCACGATTCCCGATGACGGATATCGGTTGTACCCGGCACCGCTCACCGGACCCGCAACCTCGGGCATGTTCTCGTAGACGCGCCGCCAATCTGAGCCGAAGTTGAAGAGAGTAGCATCATTCAGACACGCCCACCAGGCTTGGTTCTCGAACTCCTCTGATGCACTAATCCTTTCATCCATCTTCTCGTCGTCCTCCGGGTCGTAGTACGTCCGGAGAAAGACCGGGACAGCGGTGCCAGACTCTAACGTTTGCCATGATTTCTTGCGCAGCTCGTCCCACCGCCAGGGACAGAGAACTAGGTCGATTTCTTCCACGGTGGGCATACCGGGCAGGGGTGCGCCATAGTTGACCGGGTCCCATTCGCGGGGGCTTTCATCCAGATCGATAAATTGCCAAATTAGGCGGAGGCGCTGTTGGTTAGGGGATTCTGCTGCGGCGAAGTCCCATTGTCTCTGCGAACCAGAACGATAGGTCTTCCTATGTAGTCTAGGCTATGAGAGAAACGTGCGATCATGTATTGCTCGATGGGCAGCTCGCCATATTTGGCAGATACCTCGGTCGTCGTTTGACATGGCGAGGGGGAAAGAAGTAATCTTCGAAGTGGGTGAGAGGAGAACATCAGGTCAGCGGTATGATACCAGTCAACTGAATCGACAGACCGACTATTGACTTGAGTAAGGCCTCGCTAAGTCAACTAAGTTGACCTAACCAGTTATAGTTCTTCAGAATGGGAAGTGATCGGCTCCCGGAGCATAGGGTAAGTTAGTCACCCCGCCGCCCTGAGCTGCTCACTGAGCAACCCTAACCTGCTCCCTGAGCGACCCTGATTTACTCCCTGAGCAGCCTGATCGCTCACCACAATGCTCAGGCCGACCGGCCCATTCGATATCATTCTATCTCTCCGTTCTTTCACATGCTCCGACAATAACCGCACTGCTGCCTACTCGTGCTCCTAGGAGCGGAGCTAGAAAATGACGTATTCTCGCGGTGCTGTAGTAACTTTCGGCTTGGTCTTCGAACTTTTAGCTGATCAATCAGTCTTTCAACCTATATGAGATGTTAGATATCCCATCATTCACTCTTTCCTTCGCTATGTAGGCTCTATCCCGCCGTAGACTCTAACAAATGCCCTCATTGTCTTCGAATCTCTATGTTTGGTGCTAGCTCGATCCTAGGAACATCAAACACTGCCTCCATTAGGCAAATATTCTTACGTTCCCTATTATAGGCCTCGACTGCATCGATACGCCGTGCTACGAAAAACGGAGGCATCAACCGTCCGTCCGAGTACAAATCCGGAAAAGAAGTCCCCACACAGTCTATATCATGACAGTGCTCCTAGAAACGCTTCCTCCAGTTGATCTACTACGAAATAGAACGGGCTTCTAGTTAGCCGTAGTGAAGGGTCGAGAAGCTACGCTGATAACAAATGTAGTCTTATTACTATGCTACATTAGTTATTGAGCCGAAAACCTTACCGATCTTCTTGCGTTTCGCTTTATAGTGCAACGAGGGTGAAGAGACAATGACGCCTAGAATATAAAAAGCCTAAGGATCACTTTCGTACGGATTTTTTCCCCTACATCCTATTAACTCTAGTTGCGCTATCTCCTATTTCAACTCTCCTCTAAAGATCCTTGCGTTCACTATAGTAACGCTAAATCATCAAAACTTTTGGCAGCCAACACCGAATTCCCCGCAAAAGGGCTCTTCGGTTGGTTCGGAATCTTAGACCATCGTTGTCATAGAGCAACTAAACACCTCTAGAGAAAGCCGTAAAGCAAGCGGCTATAGCCTAGAGAACAATGTGCTAGAAGAAGAGGATAGAGTAATAAACTTCAGTAAGTTAAATCTTCAACGATTTGCTCTAAGGCGTTTGAATTGATACGTTATCGCTAGCATCGGAAACTAACCGGCTTTCTCGACCTATTTCGCCTAGCGTCTATCCCAATGATAGAATAGCCGCCGAAAATTGCCCCAAATACCCCGAGGAGGTTGCGCTTTATCCTTCCTCCCGAGTTAGTAGTATAGCTTCTGTAACTAGCCTATATAGACCTAGAACGACGAGAGTCTTCGATATTTTCAAAGATAATTATATGCCATGTACTCTAAGTCGAAGGAAGCATGCCTTAGGGGACCTAAGTATACCTTCACCGAAACGACGCCGGTACCCGACTTCAACTATCATCAATGCGACTAAATCACGAGGAAGACGAACGAGTCAATTAGAAGCCGAAAATTCGTTATTTCATAGCGAAGAGGACTATACAGACAATCATCTAGTCGGGCTCGGGAATACGATTAGGTATCTAAAACGTTTCTATAGCCTAAGTACTGCCGAGGCTAAGTTCTCTAATAATCTTGCCGATGCCGATATTCTTAAAGAAAATCTTACGGTAGTCTAACTTGCAACTAAAACATTGTAGGACGTATATAGTATCATTACAACAAATACCCTATTAATAGCGAATCCTATTCGACAAGCTACTACCGTATAAGCACGGCAAACAACTACGCGCGAAAAGTAGGCTCCTAAGGATGATCATCGTTTGCTCGATCTAAGAGACAGTCAAAAGTGGCTATAGGACCGTATCTACGATATGTTTCCTAGAAGAACTCTAAGCGTAGTCCAACAACGTCATTCCGGGCTCTTAAAGCAATCTAAGAGCCCCTTAAGCAAAGAAAATCACTTAAGCTTCTCTACTCGACATAAAAACTATACCTCGAACGCCCGAAGAAGCTAGAGACTAAGCCGCTCTTACCAACTCAAAAATACGAGGAGCAACGGCGAGCACTATAGAAGGTACCCCTCACGTGCTATGAAGCATTCTAGTGATTTAGATACATTAAGGCTAGATTTCGTCGATCCCCGACTTCGACGCTTTGATAGAATATAAAATCTATTTACTAAATCTCGGGGTTATATTCTCAAGATATAGAGTCTTGATATAAGTGGCAAAGATCTTGCTATAAATGCGGCCGGTGCTACATCTGTTATAGATCGGGATGCGTCGCATTTTTGAAGTTGATTAGACACTTGCTTTGATAACACTTTCTGGCCCTCGTTGATGTACAAATCTGAGGAAAGGCCAGTGGGCGCTTGGGGGCTTTAGTATCTCTCTCTCCAATAATCGTCGCATTAATGGGGTAAGGTTGATCCTTATTGGTTGCATACGGTAGAGGTTGTGTTCATGGATGAATCTGGAAGGTAGGCCAATGATTACAAATCCGAAACATACCTGGACTATATTCCCTCTGAATACCAGACCATTTGCGGCGAGCTTTTTAAATATCCTATGGAATATTTTAACCAAAAAAAAAGCACCATGTTGGGTAGATCTGAGGGTGAAGCATGCATAGCAGGGTAGTAGGGGGTATTTCGTTTATAGCAAGACCTGGTAGTTTCCGGCGGAAATGATTAGGAGTTGGCACATTCCCAGCAAAAGGCCTGCTAGCTCCTGGGAGACTTACCGCTCCTAGGAAGGCACCTTGTATTCCTAGGATCTTAGTAAAGTTCTCCTAGGAGATCTGATAGCGGTCCTAGAAGCCATTGACCTCCTAGGAATCCTTAAGGGCTCGTGCATACTTACCTAGCTTCACTAGTTAAAACACTACGCATTGTCTTGATGCAATTGACTTAAGAACATTGATATTCCCTATGCTATATAGACAACCCCGTAAGTTTACTAAAGAAATTTGGATTCTAACCTACTATAGCTCTCGCCTAGCTACTACAGAAGACCAAGAGATATTTCACGCACGATCTACCACATTCTGCTAAGGTCTAAATTCTCCCTTAATAAGCTTCCTACGTACTTTCTACTTTTAAGCTTATACAACAGAAATTATAACGCTAAGTTATCTATATTGCTATTCTCTACGACGCTTTAGACACCGCTATTATCTAAACTAAAAATGTTAGTTTTGTCAACGAAGATACCCTACTTCTTATATTGCCTAGTAAGTTTATCCGTCGTTTTTCGAATTGGTAGTAGGTAGTTTAAAGCCTTACTCGGTTAGTAGCTAATAGATAGGTATTAGAAAGCGTCCGTAAGGTTAATATACTAGCTCTTCTATAGAGAGCGGCTACCCTTTCGTATTCGAAATCAAAGTAAAGACCTAGCTAGTCTTTCTTATTCGTATAATAAGCTAAATATTAGCATCGTATTATACGGAGTATTCGAAGGCCTTTTTAAAAAGAGTCTCTTTTCTACGCTATACTCTTTAATAAGCCCTTCTCGCGTAACTCGTTTTTAAGGCGTACCGAACGGTCGCTATCGGCGAATTAGGACTTATTAGCGGAAAGTTTCTTATTAGTAGTCTTACTTAATCTAAGGTTACAATATAGGAAGCGGACTTAAATAAGCTAATGCTTTCGTTTTATAGGACTATCAATTGTTTCTAAGGAATATTATTCTAAGAACTCTAGCCAATATTTAATAAGTCCCTAATTATATTTAACTTAATAGCAATTTACTAGAGTATAATAAGCCTTACTTATAAATAGTAGTCTCTAAAGTAAAGGTAGTTATATAGATAATTAGCTTTTATCTTCCCGCCTCTAGGCTCGTTGTAGTCGAGTCGAACGTATATAGAGTAAAATAAATTACTTTCTTAGTGCCTTTAGACACTATAACCTATTATAGATTGTTATTCATAATCCTCTAGTTTAATCAACGTTAGAATAAGATTTCTAGAAGAAAAGAAAGAAACCTATATAGAGAAGTATATACTAGTTCTAAAAATACGCGTAGTTTTTTAGGCTTAGCTTTACCTTCCTCCCTAATAAACGATAATTTGCTTGTATAGTCGTTGATTTATAGACGAAGTGCGAGCTCCTAAAAAACCTAATTTGATATAATAGTATTAGTAGAGAAATAGATTAGATATAAGCGTACGCGGTAGCTCTCTTAAATACTTTTCTGACTCGAATATATCAGCCGTTTTTAAGCATTAAATAAAAGAGGCCATTATAGAAGAAATTTAACTACTTATAACGAGACCCGCAACAAAAGGAGAGTCTAGTAGATAGAGAACAAGGATCCGTAGTATTGTAATTTATATTGTACTGAAAATATAGTATTAGTTTGTTATATCGAAAAACCTATTTCTTACTTAGCTACAGATTCGCCGCATAGCCACTTGTATTGTATTGGTAGATTTCTATCCTATTATCATCAGAACGAGACTGTTTCAAACCAATACCTAATGGTCGTACCGATTGAATTGGATTCGACCCGGGCACATCCCGCCACTCATCATCATTGCTTTTTACCCAGGTGTTATCTTAAACGATCTTTAGGTCAAAGAAATCAGCTTCATCACATCGTCGTCTTTAAATATTCTCCAATCCCTATTACTAATTACCCTATAGTTTTCCAGTTACTTGGCTTCCGGTCCCATATTCTTAGCAGTAAAGCGAGTACGGTAATTAACAATGTCATAAGTAATATCTCTTGCCATACTCGGCAGGAAATCTGGACCAAATGACCTAGCACCTGTAATTCCCAACTATTGCCAAGCACTCGCACATCTCAGGCTTGGTTGCTTCGAATAATGAATCATAATGCGAAAATTCCCCGATTATTTCACTTTTGTTTTGTTTTTACAAAGCTCTATGTTCATAGGAGCTTTTATATTCTCAGTGGCGAATAAGCTCAAGATTGGAAGGCGAGCATCTTGGATGATCAGTGGTTGAAACCTAGCACAAAAGAGAAAAAATAAAACTGTCTAGGCAACGCAAGAAGCACTGAACTGCTTATAAACTTCATCAGCCAATAGCCTTCTCGAATGATCAACAGGGGAGGCTACGTTTCATTCGAGAAGCCTTTGGTTTTCCAACACGTGAACGCCTCCCTTTAGAAAATCATACGTTTACTCACGCTTTTTCAGATACAAATGCTGTTTCATTAACGTTTTTTGGTTGGCTGAGTCTTCTAAAAAACCAACTAGCGCTCTTTCGTTCATCAGCCAAGTCCCTCCTATTTACCATTACCCTTCTGTTTATCAACGCTCTTCCATTTAACAGCATCAAACAATAAAGCAAAATGATCATATTCAATTCTCGACCGGAAAAGGCCATATCTCTCACCTCATTCGCAGATTTCTTTCCAGCGACCTTTTCAATGTGCATGGACATTAGCTCTTCGTTCTGTCTTTTCTTCTCATTGATATCTAAATGCGGCGATATCCATCCTTCCGCATCAGTGTCAAGGCATTCTTCAACGAGCGCTTGAACCTCATGCCAAGCTAGATACTCTGCGAATTGATGTTCATGCGCATCGACTTCTTCTTTGGTGAAGGAATAAGGGCATTCATCAGAAAATCCAAGGCTTGACCAATTCTGGGAAATTTCTATCAGGCATGCACGAAGCGGAACAATGCCCACTTCAAAGATCTCCCTGCATCGAATGAATACTGTAATTCTCGGAAGACACGAGGTAGACCCATGGCGTCATGCGCTGGCCTGTCTTCGGCGTAGGTTGAGACCTCATAAGCCTTTGCCCAGAATCCCAGATTTCGGTTCAGGCGAGGTTATCAAATCCCATTTTCTACCCGAGGTAGCTCTTGCATCTCTCGCTATTCAATCAACTACGCTCATTTAATCAGCTACAGTCCAATATTGAACCCGCTCCGTGGTCGTATGTCGCTTTAACCGGTAGAGTTGTGGCGTACCCCCCTAGGGAAAATCACATGCCTCAAAAGCTCACCATTCGGTTGTTGCATGTACTTAGTGACTTGCGAATTATCCATCTCATGAGACCTTTTATCTGATGGGATTCTGATGGCTCTGGCTCCTCTAGTTGATCAACGGTGGGCGCCAGAGTGGTGAACAACGAACGGTCAACAGGGATGATCAATTGGGGTGTGGTTAGAGTAACGAGCGGCAGTAGCCGCAAAAACAGCGAGTGATTGTCATTCGAAATTTGGTGGTCGCTCGGAAGAGTGAGTGTATAGTTTCCCGCGTGACAATACATACTCTCCATCCAAACGCCCCTTCGTTTAACCACTCTCCGTTTAACCACCTCTCCGTTTAACCACCTTGTTGGTTTATTAAGTGATGCTTCAATGTTCATATTATTGAGGGGAGTTGATTGTGTGTTGTGTTGCATGTGTTATTGTCTAAGATACAAGTGAATTGTTGAGGTAGGTGAATGTTTGCACGTGATCCCAGCCTTTTATTATCTCAGCGACCGGGATATTCCAACAGTTTAACCACACCGTTTAACCACACCATTTAACCACACCGTCTAACCACACCGTCCAACCACACCATCTAACCACATCACTTAACCACACCGTTTGTTCAATCACAACGCTGAGCCATCTTCATTGAACGTCTACACTCCATAACCATTTGCATAAAGGGGTCACAGTATGACGTGCTTGAATTACCTGACAGACATCAAGAATAGGCACACAGAGATCAAACGGGATGTTCCGATGGCAAAATATGTGGCGGAACTCTGGACAGACTATGCTGCTTTGGCCCAGGCATGCGAAGATAGCTCAAATGATGGTCATGTTACTAGAAAACGAAGCGACATTCCAACGATGGACTCGTTTGTATCACGCTGATATGTACATTTGGATGCTGACCTTGGACCTCCACGAGGCTCTAGACTTTACTATGCTTGCTTCGTTGGGCTCGTAGCACCTGTACGAGTTCTTACTAGCAATAAAGCAGATATTAATGTGCATGGCGGCTACTACGGCGCAATGCTTTCCAGACCGCCTCGTTCCAAGGCCATCAAGAGATTGTTAAACTGCTCCGAAGGAGTGCTACTACAACCTCTTCAAAGTAGTCATGCTCTACGGTGATATTCGAAATCAGATTTACATCTACACTCTTAGTCTTCCATTCCCGAATCTAGCTTGAAATACGCCATTCCAATTTTAGTCATCCCAAGAATACCCGTCAGACTATGGTTTATTACTTGGTAACTAGGTATGAGTCATTGCTATCATACCGTAACGGGCTTTGAAATTTAAAGTAGTCTGTCATGCAGTAACCCAACGGAGTGGGAGGGTGGGAGAAATCTAACAACCTACGCGAGCGTTGAAATGTGGGATAAGCCAGATACAAACTAGACGTATAAAATTACGTGAGGTAACCCCACCGCTAACCATCCGACTGCCAAAAAGAAAGAGAAAACCTCATTCTTTTGTACAGTACGGCAGGTTGAATGAGGACAAGAGCACTTAGAGAACGCCAATAAAATTTAATCAAAGTTTCTCCTCAATAGTGACTGGGACATCTCCCATAACGCCGGACTTGTTCCACGCTCCAATTTCAACCGTGTAACTTGTATCCTGGTTTAGTTTCTTGAAATCGTTCTTTTCACCGGGAAACATAGCGGCTCTCCAAATGAGAGTACATATTCTAGTACTCTTCAAATCGTCAACAAGGTCGACGCTGCCTTGAGCTCCGTACAGAGAGCCTGCCTCTCCGCAGAAACAGATAGACCGTCTACCACCATTGTGCCGAATAATCATGTCATCAAGATCGTCAGAGGTCAAAATATCGCATCGATCTCCTTCTCGATAGAAATGTCCGCTATTCAAGCCTAAGAAAAAGAAACTCCGATGCTAGGCAAACAAGTACCTGTCAAGATCCGCATTGTCAATACGAATGTCAAATTTCAAGTCATCCTGGATTTGAATTTGAAGGTGTTGCTGGGACAGTGTAGAGACCATGCTTTGGACATAAGCAGATTAAATTCCACAAACTCTCGAAATGAATGCGAAAAGTGGTAGGCATAGCGCCGATCACACGATTTTTATAGATTTGGGTCCTAGCTTTCTATAATATTAAAGGTGACGTACATATCACGTCAACTATTGTTGCATCCATGGTAACTACCCCTCTATATGAGTAGTACGTACCAGTGTAACAGGTCAATACCAACTGTACGAGGAATTCAACTGATTGTGAGAAAAGGTTTGTGACTATCTGATTTAGTACACCTTAAGACTTTTCACCGGAGAGGGACGAGAAAAAAAAAATCCTTAATCAACTGCACGATAAATTGATCATCCTTTGCCGTCATGTGTTGAAATCATCCGTTGGTGTGAAAGAGGGGGTTCTCGCCACCGTCTGGAATACAGTACTTTCGAAGGCAACTTGATCCACCGCTTATTTCCTTGGGACATAATTACATAACATGCTACCACGGAACTCACAGTATATCCGATCTCCAGTCATAGACCTTGCCAAGCTAGGGAAATTCTCATACCCCGCGCCTGGAAAGCAAGTACGGTCTGTTCAGTCTGCCAAAAACGCAAATCGAGAGAAGGGCATGCCTTCGCAAAAATTTGTTATTACTGGCTTTGACTAGTGTATAGGAGGCGTACCTCGCGACTTTTGCCAAATAGCCAAAACAAAGGGCGAAGTCAATATCGAGAACGATGGTCGTAAAAGCGACTTGCTCCATGGGCGTTCATGTGCCTGTCGACGACTAAATCGGGGCTGGCAATATACTGACTGTCCTGTGAGCTGATACGCTCCAAGGTTCTTGACTTAGGTCCTATAATCAAACGGAAGTCCTTGGGACCCAGTGAGGATGCTCAAGGATAGGATAGCCCCGCTATTAAGGATATGCATAGAGCATACACCATGAGAGGAAAATGGATAGTATGGCTAGGCATTATTGCTCATTTTGGCTACACTGAACGCATAATACTACTCTTATGATTCTCGCTAATTATTGTAGTCTAAGGGAATCATAGCTATCCTCTATCTATACTGATAGAATTTTTATCATCCGAGAAGGGAAAAATGCGACCTAGTTCCTCCATAATTTTAAGGATCTCATTTGATAGTTAGTAGGTTAGAAGAGCTACAATCGGTTAGAAGCGTACGAAGTAGTCGGGGGTATAAAGCGCTAGATAAGGAACTTACTAAAGGAGTAGAGTAGTAAATAGTCCTTACAATTAGTCCGACGGAATACTATTCGTTCTTCGCGATAATAAGAAATTTATGCTAGAAGTCGTTCTCGTAAATCTTCTATATTTATTAAAGCATCGCTAAAAATATTCCTCCGATCTATTAATAATACTATAGCTATTATAGTGTTAGTAGTAAATTAACTATAGTTTTTTACTACTAATTTACACTATAACTTTCGTTGGTCTTTTTAATACTTACTAACTAATATATAGCTAATTTACTTATTTAGCTACTATCTAGTAGCGGTAGTAAATCGTAAAAGATAGCTTTAACCTTCTAAGGGCTTTAAAATATTAAGTAGAATAATATTTATAGAAGAAAAGCTATCTACGATGCCCCTTATTCGGCGAATAACGTTACTATATATAGCATCGGGAAAGGGATTTTTTAGTTCGAATTCGTAGCGCGCTAATGCCTAAAGACGCTCGAGCTATAAAAGGAAGTACTCGATCTCGATCTTATTACGCGGACTTATATAAAGAATAAGCGTAGCTACTTCTATCGCGGTTATTTTATTTAATAGGTCGGATTTCCAAAATAAAACTAGCCGGAACTATAGTAGTTATAGAGTACTATTTAACTTTTTCCGCGCCTAGATAGGCTAGATACCTCGAGTTATAATAATACCCTAAATATAGCCTAAGATAATAGAAATAACTCTATATAAGACAATTTCGGTAATATCGAGGTACTCGCCTCCGTTATTCTACTCGTTGCTATTAATTTTCGTATAAGAGAAAGTATATAGAACGGATAGATTATAGGTTAGTAGTATAAATCGGCCTATAGGATCCTAACCCTTAACGATAATTATTTAAAAAGGCCTAAGGGCTATAATAAAACCTATAATAGCGAGCCTAAAAGTATCTCCTCCGATAATATACTAGGTACCTATTCAACTAAAGGCCCTAAGATATATACCGAGAAACCGAGTATAGCTTATAGTATTTAATACGCTAATAGTTATAGAGTATACTAATATATATAAGAGAAGGCCTTATTCCCCCCTCTAAAATAGGTAAAAAGGCCTTATTAAGAAAAGAAAAAAAGGCAAAGTATAAAGCGCTACTCCTATCCCTATTTTAAGGGCGAACTTAATTTTATCTATATAAAAGAAATCAAAAGATCTCTAACTATAAGAGTTAGCTCTTCTAAATTGTGTTTACCTTTAGGGTTAGTCCTTAAGCTAGTCGTTAGGATTCGGTATATATCTCTAACTTCTACTATCGACTTTAGGCTAGTTATAGATTGATAAAAGCGCTAATAATAAGTATATTAGCAATATAGTTACTAAATATATTTTAGGTCTAAAACCCTTACCTCTATTTAAATAATATCTTAAACGTTTCTAATTAGGCCGCTACTATAAAGTATATACCTAGGTCTAAGACTTTCCGTTAGGTCTTTTATCTACCTCGACTTATAGCTCCCCTAATACTAATAAGAACCGTTGTAGCTACTTACTTAACTTAAGGAAGGACGCGGAAAAGTAATCGTAACTTACGAAAATTTCTTTAAGACCGGCTTTATTCTCCTAAGTAAGGGAAATTATTTTTCTTTCGCGAGAAAGTACGTATAAAGCGTAAGTTCGAGCTTCTCGGTATATCTAAACTACTTTATTAATATAGGGGCGAACTCTATTATTAATAGAGACCCTATAATCGGGAGTAGGTCTAAAAGACACTTCTTTAAAAATATCTCTTAGAGTAGAAGCTAGTAGAAGCTATTAAGTATTAAATTATAATAAGTTCTAATATCGCTAATTTTTTAGTATTTTTACTATAAGTAATCTAAGCCGAGATATTAATATTTTAGAGATTTTACCTCTAAAATAATTTATAAGGGTATTGTATTTAGTCTTAGGCGTAAACCGTAATAGTTCTTCCTCGTAGGCTTCTACCCTAGCTTTTAAAACGGATTATAGCTAACTAATAAGCTACCGACGTTCTATAGTCTCGGAGATAATAAAGTTAGTTTACTAATATAATATCTATTTTAGCCTCGTATATCTTATTTATCCGAGTAATTTAGAATATAAAGCTACCGTATTACGTAGACTACCTAGGCTATAGGTAATGTCTTATATAAAACAAAATAGACGATTTATAAAATAATACTCCTACTCTATTCCCGCTATAAAATGCTTAAGCTTTATCTCTTCTAGATTCTTCTTTATTTAAGCGAAGGCGTTGCTATAGCGTATAGATAGGTCGATAAGCTCCTCCTTTCGGAGCTTATAGTCCGACCTACGAAGAAAGTAGTTAGTAATATTTAAGAGTATTAATATCGCTATATCTATTAGAGTTAAGAGATCTCCTCGAAATCTTTTTCGCGTAGAAATAGGCAATATTAATAGCGATATAGCTATAGAAATCCTAACGCCTAAGAGAACTATCCTTAAGACCTAAGAGATCTTATCGAAAGAAATAGAGGCACTTTATATAGTACCTTCCCTTATAATAACAATAATTAACACTAGCGAAGCTAAAAAGTAGGCAATATTGACTAGCGGATTATCTAATCTCTATTTAACCTACCTAATTAATCTAAACCTACCGACGACGAAGACTATTGGTACTACGGTATAGCCTAATTTAATTATTTAGTTATTTCGTTAAAAGAGAATAGTAACCTTTATACTTAATAGCGAGAGAACTACCGTATAGAGAAAAACGGCCAATATGTATCAATACTTTATATATACTGCCTTACGACCTTATAGGGTAGAAGTAAACTATAATCGTCGCTATAAAATGTTTACTATTTTAATAGCCTAGGAGGTTCCTAATTAATAGTATAAAAACCGCTAGAGATACGAGTAAATATACAAAACTATACTTAAATATTCCTACTCCTTAATCTAAAATAATAGACTCCCTTATATAGCTCTATACGCGTAGTAACTTACGAACTATCTATATTATAAGATAATCTTACTAAACATTTCCCTAGTCTATTATAAATAGCTCTCGTTCTCCTAGTTAATCGTTATCGCTAGAGCGTAGGTTAACAACGTATTGCCGTTAGCGGCTATTTATCGGAAGGGTCCGCTACGACTATCGAAATCAAAAAAGAGCCGCCAATTAGCACAAGCCTAAGTAGGTAGCAATGTCGCTTACCCTAGGAAAGGAAAAACCCCTAGATATCATTATAGGCCGGTTTTATGTTTAGTTAGCTTAGGTTAGGTCTTCTTAGAAAAGCGCTAGAATTCTACCCTAGAATTAGCGTTCACTTCGCTCTCCGTTTCTCCCGCGGTTTATGCTACCGCCTTTTATTTGGAACCGCCCATTATGTTATCGACTTGCTATGTCTTCGGATTAGTTATTTCATTACTTCCTCTCTAATCATATGATATCTGAATTAAGTCAACCTCGGAAGAAAATATCAAGGCCCGTACGTAGATTCTCTCATCAAAGATCGATTTTGTTGTGATTCGACATTCATGAGATTTATAGCGTATCCTGTCGTTAGGCTATCATTAGTTATCGACTAGGATTTTACAGTATTTAACGACCGGTTAGGACTCTACTCTCAAAAGAGAGAACTCTACTCACAAGGGCTCCGCGTTAAGACAACCGTTGCCTAGGATATATTCTTACTTTAGCAAATTAGATTCCTTTCAACGTACCGTGAAATGTTTGTAAGACCACTATCCAAACCAATAGTGGATACCCCTAGAGCTTAACCTATTGCCGCATTTCTAGTACGTATATCTAATAGCTTAAACGCTCTACATTTGAAGCCCTACGGAACCTTTTATAGAGATGCCGTTATAACTTAATATAATTTCCTAGTAAAGCTATAGATATAGCGATTTTTAGAGGCTAACGCGTCGCTAGCGTATAAGAAATTTAGAGAGAAATTAGCTTTAGAATATTCCCCTATTATCGATATATACTTTAACGTATATAGTTAGAAGCAATGAGATTTCTATAGCGTAAGTAAATATTAGTGAATACTTTATAAGTTTTTTCAATGACTAAAGTTAATTATCCTAGTGCTTTCCCTATATAAGAGATTTTACGCGCCTTAAACTGTATATTTGCGAAAGAACAAATTTTGACTATTCCAGAACCTTGTCCATTGAATAGCCAAGTTTGTCACAGAAGTGGGTAAGGTAGCGTATACTAAATGCACTATAAATAAGTTAAATTCCGTTGAAGTAGCCCTTTGCAACATTGCCTGTAGACGAAACTAATGTCTTTATATAGTGCTTTCAATGTTTAAAACGCTGGGAATGGCATATATTCAAAGTAGATTTTAGGTAGGCAGTGACAGGGGCGGTAAACTAGATTTAGGTGATGAATTTGTCTTACCAGGGGCAGACTACAACACTAGTAGAAAAGGCTCTTATCATTCTATTCGCTGTTCGCAAAGTATGAAATTGAAAGGTTATCTTGGAAATATTGAGTTCATCAGGATTCAAAATGGAAAAATATTGGATGAGAGAACCTAAATATGAGGGACTTGTCAACGATCAAATCCTCATTTTCCAGCAGGACCTGAGGGCCATTTATGTGACATTTGAAGTCAGGTTGCCGAATTTTGGATAGTTAAATGTACCTTGTCTGCCAATTTTTTGGGGTGACTACGGTCCGACACTCCAATAGTCTCCGACGTAAAAAATGCATCATGTGCATATAGAAATGGCTGGAACCTCTCACAATTTTAGCAAATGTACAACATTACGCAAATAGTGAATATAACAGAATCAGGTGAGAATTGAGAATGCTCGTGCCCCCAGAAAAGCAAAGCTAACGTCTGCATATTCAGATTATGACTATTTAATATTCCGTAACTTTCACCCCTTCTGAACGTTCTTTCTTATTTGGACATGATGCCTTTTCCAATGAGAAGTGTAGCTGCAGGATTGATGAGCAAACTCTCTTTCCAGACTTTCAGATGCTCAACGATTTTGACATCCTCACGAAAACGCATTAAGTCGTGTTTGCAAGCAATTTTACCTGCGCTCGAGTATACAATCACCTTTGTAAGTCATATCTTTGAATTTGGCTCTCTCGAAACCCAAATCCTGTAAAATAGTGCAGCGAGTCTCAGGAGAAGGATAAAGTCTATCGCTGGATTTCCATATATAGGTTTTCTTCATCAATCGTAGTAGAATGGACAGTCATGCGATCAAGTGAAGCAAATTCTTCGAAGACAAAATGCGCAAGTGCCCGCGACGCACTTCCGTACCGTTCATCCATTCCCTAAATGCCCATCATCCATAAAGCAGGTAGTATAGAGCAGCACCGCATAGTGTTCTGGAGTTTCACCTGTTTCTCTTCATTTGCGCAACTCAATTGCACCTTTCGAAGATACTGCCAAATCATTCGAAAAGTGAGTCGAGGCGTTGCAAAGGCGTACCGATGGGGGGTTTTTTTTTTTTTTTTTTAAACAATACTGTATGTTTCTTGAAATCCATACGCGAAAAGCACGCAGGCTCTCGGCATAAGTCCAGCCTTGTAAGATATTGCTTATTTCATGCTCTCATGAAAATAATCTGCAAGAGAATTGAAATTTTACCCGTGGCTTTCTGTTGTTGTCATTCAGATGAACCTGACAAGGCACGACCGCAAGATTCGACCCCACATGTCCTTATCTCAGGGCATCAAAATTGTCTGGCGCTCCAAAGAGGACAAGAGTATCAGAGCTCACTGACATACAGTAGCAAAGTGCAGGCAAGTTGGACGACACCCTCCCCCGCCTCTAGTATGGATCTCTTCCATGCATGCCTCCTATATAGTACACTAGTGCCACAATCGTCTCTCACGCAAGTAAGTGCGAAGGAACCGAGAAATCTTTGTCTGCAACGGCAGGACCTATACGTAGATTGATTATTTTAGGTCCAAAATATGCGCAGCTTGTGCTTTAAAGTTATCAAAAACAAATTGTCTCCAACAAATAGTCCGAAGATTTCCAGCTAAATTAAGAACGAACAAAATTTCCAATAAGATTGTAGAACCGGGCATACTTTTCACCCTAGAGATTTATTTTCCAAAAGCCTCGGCCATGTTAAATACTATTGAGGACCAAGGTCAAAGCCATGACCGCATCCGCTCTTGGATACTTCACATCTGATCCCATCACGGGATCAGTGTACGTACATGCAGGCCAAGCGCAATCTGTGCAAGACCGAAATGTTCAAATCAGAGAAACAGTAGCTAATCACTTAGCGCCCATGAGTGTGACCTGTGCAATGCGATGTAGGCTTGCAGATTCAGCAAAGATACATAGGTATAGCATCACATTCATGAGGGACGCTGCCATCTTGATTTGAGCCCAAGGCTACCCCGGATGCAGAGCGTGACAATGAAAAGAATGCTCTGGAAGATACGACCACACGAATATTTTCGTGTACTGTACTGTAAATCAATGAATGGTACGAATGTACTTCGAATTCACCAGAGGCTAGGTTACATACAACTAGGTCTAAACCATTCTGACCGAGCATTCGAGAATACAGTAAAAATCATTTTTAGTACTGTACCGACAGAAATATTCTTTGGCTACTCTTGACCAAAGTCCAGTATGGGGGTTTCAGTGCCCCAAATCCAAGCTTGCTCTTGTGCAAGGCCGTTGTTGAGCCCATTGAGAGGGCCGTTGAGATCTGTTACAACCGACTCCAACGGCATGTTCAAATCATGATGTGAGAGTACTGTGCATGGCATTAGATAAGCTTTCTAATCGGTCTCTATGATTCATACCTTGGTCAAGGTCAGATAGGGCCTGCGAAATAGTGGCATCTTCGAAGAAGTCTGAAACCCTTGATTCGTGAGCGTAAGTTTCTGTTTCATCCAATCCCAAATCTAGCTGATTCTCATTCAAATTTTCCGGGCGCCCATTTTCTCGGATTTCGGCAGCCTCTGAGATAAACTCATTTTTGAATCTCAAAATCTCGTTCAATTCTTTCTCCATTACCAATCGAGCCAGGCGCTCGAGAATCTCCAGGCCTTGAGCTGAAATAGGGGATTTCGACTTTGATCCCAGCTGTGCCTGCATTTTCAAAAGCCGACGCAAGCCTAGTTTTGACTGATGAGACTGTGGGGTCAAAGGCTCAATGCTAGTCAAGACACAAAGCATTACACCGGCGGTAAATGTGTGAATGCTAATGAATGCAGCCGCATACGTGTCGGCGGCGAGAGAAAATATAGGGGTCTCTCCAAGGTACGAGGTACTCATTGCAGCATCTCGGCAAGCTTGTAAGGAGAGATGTGATGTTTTGCGGGTTGGGTCAGAGATCCCTTCTAGATCGCGCTCACTACCATCGTTTGTCCGGGAAGTGAGAAGCGGTCGATGAACAAGTATTCTGGCATTTTCATATGCGAGCAAAAGGGCGAGGGCTTGAAGTTGACAAACGTGACTTTCGAACCCGGGGCCAGATGCACCGATGTCATGATCCATTTCCTCGGCGGAAGAATATTTTCCGGGTGTATTTTGAGTCAGCCGTAAACTCTCTGGTATTTCGGCCTTCCACTTTTGTAATCTATCATCCAAAAGAGGAACTCTCTGCACAAGTCTTTTGAAGTAGAGAGACGCTGGGCGGCGCTTGAGGCCACCTGATTGATGAGTACCAATGCCGTATAGATCGTTCAGAACATCCTTGAGTAAGACCGAGAGTTTCGACATCAGGTACTTATAAGACAAGAGATTGGCTGGGCATTGGTGTATTTCATTATAATTGGCCGATGACTGGCCAGCGGACGGAGCCAACGGGTCCAGGAGCTCCACATTACAGTCCTCATCAACAATACCATGCGGATATCCGTATGATATAGAGCAGAATGTTTCAACCTCATAGATAGCCCACCAGCAACGCTTGCGTGTTTCAATTACGCGCTGTAATTCAGCGGATATTGGCTCACGAACAGGCAACTTGCGGTGTAAATTCAGCGCTTGCGCTATACGCAGCCCGCATCCACAAACTGGCCATGCCAAATTTGGGCTACCGTGGTAGAGGTAGTATGTGCCCAATAACACACAGGTCTGGACGGCCTCCAGCGATCCTGTAGAAACAATATCTAACAATCGGAATCGTATAGTCGAGAATATTCGGTCTTGCAAAAGTGTAGAATTCACATGGTGCGTTTCCAGAATGTGATTCCTATGTTTTCCGGTGTACTTCAAGGCGATAGCGATAACCAAAAGGAAGGTACTTATGAGACCGGGGTTGGGTAAATTTTCAAGACTTGTTTCCAAAGATGGGTCGTATAGTGTCTGCCATTTCCGTCTGAAGTCTTCTTGGTAGAATATGAGCATAAACCAGTGAACTCGGTCAAAATATGTATCGACCAACAACGCCGCTACTTCGCGGGAAGGGATCAAAGACAGTAGCTCTGTTATGACAGATTTTGATCCGTGAGCGGAAGGATTCGACGGATTCGATGGTTTTAGTCTCCGTCCCACGCCGGAGCCACCGGCAGTGACGGGAATCTCCATGCCTTGTAGTTCTTGGCCTCCAGGCATGGCAGTTGTCATCGAAGAATCTGGTGTGATGGAGTTGTGAAGTTCAAAGGCCTACAAAAACATGAGCAGCTTGTTTGTATAATTGCAATCTTGTACTTACTCCTGCCACTAGCGACATTGTTGAGCTGGACCAAGGCTGGTCCACGAAATGACCATCACCCTCTGGCTCCATACATCCCTCTAAAGTGCTGCGTCGGCGATTGGATCTAGTTTGCATTACTGCACGGGGCACCTGATACGGTATAAACTGCTCTTCGGGCCCAGTTTGGCATTCGGTGCCGGCATGGACGCAAAGAGTGCACGGGCGTTGAACATCGCACTAAATCACACTTAGCTGAAACCGAATTTAAATGATAATTGAAGAGGAACTGACTCGCAGCTTTTGACGTCGGCAGCGTTGGCACGCCCTGCCAACTTTAGATCGCTTACCCCGCAGAGCCATCCTGATTATGTTGTGACTGTGGAGGCGAGGGGAAGGCGACAGCGAAGGATTCCGAGGGATATTGGCTGCCTGGTTGGCTGAAAGCGATACGGCGCACAGACGAGACTTTACATTGAAGCAAGAATGCACTTCAAATTTTGTCGTCTCTGGTGATTCAGTGGGTAATTAATACATCACGTGGGTTACATACAGTGGTGTTCGTTTAGTTTGAAACCCCCATACTGACCGCTTTTTCATACCGCCTACCATATTAGGCTAACCGCCCTCGACCACGACTAAACACGCTAAGTATATACGCGTATACCCCTATGATTTTTTACAATTTATACCTATTTAGCCCCCCAATGCCTCCGATACGCGTAGGGGAGTATGATACGCCTCCTAGGCACCCAATTAACGTAGCTATATAACGTTCTGGCTACTAGCTCACTACATACGATCGCATTAAGCTCGTTGAGCTAAAATCTATTGGCTGGTTATATAGGCAGATCCACGACCGCTACCCCTTCATTCCGATCAATACAATTAAGACAACATAGGCTAGATCGACTAAAAGAGGGCCTACCTAAGAGACGCTCCCTCGATCCGGCTAGCCAAAGAAGCTTACTTAACATAATAAAACAATACTGCTTCGAGCGATTAATAAGAACCTACGTATTAAATACGACGATCTCCTCGCAACTGTCAATTATAAGGTTAAACGGCAGTTAATTTAGAAGCTTCTTCGCGAAGAGAATCGACGAAAATAGCTTATTCTTCGCCGCCTAGAGCTTACTAAAGCCTAAGCCTAAGCGCGTCTTATATAGGTTTAACGCGTCTAGGACTATACCCCCGACTAATAGAGATATATCTTTTAGTCGGACGAGTCTACTATCGAACGGGGTAAAGGTACTCGTCGTAAATAGACGTTTACTCGACCTACCGACTAAATTCGAGCGCGTAATATCGAAGAATACTCTATATATAAGAGTATAAAGTAGATATTTTAGGCTATATTCTTAGGCTCCGGTCGTCGAACCGGACTTATCCCGCTTTTCGGGGACCTAAATTTACCCTATAAGGGTATTAATCGATAGGTAATTCTCGATCTATACTAACGTATACTTCCGACCTTAATAAATATAGTTAAGGGGGCTATTTTTTAGTAAGATAATGCCCCTACGTATACCGTATACGTTGTACGGGACTAGCTTAATAATTAAGAGTTTAAGGTTATAGCTTAGCCGCTATACAGTAACTATACTCGCCTAATCTTAATCCAATTGAGAACCTTTAGGCCCTTCTAAAGGCTAAAATCTATAAGATTTACCCTAAGATTAAGGGTATACCTAATAATGACGAAACTCTCGAGTTTTTGACTATTACGGCCCAAGAAGTATGGTCGTAGATTAATCTAGATATACTAGAAGATTTGGCTACAACTATACCCAACCGGGTAAGGTAGGTGCTAGAAAATCAGGGATGGTATACTAGCTACTAGTTTTTGGTGCGGAATGTGAAGTTTTAGTATGGCAGAAAATATGGCAGAAAATTATATAATCAGGGGGGGGGGGGTTTCAAACTAAACGAACGCCACTGTAATTGTCGGAACGAACAGCCATAATACCGGATTTACGGATTATCCGTCCGTACGAAATTTCTTATGTAATCATAGATCCCTTCAAATTGCCAGATTCAGGGACATAGCAATACAGAGTTCTCTTTCTATCTGATTGGTCCACCGATTACGTACTCCAACAATAATCAAACTTGAAAGAATTTCGGGGCTGAGTCATCTATATCTGTGGGCCAGAAGAACTCGCCTCCGGAGTGCGGATATGCGAAGATACGCCCTACAAAAGCGACCTTGTTTAGAACGCGAGGTGGTTCTTCTTGCCTCACACTATGCTGTAAAGGCTCATATTTTCAAATCATGATTGACATACCAGACAGTCGTCTTTTAGATGATCTCAGACAGTCACTTTTGAGACGATCTCGGGTTATTGAGCAGACAGATGGGAGTGTCAGTGAGCCAATCGATGGCGAAGAAAGGAAAGGTAGACAGTTCTGTGGTGCAAGTGAAATTAAGATATTTCTTGAGAAATAGATGTGTTGATAAGGATATAAAGTCATTCAATTGTATATGTTCGCGAAACAGGGTGATGGGGGTCGAGAGGAACATATCCACCGCTGGCAATAAGGATACTGATGAGGGTGACCATGAAGATACATCAAGATCTACCGACGAAGCCTCAATATCCATTTCAATCGCGACCAAGCCTCCTCGACATCTTCTGGAATGTTTACATGTGGTATGAATCCGCGTCCTTTTGGCCCATATCCCATTTCGTCATCCCTAAGTCTGGTGATTTCGCCCATTACAAGCTCGAGAAAACGGGAAATATTCCAGAGTCCAGACACTTGCATCATCTTACTATATTCCAATGACAATGTGCTTGAAATTTGGACCTGTGGAACGAAGGCCGGAAAAGACATGAATGAGATGGACGTTTGTGCGCTCTCGTATGCCTTTTCGAAAGATGCCCTTGTGCGTCGCATCATAGTCGGATCCTGGACAACCATGCAGGTTTGCATGTTGTGATATCCTTCCATTTCAAGCAATTCGCGACTGAAAACAGCATTTTGTCCGCAATTCGACGATCGATCCTCGATGAGAATTCGACAGCCACCCCTGGTGATTTCACATCGATCAAAGCAGGTATCTAGAATTTTCTCGAGCAGGCGAGCTTCCGGAAGGCCCTCGATTTTGTCTCCAATCCGGGAATAACGATTGTGTTGTCTGATGGCGTCGCACATTGATTCTGTGGAATGGCCGAAACCCCCACACAGCACAAGACAGCTAGTGGTTGACGGGCGTTTTGCGAGAGCGCTGAAGATGAATTCTGCTCCATGGAGGACAGCTGAGGCACATAAAACAATGCAGTCGACTCAAAATGAGGGGAAATGCTGTTCGAAAGGCGAGTCACTGAGAAAGCTTGCCAACAGGTTGATATCCTTGATGATGCCGGGATTGGCAGTCGCCATTATATCGCTGTCAGTTAGAGTGAGTTCGGTCGCCCGATCGTCCTGCATAATGGATCAATGACGTATGCCAATCGCAGAACAGCGTGCTTTGAATGCTTTCGCGACTCCTCGTGATTCGTGACAATTACTTAAGTACCTCTCAGTAGTTAACTAAAAGGTTTAATATTCACCGCTTTCCTAACCAAGGACAGTACACATCTTTTATTGCCATAGATTTGATTGCGAAATTGAGAATCAGATCCGGTGGATATTGATCTAAATATGGAAACCCTTCCGACCGAGCTCGAAGTGTACTTAAAATGGGGATAAATGCTTCCCGACAAGGCTCTCTGAAAGCCTATCTACTTTTTTTTCAGCTTTTTCATTGGGAAGTCTTCTGTCTCGCGCAAATTTTGACCGGGTTTGCGCATCTAGCTCCCAACCTTTGAACGAGTAGGAATATCAGCGATGACCTACCCCGATACTTTCACTGGATTCTCAGTCACCCAGTGCGGAGAAGTGGCTTTCGATGTTTGATGCCTTGGCGGCACATGACGGTGACGGTTATCGAAAGAAAGCATTCTACGGAGCATTCTACGGAGTATTATCTCGTTTTTGAATTCACTCTGTTCTGGTCTCTAGGGGCTCTGGAACATGAATTCACCGTGGTAGTACATAGAGATTTTCAAATCCAGAAGACCGGTAAAATCCTAGAGGAGACAGTACAATGCTTTCGAGTTTCCTGAAAGAATACATCGTAACAATGATTATCAATTTAGAAGGAATCAGGCTCCAAATGTGGTGTATCTGTTTGTCACGGCCTATTTACGACTGACTTTCATGAGCTTACCCCACGTTGGATTTTTAACTCAGCTAGCTGACCTAATGATTTTACTTTTGAAAAAAAAAAAAAAAAAAAGGTTAATGTTTATCGACGAATGTGATTGCACCGATTGCAAAGTCAAATATAAAGGTTTCCTTTAGTTGGCATTCACGTTAGTGAATTCCGAGCCTAATGACCACACGAGCGCCTAAGGGGGCAATCCGGATGGCACTGTCTTTTATTACTCCATTCTGGCTCAAAGATTCTCAACCGCCCGAGCCAGACACGAGATGGTAGGTGAGCTTGAGATCGTCTGTCACATGAACTCCTTAGCGGAAGATTTCAAGTGCCGCAGTTGACTAGCTTTTCCAGCAAACGTGGTGAGCATCGGTTGTCGCCGCCTGGGAGTTCATTAGCCTAGCGGGTCACTTTTGATGTGAAATGCGAAAGTATCATAGAAATGAAAGGTAACATACATGAAACGTCATAAAACATGTTTAATGTCACTAAATTCGATTGGACTTCTATGTTGCAACTTTTCAATGATGGGACGAGGTCTGGGGAATTTTATGAAGCCCCTGAGATTCCCATTCTTTCATTGCACTTTGATAGAGCCGGGCCTGTTCTGTCTTCGACAGCGTTAATGGCTGCTGGCCTCGGCGATGCTGACTTGTGAATGTCTCAAACAAATGAACCTCCTCATCCTTCCGAATCTCGTAGGATCGTATCTCCGTATTCCCCCAGCCACTACCGTTGAATAGGCAGGGATTTTGCCAGTCTTCGGTGAGGAAATGAAGAAATCCACCATGTGAAACGAGCGCAATTTCTGGATCCTGGATCCCTGACTCTTCCAATTGCGATGCAAGCTCGTATAGTTGTTCTCGACAGCACTTTGCCCGCGCTTCAAGTGCATTGCGAGAAGGAAAATACCGTGATCCGGGGAGTTTCGTGTTCCAACCATCTGAGACTTTGTTCAAGTCAACCGGTAGATTATGTAAAGAACACTTCTCTTGGAGAATTGTTGGATCCGAGCCCGTATTGAAAGAGTATTCACAGATCTCTTGCGCATCCGGCAAAGCGAGGATTCGTCCACCATGTTTAGCGTTGAGTGCCGGTTCGAAAACGAGAAACGCTGTTTCAAGTGTTCGGAACATCGGCGATGCTGCGACAAGAGAGATGTTCATGTGGTCAACGAAACCGGAAGAGCGTAATTCGAAACATTGGTCACGCCCCAATTTGGTGAGCGCAGGGTCGATGGTATCATGGTAAGGATGCCCTAAGTTGTGCTGGCCCTGGGCATGACGCACGCAATGTACTGTTGTTGGCATTTTGGCGATTTTCCACTGAGCTTGAATTGATGTAATAAGCACCGAAGCACGAAAAAGTGAGATCAGTAAATATTAGGAAATATCAGAACCACGTCTGCCAAGCCGCCACTACTGTAGAGCAATAGGATCAGAAAAAAAGGCCCCATTTACAGAATGAGAAGTTCTTCCGGCGGAACGGAGAATTGGGTTGCATTCAACCAAGTCAAAAGGTTACCCCGACCACCCATCACCTTCGGCCTTCGAAATCCGAATTTCTTTACCACATGCTAGTTGCTAGTCGCTAGTCATCATGCCATCGGATATGAAACAATCTTGTCGACGAAAGGATGTCACTACAGCTTGCAATACATGTCGTGCGAGCAAGATGAAAGTGAGCCAAAGTATGTCCTAGTTTGGGAGTTCCAAGGCTCAGATCCAAAAATAAAGTGCGATGGCGGCAAACCCAAATGTGCCCATTGTGAATCAAGGCAAAGAATGTGTGTCTATGGCAATCTCAGCGACAAAAGAAAGCATTCGTATGTTGTTTTGTTGAACTAAGAAATGCAAATTCTCAACGGCTGACGCTGCAAAGGATCTCCATCCGAAAAGCTGCCAAGGCCCTCCAGAGTAGAATCACTACACTAGAAACTCTTATCCGCAGCAATGGTCTTCCATTCCTCAATCCGACCCCGAAAGTGAACAGAACATCAAGATATCGAACATACACAGCCCGTGTGATTCCTTGGATCTGGAAAAGTCTGCGATCGTAGAAAACCCCCTCTGATGATAGAGATACTTCTGGTAATGTAAATCATTCAGCATCTGATATACTATGCGAGTCCACCAGTGACACTGAGATATCATAATGGGAGACATGTGCTCTAGGATCTGCGTTTTTGGATTCTGACTGGGTCCAAAGTCTCGACAATCTCGAAAGGGAGCAACTATCTGCCCTGGTAGCTGTCGAATCATTCTTGGGGCATGGAATTGCTCCTGAAGTACCAAGTCAGAAGAGGCTAAGAACTATAGTGTGGATGGTCATGCTCATGAGACTAGCATATGTAGGACCGAAAAATGTCTGAAGTTGGCTTGCAATGTAACCTTGCCCCGAGGTAAAGGTTTCTGTTCTAATAAGCTATTGTTTTACATACTGGCGCGTGAAGATCCCATTGAAATATGCGATCTTTACCCAAAGTCTTGTGACAAACGTATCATATCTGCCTAATGGCATACATTTGAAGTAAGTGACAGAATTTGAAGGTAAAAAAACATTTGAGCCTATTCAAGAGAGCCACATTTTATCTAAACATACAAATAAAAGCAGAAAGAAAGGAATAATCGGCTTTTCATTTGCAGTCCACTCAGCTCTCTGATTCCGATATGAGACAAAAACGCAGGTTCGTCAAAATGGTGATTTTGTCACCAGCTCCTAGTAGCCACCCACATTCTCCTGCATGGGCTTGAAGCTCACGAGAGTTGGCTCCTCGGTGATTCCACGTTCCTTAGCAGCCTCAAGAATTTGAATGGTAGCAGTAGCTCCGATACGGGTGACACCCAAACTCATAACATGCAGGAGGTCATCCAAGGTTCGAACACCACCGGCGGCCTTGATCTGAACACTGCGACCCGAGTACTTTCGCATCAATTTCAAGTCACTGATAGTGGCACCGAGGTAGTTGTAAGACCCATCAGCCTGCTTAACAAATCCGTAACCGGTAGACGTCTTCACAAAGGCAGCGCCGAGCTCCGTACAGATCTCACATAACTTGATAATGTGTTCGGGCTTGAGGTAGTCATTTTCAAAGATAACCTTGAGGATAGCACCATTGCGGACAACAGCTTTGTTGATCTCGTCAATTTCACGGGTGACATATTCCCAATCACCGCCGAGAACCTTGCCGATATTAACAACCATGTCGATCTCTTGACCACCTGCCTGCGCTGCTGCAGTAGCCTCTTGGACCTTGATCTCGGTGGTACTGTTGCCGTGAGGAAATCCGATCACTGGGCACACCAGAACGTCGGAGCCGGCCAGTTCTTCCTTTGCTAGCGGGATCAGATAAGGTTTGACACAGGCCGTAGCAACATTCCGTTCTTTGGCAATCTTGAGTCCGGCAAGAATATCGGCATCGGTCATTGTGGGATGTAGGAGGGAATGATCGATCATCTTGGCCAGCTGAGTGAGTCTCACACTAATGGTGTTCTGGGAAGACATTATGGCGAGGTGCCCTGCCTTGCAGTATTTGTCTTTTGGGTATTAAATAAAGAAAGTTGAAGATCGACTCTGATCGTGTTGATTGTTACGCAGACTCTGGTACATCTTGAGGGTTTTATACCGCCATGCTTTGGGTTTCCACACACCGGAATGATTGCCTTTTTAGTAGTACGCGTCACCCCAACCCGGACCTGACGGAATGGCTTCTATCCCCAAATGACATTAGCTTCCGATCGACAGCTGCTGATTTGTCAGCGCTCTTCCAACTGGACTGACTGCTTCCCATTTTATTTAGGGGCGCGTAATAGAATGGCTCCCTCCAATATCAAACGCGTGGTCGGACTAGCTGTCCCGGAACATGGCCCAAAGCTTCGAGCTCGAACGAATCAGCTGAAGAAGCATGAGCAATTTGAGTCGGAAGGATCCAGTTTTACGTGTAGCGTAATGATCGGACAAGTGGTAAATACTACTGGAGGTTGGCTATCTTTCGTATACCTTCTCAAAGGACGCCGTTATTCTTCGCATCGTTGTTGAATCTCGAACAATGCCATACGAAGTGATGTCCTGGATCCTTGTCAAATCTCGCATTTCCATTTTGGGAAGTCGTCCCGGCGGGTGTCGTCCCGGCGGGTGTCGTCCCGGCGGGTGTCCTGGCTCCGTAGAATTCACTCCACCGGAACCTTCCAACACGCCACGCAGGCCAAGAGAGTTAGTGGGTATTTAGTGGCTATAGGGACAGGATTTACTGTCAGATTGTCTCATAAAAAAAAATCGCGGAGTCACACTGGTAACTTCAGATCGTGCGAGCATTGGCTTAGACTGTCAGTATGGCAGCTTTATCTTTACCAACACATTGCAGGGCTGGTGTCGTCTCTAATCATGGGCCACATTTCAAATTAAGGGTCCAGAATGTTCCCGTGCCATCGCCGGGTAAGATTCTTCTACGTTATGCGTACAAACTGAAATATCGCTGATTTAGATGGTTGCGCTTTGGATTAGGGCCCGACGAGATTCTGATTCAAATCAAGGCAACAGGTCTATGCTACAGTGATATCCATTACATGCTAGAAACCTGCCGCTCCCGCGCATGGGGGATTATGGTGTCCGATCGCCCGGGCATGAAGGGGCAGGAATAGTCGTTGCTGTCGGATGCAATGTCACAGGTTGGAAAACAGGCGATAGAGCAGGAATTGCTCCTACTTGGGACACTTGCATGAGTTGTGATCTGTGCTCTACCGATATGGAATGTCATTGCCCGAATGCAATCCCAACAGGTCTGAAAGTGTCCGGTGAGTAGACCCATGAAATCTATCAATCAAGCTGTCCGGCGCAAATGTGAGTGATAGAAAGAATTCGCTGACCACCGAGTGATTGCAGGGACATATCAAGAGTATATAACCAGTCCAGCTCGCTATGCATCCAGAATTCCAGATGGAGTTGATGATTTCTCCGCTGGGCCCATTATGTGCAGCGGGTCAACCATGTATCGCGCCGTGAGTAACTCATGACACTTGAACTCTGTGTGAACTCGGTCTTGATTCCGAGCTGACCTGAAAATTACTTTCGAATCCTCAGTTACGAGAGTCAAATTTGCGTGCTGGTCAATTTGCTGCAATTATCGGCGCTGGAGGTGGTGTAGGGCATATGGGAGTCCAGATTGCAAAGGCAATGGGCCTGAGGGTCATCGGGATCGATGCGGGGGCTGAGAAAGAGGCCCTTTGTCTTCAATTGGGTTGTGAAGCCTTCGTCGACTTCTCCAAATCGGATGATCCTATCAAGGATGTCCGCGAGATTGCAGAAGGCAAAGGGGCTCACGGGATCCTTGTGGCAGCCTCGGCCGCTGCGGCATATCGCATGGCCCCGCGGATGGCGAGAATCGGAGGCTGTGTAATTTGCATCGGAATGCCAGCCTCTGGGACTGCATTTGCTGGTGATGACCCCATGTATTTGATCTTGAACAACCTAAGGGTTGTTGGATCGTTGACAGGGTCACGAGAGGACACAGCTGGCGCGTTGTCGATGGCAGCACGGGGTCTCCTTGTACCAATCTACGAGCGCATCGATCTTCAAGATTTGCCGGAGGCGGTAGAGAAATTGAGACAAGGGAAGATTAAAGGTCGTTGCGTCGTTGGGTTCTGAAAGACATGCGTTTGAAAGTTTGGACACATGTTTTTGCTAGGTCACCTGGAGAGCCTGAAGGTACGCCGCCCGGGTGCTTTTTGTACATCAAAACCAAGCCAGACAACACCAATGTACGCCATGAGAGTATTCTTTTGCCCCTTTATCTTCGGCTTTGGACTTTGATTCCCAAGTATACAGATTGTTGAGGTTTGTGAATTGAAATCTATTAAAAAGGCCGTTGTCTGCATTGGTTCTCAAAATTGGCTTGGCCAATGTATACTAACAAACTCTTTCCTGGTCCCATCCCCAAGTCCATAGTGCAGATCATTTATTAAGTTGTTCGCGTGGAATTGAGGTGCGCAGTGAAATACACTTTGTATATTATAGTATATAGGTAATTTATGGTTATCGATACCTGCAGCATCCTACAACGCGCTTTTGACAGCGCAGAGCTGTCTACTAGGGTCAAGCCTTTCTGGAAGTTATCATTTATCTTTAAATGAATAGGATATACGGCAGGAAGAGCTTTGCGGGGATGTGATCTAGAGGGCTCAAGCCCTGAATATCAGGGGTATCCGGCATGACGGGAGGGGGAAAGTTGCGAAACTCAGAAGCAAAAGAAAAATGAAAAATGTATAGAGAACGGCTCCTCACTTTTATATAGGATTTTCATGAGCCTCCTAAACAATTACAGTAGCTCCATTTACCCGGTCTCCATTTCGGAGGCCCGTAGAAGTGAGCAGAAATCTAGTTCAGGTATTTGGCTGGAACGGTCTCAATTGCTGACAGTACAATGGCATAACAAAGAAACAATGGTCGAAATACTCATTCTTACTGTATCTGACAACCTGGGATGGCTCTACCGGCGGCAAAAGTTGCGTAATGGCATTGATCACCATTGGCAATCACAAGAATAGAATTTAGCAGACGTATAACTCTACTCGGCCAATAATCATTGACGTTCTAGTTAGTGCGCCCGCGCCGAAGGGTTCGCATCATCCCGTCTGCGGCACACTAAACGTCCAGTGTCTCAAGAGCATAGGAACCTCAAATTGAACTCTGCAAAAGGGTGAGGTCAAGTCCTTTCGCGTAGTGCACATTGAAATATTATATGTTGCACTATAACTATATCGGATGACAGGCCCAGCTGAAATCTCTAGGTGTAGATCGCTCAGCAGACAGGTTTTGTTACGCGGGGGAAATGCTGGACGCTCGCTACGGAAGAGCCGCCTGTTGTAAGGCAAGATATCACATAGTGTCGATGTTAACTGCCTGTTCAGCGCGGCCAATCGATTGAACCATCGAGTGATGGCTCCGAGGACGTTCTGTTGTAGTTCAGAGGAAAAATGAATTCATTGCCTTGTACTAGAGGGAATGACTAAGACTATGTATACAACGAGAAGATCAAGTTGATTTTCAATCAACTTGGTTCTTCGTATAGACGACGCGGGGAAAATTCCGATGGTGCGGTTCGATTCCTGATCTGCACCAGCCTCATATCACAACACTATTCATAGAGTGAGAGGGTGGCCGGACAAACCAGACTTTGATTTCGGAGAAACTAGCAACGAAGTATTTAAACATAGATGAACAGTTGGTATTTCATCACCAGGACCAACAGAGTTTCACCAGGTCTCACCAACTATCTACATTGATGGATGCTTTGAGAGTCTGTTAGTTGGAGAATGTAAGAAACCCATGAAAGCATTCAGACGCTCTCCTGCCCTTCACCTCAAGCTAGTTTGGATCTTTCTTAGGGCGTGTCAATGCGGAAGGTCCGTTCACCGCTCGCCTTTAGGACTGAAACAGCCCCCGCATGGAGATCATGAAGCACACGTTCACGGCCCCTCAACCCCAGCGCATGCGCACTGAAGCGCTGCACGAGATGCTCATTCTCGACTTTCAGACACTCGTTTAACTCTCGAAGTTGTTGCTGTTCTTCATCTAGATGTATCTTCTCGGCGGATTCGACGACGTAACAGTCCCACAGGCAGAAGTATAGGTCGAGAAGGTTGAGGGCGGGCAGGGCAATGCCCGCGTTGTTGCGAAGGATATTTATGAGCTGCGTTGTAAGAAGACCAGCTGGGTTGGCGGAAGTCTGAATGAGACTAGTTAGTTTCGTTTGTCAAGTGTCGGCGAGAGACTGACCTTGGAGCGATCGCTGGTAACTGAGATGTACAGCCAATGACAGAAGAAAACACAAAACAGCCAGGGGTAGATTTGAGCAAAATGTTTTGGGGGCAAAGCGAGGCAACAGTTGAGGAACAAATAATTCCTCGGAGTTGTGAACTTGTTACTAAAGCTTAAGCTAACTTACCCATCAGGTCGTTTATTTAGGTCCGTGCTGACGGGACGAAGCCCAAATGTCTCAGTTCTCGAACGCGTTCTTGTTGATCGTCCCCACAACCCCGACTTTGACTTCAGGACATGATTGGTACACTGGTGTCGATAATGCACGCTAACATGCAAGCTAATGTCCATTGTGGCTTAGACTTTACGCTACAACTCGATTACCCGATTTAGTTACTCTGTTCAGCAATGTACTGCTCCGCTCTGTCCTGTGACGCCTCACTTCTCCGAAATAATTGCCTCTACGTCAGTATGTTTCCTGGGGGCGAAGTGAATCCCTGGCGGGATTTGAGTTTCCGCCATCGGATATTTATTTAAGTAGAGGGAGCAGACAGGCACGGTACACCATTTTAACTTGACCTTGTGCCACAATCTCTGCATTCGATTCTAGTTTCATCAAAAAGAAAACTGCCAAGGTATCGCAATGGATAGAGTTCCATTCTCATCTAGAGGTTGCCCCATTTGCAGAAAGCGTAAAATTAAGGTCCGCATTCTCGCACTCCTGCACTTTTACAACGCGTTGGCTTGGGGCCAAGAAAAAGCCATGCTGACCCATCTGACCGCCACATATAATGCGGTTTTCAGGTACCAGTCTGCGCGCAATGCACAAAACGGGGCAAAGAATGTGGCGGATATGCCTTAAGCTGCGTTTTAATCAGCTATGACCAGTCTACAAGCATCTGCAATACGTGGCCCGCGCGCGTTCGGCAACACTAAAGAGCCTCACAGACATGAAATCTACCCTAGAAGTGCGGGAGCAACTTTTTGGCACGTTCGTGGGTGTATATTTCCCCGCTAATGCGGCAGGGAGCTCCCAGGTAGACCCGTGGCGGTATCTCATCTCGAGTTTCCACGTCCTACCGCACAAGACTATGATGCTTCAGCGTGCGCTCTCTGCCATAGCATCTGTCTATATTGCTCGGACCAACAATGATGAACGCCTATCTCATCATGGAATACAGTTGTATAACTCGTCGATGCGATCTATGTCGAAGGTGCTTTGTACAAAGAGTCACACTGAAGATGCCCTTTACGCCACGATCATCTTCCAAATGATTGAGGTAAGCTTGATGAGGATAGGCTCCACCACCCGCCTGTCATATTCCGTCAATATCCCCCTCCGTGTTTCGAGTAGCCTTTGCATATGATGCCTTCTTGCAGAAATGCATAGCGACTTCTAATTTTTCAATACCAATTAATGTCTATAACTGCCCAAACGGTTTCGACCCTTGGCTGTTTCATGTTTAGGCGATGAACTGCTTACTTAAAGAAATTCGGCATAAGATAGCAATCAACACGCTGATTTACGCCATCCCCAGTAAGCATGCAAAATTGACCATAGTGTGTTCAATCATTCCCTTTTGACTCACCAAACCTTTTCCGTGCTCAACTAATTTACGCGGATATATGCTATGTTAGCAGCGAAAGGGTTGGTGTATGAATGCCGACATCTCGTTGATTCGTCCCCCCAAACACCGCTAGGTAAACTATTCGATCTTTTCCTCACGGGCAGATCCTTCCTCTGTACGATTGATTCAATGAGCACAGTGGATCGCAACAATCTAAAAGCCTGCTAAGCACGACTTGGGACTCTATTAGAGTATAGAGACCAGTTGACATCATGGTACATTGAGGGAAAAGCGCTAATCGGAGGTGACCCACTGCTGTGCAGAGAAAACGATTGCAAAACATTTAACAAAGCGCTTCTGGAGGAGAGCCCCTTCGGAGGATTTTACCAGTTTTCCTCACTTGACAATGCAAGGCTACATGCCATCTACTGGACAGCTATGAGCTTTGCCCACACGCTCGTCTACCGCGCACATATGATTGTTGTATCGTTGAATCGCACCCCCTTCCTCGATCAGCACTATCCCTCCAAATCATCAAGCTACGAGGCATTTGCTCTGGCCGGTCATTATGCTAACGAGGTATGTCGGTCTATTCCATATTGTATGCAGCCAATGCATCGGATATGGAGCATCCACGTTGTTTTCGGGACCATTGGCAATGCTTTTAAGGTATACCTTCATCTTCGCAGACATGAAAAGTTTATTTGGTGTCAGCGTGCCTTGGAAGTTGCTCGGGGACTTGGCGTAGAGATGGCTCTGTACTTTTCAGGCGTTGCGAAGAAGGAATGGGATCTTTTGTGGAATGCGGATGAGACCGTGGCTGAACTCCCAGCCGTGAATGAATGTGAAGAGAGCGAATATCCTTTGTGTGGCATTGTCGGTCCAGGCCATGATCGTGAGCAAGTCAATTAGTACATCTTAGTTAGTACATTAAGTTACGGGAGGTGTCGTAGCCTGGATTAGATAGCACTATCTATAGCTCTGGCAGAATGCTTATAGAATAGTCTAACCGTTTTTTATTTACATAAATGTCCTCTTTTAGAAATTTACAGTGGGTCGACAGAATTTTGTCCAAACTTTTGTTGACAGAGAGACTCTAGGTAATGACAAGGAATTTTAATTTCAGATTTGTGCATGATCGGGTACAAGTGCATGATGTGGTACAAGGGAACCTGGTGGAATACGTACTTCCCGAGTATGTACCGGTGTCCTGCAATGCCGTTGTGTATGTGTGTTTGGGCGAGGCGATGGCGGTGGCTTTTGCTGCATATTTTGGATTATACTGATTGAGAAGTTCTGAGTCACTTGATAAACTACTATCGCGAATAGAGAATTGTCTACTACTCTTACTAGAAGGCAATGGATGAAGATCAATACAGCGTGAATGACCTGGGTCCAAATGTCCCGCCTTTGCATCCGGTCCTGTCGCCTAAAAGGATTTGACATCACTGGGCCTGCAGAATCCACGTCACGACAACTTGACTACTCGCATCAATGCTGGATCTGCAGTGCCTAATTAGGCACCTACTTGATTCAAGCAAGTCCGCAGGTCCCAGCTCAGACAGGAGAAAATTAAAAATGCAGCTGGTCTACAACAGACCCAAAACGACATGGCTCTACCACCAAAATTCGGCACCATTTGAAAGAGAAACATGGCGTTATGCTACCCAATGTTTCTATCCCTGATCCAGCTTCAAAGTTGAGCCTTATTGCTCATTAGGGTAAGAAGGCAAAGCTAACAACTCAACAAACTCTCGAGAAGAACCTTCTTCGCTGGGTTATTAGCAGCAAACAACCATTCACAGTCATTGAATCACCCGCGTTTCAACAATTGCTCAAGGATATACCTGGAGTTTCACTTCCGTTTACCTCTCGCCTTACACTTCGGGAGCGTCTTTTGGGAGACTTTAGCTTACAACGTGTGATGTTGAAGAATGAGCTTGCACTACCTGTCAAACAATCTCTCTGTCCTTGAATTCAAAGAGCTCCATGGTCTCCATAGTGGGGAAAATCTGGCTGCAGCTATTCAAGCTTTGCTCATTGAATTGAATCTTGAACGCAAGCTGCTTTCAATTACCGGCGACAATGCTAGTAACAACGAGCGGATGGCGGTAGAACTATTCAATAGTCTCCAGAAGACATATGGAGCCGATTCCCTCTTCTGTGGCTTGGATAGTTACATACGATGCTTAGCTCATATCATCAATCTCATCGTGAAGGATATCCTGCAGGCTCTTAAGTCGGGAAGTGCAGAAGAAGCTTGCTTCAATCTGCAACAATCTTGACAAAGGAGAGCACTCGCCATATGAATTTCAGTCTCTTGGACCACTTTCAAAGCTTCGGATCCTAACTTTGTGGATCCAACGGAGTCCACAGCGAAGACAATCATGGAATGATACTTGCGACCGCATGAACTTATCTAATAAGTTTATCGAGTATGATGTCGATACCCGGTGGAATTCAACCTTTCGTATGCTAGGGGATGCTCTCAAGGTGAAAAATCTTCGTTCGATATTTCCCAAATTCTAATACCCTCTCCCTAGTCAAAATGACAACTTGAGGAGTTTATTTACTACGAGACCAGCTTCCTTTCCTTTTCACCCGAAGACTGGATACGACTTTCCCATATCCACAACATTCTCTCAAAATTCAATGAGTTTACCTTGTTTGTGTCGGAGAAAAGGCCCCAGATCAGTCTTGTATTACCAATGTACTACGAGCTCCACGATCTATTACATGACGTTGCCGAGCGCAAGGACGATTTTGCAGATCTTGCTGAAGATATCGCAGGCGCTGTTGAGGGGAGCATCAAGAAGTATATGAAGTACTACACCTTTATGGATGCCTCTGACCTATACTATACTGCACTAGTCTTGGATCCTCGAGTGAAAGGGGCTCTCCTCCTCAATGAACTGGGTGAGAAAAATGCCGGGAGGAACATCCTCCAGACTCTTCGTGATGACCTCCACCGCAGATATACTGGGACTACTGAGCCACTGAGTACGACAGGGCAACTCGAACCTAGCCATAAGAAGCAAAAAGTGGGTAGCCGGATGTTACAAAGGCTAAAGCCTCAAGATAGCCCTCGATTTTCCGACATTGATCGGTATTTTGATAGCGCTCGGGCTGAAGTAAGCGATATGGAGGATCAAAATTGGCTGTGTGATTGGTGGAAGGTGCATAAGAAGGAATACCCTCGGATGGCTGCTGCTGCCAGGGATTACCTAGCAATTCCAGCGTCTGAGGTCTCGGTTGAGAGACTATTCATTGCAGTAAGAGATGTGCTTGGTGTACGACGATTCTCTATGAAGGGGGATACGTTGAGGATATTGATGCTGTTAGATGATGTATATAAGTAATTATAGCAGATGTAAATATTTCTGCCCACTCCTAACGAAGAATCTGACAGAAGATATATATGCATGACCAGTGTAGAGCGTCGACTCCATTTCCTGTTGTTCTGCCTGCTAGTGCAGCGTGTAAGACCTGGAATAGAGAAAAGAGGGGATATAGGGCGGAGGCAAAAGCCATTCGACTGAGACGTATTATATGTCTTCATGGGTGTAACATGAGAAATAGCAGGTGGAAGAGAGATTCGAGATGCGCATAATTTAGATGACTGCCGATAATTGTCTTATCGGCGAATATTCGCGAATATCTTATCGACCTACTTTACAGACTGCCGATACGATATGCGATATATATCGGCAAGATTCTTGAGTTGCCGATACGATAACCGATATTACTGATCCTTGCGAATATCGTATCTTCAACACCCCTAAGTTGCTGGCCTCTGCGGGTAGCTCGTCATCTCTCACGCAGTCAAGTGTCAATTTTGTCCCTCCCACCTTCCCTCTGTATATAGAATCCACTACAATACAGACACATTGCCTCCCTACAAGGGAGCGCGGACGGGGCCTATCTGACGCTACGGTCTACGACCGCAGCGACAGGTAACCCGTTGCGGCCAAACTAAACTCTTCTTGTTCTCCTTGACTGCATGAGGTCACCAATAAAATTACGGTATTAACACAATGGCACATCGATTACAGAACGACCATTACCGTTACATTCTGCCGGCGCAACAGACCGGTGAACCGAAATCAGGTTAGCGTATTTAGGATTTATTTTCAGTGAATCAAGTGACAAGAGGGTGGAGGTATAGCCGATTTCGAAAACTACTGTACTGTTTGTTTCACCGGTCGCTTGAGTCTGTTCTCAACTCATCACTCGTTCGCAATCCATCATTTACCCACGTTAGTCTCGAAGAATATTGTGTACATAAGAAATGGCCCATTTAAACACGTTCGATTGTTGACCTCTAGTGTTTGCATTATCTCATACCACTAAGTGTCCCGGCACTTTGGATTGTAATCCCGGACGTGATATTATTGAGTGTTTATTTAATGATAGCCAAAGGCTCTCCATCCAAAATGGTTGGGTTCAGATAAGAGCCAATAAAGGAATCACTTGTACCGAATTTGGTTGAAGTAGTGATGGATTGAGGGCGAGTGGTGAATTGAGGGCATCCTCCTTTCCACTTATTAGCTGCTTAGGGTGGAACAGATGGTGGTAGGTACCAGTTCGTATCTCGTCGATAGGCCATGTTACAGCCAGTGTGTTAGACCGAATCCTATTTCAACTTCCCGGTCACTCGTTACCCACCGAGGGGTCAAGATCGATAAAAATGGAGCGTGGGACGTATTTGCCATTGCCAGTCTCGGTGAGAAATGTCTCATAAGAGTCGCCCTGGCCAACTTCTTGGACAAAATCGGGATCTATATTACCATCGGGCAGCAGGCCATGCTCGAGGAGGTAACTATCTTATCAATCAACGGTGAGCTTGTGCCAAATGAACCACGAGCCTACGGAAGACTTACAGCTCCTAGGCAGCATTACCCAACTGGGTACCAGCCTGGCCACATGTACATGTGAAAACGCGAATTTCCCCCAGCCCCTCGGCCGTCCTGCCGCGAGATAATATCACATACCTACCCACGAATCCGAGGCAGATTTGACAGAGTCGATTCAACACACGGCAGAAAGAATGGGTATTCCTCTGCCACTTCGCCAGTCCCCATCATTAGCCTACAGAGCCGAATCTCTACCTACTATATCGGCTCGAAAAGCAGAAATATAGACATCCATAGAAAGATATCGTCGGCGCAAGTATAGAAGGACAACGGGTCTAGCCTAGTCTAGGGAAAGCAGCGCTAGGAATCATAACTAGGATAAAACATATACTCAATGAGAGATAGCGTAAAGACTTCTTTATTTGTATAGATAGGTACGTTAAGTAGTTCTATCGAGAATAGATTGTTATAATTAGCCGCGAGGTAAAGAGGGGGCGTTAGGCTATCTATAAAATCCGCCTATAGCTACTCTAGATCTAGATCCCGATCTAGAGGGGTAACTAAAAGCGACGGATATAAGTAGCTAAAACCAATGTTTAGGAAACCGCTAGACTAACCGATTTAAGAGTTATCTATTTCTATAGACTAGCGCTATTATATCTATTTAAGGCTATATAGGTAGCTAATATTGGTCGTAATATATATAATTCGAGAATTAAGAGTTCTATTAAGTTTTTCCTAGCTAGTTACGGAGATAGCTAAGTATACCTTTTTAGAGATCGGCCCTATTATAGGCAAGACGAGTTAATTAACTACCGTATAGACTTAGAATACTATAGGAAAAATAGAGTAAAGCCGCTATATTTGCTTATAATAGTAGCGGTTAGGTCCGTATAGAGGAAAACGGTTACCCTATTTAACCTACGCGTCTAGGGTAATGCCGGGCGGAGAGAACTAACCTATATAAATAAAGCGTAATAACATCGGCTAATCCTTAACCGGCTCTCTCTATTCGTCTAATATATTGCCCTACGACTACTCTAATCCTTCTATAGCAATTTATACAATTAATAGTTAGGAGTTAACATAAGCTACCCTAAACTCCTTTATAAAACAATATTATAGCAATTTACTTACCTAATATAAGCGTCTATTACTACTCTATAGGATTTCAAAAACCCCCTATTAGACCGAATTAAATAAAGAAGGAGCGGCGCGACCTTTGAAGCAGACAAAACAGCCATTATACATTTCGTACCTAAGGCTCGCAAAGTCGACCAAGAACCGTTCACTGTCAAGGGACAGACGGTCGAGCCTAAAAACAAGGTCAAAATCCTGGGGGTCCTGATGGATACGCGACTGAAGTACAAGGAGCATATTGCAAGGGTAGCATCTAAGGGCCTAGAGGCCGCGATGGAGCTACGACGGCTCCGAGGCCTCTCCCTAGCGATAGCACGGCAGCTCTTCACAGCGACCGTGGCTCCGGTGGTAGACTACGCGTCTAATGTCTAGATATACGCATTTAAGAATAAGAACATCGGACCGATTAACCGAGTACAAAGGGTAGGAACATAAGCAATTGTAGGGACATTTCTTATAGTTATAACTAGCGTAGCGGAGGCCGAGGCCTATATTGCTACGGCATAACACTATCTCTAGAGACGAGCCGTAAAGATATAGGTAGATATCTATATACTACTAGAGACTAATCCTCTTCGTAGAAATATAGATCGGATTAGGAAGTTTAGGAGGTACTACCGCTTACTACTATATTAAGTAGCAGATACGCTAAAAAACATCGAAATAGAATCGCTAGAAACTATCAATCCGTTTGCACTAGTACTATAGGAAGTATACGTATAAACTAAGGATAAGCCTATTCCCTAGACATCGACTATACCGAGCGGATTAATATAAATCGCTTTTAGTAGCTCGTTACGGAATAAGCTAGTAGGATTTAGGGTCGCGATCGAGAAACAACTACCTCGCTATCGGAAAATAAGACTAAAAGTCTTTTCTGTTACGTTAGGTACGAGAATAGAGTAAAATCTATTTTCTATAGAGCTAGCGGCTATAGCGTATATATTAAAGATACTCGTAGAACTAAAAGATTTTAGGATTATACTAACTACGAGTAATAAAACGGCGGCTCTTACGCTAAAAAGCCCTCGATAATAGTTAGGTTAAGAATTTATCTACTAAATCTATAAGCTATTAAGAAGACTATAGAAGAATAGAAATCGGATTAGCGTTTTATAGATTCCTATAAAAGAAGACAATAATCTACTATATCTAGCGAAAGAATAAGCCTAAGCCGTAATATAAGAAGACGCCGCTACGTAGAAATAGGTCCTAGGATAAAGTCGATAACTCTAAATCTTACGTAGTCTTAAACTACCCTTAGTAGTAAGCTACCTAAGAATATAGGTAGATACTCTCGGTAAGTAGATATAGTACTTCTAGGGAAATATACGTAATAGCTATATAACTAATTATTATAGAAAGAAACGAACGTATTAGCCTAGCTCTATATAGGTATAGTAAGACTTAATAGATATCTTTTTCGGATTAATACCGCCGAGATAGATTAATATATATATAGATAAATAAGAGAAACTATAGACTATTTTCTCTTTCGATGTCGGAAGTAGACTATATACCGAATAGAAATACTATAATATACCTATATTTACCGGAGTAATAGATCCTTCTTCTTAGGAGGGAAGTTACCCGCTAATAATCAAAAGTAGAAGCCGAATTTAGAAGTAGTATAAGCCTTAATATAATTTACGATCGCTACGGGCCGACTCGAGGCTACCTAGGCTTACCGACAAATTAATAGAATACCTCTTCTTACTAACCCCTAATATCTTATAATAGACGGTAGACGCGCTTCAACTACCGAAGATAGGATATTGAATACTTAAAGAAGCGCCTTTAAGCAAGTCTACTAACCAATACTAACCTATAGGGACTAGCTCTAAGATTAGAAGCGGAAATGATAGATACGGAAGGAGATACTATATAGGCTCTAAGGAGATACGGCGTATACACAAACATATATATACTAGTAGATTAGTGATAGTTGCCCTTTCGGCTAAGCTGCTAGGCGTTGATGAATTGTGTGTGTGTGTACTGTAGATGCGTATATAAGAAATTAATTTGGAACCGAGGTCTTTAGCGATGGCTATTTCAAAACATATTGGCTAGAAATTTGACAAACACCCACCCACCCCCCCGGGGGATCATACCCTTGGATGGGTCAAGACCAATGGGATTGATAAAATGCGGTTCACGTTGGGTAGGTCGTCGAGGGGCTGACCGACTGTTCTGACTAACCCACGAGCTCCCTAACAGCATCACGATTCACTGCGCTAAACGACGAAAATTGATTCCAAAGAGCTCAGCTTTAGTGCCTCAAACACCAGATCAGCCGACTATTGACCGCAGATAAGCCACGCCTCGGCAGCTTGCTAGTTGGATAAATGATCACCAGAGAATTCCTGCTGTTGTTTTCGTTTGTACTTTATCTCTTACTCCTCTTTCCCTGAAACTCGCGACTGCTCCACCCTTCCGTTTTCACAGAGCCCACCATTTGCAGACTAGACCGGCATTTTTGGAGTGCGTAGAGTGAAGCCGCACGCAAACTTGAACCCAACATGGATACTGTATGATTTTCTGCAAGGTCTTGAATGACTCTAGAAACACAGCCAGAATGATAATCAAATGTCAATACCCTGGATAATAGACAAAAAGCGGAAAAAGTCATAACGTCACTTATTCTTGCTCAAGGTGGCAACTTAGCCTTCCTCCCGAGTCCGTTCCACGTGTATATATAGTATTAGTGATAACTTTCTATCTCTCCTTGCTTCCTACCTCTCCGAAAAACATAGTTCCCGAACCATTAAAAAAACAGTCCTTTTTTTTAAAAAAAAATTCCCTTCCTTCCTTCCCAACCCAATAAATGGATTGTGAAAAACCTATTCGACTACTTTCGAACCAACAGTCAGCTCAAGCGCCTCTCGTTAGAGTAGTGAGGCGATTCCTATCGGAACAAGAAACGGCTCAAATCATTAAACAATTCCAATCAGAAAACTGGATTCCGAATGGCTAAGTCCTCTGGAGTGGCATCCCTCGCGAAAAGGCCTAAGAATGGGCTGATAGGCATCGACTTCAAACGTTGACTATAGCAATGGGGCTACTTATAGATGAAAAATACCTAGAATGTTTAAGACTGAAAAAGAATCACCGGCAATAGGGTAGATATGTTTATAGTGCTTCCGCTATATTTGTTTAGCGTATAGCTTAGGGTAAAAAGGTTATACCACTTTTACTACTACCGCTAGAGCGATTTTATCCGTTAGGTCTGTCTTATTACTAACTCATCGAAGAGCCTATAATTCGGGGCTTACTCAATCAAAATTCCGTTCAAAAAATCATAATAACTTATCCTATGATTAAGGAAAGCGAAGTAGTAGAGTTTTATTATAAGCTATAGCCAAAAGATAGAAGCGAGAAATGGGTAGAACGTTTCGGATCGAGACCTTATAAGGTAAAATAGAGATAAGTAGGACATAGCAACGATATAACGGAACTGAGAAGCTTAATGACTTCTACTAAATAGTACGTCTTTTCGTCTAAGTAGTTAAAATAGATTGAAAAACAAAAAAGGTTCGTTACTTTAGATATCTAATTGTCCCTTGCGAATAATCACTTATGATATATTCTAGGTTAGGTTTAAACCTACGTATACTATTTTACTGCTATCATTATTTCTGCTTCCTCGGGATAAATTACCGATACTCATATTATTCGGTTTATGATACTCGCTTTTCGACGAAATAGGGGGGGAGAATAATGCAACAAATAGAGAGGAAAGAATACTTAAAACAGCTGAGTCTACTCTAACTACGATCTTACCTAAGGATATCCACACTAAATAGGAGACAGTGAAGAGGCTTAGAGATGAATTAAAAGCAAATCGAAAAGCCCTCGACAAGGTATATCAGGAGGCTATAAAGAAACTTAAGGATAAAGCGAAAGCAAAACGAAAAGCCCGCAACAAGGCACAGAAGAAGGCCGCAAGGAAACTCAAGGATAAAGCGAAAGCAAAAAGAAAAGCCTGCAATAAGGCAGAGAAGAAGGCTACAAAGAAGCTCAAGAATGAAGAGAAAGCGAAAAGAGAAGCCCTCGAGAAAACACAGCAGAAGGCCATAAAAAACCTCAAGGATGAAGAGACAGCAAAAAGAAAAGCTCTCGACAAGGCACAGCAGGAGGCTGCAAAGAGGCTCAAGGACTCAAGGATAAAATGAACGCTTAAAAGAAAGTACGATGGTTCCTTACAGTACTCAGTGTGACTGATAGTCATGGCCAGAACTCTATTTGAAATAAAAATGCTTATGGTCTTGGTAGTTTAAAAGTGGTGGTGAAAGGTGATTAAACAAACAGAAAGGTGTTTAACGGAAACGCCTGTTAACAGTAGGAAGCGGTTAGCAAGAGACCTAGCCAACAAATACACGGTTAACAACAAACGGTTAACAACAAACGGTTAACAACAAACGGTTAACAATAACAGACGTGATTAAGGAGTGATGAGCGGCAGATGCCCCGAAAAATTCTTATTGAGGCTGATTTTAATCTTGGCGCGTAACGCTTTGCCTCATTCTCAACATATTACGCGTTTATCTGGCACGTATCTATCAAACAACAGTGCGAGCCACCCTCCCTTTGCAAAGATAGCACGCTGAGTATGTCTTACTATTTCAGCGCTTTTCCGAAGAGCCGCCCAATAAATATAAACAACACGATTTGATGAATAACGGAGTGTTTGAAAAGTAACGTACGGGCAGAACGCCGTTCGCTCTACGGCAGGGCCCCTCATTTGAGTAAAGGAAAAGAAACGCTCGAGAATTATGGAATTAGAAAGGTCTGAAAGATAACGCTGAATCTCTTGAACGTAATTTTGAACGTTTACTATCATCGCTTGTTGCTTTATGCTCCACATACGTGTTTGTTTTCAACGTTTTTAAAATATGCAGGTCTGGACTAGGAGATAGCCTTCCGCTTGATCCGAGGTTTGAACAAACCCGGCGTTACGATGCATGACAATTCCCAGACATTTTATTACTTACACAGTATATAGCCTCACAAGCAGACTGTGGCGGTGCAAAGTGTATTGTATTGTAAGGCTCGCGTAAGTGTAAGTATCAAGTCAAACAACCTCTACCCTGCAGGCTAGGCGTGGTTCTCCAAGACGCCCCAAATCAATGTTTATTAAACCTTGAGCTTGTGTCGGACTCTATAGTGATAACCCCGACTGTTTAATTATAAGCCAACCAAAAGTAGTCGAACTTGGGGACAATAAGTGTAACGCTGCATACTTTCAAGCTATCCGTTACAGTGCCGACTAAGGATAGTAACATTAGGATGCAAATTAGCACCAAACGGATAGACAGGTAGCTCTTCTCCGCACAAAAGTCTTTATACGCATCTATGATGTGAATCTCTTTCTTTGTACACTCGATAAAAGAGCCTGTGCAATCGCTGACGAACCAGCCATTCTTAATATTCCTTGATACGTTTCGCTAAGAGCCTCATCGGTAACAAATATCGCCAAATCTACTATGTAGCTCTATTCTATCTGTAATGAAACTAGCACTGGCTTTTATTTTGCTCAAAGAATATAGGAGTGCTCTGCACAACTAATTTAGCGCATGACCGGCTTCTATGGTCTACGACCAATGGAAATTATAAGCCAGCCTTGATACGTTGCGCTTCGGTGAAGTAACGTATTGAATGAACTTTCTCTGCATGGTTTTTGAAGGCTCGATGTCCACGAAAAGCAAGTCCGCAAAATTTATCTAGGCATGAGATAAACTCGTCTCTCTTGAAGTGACGGAGATGCTTCTCGAAGTGCTCTCTGGCTTTTCGTGTTGTTGCGAAATAACATTGGTAGTTCGGCTCAAAGACGCAGAAGAGACAGTGCCGATTTGTGAGAGAAATTGGCCGGTCTCGTGGCTCTGGAGAGGGAGAAAGACCTTGTTCTGATCGAGGGGGGTCATCTAGTGAGGACTTCTGGCTTTCGCTGGTGATTGTAACCTATGCCGATTCTTTTGGAACCAGATTTTCGGATAGTACTCTTTTGACACGACCAAGATCAATAAGGGCATTGATTAAAATAACTCGTTGTAGGATATCATCTTCTTGCAGAAGCTCCTAGCATAGGGCTTGCATTAATTCTGCCACTCGGCGACGCTCTTTAAGGCAGTGGACAACTTGTTCCGGCTCGTAAGTATCCTGTTTTATGTCCAATAGTGATGGATCAAGTTGCTTGTTGATTTCCACAGTATCGATGGTGGCAAAAAACTCATTGCGAGCACCAGTGAACGTTGCTTCTTTCAACTTCTTTTTGGCTACTCTCAATGCAGCATCTACTTTTGCTTTGAGCTCTCTAATCTTTGTGTCTGTTGCATTCTTCATAGACCCATATAGCTCCCTAGCTTCCACTGCGAGGGTATCACGCATTTGCTGCAGGCGTATTATCTTAGGGTGGTTTGTTAGGGAAGCCCTATTTTTCTTAGGCAAATCGTCGTATTTAGACGGGGCTCGAGGATCAATGAAGCGACTTTGGTGGCTAAGGATGTTTATTAATGCATCTTCCGAAGGTAACCCGAGAAATGCGGCTTGAACATGTGTCTGAACTCGCTGGTTCATATATTTCTGAAATGTGCTGGCATAGACGTGGCCCATCACCTGCTGGAGCAATGGTAGTGATGCAGTTTCTGAACAAAGCTCCTGCCTTAGCTCTAAGTAATCACCAGATTCAAGGACAGTAACTTACTGTCGACTACCTCACCAGTACCGCGCCGGAGATCGTAAGGTTTCATAGCCCGAATCATACCTACAGCTAAGCTTAATCGCTGGAGAAAATATAAATAGGTGTGGTACTTCAGAGGTTTGATGTGGTCAGTAGTCATTCTAGAAGAAGTGGAAACTGGCTAGCGATAGATGGGCACGTTGAGTTTGTCTTTTTTGAAATCCAACCTCAAGAATCGCCATTGCAAGCACAAGAACTATGACGTCGAAGACAGGCTGCTTCACTTCAGACATCAAGAATATTTTCCTTTCAGACATAGTCAGTTCAATTAAGCAAATGCAAAGACTTGGAGGATATATCACTTTTTCGGTCTGCTTTGATGGCCCTTGGTATGCTTCAAGTCAATTTCCATAACAAGGTGGTCACGCTTGCCTCTAGGGTTTGGTAGCAGAATTAAGCTGATTTGGCCGTAACAAAGAGTTTTGAGATTCTCATGCCTGAGGTCCCAATCATCTTCATGTTCCTCCTCTTGATCGTCCGCATTGCTGAATAAGTGCTGAACATTAGTACGCTCGTTCTTTTCAACATACACCAGTGCTCCTGGTCGACTCGCAGTATAAGCCGATACCAAAAGAAGTAAGGCGAGCTAGATTATTTGTCGGCCATCAGGGTAGGGTATTGTGTCTTTTGTCCAATGATGGTGGAGGACAAGATACAAATCGTCAACGTTCATGACGGGCTTTTCTCCAACAGACATATCAAGATTGTAACGCGTGACCAGATTCTCTTTCATGTACTGCCGCTACTTTGTTAGAGAGTGAAAATAATAGGAAGACATTAAGTATCATTGATGTCCTGGCAGCACTTTGCATGAAGACTACGTCCAACAGCTTTGCGATAGAGCTAGCACCATTGCCTCCAGAGTTCGTGTAGGCTGCTAAACTTCTTAATATTGGAGTTGTCGAGTACCCATTCCAGAAAGATCATGATATCCTCCTTCCGTGCCGCAACGAGGAACTGAAGAGGATCTTCCCCTAAGTATTCGCAGTGTCTGAATCTATCAGCCTCACCCTAAGGTTGTATTTTGAAAAGAGAATTACCTGCGCCACCGTCTTTTGATATAATCAATATTGTTCTTGGTTGAGACAGCATGTCGTCTTTGAACGATACCTTTCTCAAGTTGTTGACGACGTCGCCGACAATACTCGGGGTTAGGCGCTTGCTTCTTCTTGATCGCAGACAAGTCAAGAATGGACATGACATTCATAGAAACAGCCTCAACCAAAAGGAAAAAAAGAAGAAAAGAAAAGAAGAAGAAGAAGAAGAAGAAGAAGAAGAAGAAGAAGAAGAAGAAGAAGAAGAAGAAGAAGAAGAAGAAGAAGAAGAAGAAGAAGAAGGATTGATGCCACGGTTAAGGAAGAGAATAGGAAAGAAAGCGGTAATGACTGAGATCCAGGGGAAAGCTGGTGTTTAAGTAGATATGATAGCAATTTGGAATCCTTAGGACGACTTGAATAGAAAAAGAGCTGGGAGCTGACGTTGACAGGGGGAGGACTCTTTAAATATTAGAAAAGAAGGCTTGAAGTGGTTCAGCACCTAACAAAAGAGCCTTCCTATTTTTGTATTGACCGGTTACATACGGATGACAGAGAGGGCAGGCCATGACGACATGCCAGATTGTCTGCCTTGTCTGCCCTGAGCACCCTGAGTGAAGGGTGAGCTGATCCCTGAGCAACCATGAGTGCTCATGGGAGCGCTCCCTGAGCACTCAGTGAGCACTCAGGGAGCACACTATAAAAGTGGGTCGAAATAAACCACGTGATGCTTCGATGACTAATATTTTGGTAAATAGGACGCTTAAAATGGCGTCAAATGTAGCCGTTTTCGGCGCCGAATTTACCGTCACTTAGCGTTGGGGTGAAGTATCAGCTTTACTATATCAAAATCCCAACGTCTTAAGGCTTACTTTCGGGATTCATTGGTGAAAATGGCTAGTTTCAGATAGCAAAACGGTAGCTAGGTGACACCACGTTAGGATGATATGTCTAATGTAGGTCTGGGCCTCATCCAATAATTTCGCCTTAGTCAAATAACATAGTATTGTCCAGCGTGAAATCCAGACGCTGGAGTTTGTGCTCCACACTTCACCGGAGAAACAGAGTATGTAGAGATCGAATGCATCCCCATTAAAAAGCACATATCATGTTCTCCAAGGATAAGTATAGCTCGAAAAAGACCCCAAAACAAAAGACCAAAATAAACCAAAAAGACCGACATCATACCCACATACCTCGGAACCAGAGAAACCGGGAAGCGAACGTGAACGCGACCGAAAATTTCACCCGCCCAAACGCGATCCAATCCACACCTATCGCGTCAAATCACCAATATCGACCGGGGGACGGTCACCAACCGGCCTATGATCGTACAATTCCTCCACCTGTCGAGGTAAGTCCCAGCCCCACCTTGACGGTACGCGCTAATCAATCCAGCTATGGGATACTTCTCGGATCGCAGGTTTTTCAGGTACTCACCCTCCTATAACATGGTTATTCCTTCCCAGTTGATTTGTATATAGACATTCATAAACGGGATAGTCGCTTTCAAAGCGCTAGGACGTCCGTATTTCGGGGTTCATCAGGCGGCGATACTTCCCGTTTATTTCTCGTTGCAGACTTTCTTGCCTGTTTTTGTGGGGTTGACGTCTACATGTCGAGAGATGGATAGTGGGTGGGTTATGGGGTTTGTTATGGTTACGGGGTTGGTTAATTTGGTGGTGTTTCGGCCTTTGACGCAGGTTGCGGTTAGGGCGAGGAATGCTCAGGGTATGTTTTCTCCGGATGGGGTTGATTGATAGCTAAGGGTTGCAGAATTGAGGGATAAGAAGCTGGGAAGTGTGAGGCCTTCGAAGGAGTTGGTGGCGTGTAATAGGAGGTTTACGGTGATTCATGCGAGTTCGATTTTTATTAATGTGGTTGGCTTGCTTGCGACGGTGCATTATGGATTAGGGCTTGGGATGCGGTTGTCATGAGATGGAATTATGTCTTGAGCTATGTACCATGATACCCGAATGGATCCGGTGTTCAAGTTACAGAGATGTCCATCTCGAGATAAGATACGAGTAGAGACGGCGTAGTCAATTGCGAACTGCATTACCAAGTAGGACTAACCTAAAAACGGCAAGCGAATACAGTAGATGTGGAAATGGGGGAGGTATTAAGGAAGCAGGACAAGACAGGAAAGAGTCAAAGCAGAACGGATGAGCACCTTGACAGCATGCAAATTCAAGACTGTATAAAGGAGAAGGTTGTAAGAGATATATGAAAAGAAAAGAAACAGGGTATCGATGGAATAAACAAAAGTAAGTGGAAAAAGATCAAATCCGAAAACACAACCCATGAAAGGAAAGAAGGTTTGGCTGAGAAGCCAACACGCCAGCAGAATCAAAAAGCAACATGGAAACCATGAAAAACATAAAATGTAAGAGCATCGTAAACACATCGTAGAAAGACATCGTGTAGAAAGAAAATCCTGAGAGCCTGGTTCTCTCATTCCCGATACGCCGAGAAATCGGTTTCCTCCTAGACGCCGTGTATGCAACCAGTCATCTCAATGCAGCTGAGCAAACTCAAAGGTCCATGTTGTATTCGTCCTCCTCCTTGAAGCCCATAGCTGCGTGGCCGGTACCACTCCAGTATTGAGGTTGGCCACTGGCACTGCTGCCTCCACTGTGGTACGAGGGGCTCAGGTTGGGTGGGGTGAGGCCTTCGCCACCCGGTCCGATCGGGTCACCGGCCAGATTTGTGTGCTTGGGGACGCGAAGGCCGCTGCCAGGACCGCGGGTGTAGGCGAAGGAGCTGGGGTCGTTCCTTTCGAGTGCCTCGAGAATTTCAGTGCGCATGCGCTTCTCTTCTTCCGTCGGCTCGAAGGGCCAGGTGCCACCTAGGCTGCTGATCAGCTCGGCCAGCTCGGCTTCCTGCTGGTACTTGATGTGAAGGGCCCACATCAGATCACGCGTCCAGCTGACGGAGCCGTTGAGAATGTCGCCTTTGTTGGGTCCCTTTTCCTTCTCCTCAATAGGAAGACCCATGGTGATATTGCCTGGTGTAGCGCGACGTCCGTTGCCGCCAGCAAGTAGAGAGGTAGCAGCGTTGCCGCCAGCTCCACTCATGGAGAGGGCGCTGTTATTCAGCAGCTGCTTCCGCACCTTGTCATCTTCAAGTCGGTGCTGTGGTACCAAGTGAGAAAGATCTTGAATACGTTCATTGATGTTGTCGCGGCGACGTCGCTCAACTAGATTGTGTGAGGCACGGCGCCGTCGGCGCTTGGCCTCCTGTGATTCCAGATCCTGGCCGCTACCGGGCAAATGGTCAACCTTGGCCGGCAATGATGCGTGCTTGCCGGATTTGATGATCTCAGAGATGCCAGCATGGTGCGAGTGGTGCCCGGGAGAGGAGGAGATAGGCGACTCAGCGTAGGAATGTGCGCTGCCCGATGTTCCTTCCCACTGGTTCGACAGAGTCTTATTATGACGTGCCTGGAGTCCACCGGTTCGAATAGGCTGGCCGGGGAAGCTGCCAGACTCCGGGGTACCCAAGGTCAAGGATCCCAGGGCAGGAGTCTTTGGAGTCATGGGGCTGCGGGTATCCGACGAGGTCCGATCCATCTGCAGGCTTGGTCGGGACTTGGCGTTCATGTAGTTCTGGTCAAAAGAGCTGGAATGCTGGATGTTGTTGTTCTGCGGGTTCATCCGAAACTGGTCATAGTTGAAACTGTTCTGAATGAAGGGACTAGCCATGGGGGCGTTGTCCGGAGTGTTCGAGTAAAGATGCGACATCTGGCTCTGGTGACTCATGGCGATACCACCGGACTGGTCCTGCATGTAGTTCATGTTATCGGCTCGGGACACGCCATTATGTCCGCTGATCTCCAGGTCTAGCAGCTCATCGGTATCGATTCCGGAGTTGGCGTTGCCAAAGTTGAAGCTGGAGGACATGTTCTGTTGGGAGCCGTAGGGGTACTGCAGGAAGCCGCTCTGCTGCATCAAGTCGGACGGGTCTACCCCATCGTTGGGGTTCCCAAATTGGTTACCCATGTAACCGGAGTGAGACATCATAAAAGGATTGCTGCGATCGTCAGATTCGTGTTTGATGAAAAGACTTGCTTCCGCCATTGCCACAGACTAACGGAGGTGTAGAGGAGGCTGTGAGGGGTAACGCGGGGGGTCGGCGCGAAGGTATGGAGAAGTCGTTCGTCCGTCCGATTACTGACCCTCTCTAGATAGTGATCGGCAGTGTCAGGCAGCCGTCAACGTAGATTGTCCTTAACGGGTATGTGACAAAGGAGGATTGGGGATCTGTTGGCGACAAAGACGATGTTAGCTTCGAGTAGCTTTGAATGGGGATCGGCGCTCGCAACTGGGATGCGCCGACATCCGCAAGGCGACAGAAGGCAACTGAGTTGGCCATATGGAAGCGGAGGCAAGAATGTCAAAGGGATAATTACCTTCCGAGTCCAAATTCACAAAGCAATTATCAGACGTTTATGGTCGCAGCGCGGGTCAAGGACGAGAAAACCCGAGGTGGGATGAGTCGGCGGTCTCGGGGGACAAATGTCCGGGGTGCAGATCGGATCCAAGACTAAGTCGGGTAGAGAGGTCGGCAAAGTCAATGAGGGGAAAAGGCAACCGCGCTCTAAAACAGAGACCTTCAATGAGCAAAGCCCCAAAGAGGTCGGTGAAACAGGCAGTGGTAGCGGAAACGTGTCTTGTCAAAGGGGGAGGAGGGTTTGCGAAGGAAGCAGATAAGCGGAGGGGTAATGAATGAGAAACCGGCAATCGAGCAGAGTTAGACTGAGGACAAGGCCTGGCTACAGGCTCAGATATCCCGTCGTTTCTCTGTCGACACAAAAGCAGTACATGCGATAACAAGAAAAAAAGAGTAGTGGAGAGAAGGCGGGGAATGGAAAGAAGCGGTGGAGAGCGGTGAAGGGTGGCAATGGAGTATGGAGTCGACGCCTTGACCTTTGACTGAGGCTGAGACGCTCACATCCATGTATTGCTCCTCTCTTGTAGGATAGATGGCATGAGATGAAATTGTAGAAGTGCTTACCGATGTAGCTAGGTCGTAGCTAGGTAATGTATAGGTCCAGGTCTCTGCGCGAATTGTCAGTAGAGCTCAATAACCATGAGTCATGCAGTATAGACAAAGACATCGAGGCATCAATACAACAATACAATAACAATAACACATCGTATCATATCAACACAACACCACCACCCGCAGAGCCCTAGCTACACGTGATGGATATAGACAGGCAACGGCCTATGCAGGAACGGGGACGACGAGACTTGCAACGTACCTGCGTGGAAGAGATCTTGTTGATGCCACAAAAGTCTAGTCGATCCACCGGAAGAGCCTTGCGAATCATGGGGCGCGGGGAAGTAGGAGATTCTCCAAGAGCCAAAGATGTAGTGACAACGCAGCAGTGCAGGGTGGAAATCACTTGCAGGATTTGAAGGGACGGCGCAGACTTTAAGAACTCGAGCCTCTCCTGCACCTCTCATTTGATATATTACAACATCGGTCATGCAGCCCCGGCAATCGGTGAGAATCGATGAGGCTTGCCGGACTTCGGCATCGGACACGCTGATTTCCTGTTTTACTCGTCTTTTTAATGTATTTTTTATTATAATTTCTATTTTAAATCAGAAAGGTGTGGGTGGGTTTCATGGAGGGAGGAAGCATGAGGGTGGCAACCGGCGGTCAACCCGAGCCTCTCTTGTTTGAAATACAGAAACTTAGACGAAGGGGGGGGGAAGGGTGATACAGCCGAATCGAGTAAACTGCGCCCCATGATGCCGTTGAATGTTTGTCACTCGCGGGATGTGATCATGGTCATAACTCAGAGGTAAAAAATAAAAATAAAAAAACGGATAAAAGATTTTGGAAGCACAGGGATGGTCCGTGGTTACAGACTCCCAGCACACGGAAAACCCTAACATAGTAGTTATGGTAAACTAACAATCTAAGCAGGAGAGCAAGGTGCATTAGTGTCCCCGAGCATGAAGCATGAAGCATGAAGCAGAAGGATAGGAAGTGTAGATCCGCCAATAGAACCATGTGGGAGAATGAGAGGGGCGATCTCCGGTATGCAGAACTGTAGAACGGGGATGTCGCCGGACTTGGTAAGATCGACATGGCCTCGCAAGTATCATCCGCTGAATAGAAGGCGTGAAATGATAAGGCGATCTTAAGGAAGCCTTGTATTTGTGAGAGCACAGGTGTACATGACGCTATCAATGTCATAGCGCAGTATATGCATTTCCGCATTTCGCATGTCGTGCAGAGTGGCGATCATCCCAATGATCGACCGTCAGAGCTCTTTCTCTCTCCACACCTACGTAGTGTGGCCCGTGATCCCCCAAGGCTCCAGCGTATTTGTAATACACTCTGGATCGTATTTGGTTTTTGGCAGGTCCGAGTGATTCCCTGATATGTGGAATGTGGCAGCCTCATGTTGGAGGGGTTGGAATGTGTCTTGGTCTGGCAACAAATCAGATTCAAGGATGCTACACACTACGCGACATGAAGAGGTGTAGAACCTGTTTCGAACTTGAGCCACACACACACCACATCGCCAAAGTTTCCGCTGGATATGTCTAAGCCACGAGTATGCGTAGATCGCAACGTCGGGAACTGAAACCGGGATTTGCATCGTGGAGGAGAAGATAGCACCGTGGATCTCTCCACGTCCCGTCCCGTCAAGGTTCGGAGGGTATCGCCGAGTACCCACGGTTGATGCAAGGAGAAACTCTAGACATCCACACTTTCTCCATTGCTATGTTACTATTACCGATATGTTTCAGGTGCACAGGGCCCAGGGCCCTGACATGACGTTGAGTATGCATCCATTTCTCTCCAGTTTTCATGCGGTTCGGACATACTACGACCGAAGCGGGGGAAATGTTACCCAAGGCCGCTGCGGCATATGCAGCCTGGAGTGCAGACTCTATTCGACTGTCGGATAATAAGACACCGTCGTACTGTACACTCGGGTAGTGGCAGTAGTCTATGCACCTGCACCGATAAGATACTCTAGATGGACTTTTGCACACTGCAGCGTATAATATATTCTCGATCGCCACAACGTGCGCACCGGCCAGCTTGAAACCTTGGAAGCCCTAGGGAGATCGACAACCATGACTCATGAAGGTGTGGGTATAGGTAGGTAGTGAAGGAGTGTAAAGTGTATAGCCATAACATTCTACTATGGTACGGAGTATGGATAGATCGATACGGAAAGTCCGCTCTAATGTAGGTATCCAGTAAGACTAGTCGACTACATTCAATAAAACCGAAGCTAACTGAAGCTAATGAAGCTAATGAAGCTAGCTGAAGTTAACTGATAACGGTAGATGTACTCTGTAGACCAGAACTAAAGTATGTATCCTGTACATGGTCCGTGTGTCGACCCACTTGGGTTGAGCTCTCCCTTTCTCTCCAACTTTCCACCGCCATCTCCGCAACGGTATGTGAGATCACCACCCGCCCTGATACCTTTTCCTGAAACCCTCTCTCGGTCCGATTTCTTCCTGGCACATCATCTGATATCTCTCATTCCCCTCGGTCTCACCGATTCGGGCCGTTTGCGTCGCTAGCCTCACGCTATCTCGTCATTCGTCGCGTCCCCCCCTCGACTCTACCCTCCTCGACAGATAGTGCGCTTGCCGGCCCAATCACCGTCCTGCTGAGCGTGATCGAAACCCCTCCCCCTCTTTATACTTGATTCGTGCCCGGAGGGTTCAAGATCCCCTCCGCTTGGTTATCGTCGTACGCTTCGATCCGCTGCTGCCGCGTCGGAAACACTCCCTTTCGCCCCCGCTTACAAGGTGTGGCCCGAATAGTCTTGACGATCCGGTGGACTGGCGCCTCCTCCGAACAGCAAGCAAAAACCTTGTAACTCAGCTCTGATCGGGTGGATCATCCTACAAGGTTTTGATCGACTCGCCGTCATCAGCAGCTTCCTCCAGCTCTCCGATCCGTATTCGTGTTGGAAAGCGGACTGAAGCTCAACTTTCATCATTGTAGCGTGCGCGCGAGACGAGGATACAGCCCCGAGTTCTTCAGAAGAGCCGAACCCGCGTTGGGCGTCGTCATCTGCTCCTCCGTTGGCTTGATCTGGTACCCATTCCAGCCAATCCTCTGCGAATCAGTACATCATCCGGCGCAGATCATCTGCACTCCATCTTGCATAGTCCCTGCAGACGTTTCTCGGGCTTGTCTTTCTAGGCCACGGGCCTTGCCTGCCGACGCGGCCGTGCACCGTCTTTTCTCTCTTTACACCGCTCAATCGGGAAATACCCAGGTCTTACAGACAAAAAGATCTAGACTAGGACACTAGGGCTGATAACATGGCCAACAACACCTTCCGAGATTCGGTCAATTCACTGGGCTGGTCGCGCAGAGATCCGGACTTTCCCGTGCGCACCCAGGATACTTCGGTCTTCTCGCGGCTACAGTCGTTGAATCCATTCGGCCAAGGAGGTTATGTCCAACTCCCCACCCATAATGATGCGTCCGGTGCTCCACTGCCGGCACCCAATCGACGGGAGGAGCAAGAGGGCTACTTTGCTTGTAAGTTTATGCTCTCCTTATCCCTTGTGACCCACGATCCAACGATCCTCCCGTCCTGTTCGACGATCCAGGTGACGGAGTGCGAGTTCCTGCGCCGGGAAGGATCCTCAACGTCATGCTTGTCTACGAGGTTGCAATCCGACAGGAGAAGATCCCAGCCCAGGCTAACTGCAAGCGATTATAGTAAGTCGATGGGATCGGATGCTCATTTTCGGTGCCTGCAATCTCGGTGCTGCCGTCTGCTTCCTGATCTGCTTCTTCCTATTCCCCGTACTCTCGCTCAAGCCCCGAAAATTTGCCGTCCTGTAAGTTGCCTTCCTCTAGTGCTGTCTGCCTTTTTCCGCATCCTGCGGTCTTATCTCCCACCCCCCGGTTCTATCATTACCATCGCTCTGTGCCCTCAGCTCGCCGGGTTTCTGTTCCAGCCAGTCGAACCCTGCACTGGCATGATCCTGGTCATGAGCGGGTGTCCGCTCGGGCCATGTGCGATTTGCGGCCGTCGAGCATCCATATTATTCGCCAGAACTACAACTATGGCCTGCGCCACGCCAAGATGCTCGCAAAACAAGATCTCCAGGATATCTCCATGCTAACACTTTCCTCGTAGATGGTCTGTCGGATCCGTTCTATTCCTGCTGTCATGGGCCGTCCTCATGGGACCGTGGTCGTACGTTAAGCACTTGATCTCGGGATCACGGCTACCCTTCACGGCCGCCTATTTCGGATCGATCGCCCTGACGCTCTACTTTGCCATCGGGGTACGTAAATCATTTCTATCATTTCTCTATGCCGATCATTTTTCACTATATCCCATGTCCACCAACACCGCTTTTGCATTGTCGTGCATCTCAAGATGCGTTGCACAGCGTCGTCGGGAAAAGGGGGAATCTTGCATCTCTACTCTATCTCCTAGTACGACGTGACCCACTCTTGTCACGCCGCCCACTTCCATGAGGGAGGCACTACTATCTCGATATCACCCTGTACTCATCGGCTCCGTGCAACCTGACACGGAGACTGAACCCCTGCAAGACGTTAAACTTGGTTCTGTCTCACAGCACAAGTCGAGCCATTGAAAGCATCTCACTGTCCCTGGCCTGTGTTTCTTCCTCACATTCACACCTTGAGCCTCGTCATACTCAACCATAACCATCTCACTAACTTATCTCAGCTCCAAAACCTCTTCCTCACTCTCATCTCGTCGATCTGCCAACTCGTCGCCTTGGTCTGGTACCTCGTCAGCTACTTCCCCATGGGCAGCACTGGTCTTCAGTACGTGGGTCGCTTCGGTGCGAACCGTGTGTCTGCTTGGGTATCTGGCTAGACATTGCTTGGCTGAGATAACTGAATCCTCCGGGGATTTGGATCTGTGATACTGGACATGTCTCGTCTGGCTTGAACTGGAGCAGCAACTTCCTTCTCTTATCCATGTACATGTGATGGCTGTTAGATGGGTACTAGGATTCATGTAGATAAACACTTTCATTTCAGAGCAGAACAAGTCAGAACATACACAAACTTCATTCAGATAAAGATGTCTAATGCATGAAATACCGTAGCCAACCACCGAGTACTACTACTTCCCGCGCGACATCACAACCCTAACACCCCCCTCAACAATCCTAACACCATCCACTTCAGCCTCAAAAATCCCACTCTCACCACCAGATCCAAGCTCAACCCACCTCTGCAGTAAATCATTACTCTCCTTCGGCTTAACATCCGCACCAGCCGTGCCAATAGTGATATGCGCAATGGCATTAGCACAAGGGAATTGATCAGCCCCGCCCTCAGCAGGGAGAATGCGCACAACGAAAGCCATGATCCGATTATCCCACACAAGACGCTCGAGGCGAACACGGGCATTGCCGAGACTTGGCGGGTTTGCTATAGGATCGGCGATAGGATTATTGGTGAGTGTTTCGATGAAGGCGTCGGCGTAACGGTTCCAGACAGCTTTGTGGACGTCGCGGGACGCACGATGGATCAGGGTTACGTGGAAGGTGGGTTGAATGCGGCGGGAGGTGACGAGGTGGTTGTAGAATTTGGCTGTTTCGGGGGATGCTGAGTTGAAGATGGACTGGAGTGTATCTGTAATTGCAGATGGAGGTACGGCGATGCTGAAGTATTCGATTTTACGGGCCAGTTGGGCAGGGGGGATGTTTTCGGTCTTGATGGGCTTGGGGTTTGAGTAGCCAGCGCTTAGGTCCTGTTGGACGGAGTAGTCGTGCATTGCGGCGGAGATGGCGTTGTCTAGGGCTTCGGGCGAGGGGATTTCGGGCACGAGGAGTGGGTATATGTCGTGGAGGGTGTGGATGATGGCTTCGAGGTTCTCGCGTGAAGAGGCGCAGACGTCTAGATCGATTACATGGTCGAAGTGCTCGTCTGGGTCGCGGGTTGCGTCGATGCCGTCGAAGCGGTGCAGGAAACCGTCCATGATTGCGATGATTTGTTCCTTGCTGGATGTGCCGGCTCGAATGGTTTGGTGGTTGTTACCACGGTCCAAGACACGCTGTCGGGTTACTTCTTTGATGGCGGGAAGTAGATCGCGCTTGGGCTCGTGGACATAGTGAAGAGCCACGAATTGTGCGTCTTGGATCACTGGGAAGATGTCTTCCATCAGCTGCTTGCGCTCGCGGCGCTGGTGATTGTTTCGATCCGCGATCACGACGGGGGCCTCTGCCATGGCCTTTGTGATCTCAAAGGCAAACTTCTTGGGCTTGTTCTTCTGTTTGGGAATGTTGTCGTTCTGGACATGGCCCCATCCGAAGAGATGCACCAAGGCTAGGGCAACAGTGGTCTTTCCACATCCCAGCGAGGCGATGGGAGCGAGAATAACATTCCGGGTTGTTTGCTTCCCACCCTTTTTCTCTTCAGCTTCCATGGCGATAATCTCAGATCCCTTCAGTCCCCGCTCTTTCAAGAACGCTTCCCGCAAGCTGATGATGCCATGGTTTTGGTTGTATGCTTTGGCGAGGTTGGGATCTCTGATAAATTGCTTCCGCGCAAACTGAAGATATTCTTCGGTGATCTTCTCATGCTTTTTGATTCTGGGGAGCCTCCCTGCAATGACGGCCTTGGTGCATTCACGCCACTGGCGATACATCAAGTAAGGCTCCTCGAACTTGTACTTGAAGAACCAGTCGTTGTAAGAGCCACCATTTTCACTCATCCGGCATCGAATCACGAAACCCTCAGTCTCGCGGCCATCCCAAGTACCTGTTTCAGCGCATGCTTCAAGGAAGCTCTTGACGGATTCCAGGTCTTCTCGAACCTCGAACTTGGCCTTTTTGAAGCCCCATTCGTCCGCAAACTCATGTACTCGTTCTCCGGGCAGTGTGGCAAACTCAGGGAGGTTGTAGTTGAGACCGTGAAGGTAGATACCAGACGCGGCTTCATCGTAAGCGAGAACATGCTCCTCAAAGCTGTCGTCGCATAGCTCTCCAACTGCGGTGACATTCATCTCACGCAATTTCCTTGCAAGGTCCTTTGAGGACTTGCCAACAGACGCGACATGGCGCTCAACCCACCGCTCACCGGCCTGCGCATGGCTGAGATTGGCATCGTGTCGAACACCCGTTGAATGCTTGCTGCAAACGAGCAATTTGTCGTCCTCCAAACCAGCGATGAAAATGATACATCCGTTCTCCTTCACACTCATCTCGTAAGGACCCTTGGTATTTTTCTCGATATTCGTCCACTTGGTGTTGTTGGTCTCGTCGACATTGAAGAATTTGTCGTAGCCGCGCACAGCGATCTCGTGCTGACCATCTTTGCGCTTGGTGGTGAACAGACCACGAGCGTACGTAGGGAGGTCTTCCCTCTTGTAGTCCCAGTCGTTGAATTTCCACGAGTCTACGGTCACATTGTTGGTGCCGGCGACGTCAAAGGTGGACTTCTTGCAGGTGTAGCTTCGCTTCTTGGCGCCTTTGTCCTGCTTCCAGGCAGCCTCCAAACTGAGCACAAGCTGCCCGACCTGGCCGTAGTCCTGCGCGGGCATAATTGCAGCTTTGCAGGGGCGATCAGTGGGAGTGGAAATCGTAAGTGGGATGGAGGGGCAGGTAGGGCGGAGAAGAGGAAGTAAAAGTAAAGAAAGGGAAGTGAGAGCACAGTGTCTTTGCTGACAAGCAGACTAGTTTCTTAATAAGCTGCAATGTTTACAGCACTGTGCAAGGTTGAAAGCAAAGAGTCGTAGAAAATGTGTCACAGTCGGGGAGCCGAAAAGGTAAGCGCAGCCTTATCGCGATTTCTTCCCCACCATAAATCTCCAGCTCCGCGAGGCTCTCAATTACTCAATTTCTCGATTAAAGAGTCACCATTCCGACCCTGAAACCACTGTGACTCACTTCGAGGCACAACTATGGCCCAAACAAACCCCTACTTGTTGGCCTGCGACAACCCCACGGCGCTTCTAGAGCTTCTGCGCGCCAACCCCGCGATCGCGACTTGCCAGGACGAGTCCGGCTATTCTCTTCTACACGCCGCCGCCTCCTACGGTCATGCTGACCTCCTCCGAGCCCTCGTCAAAGACTACAACGTTGATGTCAACCTCCTCGACGAAGACGGCGAGACCTGCCTATTCGTGACCGAGTCCCCCAAGATCGCCCGGTGTCTGGTAGAGGAGCTCGGAGTGGACTATAAAAGGATGAACTTTGAGGGATTCAAGGCCCACGAGAAGATGGAAGCCGACGACGAGTTCCCCCAGGTTAGCGCCTACCTACGGGAGGTGATTGGAGCGCCTGCTGTCAGTTCAGCAGATTCGCCTGTTGGCCCGTTGAACGCCCCGCCGCCTATCCCGAGCAATATCAATGTCAATGTCGGGACAATGTCAGAGCAGGAGGTGACCGCTGGGGAGGCTGAGGTCGACCCTGAGTTCAAGCGCCGCATCGACGAGTTGGCGGCTCGTGAAGATTTCCACAGTGAAGCTACACAAGCTCAGTTGCGAGAGCTTGTCATGGAGGCCATTTCCGGTTCCAGCATTGAGACTGCGGATCGGGATTTACGCAGGAGGACTGAATAGATGGGTGGTATAAAGACCGTTTTCCACCATCTCTACCACCTCCGACTCTACTGTTCGGGAGCACCTCCATTGACGGGATCCGACCCATGTTAGCCATGCCCCTTGCGGTGTCTTCGAGTGTCGGTCAAGCTATGACCCAGGGCTCCTAAGGCTTTCGATTCCAAGTCCTATCTACTAGCAGTCCTGTGATCGCCAGTTTGAGGCCTCGCGTCCTATCTGATAGTGCATTGCTTGTCTGGCCTTGTTGACTCGAATGGCCTGCGCTCAGCAACCATGCCGTTGTACTGTAATTAAATAACGAAATGAATGAGCGAACTTGTTTCCTATATGGTTAATTCTACTGTTCCCCGGATCCCGTATCGAATTGTAGATTGCTCTTATCGGACTCACTAATCTTGCCGCCAAGCTCGAGCTGCTCCCGCATCTCCAACTCGCAACCTCCGAACCCCACCATCTCACCATGTCTCAACCCGCGTCGCCGTACCCTACACAATCGTCATTTTACTCAACACCTCCAATGTCGAACCCAGCGCTCAATACCGATACTCCACCTCCGCCGCCTCCCAAACCCAGCAGTCATGAAGCCAGCCGAGGAGGCACCCCCCAGAACACCTCGATGCCGACACCACAACCAACACAAGCGAGTTACCAGCCAGAATATCAGCAAGCCTACCACCAACCGCAAATAGCATCACTCCCATCACCACCAACAATCGAAGAAGGCTGGCTCCCAGAGCTTGTAAAGGACAAATCGTACGCATTCCACCTCCACCTCCACCTCAACTCCAACTAACCAACCCAGAACAATCGACCTACAATCAATCCTCAAAGACCCAAGCCTAATAACAGCCCTATCAAGCCAACATCCCTCACACATATCACGCCAAGAACACCTCGAATCCCTAATCCAAATAAACAAAGACCTCGTAACCCGACTCCTGGAACTGCAAGCTCAGGTCGCCGAGCTACGCGCCTCAAATGAGAAAATGCTGCTCACGCACCAGTCTTTGGAAGTTTCCTGGCGAAAGAAGCAAGCTGAGATGGACACGGCGCTGGCGCCGTGGTCGCCCAAGGCTCTGTATCAGCGACTAAGCGCGGCGATCGCGGAGCAGGAGGCTGTGTGTCATGCGGTGGAGGAGAGCTTTCTTGATGAGGATCATCATGGGAGGGCTACGGAGAAGGAGATTACGGATTGGGTTAGGCGGGTTAGGGCCGAGGCTTCGAAGCTTGCGGCGAGGAAGGAGGCGAAGGCGAGGTGGGATGAGGGGAGGGTTGGGGGTTGGCGTTGACGGAATTTGTTATTATAATGATGCTATGCCGTGTCGGTTCTTATGAAGATATCATTATTTATATCTAATTTGCGCTGCGTATGCCTGTGGATATCTTCTAGCGGAACTCGAAATGGGCATTGGATATGGCAATATAGATTTCAATTCAACTTGGCTGCACAGGTATATTTGCTAGGTATTCCGCTGAGTATTCATCTTTCCTGCAACCCTCAACGAATCCCATTTCTTCGTATCTCATTGCTTATCCCCAGTTCAGTCAAAGACTCTCCTCCCGCTTCCGCGACTTCTGAGACCTCCCAAGCACAACAGTACTCAAATCACCCACGGGAAGCGTAATCGGAAAATCAACAGCATCAAGTATCTGAGCAATGAAAATATGCCAAATAGGTATACAAAGCGCGAAATTGAAAGCACCAGCCGCCACCTGCAATCTAGCCGCCTGGGCAGCATTACCCAGCGCCATTTGGAAATAAGTAGCCGCCGTCAAAGCAAAAGTAATAACTAGAAGAAATAGCGCGAGAAAAAGACAAACGTTGGTACGGATGGAGCAAATGAGATAGACGAATGTCACAACGGAGAGGGTAACATAGTATAATCCTAGAACGCGTTAATTTCAGTTCCATCAATGACCTTAAGAGGCAGTTATACGAACCGACAGTAGCACTGTATTCAGGCGTCTGCATCCCTTCCAATGAATTACCCGTTGGCGAGTAATTGGTGCCGACTGCGAAAAAGGGCATGTTGCTTGTCCCCTGGACGATCCAAAAGGTTCCGTAGGTGAAGAATAAAGCGCAGGAGAATGTATTCCCGATTATCCATTCGCCGACTGCTCCAAAGATTTGGACCAATCCGCCAAAGAATATATATACTGGTCTATAAGTAGAATCAGTATTTGTCCTTGCTTTTCAGCCGGAACGGAACTTACAAGATGGCTCCGCCGTTTCCACCAGATCCTCTCCAACCCATTGTCAGCATTGATCCAGGCGTGGCAGCGAGTAGGAATCCCATTAATGAGATCGGTGTCGGGTTGCCAAAAGTGCGTCGCAGGTTACCAGCGTTTGGGATTTTGGGGCTCAGGTAGAGCTTCTCGAATGCGTCGCGGGGAATAGGAAGGAGTACGCTCTCCGCCGTTTGGATGCGACGTAGCATCTCGGCGGTGGAAGCTTCCTGCTTGTCGCTGATGTTGTCGTCCGACATGATGGATGTTAGTAAGAGAGTATAATGAGATCCAGAAAGGATCAATAGATGGCCGCGAGTGCCCCTGGAAATAATCAAGCAAGTTTTAGAGAAGACGATCTATTCCCTTCAAGGGACCTTATAATCCCCTATAATCGCATCCACTAATAGTTACCCTCGTGACCCCAACTGGATAAGCTCAAATCTAAAGCCAAGCAAGCCATCGGAGACACTCCGGGTCCAAACAACCCAGGCTCCAGCGTGAGAGAGTCTTTAGCAATCCAGATTCAAGATAGAGTTCCTTGTCAATTGCAAGATGTGATTTGCGGGCTCAATGCACCTCGGGAGGCAAGCGGGTCCGACGTTATGTGGAGAGGACGTGGAGAGAGTGGGGGGACACTTTCACCCCAGACTTGGCTTGTCCCCAACGGAACTCGCTGATCCGGGGACTTGGGACTCGTGCACTCGGCCGTATGCTGGCTTTTCGCAGAATGTTTGTCAAGTGGATGTATAAGATGGTTGCATTGCCCAGACTTGCCAATGCTGGTGGCGTCGGATGAAAGTTCATTCTCTTTACCGCGGTTAGGGGTTTTCATCCTAGTCAAGTTGTTTGTCGGGTAAATATATAGCCCCTTTTCCTATTGTTGTTTTTTGGAGGAAGCTGAGACTCCAATGACGTTGATGGAGATAAACCGGGGTTAACAGCTGGTCACATCCTTTGTTCTCTTCTCTTGATGCCACGGAGTAACGCCGGTGGCCCAATGCGCGATATGCATATCTGTGCTCAATCATTCACCTTCCCTTTTGGTGCTGCTTTTCGCCTCTTCTTGCCATTATTTGGAATCCCCTTGATACATTTCCCGGACGGATCATCATTCTAGTTATAGTCCCTGACTATCAAGACAGACACAAATGATGCCAATGTGGCTGACAGAAAGTTCGACGTCTTCTACTTCTACTTATAGCTGAAGCTTTTCCTCTGATGCCCGGCAACCTTGTTGGGTATAAAGCACAGCCACAGTTTGTTACGAGGATCATTCATCTCCGTAGGCATGGGTACACAACGCCGCTCTAGGAAACCAGGCGCTTTTTGTAAGCCAGGTAAATTCCAATGCTCTGCGAGTACCACCATAGGATAGCTTCACTCGCAGGGAGTCTCCTCCAAAGCTCCATCTCGGACACAATCAGCCTCCTCAAACCGTTCACAAAGCGTCCTGTCATACTCCTCCTTATCTCGAAGCTTGGCAACTATCACGTCCTCAACATCGGGAGCCCAAAAGTCCGATACAACCCGCGAAAAGTCAGAAGTGACACGATCCGAATGTGCAAAAATCGGATAAACATGTTGGCGAAAGAGATTAAACAGACCTTTCGGACTGTCCAAAGCGTGAAAATACCAAAAATTCCCGACTTGCCAACCATTTCTCATAAGACTCGTCCTGTAAGAATGGTCATTGTTGATAGGAGGAAATAGTTTCTCCTCCTCCTCGAAAATATCCACGAACTCTTCGTACACGTCCCTGAACGTCTCGAGATTCTCGCCTGTGAGCTCATCGACTGAACGACCGGTTAACCAGTATGGAGGACGAAGTGTCTCCGCTGGTAGTGAACAGGCCCATTCGAGATCAATCACAAACTTGACGTTCCATTGGCTGTCAACAAATATATTGCTGGGATGGAGATCTGTGAATCTGTAAAAGAAAGGTCCGTCTCGAAGGTCTCTGTTAGAGAAATAAGGTAGGAGCGCTCTCATCATCGTCAATCTCGCCATCTGGGCTCGGCCATCATCCGCATCGTTTGTAGAGTTCGGCTGATACCGTATGCGACAATCATGACAAGACAGAAGATCAAGATAGTATGCGTCCGCCGTCGAGTAGGTCAAGCTTCGACTTATATTAGTCGGAATTCCCCCTTTTCCAATTGATGTAGTCGAAGAGTGAGTGGCCGATTAGAAAGTCGCAATACTCCGTTCGGGTCCAAGGTCCAGGAGCCTATGCGAGGTAGTGGCGTCCGACTCAAAGAGAGCATAATGCGAGAAAGCCCCCTAAAGAGGTTCGTTCTCTTATCTTGTTGATGACGGTGTTCATCCCAAGTCTCTGAAAGCATTTGTACTTCTGAGTTGCCAATATACTCCATAACCAAGTACCCGCTTTCGAGCATGGTCGAGCGTTGGTGGCACACATAGGGACAGGGAAGGGAATATCCCAAGAGCCACATAATGGATCTTTTGAGAGACCAGAGAAGTCTAGGCCCTAACGGGATATGCTGCGGTTTCGTAAACTGATAAACCACATGTTAGACTCCATGTCGAGACTATCAACTGAGCTTCCATACACTTTGGCCTCCAACAAGCCCAAACCCCCATAACTGAGGAATTGATACTTCAGGACAATGCTCATGTATCCAGATAAAAGTCGCAGCTTCGCAGCGAAGTTTTTCGTCCACATTTCCGGGATTTCTAGATTCCCCTAGTTTGTAGGGCAAGGGGAATCTAATAAGAGCTCGCTTTTCTGGGTGCTGACCTCGTTTGCTGATGTAGAGTGGAATGCAAACGTTGAAGCTGCCGTGGACCCATTCGTTGACCCCTGCAGTCTGGCAAGTTTCTAGAGGACTTAGTCCGAGGTGATATGATGCAAGATTCTCAATACCAGCACGATTGCTGTATAGTGACACGAAGAAATCAATGCGCTGTTCTGGGAATCCCAGCTCAAGGAGCATATCCTCCTCTTGATTTAGCGCTGATTCCAAGGTTGTGTTACGCTGGAGGAGTGGTAGGGTGGCCGTGGCCCCCTGAGGCGTCATAGGGAGAGCTGATTGATCCAAAGAGGGATCCAATGTAAGACTACGTAGTCATTGGTTGTAGTTAATAATGTAATCGAGGTGTCTAACTGTTAAGTAGATGGCTCGAGGTACTCCGTAATTCGATAAACATGGTGCGAGATCGATCTCTCGCGGCTCCCCCTTTTGAAGAAAGCGGTATGATACACTCCTCACCGCTTTAGCCTTCAGGCATAATGAAATGTGGACAATCCTGGGCATGAGGACCAGCAAGGGGGCCAGGTGGCTGGCTACAGGAATGGGCTCAGAGCGTGTCGAGAGAGTGTGCGTCGGGTAATGGCAGTGACGGTCTTCCGGACCCACCGTTGATGGTGCCCTCAGTTTGGACATGGTGCTTAGGTGAACCGCCTGAAATGATTACCACAGATGTGCAAGGCCCAGTACCCCGGAATTTTGGAGGCTACAACAAGAGTTCAATCTCATGAAATCAGCGAACTGCGAGAGAGGCTGAGTAATGCACAACTTCCTGAGTTCTCAAAGACCGACATACAAGGATTGACTTCGCTGTCCCGCGACAGTCTCGTTGGCGGGTAGTGCGGATTCCGTACTCGGGTCACCCTTTAGAATGACAACTCCTGGATATTATGTCTTCCGCAAACTCCTGGGAAAGTAGGTATACAGTGGCCGCCTCGTTCTCGATTCGTTCTTCCAAACGTCTGCGACCAGCGTACATCCATAGGGCTGTAATCAGGGTGATGACGAGAAGTGGCTACGAGCCTGCATCTCTTGCGTCCGGACGTAGTCAATGCACGGCGAAAATGGCGTTGTTGTGGTCGTCCCGTCCACCACAGGCGTAGGTTGTTTTGGTCGGAGTTGCTTAGGAATCGACGGAGCAATTTCCAGATAGCCTAAGGGTCCGTCTGAGGTGGGGGAAGAAGTGGTTGGTCACTGATATGATTGCAGTGGCTAACTAGTTAACTTTTAAAGCTATTCGAAAATAGAAAACTATCACCTATCCTTCAGTTCTGGCTGAGCTTAAGGCGTCTTGAAACATTGGCGTAGATTTGGGGTTTAAGTGACAAGGACTGCCATAAGTGTTATAAACTCTAAGTAAGAATAGAAAATAACTCTAAGGAGACTATCCCCCCTAACTGGCTAGAAAGTATTATCCGAATTTTACTTAAGTTAAGCTATGTATAGTTTTTCTACCTATTTTCAATCCTACTTCTTTATTTCACCGCAATTATTCCTTCTTTAGGCCTGTTTTCTCAACACAGGGAGCTAGACAAAGGAACCCAAAATAAAACTCTTGATTGAGGCAACCCCGAGGTTATCTGCATACCTCCTTCAAAAATTTGCGCGTAGAACAATTCGACAACCTTATGGTTTGATCATGGGAGTATATTACATTTGTATGTACAGTGCTGTCAATCAACGCCAATGTGCCCGGTCTTATCTAGAGTAACCGGTTCTGATATCGTACAAGTCATCCACCACTTTTATTTCGTTTGCTCCGTCCCTTGTGTTGGTTCTGCGACAGACGCCCCGCTCTTTTCTTGATCCTCCTTGAATATAAGTCCCAGGTTTTGGAAGTTGTCCGGTGCCATCAGGTTCCTGTCCGAAGAATAGAGCGGTCAGCGAATACTCTCCGAGATCACCACGATGGCTTGATAAGAAGAGGTTTGACGTACTTGTCCATCCGGCAGGCGAGGTAGTCCTTAGCGAGTCTGCGGCACGCCTCGTCGTTGGTGCCCCTATTGGATTTGATGCATTTCAAATAACCCGAGATAATGTGCTTGCACTCTCCTAGAGCCGAAGAAGCCGTTAGCTATGCTCTCTCCAGCTTCGAAGCTGCATCGCAGAAACAATAGGGTCTCTCGGTGTCGATTTGCGTACCATCGTGGTCGAGGGGAAAGCTACCGCGCTCAGGCCTTCAAGATCAAACCAAATAGTTAGCAAGACTGTCAAGAGATACCCTCGTCAAGAGACAGCATGTCCTGCGAAGGAACGGCATTCGCAAAGATGGCGGCATGCGGTAAGACTCACGGTGTGGGCTTGTAGTTGACTGAGCCACCTCCGGGTGCTCCAAAACTCATCTTGCGTGTTCCTGACGAGTACAATCCTCGGTAAATTGAGCAAATAGTCGAGACCAGGTCGTACAAGGCGAGATGAAGCCGATGCAAGATCTCGGCCTCGGATACAAACAGAGCAAACTTGTCAAACACCGCGTCGACCAACCAGCGTTGCGGATGCCGCCGATGATGTATTCCGCGACATGGCAACGGGACTCGGGCCTGCTTTTGTGCAGGAATTGGTTGGAGATAAGCGGAGTTTGGTATAAATGCGCCAATCGGGGCTATTATTCAATTTATGTGAGTTGGGACAATGGTTTGATGCAAATGCGGTGTTCGTTGGAATAAGTATATATGTCATGTCCTTGGACAGCCGGGTCAGGTTACTTCACTCTTCTTGTTTCTGCATCATTCCACTATTTAAACACACCCGGAAGCCGTGGACCAAATCACATTCAAACAACTGCTTCTTGACATAGAACCACATCAATATGCCTATGTATGTCCTGCTCCTCATGGCCTTTCCCGGACATCCGCCCTTCCCCGCATCTACAACGCTAACAAGAACCTCACAGGAAACTCGACGGAAGCTGCCAATGCGGTGGCATTGAATTCACCCTGCAGTCACAGACCCCAGTACCATACCAGCTCTGCGCTTGTAGCATCTGTCGCAAGGTGGGCGGGTACAGTGGCAGCGTGAACCTGGGCGGCATCGCCGACAGCCTGAAGATCCTCAAAGGCAAAGACCTCATCAAGTAAGTCCCAGTTTTCTTAATACATTGACTCACACCATGAGAGAAATACTAATTCCTGTAGGAAATACTCCGGAATCAAAGATCGCGGCACACCGAAGGAAGAACGCTGCTCCTCTGAGCGGAACTTCTGCTCTAACTGCAGTACTATGCTGTGGCTGTGGGATCACCACTGGCCGGAACTGATTCATCCTTTTGCTTCTGCTATTGATACTAAGCTGCCTATGCCGGATCAGATGGTTTGTGTTATGGGTGGGTCGAAGCCTGATTGGGTGCGTTGGCCGGAGGGGAAGAAGAGTGTGCATGAGATGTATGGGCAGGATAGTATTGAGGGGTGGCATAAGAAGCATGGGTACTTTGTTGAGTGAATGAATTGTTTCGTTGAGTTTGAGCGAGGTGTTGGGGCAGGGGGTGAGGCGGGTTGAGGTGGAGTGACTACATGGGAGAGTGATTACGCGGGTTACTATTTATTCCAGAAGAAAATGATCAAGAAAATGTCAATTTTGCAAACTATCATGGGTATCGAATGAATCTGAAATGCGTATTAGCAAAGATCACAATAGCTTATGAGTGAACCATTGTGAAGGAGGGTAAGGATCAGTTCTCCAAGGTGAATATAAAATTTGTTTCGTCAATGTGATTCGGAAAGAACACAGCGAATTTTAGGGTTCATCAGGCAATAGGGGAGGAATGAAGAGGCGGTGGAACTCACCTCTCAAGAAGCAGGGTATCTACTATGCAGTCAGGTCCTAGATGATTGATCGCAAAGTCAGCAATGGCATTCAGGCACAATGCAAGCTTGTAAAGTAGATCAAAACATGGCAACTAAGTCAGGCTTCAAGAGAGTCAGCAGTGGACACCCAAGGTTCATGATACCAACGGTAGCTCACCTCATTAAATCAGATTTTTGTATGTTAATGTTCATTCCCGAAATACCGAAGCATCCAGGTCCAACAGTGTGAATAACATGTTCATCATTATAGATAGGCCATGTTGGGTAGGTGTGTAAGAATAGGAGAAGAGAGAGATACCTAGAATCAGAGTTAGATCGGTGTTCAATGATTCGTCTTGCTCGACATCAATGCATTGTGACAATGGGCAAAGGATCAGGTGACGAGTTCTCAACAAGTAATCCATTCCCGTACACCCACAGAGTTTGTACGCTCTGGTTTTGTTGAGTGTAGGGAGATGGAGACGTTATGTCCGCCCGTTCGTTCAAGATTTCTTCATGCAAGCTCATGCCGCAACAGGGAAGAGGAATTGGAGAGTTTGTATGTACCTGAACCAGTATACTGTTAGCATTGGTTCGACAATGTGTCTGGTGAAAGTTATAGGATAAGGTGTAGTCAGACAAGGCTGAAACTTGATAGTAGACAGATTCCACATGGTGATTAAGATCGAGGAATGCCATTTGCATGTCTTGTTTTCATCATTCAAAGGGAGGGGAGGGAGGTGGGTAGGGACCCAAAGTTTTTTCTTACCTTTTGCAGAAAAAAATTATAAAATCGGTTGAGGGACGAACACCCATCATCAAAGTGTTCGAGTGCCCCAGTGAGACCAATGTTCTGAACTTGACAAGGTGTGATCAGAGGCAAAGCACCTCACGACCCCAGAAGAAAATTGAAAAAGCAAAGCAGGGAGCTTCCAGCTCCTGGACTGGAGCTCGCATGCATGGGAGAAAGAAAAAAAAATGTGGGTGGAGCGCAGAATATAAACGGAGCTACGGCGACCGCGCTGAGCCCGATGCGCAGTTTGTCTGCGCATCAAACATCTGCTTTTGCTCCACTTTAGAAGCATAAAGAACCGATGCCGTACTTTTGAGATTGACAATGTTTCTTGACAGTCGCATACAACTGGTATTGAGATCTCTGGAACTGATTGCAGTGCCTACCCAAGTTTCTTGGCTGCTCTGCTTTGTACGTAGCTACCCCGCAGTAACTGCCCACTCAAGGCTTCCATTACAAGCTTTCACCCAAATGCGATCTCACCTCGCTGCATCACTTGAGCCTTTTCATATTGGCTCGTTGAAACTGGCATAAAGTCGCTATTTGGTGTTATCTTTGCTTATCCCTTGCTACATAGTGGTCTGCTTGTGCACCTCTCAAAACGATGACCACATTTAACACAGCTGAAAAGGTGTACGATGTCGTGGTGGTTGGCGCAGGCCTCGGCGGCCTCCAAGCAGCCCTAAAAGTCCGAGCTGCAGAGCTCAGTGTTTGTGTTTTAGAGGCGACCAACCGAGTGGGAGGAAAGACCTATACTATCCAATCCTGTAAGAAAGGGTTCAATGATTTAGGAGCCGCCTGGATCAACGACACGAACCAAAGCGAGATGTTCAAACTCTTCTAGAGATACAGTATTTATGGTGAGATCCAGCGTGACCGTGGAAAGGGCCTGTGAGCTTTACGCGGGATACAAGCATCCCTGCAGACAACCAATGGTCAATTACCTGCTTTATCGTCGGGGAGCGAGGAAGACAATGGTCGAAGATGTCTCGGGCTGCTCGTTATAAACAGGCTTAGGGGCAGTTTCATGAGATCTTTGCCAATTTTGTTGAACATGTCCCTCAGCCAGACAATACGTTGGAGATGGAATGCCAAACAGGCCTTCTTTCTTGGGGCACCATGTCCGGTCATGGCACCTGGAGTGCTGACTTCGCTGGGGACAGAGTTGGTGAAATCAGTTGAGAATATTCATTTTGTGGGTATGGCGAGGCTACATGGAGGGAGCTGTCCGTTCTGGGCAACGAGGAGGTGCAGAAGTCGTACAAGCGTTATCCACAAGCTCCGATGCTTACCCTCGATAGTCATCATCATATCTTAAATCTTACCTGGGTGTGAGCTGGGAATCTTGAATCACCCACATTAATATTGGATTGTACGACCTCATCCCGACGTCACCCACTGTATGAACTCAGGTATCAATACCGCATGCGACTATCATGACAAGGCAGAAGATCAAGACAGTATGCGTCAATTTATCGCATCAGGCTGACGTATACACTTCCAGTCGAAGTTTAAGACATGCTTCTTTCCCCCAGGCTTCCTACAACCAACAACTGACGAAATTACCTCGAGAAAAATATCGAAGATGACTACGAGATTCAAGCTCAACACCGGTGCCGAGATTCCAGCAATTGGCTTTGGTACCTGGCAAGACAAAGAATCGCAGGAGGCTGCTGTCGCGGAGGCGATCAAAGCCGGCTACAGGCATATCGACACAGCCCGGGTGTGAGTGGCTTTCCGGAATACCGAATCCCCAATGCATCCATTCTGACAAACCCTCCTGAATTGCAGCTATTGCACCGAAAAACCAGTAGGCAGGGGAATCGCGAGAAGCGGTGTCCCACGCAAGGACCTTTTCGTCACCACGAAACTATGGTGCAATAAACACCACCCAGACGACGTGGCTGATGGACTCCAACAATCCCTCGACGACCTGGGCCTAGACTATGTCGACTTATACCTGATGCACTGGCCAGTCGCCTGGAAACGAGGCGAAGAACTCTTCCCGAAAAAGAACAACCAGCCCATCCTCGAAAACATCGACATAGTCGACGTGCGGACTCCCCATTACCTTATATAAATGACCCATACTTACCTCTGACAGACCTACAAAGCAATGGAAAAACTCCTTGAAACCGGAAAAACCAAAGCCATCGGCGTCTCCAACTTCTCCAAACCAGAGATGGAACGACTCGTCAAGGAAGTATCCGTCATACCAGCGGTGCACCAGATGGAATGCCACCCATACCTACAGCAGGAAGAGTTTACTGCCTGGCATAAAGCCAAGGGGATCCACGTTACGCACTATTCGCCCTTTGGAAACCAGAACACGTTATATAGTGATAAACCCGGAATTGGGAAATTGATCGAGGATCCGGTTTTGGTGGAGATTGGGAAGCAGTATGGAAAGAGTGCTGCGCAGGTTGCTCTTGGTAAGAATTAGTTCAATTCTGGATGACAGTTCTGTGCTAATTAAAGGATTGTTTAGCGTGGGGTGTTACCCAGGGCCATTCGGTGCTTCCAAAGTCCAAGACGCCTTCGCGGATCAAGTCGAACTTGGAGGGCGATTTCAGATTGAGTGAGAAGGATATAGAGAAGATTCGGACGATCAATAAAAAGACTCGGTTTAATGATAGTAGTGGTGAGTTTGGGAGGGACTTTTTTCAAGGCTGTGAAGATAAGTCTAAGTGAGGTGTGTCACTGTGCTTTGGGAGGATGTCGACTATACTTTGAAAAGTGCCCTTGTTACAATTTTGAGTATTTCAATATTAGTGGTTTACCTCTGAGGTCTCGATCGGTATATCCGGAATAGCCTATAGTTGCAATATTCGATTTTCTAAAGACATCGAAGTCTGTTGAGGGAACTGTTGTTCCGATCCCCTGGAAATTAAGACAGGTGGGTCGGTGTAGATAAAGGGGGGTCGGAACAATAGTTCCAGCTATTAACGTTGCAATCGACTGTTATCCCTGCGAACTCTGCGGATAGAAAAGCTCAGATTAACAACATGCTTCCTGATTGACCATCGACTCTTCTATTGAGCAAGTCTTCAGGATCTCACTGAAACAGCGATGAAGGGTCACTTGCATGTCCTCCTTGGACTGGGAGTATCATGCCTTGGCCTGGCTGGTGTTGTGCAACGAGAGGTTGAGATTATACGCTTCCATTCACCTGGGATTTTGACTGCTGACTCGCTGCACAACATCCATGTGGAGTTCCTTGACAACGCCTTTGAGGGTCCTCTATAGCTTGTGTACGGCAAATGTGACATGCAGCATCACTGACAGGCGCACCATGAGCTTGGAGCCACATTTACCAAAACGTGAAGCTCACCCAGAATGATTCATCTGGGTGACTCCTCTCGATGCTCCCCTCCCACACTGTCTCCATGCCTTCTCCGGCTCCATCGGTGCCCTCCTCCCTGAGGAGCACTAGCGCTCGTGCAGCGCACAATGGTCGAAGTGCACAGTGTAATCGCCGCCGAACAGTTCACCGGTAGCGGTGCTGGGAGCTCGATCGGCATCAGAATGGTGCGTGGGCTGATCCGCTGCTTGGGCAGCAGAAGCTGGACCTGCCGGCTTATTACCACACGGAGTTGAAGACCATATTCATTGGTGAGCGCTAGCTATACCCATGCTTGGATCTTCTCTGCTCTGGATTCAGCGGTTCGAGGTACGACGCAGCTTCTGCTTGATCTTGGATTGGTGGATGAAGCCAAGTCTATTGTGGAGACCTGGATGGGGAGATGGATTAAGCTGTAATCCTCGCCTGGGCACTTGATGGAAATGAAAGGCACGAATCTTCTTTTTACCTATAACTTATAACTATAGTGCCATTGCTCGCATTACAATGGACCAAAAGTATAATAATCTACAGCAAACAATCCTATGCTATCTTCATCCACCTCCCCTTCCATATACCACTACCAACACCCCCAGTCCCTTAGGGGAAAACCTCCTCCCCCTTCCAATCCCAACACCTCCCCCTTCCCCCCTCACTCCCAGCCTCCAACCCCACAAGGACCCCCAACAACCTCTCCGCCGAACCCCCCGGCTCCAACATCTCCCTCCCCCCAAACTCCCTCGTAAAATCCGTCCTAACAGTCCCAGGATGCAACGCCACAGCAATAGCCCCCTCCCTACACCTCCCCCTCAAATACAAATCAAAAGTCTTAACAATCTGATAAACCGCCGCCTTACTCGCCCTGTACGAATACCACCCGCCAGACCTATTATCCGATATCGAGCCCACCCTCGCCGCCATCATAGCGTAAATAGCATGTGGGGGAAGTTTCAAATCGCCCTCTGCAACAGGAAAAGCAGGCGACGATTTCGTGGGAAGGAATTGCGAGAGATGTTTCATGAGTAATAGTGGCCCGAGGGAATTTACTTGGAAGCTTTCTAGGGCGGTGGCGGCGTTGATTTGAGATGGTGATTTCTCGATGTGTAGTATGCCTGGTATTGTGAGGGCGAGACGGAGTGGTGTGTTTGGGTATTCGTGGCGTATGGTTTCTGCCATGGATGATATGGTGGATTCATCTGAGGAGGGTTAGTTGGATGAATCAGGCGAGTAGTAGAAGTAGTTGTATGTACCTTTTACGTCGACTTGAAGTATACAGAGTCTTTTTTCGGCGTTGGATGGTAAGTCTTTGTTGGAGAGGAGCTGGTCTCGGACTTGGTTGCAGTTTTTGCGCGCTGTTGCTACCACTGGGAGGGTTGTTCGTGATAAGAGCTGCTGGGTGAAGGCAAAGCCTAGGCCCCGTGAGGCGGGGGTTACTAGGGCGAATCCATGTGAGGCTGCGTTCATGATGATTTGGTTTGTGCGGCTTCGACCTGTTGGTTGGTCTGTTATACCGTGGCCTGGGTCTTCTATATCTCTGCGTGGATTTCTTCTGTTCGGGGTTGGTGATGAGTTCCCACAAAGCTGTTGTCTTCGAGCTGGGGAGCCGAGGTCAACCGCGACGAAGAGGTTATATCCAGATATTCCCGATTAACTCAAGGAGTTCATTCTGGGTTGTCTATGTGGATGTCGCTTTCACTCGTACTGGGTGTTGGTTGCTCTAGGTGGAGATCCTCGAAGGGAATGATGAAAGGAGAATTCTGATTCAATGGCTTTGTCCACTGATCAGGTCTTCTTTCTGTATTTCTTGACAACGTGAATAAACGGAACAACTTGAGGTTCTTTCCCCTTGCATCCTCACATGATGACGTCATATGCTATGGCCAGACTTCTTGTCTTCAGACACATTCAATCTCTGCTTCATCATTCCTTCGCATAGGACCGGGTTCAGCCACCTGAAACGCCATTTTCTCGTCACCTTCTGAGGCACATTCTGCGCGGCAATGGTTTCCAGCGGCGGTTTCAATCACCAGCTGCGGCTATGTGTATAAGTCTTCGGACGTTATAGAAACTATCTTCTTATCCACTCCGATCTGGAACTGAGTTAGATAGTCATGAATGTTTTCAGTGTCTCCTTGCCGGAGATTACTGACCCCCTCTCTTCTGTTCGTCGGATTAGACTCTCATATTCCTCATCGACTTGAACCGCCGGAGGGATGCAGGCTTTAAGCTCATCAATTCTGGCAGCTAGGGCCTCGTGGAAGGCGATAATGGCATCCACTAGCTGTCTCAGGAAGACCTCCTCATAGTTGCTGAGGCGCATTTCAAATCCTGCATATACTGGTAGGCTGCGCAAGTAACACTCTCAGCTTCTTACTCAACTTCGATCGCCCGTCTGCGATGGGCTTTGACCCAGGTGCCTTGAACCCCCCTACCACTTTGCAGTCACACGTAGACGTCTTCATAACCACGTCGGGAACGCCCTTAAAATCGGATGGGATGCATTTAAAATCAGCGAATCCCAGGTTGATCGAATGCGTGTCGAAAACAGTGTTCATGACATCCCCAACGCATTTATGATAACGGCTCTGCACACCGTGTTCATCCCCTATTCATACCGATTTCTTGGGAGGCCTTCGATATGTCCGCGGAATGTAGACACCAGTATACAGTGATGATAGCAACTAGCAGGAAGGAACAATTTTGGAATAGTAAACTATCAGTTCGACACATTCAGGGAGCAACGAAGATTGACGGAACTCACTGGGATGGGTAGCAGTAACAATGGTGATTTCTTCCTAAGTCCCTAGTTTCAGCGGCTGCGACTTCCCAGTGCTGCTTCTCTTCTCGTTTGTCCGCAGCGAGCGCTTGCTGATCATCCTTGACACAGAGTTGTAAGCCCCGTAAACGCCGTCGGCTAGATCTGCCAAGCCCGCTCCTATTTCAAGGTAATGCACACCCCATACATCATTTGTCTGTACCTGGCGCAAAAAGATTGTTTGGTTGTACGTCGTGATGAACACGTACTCGCACTGTACATCTCGCATATATGCAAAGACTGACCGAGCAGCTTGCGTAGGTATCTTAGAACAATAGAGCGGATGGTCAGTCTCTGCGATATATGCGAGACGTACAGTGTGAGTACGGGCTCGGGTTCATCACGAGCTTAAGCTTTGCGGGGGGTACCAGGTGGGTTGCAGCCTTTGTAAACCAACGCTTATTCTGGGAATATCTTAAAGAGACGGTAGAGAAGGGCAAGTAAGAGAAATCCAAGACAAAAGTAAGAGAAAACTAAGAACAGAAGTAAGGCCAGTTCATAACGTATTACTAAACCAGTGAGTTTGAGAAGAAAGATGTTAAAAGGAAAGAAGTCAGAGCGAATCGGAACTTTCATGCGGCTAAGTAACGGCCCATACTATTGTCCCAAGTTCCTGCATATCGGTAGCTGTAAGAACGAAGTCTGTCTCCGTGTGTGATTTTTGCTGTAAGAATGCATCTTGGTACGCGAAGCTGATCCCGCCAGTGACACTTGGGTAGTTCGGCTTTGGGTGGCGGACGATCTCCATCTTTTGTGTTGCTGTCGCCCGTTGTCCCTGTAGGCTCCATTTCTCCGCGGTAATCTTTAGCCCTCGGCGCTCGATGGTAACCGAAAGGGCCACGTTCACATCTCCCTTCGAGTCTTTTAGCCAGAACTCCATATCCTTTTCCAGTTTTCGTCTCGGCTCCGAGTATGCTACTACCTCGACGGCAATCGTTGGCCATTTGCGGCTTCTGCCACTGGGTAGTTCATGTGGGGCCCATGCGATATCAGCCTTCTTGCCCGTCGTTGCCTCTCGAACGGTCATCGTGGACATGGGGATAAGATCTTTTTTCTGTTTGTCTTCCCAACGACCAATAATCTGGGTAAAGGTACCAATTGCTGCGCTGTGGGCAGGGGATTGCATCTTGAGTAGAACGGTGGATGAAGTGAAGTTGCAAGTATCCCAAGACAGTGAGAGGAGGCTTTCGGTTTTCCAATAGAGGAAGGAACGCTCGTCTACGCCGAAAACAAGTATATACGGGTTGCCCCCTTCCCTTTCGTAACGATCATACTCCTCTGTCATCATGTCAAGGCATTGCTCTATTCCTTGATACCGGTATCTTTGAGTTGTAGTAGGAACCGACTCTTCAGACATAATGAATTGTTTCAAGAATTGACGTAAGCTAGTGAGATAAAAGAAGTTCTCTAGGAAATGGAAGGATATATAGGGATTTTAGGAGCATATGAGATAACTATGACGGCAAAAAGACGAAGAAAAGAGACTATATATTCTTAAATAGGGCTTGGGACAGGGTGTTGGTGTATGGCATATGACGCCGTACTTATTATGCCTCATGTTTGGGGCATCCACTGGGTCGTCATCTCGCGTATTCCAGGACTAGCCTATATCAATGCGGATATACGTCAAGTCGCGCGTGTACCTACGAAGGACCGCCGGATTTTGGGCCGAGTTTCGGCCAAGTTTCATCATTCATCAACAATTGCCGTGAGTGTTGTTACGGCGCGGACATTCTTACTTTCGGAGAGGAGGGCATCTGTGCTTCCTCGCCGAGTTTAGCTTTAGTTCTTACACAATCGGATGCTTCTTAGGCCTCAAGCTTTCTCTTGTTCTTACAGCGTAACAAGTATAATCCCATAACATCGCCTCGATTGGCTCAAGCTTCCCACGCGGGGAACCCGCTCCGTCCCGCCACAGCTTCCCGACATCTCCAACGTGATCCAATAACCCAATGTCTTCGATCGCACGACCACCAGACCCATGCCTGGTGGCAATTATCCTGATCGTGCGCTCACGAACAGGCCCACGACTAGTTTTCCACTACCCTCCGAACCCGCTCAGCGAGAACCGTCTAAAAACTACCACCAAGGGCGGGCGGCGTGTCTCCCGCACGCGCAGCAGACAAGGCGCCAAGAATACCGACTCGAGCTCCAGCTCCGAGATCGGGCTCAGCTCTGACGAAGAAGAGGAGGAAAGAGAAATCCACGCGTCGGGTCCTGCGATAAGTCGTCGCACGAGCAATTTTGGCACCGAGGACCATGTGTCCGTGTCCGCATCGCCTAATACAGAACCGCACCGACCTGGGTCTCTAGGTTCTGGCCGGGTCTCGTCATTACGGAAGCAGCGTGGAGCAGGGTCGGATTTTGAGGATGATGAACAGGAGGGCTCGTTTCGAGCGCCATGGGAGTCGCTTTTGGGTGTCCCTGGGAGCGTCTGGGAGAAGCTATTGAGCCCGTCGAAGTCGTGGAATAAGCGGCGATTTGAGGTTGGGATCAATGATCTAGCCCTGATTGGGTGGCCTGTTTTCGTGCGCGAAGATGGGAACTGGCGCAAGCAGCGGCGGAAGAAGAAGAAGAAGCATCGCGCTGAGTGGGAGGGCGGGGAGCTGGGTCATAACGAGACTGAAGATGGTCAGGGTGATGAGGGTGTGGTTCTCTCGCCTGAGATGATGGCCAGCGTTGCTTCTTTGGCGGACTCGGCGGTTTCACCTACGGATACTACGAAGCGTGCGTCCTACCTCGGTGCGAAGTATGGGAAACATCCTAATGGTTCGGATGATGCGGAGGATAAGGACCATATGACGATGTTTAATGTGGTCTTTGTCATGGATCCTCCTTTGCTGGAGTATTCGATGCGTGTCAAGGAGATCTATGAGAATATCATCAAGAAGTTTGCGAAGGCTCTCAAGTGGGAACAGGCTCGCACGGATTACGTGTGGAGGGAGTCACAGCACATCTTGCAAGTGCGACGAAAAGCACGAGAAACAAGTATGTTTTCGAGTTATGTGTTCCATGACAAGCCTGCTAACACCGGTTCAGAAACGTCGGTCCATAATCTCTACTCGGAGTTGATACAGCAGTCCTCTCTGGCGCGGGCAATATACACCGTCTACACCAGCATCTCGTCATCAAAGATCGCGTCCGTATCGCTCAGTCCCGACGTTTCCATCTCATTGCAGATCCCTCCACTCACCTCTACATCCTACCTTCCTGGACCGACGGACAAAGCATATCCAGGTCTCTGGTTGACTACTGCCGACAATGCAACCCCAATGGATGAGCCGGGTGCCGACGAGGGCAATACACCGCACCAGGTCCTTGCCAAACACTTCGCCTTGCTCCTGTTGGATAGTGAGGCAGCCATCATTAAGGATGTCGAAGCCTCTGGAGGCGCTCTTGCCCCTGCACTGTCCCATTATATTCGATGCTCAAAGCCCACAAAGTCATTTGCACAGATATCAGTGTCATCAGGAATCCCGCTTCCTACAATCCAAATGCTGGCCAGTCACCTGGTCTACTGGCGTCGTGCCCGTGCCATTCCCCCGATCCACCAGCGGGATACGTACATCGTGTCTCCCAATTGTGACCTGAGCAAGCTGGAAGTTGCGACCATCGCCTATCAGACAGCTTTCCCGACCCTACCTAGCTTGCCGAAGATGCTCTCCGCTCTGAGCGGCACACCGCGTCCCTACGGCAGCTTTATCCCAAGTAAGGATCATAAGGAGGCATACTTTACCATCTTGGCATGGCTACTCCGCGGCGGCTGGGTAACGCAGCTGCGAACATTTGCTCGCATCAAGGTGACACCCGAAATCAAACTGGCTGTAGAAACGGCCCTCCGAAAGGAAGAAGTGGATCGGTATCTCGCCAAAGGAACCTCCAACGCTGGCATTGATGCCGACTCGAGCGATGATGAAGATGATGCAAGCTCGTCATCTTCTTCTTCACTAGCCAGCCATGGCAGCGGCGATGAGACGCCTATGCCGGATCGAAACGATCCTCATGCACAGCTGCGCACCTCCCACAAGCTCCTCGACCGATCCACAGCGCTGCGGCTCTCATCTCTCATTCTCTCACCCCATCGCGCGTCCCCTCTCGAGTCCCGCTGGCTTGACGAGATCATCGCACGGTTCCCCGACAAGCCAGGCCCCGAACAAGCTCCGGGAGTCAGCCCGGACATCGCGCCGAGGGACATCCAGACTATCCTGCAGAAGTACTGGCCTGTATTCCTCAAGTACTTTAACGGCGTCGACGCTCTCGAGAAAATCCCTGTCCGTGAGAACCTCAAGCGGAAACTGGTGTGGGAGGTGCTTACGCGCCTTGGGTTCTTGACTGGGCCGCTCGGCTCAGTCGAGTTGGATGCAAGGGAGCAGGTGCTGGTCAGTGTTCGGCATTGGTAATGCTTACAAAAGCCTGGCATTGCGGAATATCCACTCTTAATTTCTATACTTAAATGAAGCTTGATGCCTGTTCTTAGATTCTGAATATCACGGATGAGCGGGTAATACAGATACAACGCATCCCACGTTCCAAGGTCCCCCTGCTGTATTCTGATTACATACCCACTCCATTCCGGCGGATTCCGTTTGCCCTCAGCCCTAATCTCTCTACCGAATCGAATTTTATGACATGTAATTATTCTCTGCTATGAGCGACTTACCCAGGTAGACTACATCTCGGTTCCACGATGCCAGATTTTGCAAATCAACATACTTCGTGTATGAGTGAGCCATGGGTATTCTTTAGAATCACATTCGGTCACACAAACAGCCACGGCGGAGGATAGATGGCTTAGCTTATAGCTAGTGCTAATAAAGTCCTTGGTATTATGCTACTGCTCTAGCTCATGCTTGAGCATCTTCTCTAGCCTTTTATACAATCTTACGATTCGGGGCTGTATTACGTATGCCGCCTTACATCCGCCAGGTACCCGAGGGTTCGCCCTCATATATCCGAGATTCACCACGACTGAAGATAGGTATATCATAGGATTGAAGTTTGCGAGGAATGAGGTACTGAGGTAGTTAATACTTAGGCAGATGTCTGGTTTACTACAATTTCACAAACTCAACATAAATCCGTTGCACGGCAGACAATAGATGTATGTGCGCCCTAGGGGCCAATGGACGGAGCAGCTCCGGTGGATCCCGCGAAGGGTGGATGCTAACGTTTTCAAAAAGAAAGGAAATGTGCCGTTGAATCTTCTAAGACGTGGAAAGGGTATGGAAAAAGTCTGACACACATACTACTTTGGTCTAGTCGCATTCGTGACTGAATTGGTATGTACATGGGTGCTCAACAGCTGTCAACGGCGTGTCAAGTCTTGAATCTGGCGCTTATCTCTGCCTATTGGTCGAGTCTGATACTTCCTTAGGCTTCCTAGAAGGTCCAACAACCTAATGAAACCATCAACCACTGCCATTGGATCATACTGGCTATGAGGCTTGTTGAATATCGTCATAGGTTGTGATCCATAACTATATTAGTATATGATATACCTAGGGTTCGTAGCCGAGGCCGCGGATAAAAGCTTACTTAATTCTGTTCTTGAAGTCAGACTACAGTAACTTTGAGTAACATGTTATAGGTAAGAACATCACGGAGAGAGAAGGATAATTCTTATTTTCAATCACCGCAGTACTGAGTAGGCAGTACTAAATACTCACTGTGTGACTGTGCAATCCTTCCGTGCGGGCGTACGGCCCCGAGGAATTTCCACACGGTCTCCATAAGAGAATTTTTTTAATGCGAAATTCCACAACCAAATACCCCCGGGAAAAGGACATCATTTGAAAACAATCCGAACGTGCAAACTGTGGGTGTTTTTCCCCAATTGCTATAGAAAATTGATTACCTGTAAGTACCAGCACAAGCCCCCCCGCTAGGCCCTACATTACCCAAATAATAATTTTGCGTTCCTCCTCTTTTATCCTTCACCCACTCCCCTCCCCTCCAACCCCTCCGGGCGTTTGTTCTTTACCTTCCTTCCTCACTTGTTTCCTTGCGCTGAGGCACTTCAGGCCTACGCTTTTGTTCCTTGGTGGTGTTCCCACCATTCCTCCTTGTTGTTCCCACACGTGCGAGATTCCTTCTACACATTCGGTACCTCTCCTTCCTACCGGATCCAGAGAACCGAGATCTCTGATCGACTCTTCTCTCACTTGGGACCTCTGTCAGCTTGTGCGATTCACGCGCTGTTCGTGCTTGATCAACTTGTTCTTCTCACTTACAAGGTTACAAGGGGCCGTACCATCCCACTAGGAATCTGCTCCGACTTCACCTTCGTGCTTCGCATCCCTATTTCGCTACGTGATACCACTTGTCGAAGACCGGACGTCGTCTAGCCGTTGTGATCCTCCCCGAGAACTGAACGTGGGTAGATCAACACAAGGAAGAAGTTTTTGTGGCATTCCGAGTGAATTGAGACGTGCGGGCCAACAGCTCGTTCTTTTCGTGACGTGGTTTTTGCCATTGACTTAGGCTGTGCCTTGTCTCTGTCCGTAAAGAATTTTTTTGAATTCCCGACGTTTTCCGTCCACGATCTGTGTGTTCCGCAACTTGCAGCTGTTCGGACCCTTCATTCCCATCGAGACCTAACGACTTTATCGATGCAAACCGTGGTCTAGACCATCAACCCGATATCTACGTCTCGTCCGTGAATAATACGTGTTTCCGACACCTCCGCACTTTCTCCGTTGTTTTCACGACACCGCGCTGAGTGGGAGTGATTTGATAAAGCGGAAAGCTGCTGTTTTGGTGGGGTTGCAAGAAGCTAGAAGCTTTCTTCTGAATCACACCGGTGCCGGAGTCTTTTGCGCGTGAACGTTTGTCGAGATCTCCAGGCTCGCCAAAGGGAATAACACCCGCTTCACAGCAGACTCACCTGCACCTTTGAACGGAACCGCATCTTTTGTCGCCTCTCACGAGTTTCAACCGTCTCGTCGTATCTCGAGCCACAATGAGCTCCAGTTCTACATTTTCTTACGCGCAAGCTGCAAAGGGCTTGCAGGGAGCCCCAGCTCCCAACCAGGTAGCATCCACAGAGACAGAGAAGTCTGAGCCCAAGGTGGAGGAGCAAAGCAGCAATGCTACTGCAGCACCTGTGACCGCCACTCCCGAGTCCGAGACACCGCAAGACACCGAGAAGCCTGTTGCGGATCCGTCGGAGGCTGAATTTACGACCGTCACCAGCAAGGCGAGATCGAAGGCAGTCCACTCCAGGACCTCTTCACCAAGTCTCGGCAACCGCTCGAACGCCCAGTCGAAAGAGAGTGATTCCTCGAATACGCCCAACGGCACCGCAGAGGTCTCTTCAGAGAAGCAAGCTCAAGCTGATGGAAAGGTCGAGAAGTCTGAGGCAGACTCGGAAGGTGCCAAGGCCAAATCGGTAAAGTCCGAAAAGTCTGAGAAGTCTGAGAAGGGCGACAAGGGGGACAAGTCTGAGAAGAGCGCCCCGCCAAAGGAGCTGAAGGCCGCCCCTCTCCCCTCTGTAAACATCTGGCAACAGCGGAAAGAGGCACAGGACCTCAAGGCCAAGACTGTTCCTGTAACGCCAGCCACCTTCGGCAAGACTGAGACGCAGCACGATTCGTCCAAAGCCAGCCCCAAGAAGAAGGGCACCGATGGTACGACTGAGACCATCAAGGGTGGCAAGAAGACCGAGGGCGGAAAGACCAGAGACGATGCCCTTCCCGCCGTTGGAGATGCTACCGCATGGCCCACTCCCGAAGTTGCGCTAGGCGAAGAGAAGAAGAAGGCTCAGGAGAAGACAGAAAAGAGCCCCGTCATTCGTCCTCACGGCAAGGAGAAGTGGATGCCTGTCAATTACGTCCCTACTGCTGTTTTCAACACCCCTCTCCCTTCGTCTGGTGGCCGTGGTGGCCGGAGAGCCACTCGCGGTGGACGCGATGGTGGCCGTGGAGGTGCTCATGGTGCCGGCGCTGGTGCCGGCGAGAAGGCTGCTTCGCAAGGAGCTGCCGCCAAGCAGCCTGCTGGCGAACGAGGACGGACCGAGGCTAACACTGGACGTGCCGCCTCTTTGCCCGCGCAGGCTAGACGGGCCGACAGTCTTGAGGCTCCCACCGAGGGGCGCAAGGCTCAGGCTGCTGAGCGAGGCCGTGGAGCCCGCGCAGCTGAGGACGCCGCTGCCTCAAACGGAAAGCAAGCCAACGGCGGCGACAACATCTCTCGTTCCCAACGCGATGGCAAGCCTTTCGCCAAGAACCAGGACAGCCGCAACTCGCGTGCTACCAACCTGGCTGTCGACCCCCAGGCGGCCGCTCGTGCCAATGACCGCCGCGCAGAGTCTGGCTCCAAGTCTGCCGACCCTGCTGGTTTCCACGAGTTCAATCGAGAGCGTGGTGACTCCCAGCGCGGAGGCCGCTCAAACCGTGGCCGTGGACCCTATTCCTCCTTCAGTGGCCAGAACGGCCAGTTTGGCAACATGCCCAACAACTACGGCAGCCCCAAGTTTGGCTTCAACGACCGCCAGCGGTCACATAACGGTGTTCCCAATGGCTCTCAGCACGCTAACCGCATGTCCTTGAGGTCACCTTCATTGCCCGCCCCTGCAGGCATGTATGGCGGCAGTCTACCCTACTTCCCCAACGACATGAACGTCTACGGCTACCAGAATGTGGCCCCTGGTCCGATGAGCGCAGTTCCCTTCCAGCAGCAGTTTATGGACCCGTTCTCGCTCATGCCTATGCTTTCCATGCAGCTGGAGTACTACTTCTCGGTCGACAACCTGTGCAAGGACATGTTCCTTCGTCGGCACATGGACGGCCAGGGCTTCGTTCCCTTGGGCGTGATCGCTAACTTCAAGCGCGTCAAGTCCCTAACTGAGGACTTTGAGCTTCTCCGCCACGTCGCCCGCACCCTCCGAGTCGTCGAGTACCAGACTGGCGAGGATGGTGTCGACCGCCTTCGTCCCCGCGAGAAGTGGGCTCAGTGGGTTTTCCCTGTTGAGCAGCGCGATCCCTCTGCGCAGCACGAAGGTGTTCCCCCCGCCAAGCACTCCGGAAAGACCCACGAGAATGTTCCTTTCAGTTCTCACGTTGACGGCGCTCCCAACGGCTTCAATGGGCCGCGGGAATTCATCCCCAATGGCCATGGACCCCGTGGATCTCAAACGCCGCTGTCCTCCACAGCGCCCGAGTTCATGCCATCAATGCCACCGGCTCATAATGAAATTGCCAATGTAGGACACCCCATGGATTTCTTTGATAACCCTGTCGAAGGGAACCCAACCCTGGCGGATTCTTCTTTTATGTCTTATCGCAACCTGGATATTAACGATTCTTCTTCAGCGCGCCGACTAGAATCGCATCGACCGAGACTGCGTCCCTTCGGCTCTTGGTCGGCGGAACAACCTACTGAGTATGGAGACTCTTGGGATGATTGGCGCCTGTGAATGACGGCTGATTTATGTCTTCTTGCGTGTTAGCTTCAATGTCCGAAATAAGCAACGTCAATCATCGAGCGATGCTGGCCCAACCGACAACTCCCCTCTCACCATCCATACTCTTCCGCCGTTTGAGTCCAGAAGGACCGATTTTCGTCAACACAAAAAGTCCGTTCATGCCCGCAAACCAACCGAGATTTTTCGCAATTACGCTTTTGGGGTTCAAGATCCACGGGTCGCCCCTGTTTCGCATGGCCTTGACCAAGGCCCTCCTTATCGTTCCTGGGCTCAGCACCTTGCGCGCAATTTCAATTTGCAACTGTACAATGAATTTCGGCGTCTAGCCATTGATGATCTTTTCACACGACACAATAACTATGGAGTCAACGCGTTGACTAGTTTCTACCAGACCTGCCTTTCCAGCACTCTTCCCCTCCCCGACCAGGTTATACAGGACATGGTGAACCTATCTCATGCTCCGTTCAAGGATTACCATAATGTCATTTACGACCTTCTCTGTTCGGCCATGTGGGGCGAGACGATGGAAAGTGAAAATCGGGAAAAGGCTGGCTATTTTTTCAATAGCGAGTTTGGCCGTGATAAAAGGCGTTGGAAGGAATCTCGTCTGTCGAGATGAACTCCTTTACTTTTTCTCCATTTCCCCTTTTTGTTGCTCCTTTTTGCTCCCAAAACGTCTTTTCTTCTTTTTTCTTCAAGGGATTCATTATTTGTCTGGGTGTACCTTTGTTTGTGCATAAACCAGGTTGTTCAGTCTTTTTCTTTTTCTTTTTCTTTTTCTTTTTTTTTTTTTTTTTTGGCCGGGGTAATGACATGCATATCGTGGTCCATCTTGTTTCTTCATAATTTATGGTAAAATGACTGCATGTGTACTCTTTAGGTTCTGCGTTTTAGGCTGGATTATATGCTTCCAAGGTTCATTAAACATTTCAAGGTTGTTGAATCCTTCAGATAGCATTGCAGATGACTCTAGTCAATACCTAGGTAAGATTTTCTCTCCGTATAAAAGTGCTTCGGCACACACCCCCTCAACGTACATGAGGGTGTGCTGCGAGCTTTATTTCATGTGTCGGGAGAGGACCGAAATCTTTCTCCCTATCAACCTAGAAGGCAATTGCCGCGGCATACTATTGCGACAGATTGCTGAAAAGGCAGACAAGAAGCTATTAATCTTCCCTTGAAATGATTGGAAAAGTTCCTACTGTAATGTATCGATTACGGGTCTCTGAACTCTCCAGCATATCAAGTCGCGTTGGGAAGTTAAGCGTTCTGCAAGTGCGGAGTGAACCGTGTGGCCTCAGGCAGCAACGCCTCCACAGTCGAACCTTGTTCCGCCAGCTCGTCCAAGATTAGCTGACCTTCCATCTCCCCACCACATCTCAATTCCCTCGACCAAAGTCTTCCAATATGGAGGGTGCATACCGTCAAAGCTCGAGACTATTACAGTCTCGCTGCTCCACCCTGCTTCACCAGGGCCGCCGCCTTCCCCGAACCGCCGCGACGATCGTGACTCCAGCACAGCAACGAGCTCTGTCAAATTCCCCTCGCAGCCTCGCCCCCGAGTCTCTCTTCAGCAGCTTCGCGTCTGGCCAGCCGCAGCAGGGCGGAGGCCCTGTTAACTACTTCAACGATCGTCAAACTCTTCCCGCGAACACCGTTATACGCTTCGTGCCCCAGCAAACAGCATGGATTGTCGAGCGGATGGGCAAGTTCCACCGGATCCTGGAGCCAGGTCTCGCTATCCTGGTGCCTTTCCTGGATCGTATTGCCTATGTGAAGAGTCTGAAGGAGTCTGCGATTGAGATTCCTAGCCAGAATGCTATTACGGCCGATAACGTCACCCTGGAGCTGGATGGTGTCCTGTACACGCGGGTATTCGACGCATATAAAGCAAGGTGAGTCACGGAACATCCTCAGGGCTTGTGTGTTGGAAAATCACTAATGATAGATGGGTTCCAGCTACGGTGTCGAGGATGCGGAATACGCCATTTCGCAGCTGGCGCAGACGACCATGCGATCCGAGATCGGTCAGTTGACTCTGGACCACGTCCTGAAGGAGCGGGCTACCCTCAATACGAATATTACACAAGCTATCAACGAGGCTGCGCAAGACTGGGGTGTTGTCTGCCTTCGATATGAAATTCGCGATATTCACGCGCCGGACGGTGTTGTTGCCGCCATGCACCGCCAGGTCACAGCTGAGCGGTCGAAGCGGGCTGAGATTCTCGAGTCTGAGGGTCAGCGCCAGAGCGCCATCAACATTGCCGAGGGTCGCAAGCAGTCCGTCATCTTGGCCTCTGAGGCGCTGCGCGAAGAGCAGATCAACCGGGCCACTGGTGAGGCCCAGGCAATCCAGCTCAAGGCGCAGGCTACCGCGCGCGGAATCGAGGCCGTTGCCCGGGCCATTCAGGAGGGTGATGCGAACGCCCACAGCGCTGTTAGCCTGAGTGTCGCTGAGAAGTACGTCGACGCTTTCGGGAACCTGGCTCGCGAAGGTACCGCAGTTGTCGTTCCTGGCAACGTTGGAGACATTGGTGGCATGATTGCCAGTGCCCTGTCTGTCTACGGCAAGGTCAGCGAGTCCCAGGCCAAGAGCATTGCAGCCAAGGCTATTGGTGCACAGGAGCTGCCACAGTCTTCAGAGCCTAGCCGCGGAGCTCAGCCAGAGAAGCATGTGGAGAGCGAGGTTGAGCCTGTCCAGGAGCAGGACCAGGGCAGTGTTGCACAGAGCGTTCTGGACAGCTTCGATGAAGCCAGCCAGCAGAAGAGGTGAATTTGAACTCGTCGAGTGAGCTACAAGTATGATACCTTTCATTTTCCTATGTCCTTTTGCATCCTGTTCCACTCTAGCCTCGCCATGGCAGCCGGATATATCTGTACCACTTTCCCCGCTCATATTTTCGTTTCCTTCGCAGCATTGTTTCGGGAGTTATGTCGATGTCGGCATTGCTTGACGGCCTACCGAGCTGTGATGTGTATATAGGAAACATGGGCATTGACCAAGGATGAAGAAAGGAAAAGCGTGTATGATAGTGTAATCTTGACATTTTACCAAGACGGCTTCGTTGCAGATCGTGTAGTTAGCTATAGTTAAAGAGATACGAAGAAGTCAAACGCGAAAGGGAGCTCGGGCCACGCGCCAAATGGAGATCGCGACTTTTTGATCGCGCCCTGTCCTTCGCCCACCACCTTTCATCCCACTTCCACCTCCACTCCCTGCGATCCGTCGACTGTCCCACACTATATACCTGTGTATGTCTATAGCAGTTTCTGCCTGGAATCCGTACTCTGCGAGTGCGATGCTCCATTTATAACCACCTGATCACCCGAAACCTCCGCCCGCCTTGAATCTCGCTCCCCGGAGCTAAGCTGCAACGCTCGATTATACCCATTTATCTGAATCAGTGCTATCTTCGGACTGGAGTAAAGAGGGAGCGCACTTCGCGCGCACTGCGCAATGCATATCATCAAGCCGGTCTGGCTCACGCACGGAGGTACGCTCTTGCAAAGGCCCCTGTCTCCATTGCTGCGAGGCGTGGGATCAGGAGCCTATCTTGCTTGATTCTGGCGAAGCATATCTTCGGATGATAGGCTAACCCTTCTGGATTGAACAGGCGAACGGAAAGACTTCGAGGTTTATAGTTGCGATGTATCGCCCGATGGAAAGAGACTGGTGACTGCCGCTGGAGGTGAGCTTTATTGGATACCCGCGTGGAACTGAGGGCGACCTTGGGCAGCAACGCAAATGCGTTGAAGAATTTATTGCTAACATGTGCACTTTTTGCGCGCTAGATGGATACGTTCGGATCTGGTCTACAGAGGCCATCTACAACACCGATAATCCAGAGTTTGCCGACAAGCCGAAACAGCTCGCATCGATGAGCAACCACTCCGGCACAATTCACACGGTTCGCTTTTCGCCAAATGGGAAATACCTTGCCTCTGGGGCGGATGATAAGATCGTTTGCGTTTATACGCTTGATGCCAACCCGCCAACACATTCGACATTTGGTAGGACTTGCAACCGCTGAAACGGAGAAAAGAAGACACTAACGGTTCTGATAACGCTGCGCAGGCTCGGACGAGGCACCCCCTGTCGAGAACTGGCGCACTATTCGGCGATTGATCGGCCATGACAACGATGTCCAGGACCTGGGCTGGTCGCACGACTCCTCAATTCTAGTTTCTGTCGGCCTCGACTCAAAGGTGGTTGTGTGGTCTGGACACACATTCGAAAAGCTGAAGACGATATCGGTGCACCAGAGTCATGTCAAAGGTATCACTTTCGACCCGGCCAACAAGTACTTTGCTACTGCCAGCGATGATCGCACTGTTCGCATATTCCGGTTCACCTCTCCGTCCCCGAACTCCTCTTCTCACGATCAAATGAACAACTTTGTCCTGGAACATACCATCTCCACTCCGTTCGCAAACTCTCCGCTGACTGCATACTTCCGACGCTGTTCCTGGTCACCCGATGGAATGCACATTGCTGCTGCAAATGCGGTCAATGGTCCTGTTAGCTCGGTTGCAATCATCAACCGTGGATCTTGGGACGGTGATATTAACCTTATCGGTCATGAAGCTCCGGTCGAGGTCTGCTCGTTTTCTCCGCGTCTATATTCGAGGGAGCCGATCAATAAAAACCAGCCTGAGAACCATGCAGCACACCATATCACTGTTATTGCATGCGCGGGCGCGGACAAGTCTCTTAGTGTTTGGATCACGAGCAATGCTCGCCCGATCGTGGTCGCCCAGGAGATGGCTGCCAAGTCGATGTCAGATTTGGCCTGGAGCCCCGACGGCAAGTGTCTATTTGCTACTGCCCTGGATGGCACCATCGTCGCGGCCAGGTTCGAGGATGGCGAGCTGGGCTATGCCGTGGAAATGGAAGAGAATGAAAAGTCTCTGACCAAGTTTGGAACGAACCGCAAGGGCGCCGGTATCACAGAAACCACGGACGGGTTGCTGCTGGAAGAGAAAAGCAAAGCTGGCGAGATCAAGGGAGTTGAGGGCCGTATGGGTGCACTGATGGGTGATGGCCATGCCACTGCGGAACCTGCAGTCAATGGCGGATCAACGCCTCAGCCATCGAACGGCACAACTCCTGCTCAAGCACCTTCTCCTGCCGCAGATACAAACAAAACTCAGACAAACGGGGCGGGTTCAACGCCGAGTGCTTCCGCGTCTGAGAAGGACAAACCGGACGCGTACCAAGCCAAGTTAGAGAAACTCAAGCAGCGTCCGACATACACAAAGGAGGGGAAGAAGCGAATTGCACCTCTACTTGTGTCTGGAGCCGGAGTTGGCGAGTCTTCTCTCCCTCAAGCTCGCCTGATGGCTTCGGTCAGCAGCCAAGTGAAAGCTGATGCCCCTACATCTCTCGTTGACCTCTCGAAGCCCTTTGACGGCTTGCCTAAGGGTGGTCTGACCGCTATTCTTCTCGGCAACAAGCGCAAACTGGCCCAACTCGAAGGCGACGAAGACGGCCAGGCTGAGAAACGCGTGGCTGTAGCAAGCCAAAACGGTGCGACACCGATCATGGCCAACACTCCCGAGGGACTCCTCCCCGCTCAGGTCCAGCCCGAAGTCAACGGCCAGCAAAAAACTCCAGAGTTCATCCGTCCTGCTGTCACCAACCCTTGCATGTCGGTCAGCCAGCTCCGGCTGGCCGTTCCCAAAATCCGCACCCACATCCTACGCGCGCTTGACTATAGTGGGAAGCCTACTGAGCCGCCAGCTTCTGGCGGGGGAGACTCCAGTGCGAAGTCACGAGTGGATGTGGTATTCGAGGCTCGCAATCCTTCGCTGGGCAGCTTGACCGGCCGAACCGTGGACCGGGAACCAGTACGTCTCACTCTCTTCCGCGGAGAGCAACCATTATGGCAAGACTTCCTCCCTCGGTCTGTTCTTCTCGTAACTGGAAACCAAACCATGTGGGCCGCTGCCTGTGAGGATGGCTCAGTCTATCTCTGGACCCCAGCAGGCCGCCGACTTGTGAGCGCCTTGGTCCTGGAAGCTCAACCCGTGATCCTGGAGTGCAATGGCCCCTGGATCCTGTGCATCTCCTCCGTGGGCATGTGCTACGTCTGGAACGTGAAGCACCTGTCTTCTCCCCACCCACCCGTCTCTCTCCAACCAGTCCTCGACGCTGCCATGCACACACTAGGCCCGACCCCCACCGTTGCGCCAGCAGTGACAGCCGCGCGTATCAACTCTGAAGGCCGTGTGGTAGTCACTCTGACCAATGGCGAAGGATACTCGTACTCACCATCCATGTACACATGGCAGCGCATCTCAGAAGCCTGGTGGGCTGTCGGCAGCCAGTATTGGAACTCAACAGACGCCCCTATTAGTAACCTTCAGGCAAGAGATGGCCAACAAGATACCAAGGATGCCAAGGCAGCCGTATCTGCCGGCATCATCCCCTTCCTCGAGCGGAACACCACCAACGAAACTCTACTCCGTGGTCGCGCATACTTCTTGCAGCGACTCGTCAAGGCCCTACTATCCCGTGAAGGCTACGAAACCTTCGAGTCGAGTGTGTCCATCGCCCATCTCGAGAACCGACTAGCCGCTGCATTGTCTCTAGGCGCCAAGGAAGAGTTCCGCTTATACCTTAACATGTACGCCAAGCGAATCGGCGCAGAGGGACTGAAGATGAAGGTCGAGGAACTACTGAAGGGGTTAATTGGCGGCCTTTTCGAAGACGAGGAAGGTGCCGAAGCCATTTCAAAACTCCAAGACAACGAGCGTGAAGGTCGGAACTGGCGCGAGGGTTCACAAGATCTATGTGGTTGGCCACGGGAGACCTTATTGAAGGAGGTGATCCTGGCTCTCGGTATGTTATTCTTGTTTCTATTTCTTTGCTTTTGCTAACAACTTCCAGGTAAATACCGCGAGCTTCAGCGCGTAACTGTCCCTTATGCCAAACTTCTTGACCTGGTCGATCGCGTGGATGGCGATGCGATGGATCTATGATGACGTTTGCTCTCGTGGTTCTTCCTGCCTTGGCGTTGACGCGTGTGCTTTTTGGACTGGGCTGAGGGTGGTTCTTTGCATTGATTTTCGTTCAATGTAGAGGGACGATGGCTTTTCCTCTTTCTTATTTGTATTTTTATCATAAGCTGGGCGGATGTCCTGTTGCAAAAGGCATTCAATATCCATTTTTACTCGGGTTTACTGAAAGAGAGTATACGCTGTAGAGTACTAGTTTAAGTTCTCATGAAATGTCCATAAGCCCAGGTAACAGTTGAAGTAGTATCTTTTGCAGGGTTGAATAACTACTGAATGGATGAAAACACTGACGTCAAGGGCAGGGCTTGCACTTCACGTGGGCGGTGACAGAAGTCAGGCAGAAAACTTCGCTGACAGGTTGAACCTCGTCATCTTTGCGATCATATCAAACCGCTCCTTTGATTCCATTCCTTATTCAAAAGTCAATTGACCTTGCCCGCTATCCTCGTGGGCACCCGTCATCACGTCTCTCTCAACCCCCTCCATTTTCTTCCTTCGTATCGTTGATCGATCCGCAGCTGGTACTGCTTTTACCGCGCGCCATCCCTGCGCCCGCTTCCGCCTTTCCACCTCACCCCACCTCCCACCTCTTTCCTGTCGCTTCTACTCGAGCAGGAAAAAAAAGTCCAATAAAATGCCTCCCAAGAAGGCTCAAGTTCAAGAAAAGGTCCTTCTGGGCCGTCCTGGAAACAACTTGAAGAGCGGTATCGTATGTGAGCAGTGTCCCCACCCTTTTTGTGTTATTTTTTCGCACAGCACAGTCCACTTTTTAATTCCACACAAACTATTTAAGCCGAGCTGCCCCCCTGTTCCCTTTTCTTTTTTTCCTCCTCCCTCAACCACAAACTACAAACCACAATTCTGGTTTCTCTCGTTTGAACATGGACTCACGATGATTCTAGGTTGGTCTTGCCAACGTTGGCAAATCCACTCTATTCCAGTCCATCACCAAGTCCTCTCTGGGTAACCCGGCCAACTTCCCCTATGCCACCATTGACCCCGAAGAGGCCCGTGTCATCGTTCCTGATGAGCGGTTCGACTGGCTCGTCGACCACTATAAGCCCAAGTCGCAGGTTCCTGCGAACTTGACCGTGTACGATATTGCCGGTCTGACCCGTGGAGCCTCGACTGGTGCCGGTCTGGGTAACTCCTTCTTGTCACACATCCGTGCCGTCGATGCCATCTTCCAGGTGGTTCGTTGCTTCGATGATGCCGAGATTATCCACGTCGAGGGTGATGTCGACCCCGTTCGTGATTTGACTATCATCAGCGAGGAGCTTCGCATCAAGGATATCGAATTCGTCGAGAAGGCTCTCGAGGGCCTGTCCAAGCAGACTCGCCGTGGTGGCCAGTCCCTTGAGATGAAGAAGATGAAGGAGGACGAGGCTACTACTGCCAAGATTCTCGAGTGGCTTAAGGAGGGCAAGAACATTCGCGACGGTGACTGGAGCCCCAAGGAGGTAAGAATCTTCTCTCTTTTTTCTTTTACCACTACCCATCCATTCCTTTACCATGATGAATAAGCGCTATAAGCGCGAAATTAACCCAGCTCGTCGAGTGCCCTCATTTTATAATCACGTTCGAGGGCACATTGAGAAAACGTCCTATACTGAATTCTTTGGAGTTCTTTCTTTTTGGAACACACCCAAAACCGTTATCAACATCACCGCTGACAACAATGGTTTTAGGTCGAGGTTATCAACCCCCTGTTCCTGCTCACTGCCAAGCCCGTTGTGTACCTGGTCAACCTGAGCGAGAAGGACTACATCCGTCAGAAGAACAAGTACCTGCCCCCTCTGTTCGAGTGGATCAAGACCAACTCGCCCAACTGCCCCATCCTTCCCATCTCTGCCAGCTTCGAGGAGCGTCTGACCCTGATGGGCGACGATGCGGCGGCCGCCGAGGAGTGCAAGAAGCTAGGCACCAAGTCCGGTCTGCCCAAGGTTATCACCACCATGCGTCAGGCCCTGAACCTGGCCAGCTTCTTCACTACCGGTACCGACGAGGTCCGCCAGTGGACGATCCGCAAGGGCATCAAGGCCCCTGCTGCCGCTGGTGTCATCCACACTGACTTTGAGAAGACTTTCATTCAGGCCATTGTGTATAACTTTTCTCTCCTTAAGGAGCTTGGCGATGAAGGTGCTGTCAAGGCTGCTGGTAAGGTTATGACCAAGGGCAAGGACTACGTTGTTGAGGACGGTGATATCCTGCTCATCAAGGCCGGTGCTGCCAAGGGCTAAACGACTTGTTGAGGATACCATTTCATCAAGCCGATGCCTTGAAGCACTCGGTTAGATAGTTCTATAAATGAAAATATCTATTCAGCGTGACATACCCAAACCTAATGTTGTAAACGTCAACCTGCAGAATATCAATCTAAAGAGAAGAGGTATATATTCCCTCGAGCGAGTCCCAAGGCAACTCCAGCTCTGACAAATTCGAGCTCTGCAAAATGTAGATAATATCACGTGACATCCCCGCGCATCCCACTTCACGCATCCAAAGCACTCAATAACTTCCAACAACCAACACCATGTTCAAAAAAGAGTAAGTCTTGATCCCTGGGTCCCTCTCCATACCTGCAACGCGTCGCAAGCTAACAAAGACCCCAGGATCCCACCGAGCAATCGCTCAAAGGTCAAGTCCTCCGTCCAGCGCGGCCTGCGACAAAAGCTGCTAGAGACCTACCCCGGCTTCGAGCCCTACATCGAAGATATCATGCCTAAAAAGGCATCCCTAGAAGCCGTGAAACTGTACTTTTCCCTTCCCTCACCCTCCACCTACATAACTAACAATTCCAAGTCCCGAACGCACAACCCTGTACACAATAGACTCAACACCTCTATTCTTCCAACCCTTCGACGGCCCCCCAATCCCACATCTAAAGCTCATACACGCCTATCCCACCGCTATCCCAACTATCCAAATCGATCGCGGCGCTATTCGCTTCGTGCTTTCTGGCGCTGCGCTCATGGCTCCGGGGTTGACGTCGCCGGGTGGTAGGTTGCCGGAGAAGGAACATGCTATTGAGGCGGGGAATGTTGTTGCTGTAAAGGCGGAGGGGAAGAAGGAGGTTTGTCTTGTTGGGGTGCTTAAGCAGGGTACGGAGGAGATGAAGGCTAAAGGGAAGGGGGTTGTTATGGATGAGGGGCATTTTCTGGGTGATGGGCTTTGGAGGATGGTTTTGGATTGATATGGATCTGGGTTGGGGATAGGGTTTAAGGTTTCTTTATGAGGGAATGAGAAATGGCCCGGATTGTCCGAGATGATCAGATACTAGGTTGGGTGATAAAGTAGTTGAATGGGCGGATCTACAAGATCCAAGGTTGGATAGGAGATGCATAGTAGGGTTCTGTTCAGGTTCATGACCTGGGACTGGATCCAATAATTAAACAATTGAACAAGCATTCGCTAGATCAGAGTATATACAAGTTAGGTTGGAATGTCCATAGCCAACACATAAACACAAAACCAACATCATCCATCTCGACTATCCGCCGAATGGGGATACTCATCTGAGACCTCGCCATCCCGTCCACTTTGCGAGACAGATCCAGTCGGCGACATCGATGACCAGGATGGAGTACGCACCGGCAAACTCAACCCCAAGCCCTTGACACTAGCCGCGGAGCCAGTCCTAGACGGCAACCCCGAGTTCGCACCATTCATAGAAGGGCGCTGACGCAGTCCAACACGACCAATAGCACGCTGAAGCATTTCACCCGAAGCATCAAGCGCAATCAGGAACCTAGCCAGCTCAGCGCAGAGTTCCCAGTCACTTTTCTGTGAAGCGAGGCCGATTAGTCGGACGACGTACTCCTCGATCCGGCCGTCATGGCCCTGTTCTTCGTCTTCAAAGGCTTGCAGGACGAGGAGGTAGCCGACGGCTGTTTTGAGGGCGTCGAGACGGAGGGCTTGCTCGAAGAGGTCTTTTGGTGGAGGGAGGTAGGTGAATAGAGTGCGCCAGAAGCGTAGCTCGGTTTTGCGGGTGCATTGGACTACGATGTCGAGGTATTCGCGTGTTGGGAGAGTTGCTTGGAGCAAGGCGATGACTGTGGGAAGGAGGGGACTTTCGCGTGTGCTTAGATCGGAGGATTTGTTGGCACGACTTTCGTTTTCGACTTCTTCGTCGAGGACATGATGGAGGAGGATTTCGAGGCCGTGGGCGAAGTATGAGAGGTGGGAGAAGTGGCGGCAGAGAGAGAGCGCGGCGGGTATGCCGAGGTTTGTGAGACTGTATTGGAGGAAGTAAGGGAGGAAGAGGTGTGTCTGGGAAATATTAGCAGGGGCAAAACAGCAGTAGAGATGGAGATCGTACTCGGATGGCAAATTTAAGGCTGGTAAAGGTAACATCTCGACGTTGAGTCATTTCGGATTCCACGCCCAAGACGATGCCCTTGTTCAACAGCACGGAGAAGGGATAGAAGTCCAGAGGGATGTTGACCGGTGCCGGCACCGTTTCTTGCTGCAAAACATCCTGGACGTCGTTCCATGCCAGTAGGTCGCTGCCCCGGAATAACCACAGAGAGTCCCTCAGAGATAGCCTACTGTAAGACGGGCCAAGCGTCATTTCAGCGGAAGGACTTGCTGGGAGGGATTCGTCCACTGAAGGGGAAAAGTTGAAGGATCCTTGGTCACGCATCAGGATATAGTACTCCACGTCTTGCGAAATAACCCGCATATCATATTTGAGATCACCCGCATCCGAGACTGTCGGCTGCAGCAGAACGAGATTACCATCAACAAGAAGAAGCACGGATGCGACCTTGACATCCTGAGAGGGATCACCATTTCCTGTTCAATGATTAGATGTCTGTTTGGGCCGTATGGGAGGAAGAGGGTAACCTACGCATTTGTTCCTCGGGCAAAACCCAACTAATCGCCCTCACGCGAGTCGGTGCTCGAACGATACCGTTGAAGGCAATTTGCCCAACAGGTATAAGAGTGATTTGCGGCTGTGTGGAGTTGATAACGTAGTGGTAGAGAATGTTCTCGTATGTGTAGACCAAGAGAGAATCTTCGCCAGAGGGACCAATGAACACCACAGGGGCTGGAAGATATTCGATGAACATGATCGAATTGTTGTTCAATGCAGCCTCGCGCGAGTAAAGACGGATCTAATAGGCAGTTAGTTTCGTTATCCCAGATAGCCTGCAAAAGTAGTATACCTCGTATGACCCATCACTTTCAACGGCAGCAATCAGGATATGTCCATACCAGCACATCCCTCCTCGGACAGCAAACGAGTTCTCGACCTTGGAATCTTCAAAGACCTTCCATCGACCACTATTCACGCTGTAATGAGCCAGTCCGCGCCGGCCCGCGATCGCGACATACCGTCCATCCTGGGACACGACGCATGATCGAATGGGCCATTGCGAGTGAAGATATGCTGGAGGATACTGGGCGTGATGCCACAGTGAATCCTTGCCGGATATGGTCATTAGCTCGGGAAGATCATGACCACGGTAGAGGATGAATTCGGTGCCCGTCTGAAGCAAGCCTCGGGCGAGGTTGGCTGCAGAGAAGCAGCCAGTAAGCGCACTACGGGCTGTTTCCAGAATCCAGAGGCGTCGATCACATTGTCCCGATAGGATGATGTCGGATCCACCGCCGATCCAGCAGCCGCTAGAGACACCTGCCAGCCAGTCTTCACCATTTGAAACGGCTAAGGTACGATCAACTGTGAAGCTGTTTCCGCCGGGCTTTCCAAAGACACTCCATGTTGTCCAGCCATTCTCGTAACCAGCGAAGAGACAATATCCGTCCGGCGAATAGCTCATGAATGTCAAGGACCCGGTAGTAGTGGACGATGCTGGGAGTTGCAGCTTCTGAGATAGCGGCACATTGCCCGTATAGTCTTTGGCAGTATAAACCAAAATCTCGCCATTTGCACAAAAGACAGTCAACAAGGAAAATCGAGCGTTGACAGCGACTTTGACGGCCTTCTCGCCATCGTCCTTGGGTTCATGGAAGCAATGCCCCTTGAATAGCTTCTTAGGTGCATCCGGATCCTGCTGCTGTACACCGTACGCTCGCTGCACAGCATATGCTTGGCCATTGCTCGTGAGCCAAATTAAAAGGTTCATGGCACGGTCATAGACCATATCCACTACCGCAACCTTCTTCGGTATATCCAGAATACGGCTCAAAAGCTCGGAGGAGGTCTGCGTCCCACTTGTATCCGGAGCCCAGCGGATGCACTGAATAGCGGGCGGCTTCACAGTGGCAACAACAAGCTCCTGATCTAGCGCCAGCGCCTTGACGATCCCGGACTCAATCTTGATTGCCATTCGGAACCTGATGCTGATGTCTCCCACCACATTTGACTCTTCGACGGCCGCAAAATGCGCCAATTGCTGGCGGCGCGGGTGTGTAGAGTGATCGAACCGTTGCTGGTAGACGTGCGTTGCTGGGTCCGACGCTACTGAATAGGTCAAGAGATAACCTCCGGATGTTTGTACGACCAAAATTGTCGAGTCTGGGTGTATTAAGAGTGATGCATTCGAGCCATAAGTCTTCAATGAGTAGAAAGACCGAACTATCGCAGCCACAACGGCCGTGGGCTACGTCAACAGTCAGTTCCAAGGCCGCAATTGGAACCGCAAGCACACGAATAGATCCCCAGACTTACCCTCGTTTGCCAGAGTGAAATAGAAGACTCGGTTATTGTCGCGAACATATGCCCTGAGCGGGAAACGCAGAGACCATTGATCGGTTCGTGCTCCCATTTCGGGATGGTCGATTCGGACGACAGCTTGGGGTTGGGTTCATTGCTTGGGTTGTTTGAGGATTGCGCATCTTCAGAATCATCGTTATTGCCTACCGAGCTTCTCCGTTCTGTATTCGGGCTTGTGTTCTCCGGATACCCATCGGAGGAGACATGGGTGATGCCCGGGCCATTGACCGCGTAGACCCGGGGGACCCCATTGGGCCAGTACATGGCTCAGCTGGCGAAATGGGACTTAATATTCACGGTGGAGCTCAATCAAAGTCATTTCGCTCCAATGAAAAGACACAAAGAAAGCTCGAGTCCGCGAGCTGTGAGCGCAAGGAGAACAAGTGTAGCTAAACACAGCCAACGAACGCGATAAGCCGTATCACGTGCGGCAAGCTTCCCCCCGCATTCTCTTTCTCTTTTTTTCTCTCCTGAATGTGACTCTAGTTCATCTCATCCAGTATTTTTTCGAGTTGCGATCATGGTAAATTTTGGTCCAGTTAAGGTGGCAGGTGCATGGTACTAACTGCGGGTTTCGCAGGCTCCGAACGAAAGCAACAAGCGTCTGGCTTTGGCCATCATTGATTTCCTCGGCAGCAGCCTGAACGATGGCACCCTCACCGCCGATGATGCCGAATCGATCGAAATCGCCCAGTCTTGTATCGCTGATACCTTCAAGGTTGACCCTACTGATGAGGCTGCTGTGAAGGATGCCGTTGGTGGGCAATCTCTAGGCAACATCTACAGCGTCTATGAGAAGCTGCGCGGCAAGTCTTCGCCCCAGGCCGATGCTGGAGCCCAGCAGTCGCAAACCCAGCAGCCCAAGGCCGGTGCGCCTACCCCGGAGTCCGATAAGTTGAAGTCCGAGGGCAACGCTCTCATGGCCAAGAAGGATTACGCCGGCGCTATTGAGAAGTACACCCAGGCTTTGGAAATCGCTCCTGCCAACCCCATTTACCTCTCCAACCGTGCTGCCGCCTATTCCGCCTCCGGCAAAGCCGACAAGGCTGCCGAAGACGCCGAGGTCGCCACCGCGGCGGATCCTAAGTACTCCAAGGCCTGGAGCCGTCTGGGTCTTGCCCGGTTCGAGCTTGGTGACTACCACGCTGCCAAGGAGGCTTACGAGAAGGGTATTGAGGCCGAGGGCAACGGTGGCAGTGATGCCATGCGCCGCGGCCTGGAGACCGCGGCACGGAAGATTGAGGAGACTAGCCGCGGCAGTGAGCCGCCGACCGAGGAATTGGACACTGCTCCAGGCGCATCCCGTGGCGCTGGCGGTATGCCGGATCTGTCGTCCCTGGCCGGCTTGATGGGCGGTATGGGTGGTGGTGGCGGCGGCATGCCCGACCTCAGTTCTATAATGAGCAACCCCATGTTCGCTAACATGGCCCAAAGCCTCATGAGCAACCCCGATATGCTGAACAACATCATGAGCAACCCTCGCATGCGCCAGATGGCCGAGAGCTTTGGCCAGGGTGGTGGCATGCCTGATATGTCGAGCCTCATGAGCGATCCCAACATTGCGGATATGTAAGTTCATTCGACAAACCCCAGGGTCTTATATGAATTTACTAACCGGCTCACAGGGCTCGCAACATGATGGGCGGCGCCGGACGGGGCCAGGGCCAGTAAATGATCAAAATGACGGATGACATTGGAAAATAAGACACGATCTGATGCTACTCTGGTTTCAATAGCGTTCTTTAGACATTGACCGTTTTTATTCTAGTCTTCAAGCTGCTATCTCCATTTCGTACTGAATCTATAACTACTTGCATGCAGAGTGACTCCCGAGGCCATCTCACAGCGGGCATTGCGAGTACCGGAAGTTACAAGTGCAGGTATGGAAGCCACCAGGTAGATACTCCATTCCTATATATACACCACCTGCAACTCCAAGGTCGATATTGGAACCCGTCAGTTAAAAGACGAGCAAGAATATCACCAAAATAAAATGACCAAAGGCCCATGCAGATCACACAGTGTGGAGGGGAGAGTGAAAATGCAAAGCACAGGACGCCGCAAAACACCTCCGACTAAATGCCATCAGACCAGCTCAAATCCAACGCGCAGCCGTCCGAGTCTATGGAAATAGGGAGTGTTTTCTTTTATGCCAACCGTCAAGAGGGACTGAAACAACAGGCCGGAAAAAGGCAAAGACACGGTAGAAAGGAGAAATCGAACATTAATACATGAAAATAAAATAGTCACCCATCAACTGTCCAAGGCTTAAAGGGTCACCAGGACAGACATAACCGTAAACAAGCGCCAGTTCCGCCTGGCTTGATATCAAACAGTCATATTGTACAGTCGAGAGGAAGAGTGCGAGGTGTGAGAGAAGTAAGGGTATGAAAGGAGCAAGTGCATATGGAAAGGGCGAGACCCGTTTGCACGCTTAAATATAGTCGCGAGCAGCCTTCTGCAGCTCGATCAGTCTCCAGCCTCGAGTCTCAGGGTTGCTGACCTCCTCGGGGATGCGAGTCATGCCGATAGCGTAGGTGACCAGCTGGACCTTGTCTTCCATACCAGCGGCGAGCTTGCCGGTCTTCGCGTTCTTGTAGACGTGCACTTCCTGGGCACGGCAGCTAACGACGAAGATGGGGATGTCACCGGGGTCCAGGAGACGAGCACTGACAACGTCAACACCACGAATGTCCAGGATACGGCCATCCGAAACCAAACCGGCAGTAGTGTATTGCTTGGCGAGGGCAGCATAGACGGAGAACTGCGCATCGGAGAGCCAGAGCTTCAGAGTCTCGATGTCGCCCTTGACATAGGCATCCAAGACTTCCGGCAGCATGTACTCGCGGAGGTCACGGAGGAAATCCTCCATATGGAAGTTAGGATCGGTCTCACGGAACTTCTTGATAACAGTGGCGGTCTCGGTCTCGGCGAAGAAGCCAGTAATTCGGTCGGAGATGCTTCGCGCAGTACTGATCAAAGGGTTCTCAGACTCTTCGTAGACTTCCCGGAAGCCGAAAAGCTTCTGCATCATAGGGTTGGAGTCCTTGAAGTTGCGCCATGACTCCTTCCAGGCGGCGTCCTTGTGAAGGGTGACGTTGGTACCGGCACTATTTCAAGGTTAGCAAACTCACCAAATAGGGAGTTAAAATCAAAACTCACTTGGGGTCCGCGACGATCTGCTCCACCTTGCGTTTTCCAGACTTAAGTTCTGCCTCCTCACGGAGCTGGCGCTGTCGGCGACGCTCCTCCTTTTCAACCCAGCCGCCATAGCGAGAGCTGCTACCGTCATCAATGACATTCTTCACGCTCTTGTAAGCCTCGGTCTGACGGACGGGTCGCGTGGCCTTCTCAAGTCCTTCACTAGTAGCGCTGACACCCTTGCGGACGCCCTTCACGACAGGGGTGTTCCAGGTCCAGGCGGCACCCTTTCCAATGACCTGACCAGTGCTCTTGAGAGCTGCACCGGTGCGGGTGGAGGTGGCAGCCGACGCAGCCTCGTAGGCGGCACGGGCACGCTTGATCCTCTCATTCTCACTGAACTCATGCGCCGACGAAGCGAGTGCCTTGGTAGATTCATTCCATTCTTTGGACGCCTTGAATTCGCTTTGGAGAGTCTCCCGGAATACCTGCCAAGGAGACTTGTCACCGTGAGGTGGCGGAGGAGGAGCCTGTTCTTTCTTCTCCTCCTTGGGTTCCTCCTTGGACTCTTCGCCTTGTGATTCATTCGACTCTTCGCTCTTCTGCTGTTTCTGCTGCTGTTGTTGGAAGAGAGGGGTGGCGGCGTGGAAAGATCTGGTCAAGGGGAGAGCGGCGAATGGCGAAAGAAGCTGGGAGACAGGAAGGCGACCCTTCTGCGTCTGTGTCGAGAGCTTCAATGTCCGAGCATGCAGGGCTGAGTATGATACGACTCGGGGTGTTTGCGAAGCTGCTCTGAGGACCGGAGCATGGGACCGGAGCGTCGCCGCACGCGCGGCGGTAGACATCTTTGTGGAAATCATGCCTGGGAGGGGCGACTAAAGGAGAAATGAGGAATTGAGATAGAGACGAAATCAAGTCCAGCCCAGCCCGGATGTTCGGAGTAAAAATGAGGAATCGAGGTTGGACCTGGGTACGTGAGTAAGGGAAAAAGTCGAGAGATGCCAAGACTACGGCAGCCGACAGAGATGTTGGCAGAGAGGTTGGGCTCAATACCTCAGAACCAATCATTTATCCCACCGCCGTATATCCCACCCACCTGACCGCTCGGGCCGATCATATTCAGCCATCGTGTATACACTAGCACTAGTTAATCCTAGTGTTTTCTTCAAGTTGATATATGATCCAGAGGGAAACAAACATCTCAAATGACGAGGTCTGTCTAAACTGTGGAGTCTAGTAGCCTCACTGATTGGCCTCAATATTAAAATGTCAAATCATAAGCGTACGGTATAACTAGAAGCAGACCGGTTTGGAAGAGGATTAAAATCCTGCATCCTGGCAGAATCCTGGCAGCCTGAGGCGTCAATATTATGTTAGGCATACCGCCTGCCGCTGAAATCGTTTTTGAGCCCAACCGCCCTGTCGACTGGCGTAGCCAAGACTTCGAAAAACTTCCAGTGTTTCCCTTTCCGCCTCTCTCGGTCCGACTACGGCTGTTGCGCAGAGCCCGGCTTTGACGTTCTGCTATCCAATTGTTTATTTGCACTCTTTACATCCAGTTAAAAATTTGTGGATCGCTCCTGTTCAGCTCATTTCCACCTTTTGACACCTGCGTGGCCTCCATAGCTGACGCATCGGCACTCCGTCGCCGCGATGAATTCTTTCTCCATGAACGCGCTCGCAAAGAGCCTTCCGTCGGTGTGCAGGCCACGCCAAACGCGGCCTGCTATCATGCGATCTATCCGTGCATTCTCCTCGTCTCCCAAGGCCCCCAGCAACTCCAAGGATCAGGCCGAGCAGATTGAGCACCAGATCCTGGATCGGAAACCCGCGAATTCAGAAGACTCATCACCACTCTCTGCCATTACCAAGATGATGCAGGGTGACCAAAGCCCTTCCTCTTCCTCGCGTGTCAAATCGGACTACGCCAGATTGGCTGAGAGCCTGGAAGCCGACATGATGCGGAACCCTTACGCCGACCGCGCCCCTCCCCACCATCTCCACGTCTTCGCCCACAAACACAACACAATCCTCACCTTGACACGACCGAACGGAGATCCGATGATGTCCCTGAGCACTGGTTCGATTGGCTTCCGCAAAGGCGGCCGAGCTGGCTTTGACCCTGCCTACCAATTGTCTTCCTACGTTATGACGCAGATCCAAGATCGAGGATACCTGATGGAGATCAAGCGGTTGGAGATTGTCTACCGTGGGTTTGGAAAGGGCCGAGATGCATTCACCAAGGTGCTTCTGGGCAACGAAGGACGCAACGTTCGGGGACTTGTCAGTTTAGTGACCGACTCGACTCGCATCAAGTTCGGTGGTACTCGTAGCCGGAAGGTGCGCAGATTGTAATTGGTCATTTGTATTTTATACTGGCCCTGTACAAAGGTCAGGTTTTTGTTGGCTCTTGTTCTACAGAGCGCATCACTAGGTCATCCGATGACGAGGACACCCTGGGGTTTTGATACAGGCATATATGTCTGTCGTGACTCGTTATCTGTACAATAGCAGTTTATCCAAAATATTCAATATGCTCAAATAGTATTATTCCAAGGCTCCGCTTTTCGCCATTTGATAGTGAAGTATTGGCGTTGATAGCGGTCACTAGGAAAAAGGACGTAGTAGAATATTCCAATGTCGTATATTTGATGAGATGTTGAACAATATAATTACCAAGAAGTTCTAGATATACTCGTATCTAGAAATTAAAAGATGTCGAACGCTGGTTACCCAACGCGGCTAGCGCCCCTCAGCTCCCGCAGCGATCACGTTCTCGATCTCCCTGTTCGACTTTCGCGTTGCGTCGAACCTCTCTGCTATTCTACAGTCTTTTGACCTTTGTTTCTTCTGATTGACCCTCAACCTCTCGCTATCACGCCCGGTGGACTCACCCCCGACTACGAACCATAGGCTTCCCCGGAAACTGCTGCCTGCAGTTGAATGCGCCGGAGCTCTTCCCCGCGAAACAGTCCACAACTCACAGGATCCCCGCGTTCTTGCAATTTTGACGGCTTGATGATTGCTGGCGTTTCTTTGCTGGGCCGTCCAAAACCGTTTGGATGCACCCTCTAAACCCTTTCCTTCGTGCCTTCTTCCGAAGCACTGTTCCCGGGCAGTGTATTCCCGTGGAGAACCATGTGAGTGTACCTCCTGTATCGACTCGGATCGACCGGAGTAGCTAACCGGCCCCTTTTCCGCTTTTCAGGTCCTCCTCGTCCCTACGACGGAATGCCTAGTCGGCTCGCGCGACCGGGAATCCAACTTGCTCTATTCGGATCTCGTCGCGTCAGAGGAGTTTCTGGGGAGCCATGTACTGCGGATCCCTACCCACCAGGGTTCGGCAAATGGAAAGGAGGACTCCAATGTGCGTGATAATCGGGGGAAGGCGAAGCAGGTGACAACTTTCAATGGGAGGACGGTGATCGTCAAGGAGAACTCGGTTTACAGTAACAAAGGTGGGGATAACCGAGAACGAATGGATGATCGTCTTAAGAAATTGACTCGACTGTTTCTTAGGCTTCAAATCCCTTACTCAAGCCCAGCTTCTATCCGATGCGCTTTACTACACCCCGTCTAGCGAGTCTCGGCCATGGCTCATATACTACATTTCGCGGCCATTGATCGGCTCTTACGACCCCGCCAGAATAATCCCAGCTGCAGTGCCAGGCACGACCTCGGCGCTGCTCGCGAATACGAAGAAGACCCAGACCACAGGCTCGGATAAGAAAGGCGCGAGTGCGGAATCGGTTCCTCCGCCAAAGCAAGAAATTAAATCGTTTGGAGAACTGCTAGCCAATTTCCCAATGATTGCACGCCAGATGCAGCCCGGGCTTGAGCGGCTATTTCGAGAATTCGGCAAAGAGCTTGGGAAACCGCTCCCTCCTCCACCATCTCAATCGCCCTCTGCATCTGGCAGCGAAAGCGAGCTCAAACTATCTCGCGCGCAAACTCTAGCAGATGATAGCTCATCCATTCGCAGTTGGTCTTCTCGCAGTAGAGGCCGATTGCCATTCAACTCTGAGGAGTACTTTGAAGATGATGAAGATCTGATGCGCCGGAGTCTAGAGACCGCAGTGACCGCCGCAATTGATCTTTTCCGGTTAGTGGATAAGCAGCAATTGTCTTTGCTAGGCGCCACCACCGATCTCACCGGTCCTTTGGTCGAACGACTTATCGAACGTTATGTGGCTGAACAGGTCCATGAGCCACTTCTCTTCCCCCGTCTCTGTGCTTTCCGGCAGCCAGAGGATTCAGAGCTGGACTTTCGAATCCGACACATGGAAAGCCTTGACGTGACTCAGGTCGGGATCTCGGTCGAGGGCGGGCGTGAGGGCAAGAGAGAACTTATCCGTCGCCTCGGACGAGGAGTTGACCAGTTTCGAAAAATGGGCGACGCAAGAGGCCCCCATGAGATGCTGAATACCCTTCTACAAACAGTGAAAGTCATATCTTTCGCGGGCAGCTATGACACCCTGGATGGGCTATCGTCCGAGAAAGGAAGATCTTCTGTCACGATCAATGCCGATATTCTGGTCTCATTACTCTTGGTCGTTGTCATTCGTTCGCAAGTTCGACATCTTCAAGCCCGTTTACTGTACATGCAACATTTCATCTACATAGATGACGTGGAAAGCGGTGAAATGGGCTACGCGTTGAGTACATTGGAGGCGGTTTTGATGTACCTTGTGACCGATTCGGCAGGCCTTCGTCGCGCAAGTGCTCGAAACCGACGCCTCTGGCAAGCGACCAAATCTGGCAGGATTTCGGACATGAAAAGCATTTTGGAGCCGAATGGAGATCATAAATCGATAGACGAGGCTGTTCCCTATGAGCCAGAGCGCAAGTCCGTTTTATTCCAAACTGAAGAAGAGCCAGACGAATATCCCTTTGAGACGTCCTCTATGTATAGCAGCTCGGTGATTACCAACGGTGACCCGTTGACAGAGGACGCACTTTCTCAACCACCACCGCTATCGCATGTGTTTCCTTTTCAAACCTGGGGCGAAAGCACGCCTCCGAAAGACGGAGCCCGCCCAGTCAAGAAGGTCTCGATGGATGTTCGCAGCTTATCAGAGTCGTCGGCTGTCTCCTTCCTTTCCAGAACGAATACAATTGGGTCCATGACGAGCAACATCGAGGGTGACAGTTCCATAGAGACCTTGACCAAAACGCAGGACCCGGCAGGAGATTCTATTCCCATGATGGCAGTAGAAAGCCGCCAGACCGAGGCTTTGAAGTATCTGCTGAGTCTAGAAGAATACTATCCTATAGAGGATATTCTTGAGGATACCAACGCAGATGGCACAACGCTGCTTAATGCAGCCGTGCAGCTCGCACACACCGAAATTGTCGGCATACTCTTGGACTTTCTCTTTAGCAAAACAGATGAGAGTGTGGTTGCTATGTACCTGACCAAATCGGATGTGCATGGCCGGACTGTTGCCCACTATCTCTTCAGTGCGCCTGCTCTGCTGGCTCGACTGGGTGGTCTTCTTCCATGGCGACAGCGCGACAAACACGGACAGACGCCGCTGTTTGCTCTTTGTCGCTCATACGATCACCCCGAATACAAGGCCATGGTCAAATCAGCCTTGACAGCAGCCCAGAGAGCCCAGGGCAACGGGAAAGCCCTTCAGCTTGATGATCATGTTGATGCCAAGGGCAATACCTTACTGCATATCGTTGGTGACCCCGAAATCACGACTCGGATCTTGCAAGAGAGTGATTGTGATCCAAACGCGACAAATGACAAGAAGTTCACTCCTCTGATGATGGCCAGCAAATACGGACGAGTGGACCAAGTCCGGATTCTTTTCATGGACCCTCGGGTGGATGTTCACGTCAAGGAGGCTCGTGGGTTGACGGCTGTTGAACTGGCCAAGGATGACGAAGTCCGGAATCGAATTGACGATTTGATTTTACTGTCCCATCCACCATCATCCTGTGGAGATCCTTCGGGTCGTGTTACTGCAGTGGTCCGATCATTCTTCGTCGAGGATGCCACGGTTCGCTTTATCCTCAAGTCTGGTGCACCGTACCCGCCATCGGAGTCAGTAACGTCTTCACGACCGGGCTCAACAACCTACACTGTCACGACGTGTCGACGCAGCTTCGCCGACTTTGAGAACCTAGCAAAGTGGCTTGCAGTGGAACATCCGGCGTCCTATGTACCATCTCTTTCTGACTTTCGGAACCCTTTCCAAGTCCATTCCAAGCCTTCACGGTCTGTTCTCCATGACCTGCAAGAGAAGCTCGACCGGTTCCTCAAGACTCTACTGGCTCATCCGACCTTCTCCACCCACGAGATGCTCTGGGAGTTCTTCCTTGTACCAGAACTGCAACCCGAAATGATGGCCGATCGATGCCGCAGCAAAGCAGCAGCTCTGACAGAGACAATCGCCGACGAATTCTCACCCGTGAGCCTCGAAGGCATGCGTGATACCGAGCAATTCGTCTCGCACGCCCAGGAAATGGTACGCGGCGTACACGTCAACACGCGGAGCCTAATCCGTCGCGGACACGCACTACAAAACAGCGCCTCCGACCTCGCAGACGCAGTATCCCTCTGTTCAACCGTCCTATCCACATTCCAAGAACCAACCAACGCCCTCCCACCAATCTACATAGACGCCTTCACACGCTATGGCACCTACCTCTCAACCTCCAGCTCCGACTCCTCTCCACTCCTTCAATACATCGCCGCCCTAACCTCTATCGACAACACCACCGCCGCCATCCTCACATCCCTCTCCCGCCCATTATCCCTCATCAACAGTCTGAACTCCACAAACCGCACAATCTCCCGTAACCGCTCCTCCGCCCTCTCCTCATCCCTGCCCCGCAAATTCAACATCAACCTCCCTGGCTTTGAAGAATCGCGTCAGAAATCTGTCCGCGACCTCCACCTGAAAATCCGCGACGGCGAAACCCAGGCTTCCCGTCTTGCTAGGGAAATCACCTGGAACAAAGATGTCGTCGTGGGAGAACTGGCTGGGTGGACTACATGGCGCGAAAAGGTTGGTCGGGATGCCATTCGTGCTTTTGTGAAGGATACCCTCGTGCGGGAGAAAGAGCGCGGCAAACGCCTAGAGCGTTGTCTGCGCAGTGTGCGAGAGGCGAAGTCGTGAGTTTGACCTCGGATAGATGGAGGATAATTCCTTTCGTGTCTAGTCTAATTCTGTACATTTACATGGACATGTGATTGCTTGGCTTTCATGATCACCGGGGTGCATTTCATTTTTCCGTTTACATTCTAGCTAGCTTAGCGATTTATATGATTCCGGTGGCATTTTAACTTTTATTTCAGACTGGTTGCAGTATAAACGTATAATCCTAGTTATAGCTGGTGGGACCCCGTCTAAACAATACAATTGGGAACCCAAAGCATGAACCCAAAGCCTTCTTAATAGTCGCCATCCTGAAGCACCAAATCAGGATCCATCCATAAACTCAAGCCTCCGAAAACCGAAACAAAGGCGACGGAGTCGACGGAATAGAGGGCAACTGTCCAGGACTACTCGACTCCGTAATAGGTGAAACGCTCTGCGAGCTCCTGGATGCAACATGCGAACGCACGCCGCGTGGATCATGGATCGCACGCGGAGAGCTTCTCACGACACTACCGCTCGACGCACGCGAAGCGTTTGAGGAACGAGGCTGGATCAGCGAGTCAGCGGGACTGGGCAGGACGGGCGAGGTAGAGCTTTGCGAGCTGATGGTTTTTTGGGGTAAGAGGGAGCTTCTCTCGGTTGTAGCAGTTGTAGTTGTTGTTGCCGTTGTGGTGGTCCAGAGCTGGGAGGATCGTGGAGAGGATGGGACTGTTGGTGCCAACAGTGATGCGCGTGGAGAGGTGCTGTGCGAGTTCTGCAATGAAGATGGTCCTGGAATCGTGAGACTTGGTCGTGTTCCATCAGTCGAGGCTCTATAAGTGTCCAACGTGTCTAGCTTTGTCAGGACGCTTGGTCCATCGAAGCTGTTTCGATTGCTGTGGTTTGTCTCGTCCACAACGTATGTGACGGAGGGTGAGCGGGTACGGCTGAACATGAGGGAGGCTCGTTCTGGAGGGATATCTTTCATTAGGAAATCGTCGAGGGTTTTGCTTGTTTCTGGTGCCAGGGTGAGGGAAGATGGGTTGAAGTCTTGGTCTGAGGATTGGATTTTGCGGAGACGAGATCGTCGTGCGCGGCGGATGTACCAGAAGAGGAGGAAGGAGATGGCTCCGAATATGATCATGCCGATTATGGTGGCTGCGGCGATGGATGCCTGGCTGATTTTTAGGGTTGTCTTTGCTTTTCCAATGCTGGTGGTGTTGTTGAGTGAGGCTGGTGAATCGGTGGCTTGTGAGGTTGTTTCGTTCCAGAAACGGTGCTCGACTTCGTTCGTCTCGTTTTGAGATTTGAGTGGGATTGTGGTATCTCTTGTTTCAGTGTTCTCGTTCGAGAGTGTTTGCTCTGCTCGCGTGTCTTTGACTTTCCACGTCTGTAGGGGCGTGAGAGGCCGTGGGTCACTCGCTTTGGTATCAGGTGGAGGTGGGTGGTGAAGCTCGAGGATAGACTTTGGCTGTTGAGAGAGATCGCTGTTCATGATACCCTGCCTGCGGCCTTGCAGTCGAGCTGTGGCCATTTCGGACTATACTGGTGATGTCCGGATGCCCTTCTTAGAGGGCCTCTTCGGTGGAGATGCAGAGAAGAAATTTTTGCCTTGAAAGAGTCTTGCGAGTTGGGCAATGCAGAATAGAAGAATGGTGAGCTGGAGCACAAACATGCAAAAGAAGCTCAGTTATGAACTTGGCAGTCGCCAGATCGGTTTCCATGGCGAGTGTTAACAGCGTGACTTCCTTCCGTATCGAAATGACAACTTAAGACTATTTGAAGATTTCCTAGGATCACTGTCATGTCAGGCCAGAACATAATTAGGGAAGGATCATACAAATCCCCGAGGTCATCAAAACATGCAGTGATGCAGATAACCTCATAGATCATAGAAGGCGTCATTCCAAACCTGAAGTGACCACACCACAAGCAGAAAATCCAAGCAAATCACTCCATGACAATCAGATAATACATTAACATAAAGTTAATATAAACCGGGAATCTTGACTGGCTTCACAGCTAAAAATCCCGATATAGAAAGTGACTAATCAAGCTTATCGCACCTACGTCATCGGTCAACGTCGCGTATATAGATGTGACATGTCTACGCTTGACGTAGACTCCTCACACATCTTCCTCAACCTTCACCAGATCACAAAACAAACCTCTTCATTTATTCATCATGCCTATGGTCATACCCGGTATCAACTCCTCAATGGGGGACAAGTCTGAGTGGGTCAACAAGTTGATGGGGAAGAAGATCAGCGAATCCGGGAGTGATGAGGTGGTACGTTCGTTGATACCCGCGGAGCCAAGGTGTATGGCTAACATGCCGTGTTATAGTCATTTGCAAAGAAAGATCTACCTGAATCTCACCGGGTGCTGAAGCCGGATGATATGAAGACCATGGACCACAACCCCGATAGGTAAGAGTGAAGATGCATTGTCAGATTGGATTGCTGACGTTGTACTGAATAGGCTCAATGTCCATGTTGACCACGATGGCACCGTCCGGGATGTAACCTATGGCTAGATTAGAGATGAGATTTCCATACGGACTAGATCTACGTTGCTATACGGATCCCAGTTCATGATTCATGACTGTCGGAAGCGATGAGCCATATAGCTAAGGGGCGTGCTAGATAGATTCTCCCTTCTGCATGACTTTTTCCCTCCGTGATTCCTGCTCGTAGGCCTAGTCATCAGCCCTCCTCAAGCGGTTATGAGCCTTCTTTTCATCGATTTGTATCGATATTCATCATCATCCATCGATATCAATCGATTCCCCTGCATTCTACATCCATCTACATCAATCCTAGCCCATCACTGAGAGGTGTAGGATCATTTTTCATCATCAGCTGGCCGAAAACAAACGGCAGCATCATCGCGGGCAGAAACACCCGTATTATCATCATTATGGCTAATCAACAGCCAAGTCCTAGCTTTATAGCCCAGACAAGGGAGCCAGAAGCATAGGAGGATGTGCTGACCGAATTAGTCACCAACCAATACATCAAACTCCTGAAACCTACCGATTTCTTTCTCTCGAAGTGGGAGACGCGACTTACCAACACTGCCGAGTTTGAAGCCTGGCGCAAATCAGCGTATAATACTCTCAAAGCACGATGCCTTCACAACCCGATCAACTGGGAGCTTCCTCGGCCGGCTGTTAGCCAAAGGAATACCAAAGAAACCCAGAATTGGATGGAAGTATCCAAACTGGTGCAGACATAGTTGGAGTTCGGCGTCTCTAATGGGATACGCCTCAAGATACGAAACTCGGGCAAGAATGTCGAGCTTGCGGATTCGTGGATGCAGGTGGCTACGTCCCCTCTTCAAGGTGACGATGTATGGCTCTGGGTCAAACAAGCTATTGCTTTCGACAGTATCAACATCCAGGATTATCCATCCCTAAAGGATTACATTGAAGCCAAGCATAGGGCTTACTTGCGGATCGTGGATATAGGTGGCTACGTCCCTTCTTCAAGGTGACGATGTATGGTTCTAGGTCGAATAAGCTATTGCTTTCGATAGTATCAACATTAGGTATCATCTATCCCCAAAGGATTACATTGAAGCTAAGCATGTTGAGAAAAACAGGCCTGAAGATGAAATGATTGGGGAGAAGCAGGATCAGAAAATCCGAGTAAAAAACTATACGTAGCTCGACTTGAGTAAATTCGGATGATTCCTTCTAGTGACATGATGGGGACATTTATCCCCGACTTTCTGGAGTTATTTTCTGAGTAACGCAGCACTGAGACAAACTTGACCGCTACTCGGTCTCAGGTCCTCCCGACGGTACCTCACAGGAATGTGCTCAACCGCTTTGAGTCAGATACGCGCAGACGCATTGATCCAGACTGGTCATGAATGGGACCAGAAACATAGCAAAGTCGGAGCGCGAGATATGCCGACCCGAAGGATGCCTCAACTCTAAGGCATCAGTATGGCCCAACATGCCATACGTCAACAAAGCATAGGGCTTACTTACGGATCGTGGATACAGGTGGCTACGACCCTTCTTCAAGGTATGGTTCTAGGTCGACTAAGCTATTGCTTTCGATAGTATCAACATCAGGTATCATCTATCCCCAAAGGATTACATTGAAGCTAAGCATAGGGCTTACTTACGGATCGTGGATATAGGTAGCTACGTCCCTTCTTTAATATATGCTTCTAGGTCGACCAAGCCATTGCTTTCGATAGCCATCCCCAAATGATTACATTGAAGCCAAGCATAGGGCTTACGATAGATCTACCTATTCTACGTCGATGTATAGTTCTAGGTCGGACAAGCTATTGCTTTTGATAGCCATCCCTAAATGATTTCATTGAAGCCAAGCATAGGGCTTACGATAGATCCACCCATTCCACGTCCTTGCGAAGATTCTCGGCGAGCTTAATCGTGAACCAACTAGGCAGATGGCATTAAATGCCATCGACCGACTTGCAAACCTCACAAAGGAAGAGGCATCTCGATTCGGAATCAACGATTCTCATCCACATTGTACCAAGATCATTCGCCAGATATCAAGCCTCGACGTCGGCGGCGGCGACCACAAATGGCCAACAACCGCATCATCGACAGCCGCGAACCCCCTATCATCTGACCGTCCCGACGACCGACGTGATCGTCAATCATCATCGAGAACACAGAAATGCCCGCCGACCTATGTCAAGGCGGCAGACCGTACAGAAAATATGCGCAAGACCCCTAGTAAGCAGGGAAAGTGCGGATACTGCGGTCGAGGGCATAATGGTCCCTCCGATACCAACCAGGCATCGAGATGCTAGTTGATCAACCCACACCTACGCCCCCAGAACTAGAGAGCTCCCCAGAACCCGAAATTTCGGTGCTTCGACCCCATCCCAGAAGGGCCAGTAGGACCAGGCTAGCAATGAAGCCAAGTCTGCATCTGATTCGACGAAATTCACCCAAGAATCACCCTAGCCCGTAGCTAGAACCAAAAATGCAGTATCAGCATCTGGATGTGCATATGCATCACCTATGGATGATGCCTTTTTGGAGACACTATACACCTCAACAGAACCATCATATTAGTGGTTCTGACATCATTTCACGACATCCCTAATGGTTATGACACCATTGAAGGCGCGCATGGATTGCTTTGACACTATCGATGCTAGTTTTCGTATCAATGGTTATGACACTATTGATGCATGGTTTCGCATGGATTGTTTTGACACCATCGATGCCGCAGGACAATTTGACTTAGGCCTATGGTTAGCTGATATCTTGATGGTTTTTGCTACGTTTTTTACTTCATTTTTGGGAGCATATCAGAATGCTTTTTGCCAAAGCATGCTGTAAAAATGCATTATTAGACAGCTGCATAAAGATCACGAGACTAGCAGAATAGGGAGGATCTTCGAAAGTGATGCAATTGCGGTCAACCAACTATTGTAGCAAAAGACTAATAGGTGTTAAAATAGGCAACTCGTGATGTCGCGAAAGTCTTGAGCGTTGAGGACAACATCAACTTCCCCAGGTCCCGGGGGTCGGTCATACAACGCAGAAAACGGGAGAATCATAGGAGCCCCGTCAACCCTAGTGGAGGTCACCTCAACTTCGTGTACAGAGTATGGTTGCTGGATCGTTGCTGGCTGCTGGAGGAGAGGGGGTATATGGGGGCTTTGAAGGCGCAGGGTGTCGATGTATGCCCGGGTGAGAGGGCGGGGGGAATTCAATGGGGCTAATTGCCATTTTTCAAAGGAGACCCTGGTTCTCTTGATGCTGATAACGAGGACGATCCGTACATCCCCACTCGAAGCGGCGAACCACCACTTCGCGTCTTCCCGGAGTCGAGGGAGAGACTCAGACACGCCAGTCTCGATAACAAAGGTGGGCCAGTCCGCGAGTGTCGGGGGGGGACGGCATCGAGATGGTGGAACAAAACCTTGATCGCCCTCCTTGCCTTTGGCGGGGGTGGGTTTGTAGGTGGAAGTTGCAGCCCACTTCCTATCAATATAACGGATTCCCATTGCAGAAAGTCTGTCGTCGATGGCCCTAGTGACCTGGTCTGTGGTTATGTCGTGGCCCTTGGATGGGACCACCTTGATGAGGCCTGCAGATCCTTCCCACTGGAAGCGGTATTCCACGCCTCCCAAGCTATCGTGGTCGTCGTCCAGTTTTCGGATTGTTGATGGCGACAGATCGAGGACAACTAGCCACTGGTTTCCATCTTGGTTTTCTTGGAGTGACTGTAGGATCTTCTCTGCGTCGGCTTGGAGTCGCTTGAGTCGGGAAAAAACCCGCGCAACGTGTCCAGCGGGGAGACCCTGCATCAGGGAAAGAGAAGCAGGGACAGCGGCGTTGCTTTGGGACATTCTGCGGAGCCCAGTGACACTTTCGTCGATATCAGTAAACAGGGATGTCATGGCTGTGGGAAACAAGGGAGTTGGAGGAATGAAGTGGGCAAGGAAAGGGAACAGCTGACGACAAAACATTGGGGAAGGTACCTACCTGCCTTGGGTTTTTTTTTTTTTTTTTTTTTTTTCAGTGATGAGAGTCAACGAGGATAATTATGAAATGTGATGTTTCAGTGAGAGCCACTGTTGAACAGTATACTGTGAGAAAAAGGAAATTTTTGATAGCAACTATCTGCTTGGTGATGAAAGAATAATTGCTTAGATCTGTCGTCAACGACTCCAACCATCAAGTACTAGCCCTTTATCAGAGCCGGGTTGGTTTTATGGATCGTACCCACTTAAGGTAACTGCCTACATACCTAACTAGTTAGTTAACCTAACCTTAGTTAGTTAACTAGCCGTGGCTCCACCCACCTACACCGCTTTGAGACTCTTCATAACGTGAGGTAGTCGCTCGACTCCTTCGATTCTACTAGGCTTACTGCTTGTAGCTCAGTGCATGAATTCTTTTTTCTAATATGTAGTCAACTACACAATAATCCTCAGTATTGTCTATAAGGCCATTTCTAACCTCGGCATTTTCTGCGCCGAAATGCAGCCGCAGATCACCTAGTATAACGGGCTCAACAAACCCGTCAGAAGTGGCCGCTATTCACGCCCGCGTATTCAAAACAATGTCGACTCTGGAGAAGCGAAACCATAGTATATGATTCACCTAAATCTTATCTGAAGTTTCCAGGAATCAGCGTCATATGCCATGAAGCTAGAGACAAGCGAGATCATCACCCCTAGGCCTGAATATAAACATCTCCTCCTCCCCCCTTCTTTCTCTTCTCTTCTTCTTCTTCCTCGCGGACTGCCATCGGTATAAAATCCCTAAGGAAATTTCCCTTCCCTTTCCCATATTCCCCTGCTCCTCCGTCCCTTCACCTCATCCTCGCCGTCGCCCCCTCATATACCCATGCTTGCCCATGCTTCACCTCACCCCAAGCTTCGGCCCTGAAGGTAACTTTGATAGTTCGTCCTGATGTTGAGCAAACTGACAAGGTGCCCCAAAGGGTTGAGAATTGTATCGTGTAAACAAGAACTTCGAAGATGGCCCTCTCGTAGCGTAGCGTAGTTGTATGTTAGTTGTTTACTCTTTGCCCCTCGCAGTGTAGCGTAGCGTAGCTGTAACGTCAGTTGCTTACTTTCATCCTCTCTTAGCGTAGCATCGTCTCTGTGAACGACACCTCTATCCTAGCTGGCCTTCCACTGATGGTATTCTCACTGGAAGCGCGGTTTCGTTACAGAACACCGGTGGCCTGAACCTGGTGGACATAAACTTGAATCACGCCAGGTCAATCGACTGAAATGTATGCACTCGGGATACAACATTGACCTTCATGCATCGTCGCTAACTAAAGTGCTTCAATTCCACAGGTCATCACATTCCACATATAAGCCTCCCCAATCCTCACTCATACTTCCACCGCAACAAAGTAAGCGAGTGCTTTGGAAACAGATACATCCCCACACCATCCCAAGTCGATTCTCTCACACAAACCTCTTCACTCCCCTTCATATTCGTCGCCGCAACATCACACCCGGTAACAGTATAAACAGCAACCTGCCCCTTCACACCCTCAACCCTCGCCTCAATCCCCTTTTCATCATGAATATTCACCACAACAAGATTAGCAAACCCATCCTCCCCACTCGCAGCACTAACATCCAACCAAGGCGTCTCCATAACACCCCTCAACCAAACCGGTGCCGTCTCCCCCTCATAAACAGCACAAGAAACATGCACCCCAACGGTCCAACCACGCATAAAGCGCGAAAACAAGTAAAGTGGCCACCAAGTCGTCTGCTTGGTAATACCCTCTTGGCTCGTCATAAGCGGCGAGATCACATTAACGCTCTGCGCAATACACGCCATGCCGAGATCACGACTCTTGCGAACGAATACATTCAACCACACCGCTACAGCCAGCGCGTCAGAAAGCGTATAGCTCTCTTCGGCGCCCTTGGAACCCTCAGCACGGATGGGATCCCAGACATTCCATTCATCGAAGCAGATGGTAGGCCGGGGCTGAGATGGAGGAACGTTATTTTCGATACGCGCGAGGTCAATTAGGGAAGATGTAATCTCGATGGCTCGCTCGGCGGCTAGTGGAGCTGTGGCGTTGGGAAGGTGGGAGGAACTGCTGGTGTACAGGTGTATGCTGTGCATGTCGATTAGGGGGACTGAGCTGGTTGAGAGAGCGGAGTGGGCTAGAAGGAGGCAGTGTTTTAGGGTGTAGTAGTCCCATGTGGAGGTGCCGTCTTGACCACAGAGGATTAGGATGAGGGTTGGGTCGAGGAGTTTGAGTGCTTTGGCCCATTGGAGTGCTTTGTGGGCGTAGGCTTCTTTGGTCATTTGTTCGACTTGCCATGGGCCCCAGGTTTCGTTGCCGAGGGCCCAGTATTTGACCTTTGTGAGGAGTTAGTATGGCTCGAGGGGTGGTGGATGAAATAGGTACATTGTATGGCTCTTCGTGACCATTCTTCCGACGAAGATTGGCGTAGTATGTGTTGCCAGTTCCATTGCAGTACTCGACCCAAGCCAGTGCTGGAGAAATGTTAGCGGGGATCATATAGTTTCAATACTCAGCATACCTTCATCCAGAGTTCCAGTTCCGAAATTAAAGCATAGATAGGGTTCAGTCCCGAGGACTTTGCACCATTTCATGAACTCGTCAGTCCCGAATTGATTGGTCTCTGTTCCGAGCCATGCGAGTTCCGGTCTGAATATTTGCAAATGTCTATTATTATATTGAACTTGACTTGAGCTATACAAGGTAAGCTTACCTCGATGGTCGCTGATCCTTAGGACCGACCCCGTCGAGCCAGTGATAAGTCGCGCAGAAGTTCCCGCCGGGATATCGGACAACAGGGATGTTGAGCTCCTTCAGCGCCTCGAGAACATCTTTTCGGAACCCATTTTCATCAGAGAGAGGGTTTCCGGGGTCATAGATGCCGCCGTAAATGCATCGACCCATGTGCCTATCAGCGAGTCAATGACTTATTCGGATAGAGTGATCACTCGACGGAAGGTATTGCTCACTCGGTAAACCCGGCATAGATGTTAGGGTTGATTTTGGAGATGCGCCTGGTAGGATGGACGGAGATGACAGGGGTTTCCTGATCTCCCAACTTGGTAAAGGTAGTCATTGCAAAAAGTCTTTTAAAGTCCGTACTTTCAAGGTCTATTCGGTGGCTGAAATGTAGACAGTTGCAAACTAAGTAAGAGACGAAGAAGCCGAAAACAAGAACCCCGCTAGCTCAGAAGCAAAGGACGTCCTCCCTCATAAACATTTGTCTACCTCGTATTTCCTCCACCGGCCTAGAAGCGGAAAATCTCCTGCGGGGCAGAGTCTGGACCTTATCGCGTTGGACGATGCAGGCGCTTGGAAACTATTCCAAACATTCCAGACTAGCGACCGCCCCTGAACCATCGCTTAATATGCCAATACGCCAGACACTCGCTACTTTTACCAAAACGGTGCTGGGCAGCAATTGGTTTTGCCAAAGAGGTAAGAAATCTTCCATCAATCACGGCGCAAAACGCCACCACTCAAGTAGTAACAGGCCCCGCAGACAGCTGCTTTGTTCCCGGCGACGCTGGACTCTTGTCTACCTGGATACACTGGTCATTCGCTGCCGGAGTTTTTCTGTTTCTAGTCTAGCTTTGGAGAATATAGGTGATGGATCAGTTCGAGTGGCGTGGTAGTTCCTCCGAACCCTAAACGGTGCGGTTGTTGTTGCTGGGGTATATGTAGACAACGGCTTCCCCGCGGTGATTTTGTGGAGATTCCCCAGATTTTCTTTCCCGTCATTGTTGATCGTGGGTCTCTAGCTATCCAATCTCCAGCTTCTAAGGTTGCCCACCATGGTCCTCTCTCCGTCATGGTACCAGGTATGTACATGCACAGTGCGTGAGACCTCGAGACTAATTACCTTCGTAGTTTCTAGTCGGCGTCTTCGCCTCTGTTGGTTCTTTTCTCTACGGATGTATACATATCTCTGAACCTTCTATGACTGATGTGCAAGTCTAACAGCCAATAGACGACTTGGGTGTCATCGCCGAGGTGATTGTGTGCCAGTCTTTCGTAGACAAGTTCGAGGCAAACTATACACAAAGGTTAGTCAAATAGTCCCTGATCGGACCCTTACGCTGACCGAATACCAGCGGTCTAGTAGTCTCCATGTTCACAACCGGCGCGTTCTTCGGTGCAGGGTTCGCCGGACCATCTGGTGATTACCTGGGCCGACGAAAGACCATCTCACTTGGCTGTCTGCTTTTCTGCTTGGGTGGAGGACTACAGACAGGTGCAAAGACTCTGCCCTATCTATATAGCGGACGATTCTTTGCCGGACTTGGGTATATCTCTCTAGTCTATGGAGTCCAAAAAGCGAACCCAGTCACTAATATCGTCCAGTGTCGGCTTTCTCACCATGGTTATTCCACTGTACCAAGCTGAGATCTGCCATCCCAGGATTCGTGGTCGAGTCACTGCGCTACAGCAGTTCATGCTCGGCGTGGGTGCTCTGTGTGCTTCGTGGATTGGATACGGCACGTATATTGGCTTCAGCCCAAATAACAGTGCTCAATGGCAGTTACCATTGGGTATCCAGATTATCCCCGCTGTCATTCTGGGCCTGTTGATTGTAGTTTTCCCCGAGGTGAGCTCCAAACTCTTCAGTATATGTTCCATGCTGATTATATCTAGTCTCCTCGTTGGTTGATCGACCACGGCCGTTCCGAGGAGGGTCTGCGCACGTTAGCCAAGCTCCATGCCCACGGTGACGAGCACGACCCCTGGGTTCAGGCCGAATACGCCCAGATCCAGGAAAGCATCACGTACGAGCACGAGAATGAGGCCAAGTCATATATCGAGCTGTTCAAAAGCCGATCATCGTTCCGCCGCTTGTTCCTCTGCTGTGCTCTCCAAGCATCCGTGCAGATGACCGGTGTATCAGCCATTCAGTAAGATCCCGATCCAGAATCTAGATACAGAACCCATCTAACACCTGTAGATACTACTCCGTCAAAATCTACCAACAAATCGGAATCTCCGGTGAAGCCACTCTACGTTACCAAGCCATCAACTCCATCATCGCCCTCGTGGCTCAATTCCTCTGCATCCTCTTCATCGACCACTTCGGACGCCGCTGGACACTGATTAGCGGCAACCTGGGCAACTGCCTCACCTTTATAATCGCTACAGCGCTGCTCGCTCAATTCCCCCCCAACCACCCAGAATTCCGGCGCCCACTGGGGCTTCATCATCATGACCTGGCTATACAACTTCTCCTTCTCCGCAACCTGCGGTCCTCTCTCGTGGATTATCCCGGCCGAAGTGTTCGACACGCGAACACGGTCCAAGGGTGTCTCGATCACGACGATGGTTTCGTTCGCTTTCAATACTATGATTGGACAGGTCACTCCCATTGCGATGGAGGCGATCGGGTACCGGTATTACTACCTGTTCACGATTTGTAACTTTACGAATGCTATCTTCTTTTGGCTGTTATTGCCGGAGACGAAGCAGGTGCCGCTGGAGGAGATGAATTATATGTTTTCGCATGCGCCGTGGCTTGTGCCTGGGACCAAAAGGGGGGAATATTTGCCGCATGATTTGGAGAGGAAGGTTGAGGAGCAGGAGGTTAAGCAGAGTACGATTCATTATGAGTAAGGATATGCAGGGGGATGCAGGTTGCATTTCATGGCTCGGTTGTTGTGAAGTATATAGCAAGGTGAGAGCATGTCAAGCGAGGCTCGCCGCAATACCTGGCGAAGGATTATACTTTTTAATCTCCATTAATTATTCCGAGTCTGAGTCGGACCCGTATCCCACCAGTCCAAGCGAGGTAGATGCTGGCTTGGCTGGTGCTGGTTTGTTTATACTCGACTTTTCCTGGCTAACAGACGTTTCGGCCGATTTGGGGCCTGTGATCCCTGTTGAGGTAGTCGCGCTGTGAGTAGATTGCGCAGAGTCTTTTCTGGCCGCAGGTCCGCTCCCTTGACCCGGTTTCTGCGAATCTTCTTCGGACGAATTGGCCTTCCCACTGCCCTCGGTAGAAGCCTTGCGCTTCTTGCCCGGGAGGAGCAGGTCTTTACCCTTATCACGCCGTCTCTTGCGCGCGGATATTGTCCATTCCTCCTCTGCCGGTGTCACCTCCGAGGATGTCGGCCCGAGCATCGCCTTTTCAGCCTCTTCACGCTGCTTGCGGAAGATCTCGAGCTGATCAGCCGTCTCCTTCTTCACGGCCGCCTCTTGTGCGCGGGTCGACTCGAGAACGGAATCAAGAAAATCGACTTCATCTTCGTCCAGGGCGCGGAACTGGTTCTTCAAGCGCGTTTTCTCCTCAAACGCTTCCTGCTTGGCCACTAGACGCAAGGAAATCACCCTAACATGTCAGCCGCGCATATTCAACCAGTGCACGGACACGCAAGATAAGCTCACTCTTGTTCTGTTCCAGCACCTCGAACAGACTCTTCCCGTCGGTCTGCTTGCCTATCTCCGCCTTCCTCTTCCGCTCCTCCTCCAGCTCTCGCTGTGCGCGGAGCCACTCATCGTCGCGCTCAATGGGCTGCTCGTTGGTCCCCGCCGAAACAAATCCCGAAGACATGACGACACCGGCAAAATAGAACGTGGTTTCTTGCCGAGGGACCGAGCCCAGGACTCGGGTATAAGAGAAGCGGATCGGGGTGGAGCGCGAAATTATCCGAGCGGTGACCAGCAACGGCACGGAACTCGAGTGAGGGGAATTAAGACCGAAGCCGGGGCAAAGACGGGGCTTGACTCCGCGAAGTTTCTAGAAATTGGAGTTGGGACGTGGGGATGCAAATTGTTGACCACTGTGAGATTGGATGAGATTGGAGGTCGGTGGATATGCATTGATATCGGGCTTCATTAGTGGTGAGTTATAAGTGGACCAATCAACACGGGGTAACACGGGAAAATGATGTCCTGCATTTAGCCGGAATTTCAATCCTCTAATCCTGACCCTGCGTGATAATAGGGATAATATAAGAAGAATGGAAGCATATCTACCGAGATTTGGGTGGAGATGTGCATGAAGTTACTGCGAGCATTCACCGATGTTTGGTACATTCACATTATGTGTTAGCAATCAAAAGAAAGAAGCATCAAGCAAAGGATCCACTAAAGAGGGGCAGCCCACGTATCGACATCATCGCTGCTTGGACCTGCCCACTTTCATGTTGTAATCTCTGGCCACGTATAAAGACCTGTCCTATTCCCCGTTCCTGTTGTCCATCCAAATTCCTCAATACCATTCAAAATGTCTAACCAGCACACTCAGTAAGTCAGATATGCAGAGCAACCCCTAATCAATGTCTCTAACATACCTCCACAGGAAGACCTACACCCTCAACACCGGTGACAAGATCCCCGCCATCGGCCTGGGTACATGGCAGTCCAAGCCCAATGAAGTGCGTGAGGCTGTCAAGCACGCCCTGCTGAAGGGCTACCGCCACATTGACACTGCTCTCGCCTACGGCAACGAGAACGAAGTCGGCCAGGGTATCAAGGACTCCGGTGTGCCTCGCGACCAGATCTGGATTACCACCAAGCTGGACAACACCTGGCACCACCGTGTCCAGGACGGCATCGCCTCCTCCCTGAAGGACCTGGGTGTCGACTACGTCGACCTCTACCTGGTCCACTGGCCCAGCTCGACCGACCCCAACGACAAGTCCAAGCACCTGCCCGACTGGGACTTCATCAAGACCTGGCAGGAGATGCAAAAGCTGCCTGCCACCGGCAAGGTTCGCAACATTGGTGTTTCCAACTTCGGCATCAAGAACCTCGAGAAGCTCCTCAACGACCCCTCCACCAAGATCGTCCCCGCTGTCAACCAGATCGAGCTCCACCCCAACAACCCTTCCCCCAAGCTGGTTGCTTACAACACTTCCAAGGGTATTCACTCTACCGGATACTCGTGCCTTGGCTCTACCAACTCGCCTCTTTACAAGGATCCCACTCTTCTCAAGATCGCCGAGAAGAAGGGCAAGACTCCCCAGCAAGTTCTGCTGGTTTGGGGTATCCAGAAGGGCTGGAGTGTTATCCCCAAGTCTGTTAGCAAGGAGCGCATTGAAGGCAACTTTGAGATCGATGGCTGGAGCCTCACTGATGAGGAGATCAACCAGCTTGATAACCTCAAGGACCGTTTCAAGGTCTGCGGTGATGACTGGCTGCCTGTTAAGGTCTTCTTCGGTGATGATGAGTAAATAGAGCGCGGGATGTGTGATGTCTTATGAGTACATAAACTTTAGATACCAAAATCAATTTACTTTTTTCAATCTGAAAGTGTTTCCAAGTATTGATAGAGGAAATTCAAAGGCTTTTCAATTGACAAGGTATTATTCGCAACCGGCGACAAAAGCTTAATATGGCGTTTTTGGCTGGTCGGACACCCATGTAGGCCCTTTGATGGAGCTTCCAAAGAACGGTGAATGGCTCTTCAAGCACGTGATCGACGGTCAGGGGCATATAGTTACGCTTTTCTGCTGGATTGTACATATACTAAGATGCTACGACGTCATCCATAGGTTTTGACGATGGACTACATATCAGACCAATCGATACACAGTTGGAGACCGTACCAATTGGTCTTACATTTGTAGTGCATGGATAGAACCACAAATAATGTCGTGGCATCTCAACACATGTACGATGCACAAGATAGTTGCGAGTTAGAAGCGGTAGCCGAAGCGGTGTAGGATATACGACAAATAGAGGTAGAATCCTTTTTTTTTGAGGCAGGTGAGGGTCGCTATACAGAGCTATCCCTATATTTAGACATTCAGGTAAAGTACATACTGCCTGCATGGTGTCTAGGGCAATGCATCCGAGGCCAGTACACCAACCGCCGATTAAGACCGGATATCTCTACAATAAAAATACCATCTCACAAATAATAACCTAAGTTCCCACAATGCTGGTTTCAACGCAGTAGAATGTTGGCCGGGTCACATGCGTGGCAAAGCACCGCCACAGAGGCTCTGCCTGAGGCCGAGTGATAAGGCACCCCGTCATCAGGCACTCCCTTTCATCATCCTCCCCATATTCCCCAACTGGGTAAATACATCTATTGACTATCAGCATGGCGCCTCCAAACGGGCACCTGCTGCTCCCCAAGATATGGAGAGCAGCAAGGTACGTTCTTTAACTCACCTTCTTATTGGCCTTGACTCAATTCACTGACATCACTGCAGGTTCGCCTATGAGAAGGCCTCCAGGGCCATAAGAGCCAAACTACCAGAGCCTACGCAGCAAGCATCACTACGATACCAGCCTGCCTATGCTCGCATCAATTCTCGCCAGCCTATCAATCGCGTCGCGGCCATCCGCCAGTCTCGCAGCCGCTACTTCTCGACCCGTGCGGCCAGTGCCTTCGTCTCGGCTGTCCGTGGAGTACAGGCGGACGTTGGTGCTTACAAGACCACTCGCGTCGCCTCCAACATCAGCCGACTGACAGGCCGCACCCCATTTGCATCCACCCTTCGTCCCAATCTCACCGGTGGAACCCTCGGTCGTACTGCGGGAGGATATGCTATTGGAGCCGGTCGTTGCGGCGGTGCCCGGTATTTCTCCCATGGCCCTGCGGCTCCCGCCCAGGTGATCCAGAATGTTTCCCAAGGAGTTCGGGCCTTCTTTCTCTCGGGACAGAAAGTACGCTTTGACGGCATTGATCCTCGCACTGGCGAGAAGCGGTACAAGTCTGTCAGCGCTCTCCAGGACCAGGCTGGTCGCAAGATGACTGCTATCCCTCAAAACGCCCCTGGATCATGCCTTGACTTCCAACTTTCCCCCACCATCACTGCTTTCGGTGCCTTCAGCGCTCTGAACAAGGGGTCCGGCTCCGCTGCCGTCGAGACCCTGAACTCGGATGGCTTGATGGACCTTCTTTCTGCTGACTTTGCTCGCGCTCTGAAGGAATTCGCTATGGTGATGAACGACCTTAAACGCCTGTCGACGCTTGGTGACCTCCCGGTCATGCTTCATGGTCAATCCACCATCCGCGTCCGGTTCCCTGGCTGCGATGCGGATACCGTCGAGCGCTTGTGTGACGAGGTTGGCGTTCAAAGAGGCCGAATTATGCAGGATGAGGACTTCGAGCTTCACACCGGCGCGGATTTGGCTCTACTTTTCCCCTTCGCCCCCAGCGTTGCTCCATCGTCCGATACAGAGTACTTCTTCGAGAAGGCCTCGCTTCACAAGCGCGAGTATTCCGATAACCTCGACTGGCAGGGCATGATCTCACCAGAAAGTCCATTCTCAAAAGACTCCGGACTTGATTCTGGCCCCGCCATCAGCTTTGACGACAAGGAGCTGTTCGGAAGTAACCCGTGGACATCCACACCATCTGCGTTCTCGAGCATCAACATCAGTGAGCTAGGGGATCGTGGATATTTTCAGGAACTCTCGAGTGCTGGTCTTCCGGAGAGTCCATCCGAGTACGGCGGCGCTGAGGGGATTCACAGGTTCCTGGCAGAATGTGATCGCGCTCGACGTTAGACCCATTTCGTTCTCTCTTACTCTATTTATTGATTGGCTTTTCTCACCCTGGCTTGCCGGGTCACATAACGACAGCTGATGCCACTCCACTCTTTTGGACTTTCTTTTTTCTTTACTATAGTGATTTTACATCAATGCATGTTCTGAAAGAAAATGAAGTTCCAAAATATTCGTAGATCATACTAAAGGCGGTGTATCCGAAACCGGCAGAACAAAGTCCAGCCCGCACTTTATCGAATTGACGGGCGCACGCAGCTTCCCCTCAATTCTCCAGCCCATCCATCCCCACTATCTCGCGCCAATATTACCCGTGTCGTTAAGCTAAACACACAATCTAGTGCTTGCATTGTACTGCAGCATCGCAGTTGGGGTTTTCGGCACCCCGGGGTTGATCCACCCAAGCTCTGTGGTTGCCACATACCCACCCGCTCGAAGTGCGCACCCAGCCTGAACGGATCTTTTTTCAGCAACAATCTTCGCCATAATGGAGGACTTCAACAGTGAGACTGATAGTGACTATACGAGTTACTGGAGAGACTGGGTAGGTTCTTCTTGCCTTGAGTGACTTGCAATATCCCGCCCGGTTGCCCCTGCCAAATGTGCGACTCGCGCTTCGGTGCCATGCCAGATCGACAGTCGTGGCTTGGTTCGGTGCTTCCTGAAGTTGAAAGCTCTGAGCGAGTCGCCTGCCGATATTGAACTTGCGCTACGAGATGTCCACACTGCAGATTAGGGCTTCCATGGTCTACTGCTCTCGTCTCTTAGCATTAATCCAGCTAACAGCCTTATCTGCGTTCTAGTTTGTCTCTTCCCGGGGAAATGAGTATTTCTGCGAGATCGACGAGGACTACTTGACGGATCGTTTCAACCTGACTGGTCTGAACACCGAGGTCCCGTACTATCAATATGCGCTCGACCTTGTGACCGACGTCTTCGACCTTGATGCCGATGATGATCTGCGAGAGCAGATTGAGAAGTCCGCCCGTCATCTTTATGGTCTTGTCCATGCGCGCTACATTGTCACTACCCGTGGTCTTGCTAAGATGGTATGTTCGCAACTTGCCCACGTTGAAAACCATTCCCCGGCACTATGGCTAATATCGTTTCATTAGCTCGACAAGTACAAGAAGTGCGATTTTGGGAAATGCCCCCGCGTAATCTGCGAGGGACACCCGCTTTTGCCCATGGGCCAAAGCGACCTTCCCAACATGAGCACCGTCAAGCTATACTGTCCCAAGTGCGAGGACATCTATAATCCCAAATCTTCCCGACACGCCTCCATCGACGGTGCCTACTTCGGAACCTCTTTTCACTCCATCCTGTTCCAGGTATATCCCGCCCTGAACCCCGAGAAGAGCATGCGCCGCTACGAGCCCCGAATCTACGGCTTCAAGGTCCACGCCGCCGCTGCACTCGCCCGCTGGCAAGACGGCTGGCGCGAAGATTTGCACTGGCGCCTGGCTGAATTTGACATAGCCCACAAGTTCATCGAAGAAAGCGAGAGTGAAGACGACGCTTTCTATATCGAAGAGCCCGAAGGAGCAAAGGTTGACAAGGAGGTGGCGGAGACTGCATCGGCCCGAATGGATGTCGGCAAGTGATCCCACGCGGGAATCTTCAATGAGCAAATACTCGGCGTCTGGACTTCCTATGGTTTGATCTTCCGTGATTATGCGTTTACGAATAATGGCGTTTCAAGGCCTACATTGTACCTACATCATGCGTTTAAGCTGCTTGAAATATGAATGAAGAAGTCTAAGCTTAATTTGGCAGTGGGAAGTAGTCTTTAATAATGCCCCCGTGGACATGTATTCCGTGGACCTGGCGAGCATTTCATAAGATATGTCCTGTTAGGGTCTAACGTATCCACACTTTAGTCTCGATGCTTCTCTACGGGGGCACCCGTAAACATGGCAAGTCCCCACTTCCTCCATCCCCGGGTCAAGCCCGAGGAGCGAGTCCCATCTGCTGCAGCTGTTCAAAGGCGAACTTGACAGAGCGAGCAATCTCATCACCATGGACCCAGGCATCGTCATGAGCACCCTCAATCGGCAAGGCCCGCACACGACGATCCTTGTGAGTAAGCTCCCCTGGCGGCACCTGAGCTGGCGTCTGCTCCCACCCCTTCAATGCATCAAGCATCACCTCCTCCTGGACCTTATCCACGAGCTCATCATCCGGGGAACGAGCCAAAACAACCAACCTGCCAGTCTTCCAACCACCTTCCACACCACGGGACCCGATCATCTGCGCCGGAGAAACCGCATCCCAGAGCATATCATCTACACCAAATGCACTTTCTGCAAACTCACGATAAGCCAAATTCCCCCGATGCCTATCCACCAGCAGCCGGATATCATAGATGCCCGCCACACCCACGATAGCCGTAGGCTTTTGCCGTAGCCGCGGCGGCAACGGTTCCGGAGTCGTAGATATAGGCTCGATGCCAGCACCACTGTTCTCTGCGCCTCCAGTATACGCATGTTCTCTGTGGTTCGCGACAGCGCCCATGACGGATTGGAACGCTAGTGTTGCGCCGCAGCTGTGGCCGACCAGAATGTACCGCGCACCGAACCGATACGTATTCTGGAGGAATGCCAGTGCAGCTTCGACATCGCGGATATGGTCTGGGTGCTTTGCAATGCGGAGTTCTCGTGGCGGGGTGGTTGCTGGATCTTGCGGGTAACGCGGGTGCGGGCTCAGCCGGTATGAGATGGATGCGAAGCCTGAGATAGGCAGTTTTGATGCTCTAAGGATGGACTCGGCTTTGTCAAAGGTCTCTGGTGTTACGGTTGGATCGCGCCAGGCGCCACCGTGGATGTAACTGGTTTTTGATTGTCAGTTCTGTTGTCAAGGCGAGTAGTGGCGGAAGTGGGTCGTACATCACCCAGTATGCATCTTTGCGCGGCTCTAGGGTAGTGACAGAGATGGTTTGCAGCGCACTATGCCGACCGTAAATCACGGTCCGTTTTCCTGGTGGGGTCATCTTGGGTTGTCTATGAGGCAATTGTCAATTGCGGTAAGGAGTGGAATATGAAGAGGAGGCTCCGCCATACACGACTAAGTTTAGGGCTGCGATTGAGTGGATTCGGTGCGTTAGCTAGTGAGGTTCATACATGACGAGAGATGAAGTGAAGGATAGACTATGGAGCACTTGAAGCAGTCTGGAGCATTTTAACTTTTCAGAAAGTATCGAAAACCAAGATGCGGAGTTGCGCACGGATAATTGAGTGTAGATGTGTAATACGCCTGTATTTGCCCCTCAATTTATACCAAAAACAATGTACAGTATTACATACAACGCTAAACCCAAAATGAATCCTTTCACACAACCTTCCGAAACGCTTCAACTTGTTCCCAACCCAACCCCCTCCACTCCCGGTGTATCACGCTTCAAGATGGCCGAGTATGTGTTGATCTATATTGGATATGTAAATTCATATGCTAATGCTCTTCCAGATCCCAAAGCCCCCTCGCGGCCGTCAAGGTCGAGGCCCTGGTATGAACTCCCCGAATCTTGAAAATCTGCCCTACCCTCGCCTGCGAGAAATGCTCATGTCGGACACTCTAGGTGGCGATGAAAATCATCAAGCACTGCTCCCAGAACTTCCCAACGACCGCGACAGGTTCCCTCGTCGGCCTGGACAACGAGGGCCTCCTCGAGATCACCAACTCTTTCCCGCTCCCCGTGATCGAGACTCCCGCCGAGTCGCACTTTGACAACGCCGCTCCCAACCCGGCTGCCTCTGCGCCCCGCACCAAGGCGAACGCCGTCTACCAGGCTGAGATGATCCGGATGATGCGTGAGGTCAACATCGATGCGAACAACGTCGGCTGGTACACTAGCGCCAACATGGGCAACTTTGTCAACATGAACGTGATCGAGAACCAATTTTACTACCAGAAGGAGATGAACGAGCGGACGGTCGCTCTTGTCCACGATGTTAGCCGCAGCGCCCAGGGTGCCCTGAGCCTGCGGGCGTTCCGCCTCTCGGCCAAGTTTATGGAGGCGTTCAAGGAGAACAAGTTCAACTCGGAGGAGTATGTGGTTTACGCCAGATCCAAAGACTTGAGTTGTCATGCTAACCCTACCTTACAGGTTGCAAAAAGCTAACCTTCGCTACACCGATATCTTCGAAGAGCTGCCCGTGGAGATCCACAACTCGCACCTGATCACCTCCTACATCCACCAGCTGCAGTGCCCCAGCACCTCCGGGCCCACCGACCTCCCGCCTTCCCTCAGTGCTCTCGAGTCCAGCCCCTTCTCCAAGTCCACCATCTTCACCCCCAACTTCGACAATCTGTCGCTCAACATCGACCCCTTCCTCGAGAAGAACTGCGACCTCCTCCTGGACAGCATCGAGGCACACAACACCGAGACCAACAACTACCAGTACTACCAGCGTGTGCTCGGCCGTGAGCAGCAGAAGATCAACAACTGGAAGCAGAAGCGCAGCCAAGAGAACGCCACCCGGGCCGCGCTCAAGCAGCCCCTTCTCCCCGAGGACGAGTGGCAGCGTCTGTTCAAGCTCCCCGCCGAGCCCAGCCGGTTGGAGGCTATGCTCAACACCCGCCAGGTGGAGCAGTTTTCGCGCCAGGTCGACAGCTTCGTCTCGTCGGCTACCGGCAAGATGTTCGCTGTCAAGGGCAACATGTTGCCCGGCGAGACTGCGCAATAAGATGGAGATGATGGATTTTGGGATTGCATGACCTTTTTACGGCGTAGGGAGGGAAAATGTTCTCTTGGGATGTTAATACGACTTCCTCTTTTTTATTATTGTATGACGAGTCCGGCCAGTGTGATGTTTGGTGAAATATATGGACTCGCATAGCTCATAGAAAACAACACCTTTTACATATTCTATGGCCTATACCTCTTTCACCTTTTACCCCAGAGTACGAACAGCCCTAATCAACATAGGGCACATATCAACCACGTGATATGAGTATGACCTCATTCGAGATAGTGATCGACATGATAAGATCGCAATCAAGGCAGCTATAAAGTCACAAAATGCCCTTTCTCAAAGGCTCATCTTGCTTACCACTCCTTCAATGATCCCTTACTCTCCTCCATGGATCCATAATGTACAATAGCCACACTGACATCTGGTTTGTGAGTCCAATCCATACCCCAAGCTCCATGAACCTTGATATCGCAACGTCACTCGGCCATATCTTCATTGCAACCAGCTAACAACTCTCCCGAGCCCAGGCCGGCGCCTTCGCCGCAGTATCAGTCGACTTCGTCGTCTACCCCTTCGACACACTCAAAACCCGCATCCAATCGCAAAACTACGAACAAGTCTTCAAAGATGCGCGCACGGGAGCAATTCGCCGCAACATCCTCTTCAAAGGCCTATACCAAGGTGTCTGGAGCGTAGTACTCTCCACCATCCCATCATGTAAGCCACAGCCTTCATATCCCCGGCCATCAACTTCCCCAACCACAATTCACAAATCTAAACCCTTCCAGCAGGAGCATTCTTCACAACCTATGAAGCAGTAAAATGCACCCTCCATTCCTCATCCACCCACAACTCTCGCTCAGAATACGACCATGGATCCCGAATGGCACTCCCCCTCCCATTCACGCATTCCCTCCCCGTCCCCATAATCCACGGCATCGCATCATCCACCGGGGAAATGGTATCCTGTTTAATGCTCACGCCAGCCGAGGTAATTAAACAAAACGCACAAATGGTTGATCGTGCACAGGGAGGTGGGAAAGTCATGCCCGTGCGACAGGTTCTGTGGAAATTCAAAGATCGGCCCTGGCGGCTTTGGAGTGGGTATACCGCGCTTGTTGGAAGGAATTTGCCTATGACGGGGCTTCAGTTTCCGCTTTTTGAGTATCTCAGGACGAGAATACTGGACTGGAGAAGGAGGAAGGGGGTTAGGGGGACGGGAGTGAGGGAGCAGTTGGTTGAGAGGGCGGGTGTTACGGGGATCAGTGCGGGTTTGGCGGGGACTGTGGCTTCGTTTGTGACTACGCCGATTGATGTTGTTAAGACGAGGGTTATGCTTGATGCTGGTGGTGAAAGTATGCAGGGGAAGGAGAAGAAGAAGGGGCCATTGGCTGTTGGGAGGGAGATTTTTGTCAAGGAAGGTGTGAGGGGGTTGTTTAAAGGTGGTGCTATTCGGGCTGGTTGGACGGCTATTGCGGTTAGTTTGTATTTGAGTATTTATGAGGGTGGAAGGTTCTTTTTGGAGAATCGCAGGAAGGAGATTGAGTATGTTGAGAGGGTTAAGGAGGATGGGGATGTGGTTATGTAGAAGCATGCAATGGTAGGCGTGTTGTAAATATGGTATTCAATCCGGAGATCGATATAGAACCTCATTTGAACATTTATAGAGACGCTGGACTTACTCTACGCACGGGTCCGTGGACAATACTGATATGCCAAGTTGCATATAATATACAAACAAAGATCAAAGTCAAATCATTCGCATAGATTGCAGGGTCATATAATCATTTCTGTCGTGAAGAGATCCGCTCATACATGAGGCAGCTGACCTCGATAACAATCAAAACCAAAAACATTAAAAAAGAAAATCGCTCCATCCAATACAAAAACAGAAAGATCATAGAGGCCCATATCAACCAGGATATCAGACCTCATATGTCACACCCACTAGAATGTAGTAAGCTTCTTAAACCAACTCGACTTCTTAGCTCCCGAGCTAGGCGGCGCTCCGTGGCGACTCCCATGGGACCGCATCCCACGATCACGTTCGTAATCACCACTGCCAGAGCTACTCTTCACGCGGGACTGGCGCCGCGAGCGGAGTTCCTCGACTTCCTCAGGCGCGTCGCCGTACTTGGCACGTCGACGGGCTCGGCGGCGCGCGGCACGACGGGCCTCTTCGTCTGATGAGAGGGAGTGAGCGTTTGCTGGTTCGGCTGCTGGGGGCATATCGATGACTGTTTCCACAACGGGTGGCGGGTCTGGCGGGTCATCGGATTGGCTGTATACCCAGGAGGAGATCTTGTCTTTCTTGGGTCCGCCTGTGTCACCGTGGTTGATACCGCCTGACATCCGTGGCGTGCGTGAGGTTTCTCGTGGGGCGGCTTTGGAGTGTCGGCGTCGATATTTCTCGTCTACTGTGCGTGAGGGTCGCCGGTCGTCTACTTCGTGTGGGTAGGACTCCGGAGGAGGTTCTTCGACGCGCGAGCGGCGGCGTTTTGCTTTGGCGGCCATCTCTTCCTCGCGTAGACGCTCTTCCTCGCGTAGACGTCGGCGCTCGCGTCGTTCGGCCTTGGCTTCGGCTGCTGCTTCGGCCTCGCGCGCTGCTTGTTCTTCTCTAGCGCGACGCTCTTCCCGTGCCGCACGGCGAGCTTGTTTCTCCGCAAGACGTCGCGCTTCTTCCTCTTCAAGGGCTTGTCGTTCCCGGGCTTGACGGGCTCGCTCTCTTTCTTTCCGCCTTGCTCGCCGTTCCTCGGCCTCTCGAGCTTCCATCTCGCGGTAGTCAGACGGGGCCTGACGAGAGGAGCGCTTGGCACGCCGAGCAGCCCTGAGGGCTTCTAATTCTTCGCCTTCCGTCTCACCTGCGAAGGCGCCAGCTGCATCGGTGGTAAATCCTTCAGCATCGGTATCGGGTCGACGGCGGCGTTCGTCACGTCGTACACGTCGCTCCTCGCGCTCTGGCTCAGTCATACCGCCATCGCGAGTTGAGCGAGACTTTCGCCTTTCCGGAGGTGCAGGGCGTGTGGTCTTTCTCAAGGAGCCGAACAGACCCATCAGTCCACCGGTCTCTTGTTTCTTGGGTGCTGTGCTAGACCGTTTGATACGTCGTTCAGGACCAGATACAATGTCTGGTCCTCCGCGCGCCTGCTCTGCATCAAGCATGACAGCGTCGTCATCGCGTGATTTTGCACGCGACTAAAACAAACAGTTAGCAACCATCTGAATGGATGAATTGGATGATTACTAGCCTCTCGTCTGGACTTGCGCCTCGACTCTTTCGAGCTCTCCTTGGACTGTCCATCAGCGTCTTCCATGTCGACCACAACCATGTCATCATCATCGATCGCGTACGGATCTCTTGGGCCTAGAGGGCGAATTAGAACTGGTGATCAGAGTGAACAATTGACAACTGAAACTGACCTGACTTCTTTCTCTCAGCACGTGGACGGTCCTTGTCCCGTCTCGACTTGGCCGCACTCATACCCATCAGCTTGGCTGCCTTATCAGCCACTTCGGGCCTGCTATCACGGGTTGACGCCGGGATCGTAGCTTCACCATCGGCATCAACAGATGGGCGTCTGGACACCGGCTTCGACGAGGCTCTCGTGGCTGCTACTGGTTTCTTGGTGGATTTGCTTCGTGGCGGCGGTGCGCCGAATACGAAGTTGGACAAGGTGGTAGCGCGCTGCTGCTTTGAAAGATGCGCTTCCCGTTCCCGTCGCTTCTCCTTCTCTGACGAGGATTTCTCCATCTCGGCGTCGGACTCTTTGGGTGGTGGTCTTGTGGACTTCGATTGAACGGCAGCGCGTGCATGTGCCGCCTCTCTTTCCTTTCGCCTCGCTCCTCTCTCTTCCTTCTCTTTTCTTTGTCTTCTCTCCTCTTTCGTCTCCTCCTTTTTCTCCTCCTCCTCCTGCTCCTCCTTTTCATCCTTCTCGTCCTCCTTCTCGTCCTTCTCGTCCTCTTTCTCATCCTCCTTCTCATCCTCCTTCTCCTTGACCGGCTCGACTTTCTTGGGGGCTTTGCTTTCTTTCTTACTAGACTTCTTCGGTGGCGGTGCTGCTCCCCAGAAGCCCCAGCCGGAGCTGGTTCCACTTCGTTCCACGCGCGGGCGCTCTTTCTTCGATGACTTTGCAGGTTCTGGCTCAGCAGGTTCTGGTGGAGGTGTAGGAGGAGCATCACCGTCTGCCTCTGCTGCTTCTTCAGGGGCCGGGGCAGGTAGATCTTCCTCGGCAGGTGGCTCCTCTGGGGCCGGGGGTGGAGTAGGCGGCTTAACAGGCGCAGCAGCTGCCTTCTCAGCCTGAGCTTTCTTGTATTTCTTCAGCTCTTTCTTAGACATCTTCGAAAGATCTGGTTCCGGCTCTGGTTCGGGCTCCGGCTCAGGTTCAGATTCAGGGGCCGGCTCGGCATCGGGCTCTTCATCTGGGAAACTTCCAGGCACGGAATCCTTGGAGACATAGTTGTCCTCTTCAGGCTTGAGTTCTTGTTCAGCTGCCTCCTTCTCAGCCTCCTTCTCAGCAGCCTTCGCGGCCTCCTTCGCGGCCTCCTTTTCAGCCTGTGCTTTCTTGTATTTTTTCAGTTCTTTCTTAGACATCTTGGAAAGATCTGGTTCAGGCTCCGGCTCTGGCTCCGGCTCTGCCTCTGCCTCTGGCTGTGGTTCAGGTTCAGGTTCGGGTTCCGGCTCAGGTTCCGGTTCGGGCTTTTTCTCCTTGGATTTGCTTTTCAGCTTTTCTTCCTTGGCCTTGTCCTTCTTGTTCTGTTCGAGGGCCTTGATACGCTCGGCCACAGACAGCTTGGTTTTGCTCTTTGGCTTTTCCTGGACAGGCTCTGGCTCTGGCTTCGGTTCAGGCTCCGGTTCGGGCTCCGGTTCAGGTTCAGGTTCAGCCTCCTTTGGAGGATCATCAACATCGATAAGATCTTCCTCGGGGACAGGCTCAGGCTCCTCTTCCTTAGGCTTAGCCTTCTCCTTCGTCGATTTGGTTTTGGCGGCAGAACCACTAGTCCAAGATGCCCAGAAACCCTTTGTGGACGGTTTCTCTTCCTTGACAGGCTCAATTGCCTTCTTTTTCGTGGACTTGGATTTGGGAGCAAGCTCGGCCCAGATGTCGTCAACATTGTCGTTTGTAGATTCAGGTTCAGGGGTAAGACCCTGCGCAGGAGGAGTCGGAGCTGGTGGCGGAGGCTCTTCGATAGCTTGGCTCTTTTTCTTCTTTTTCTTATCTTTGGTGGTGCCCCAGACACCCCAAGCATCATCCTCAGCCGGCTTCTCAGGTTCTGGCTCGGGTTCTGGTTCAGGCTCAGGTTCAGCAGGAGGCTCTGGTGCCGGTTCGAGTTCGGGTTCGGGCTCTGGCTCCGGCTCTGCGGGCTTATCAGAGGGAAGTTCAAAGTCCTTTCCGGGAATAGGGAGTCCCTTCTGGGTTAGCTTCTTCTCTCGCCTCTTTCGCTCCTTGGAATTTAAAGTAGCCCAACCCTCATATAAAGGATCATCTGGCACCGCAGGTTTCTCAGGCTCGGGTTCCGGCTCCGGTTCAGGTTCAGGCTCCGGTTCAGGCTCTGGCGCAGGCGGCTCAGGTTCTGGTTCTGGTTCCGGCTCTTTGGCCTTTTTCTTCTTCTTGTCCTTGGTGGTGGTGACATTCCAGCCACCCCAGTCGTCCTCGGGCTCCTTGGATTTGGCGGGTTCTGGCGGCGGGTCCTCAATAACTGGCTCAGGCTCCTTGGACTTTCCTTTCTTCTTCTTCCCTGCGGTGCCCCAGCCATCAGCCCAGTCGTCTTCTACTGGCGGGGGAGGGACAGGCTCCGGGTCGGCTAGAAGGTCAATCTTCTTCTTTTTGTCCTTGGATTCGGACGAGGCATTGAAAACCCAGTCGTCGTCCAGTTCGGGGGCGGCAGCTTCATTAGCTTTGGCTTTTTCCTGTTCTTTAGCCTTCTTCTCGTCTGCTTTGGCTTGCCTGGCATCTAGCTGTGCCTTGCGCTGTTCTTCGGCCTCCTTCACCTTTTTCTCCCAGTTCTTCTTTTCCTTTCGCTGGTCCTTCTTGGAAAGGCCCAAGAACCAGGCTTCCTCGGTGATAGGCCCAGGGATCTCAACCAAAGGCTCTTCGGGCTCTTCAGGCTCCTCAGGAGCGGGTGGCTCAGGCGCTGGGGCGGGCTCGGGGTCGGGCTCGATATCCAATAAGTTCTTCTTCTTCTTCTTATCCTTTGTCGCGATTCCCCAACCGCCCCAGTCTTCATTGTTAGATTCAGCAGCTGGCTCGGAAGGTGGATCCTCCTTTTTCTTGCTCTTCTTCCCAACAGCGGTAAATCCACCCCAGTCATCGTCGAGTTTGGGCTCCTCTGCCGGCGGAGATCCTAAATCACCAAAATCGAAGCCAGTGGTTGTTTTGGTCGTTTTCTTTTTAGAGCCTACTGCCCAGGGATTCGAATCTTTAGGCTCCTCTTTCACAGCCGGTTCGCCAATGGCTCCAATGCCCCATTTGTTACCAGCACTTGCACCACCAACACCACTGCCCGTGCTCCAGTCTTTGCCCCATCCGCCAAAACTGAAGCCGGTGCCACCAGTTTTGGGGCCGGAGTCGAAATTCAAATCAAGCTGCGGGGCCCCGTCATTCAAGCTCACATCTTGGAACCCGCCAGGCGGAGCTTCTGACTGCAGTCGGGTGTCAGATAGGTTGGAAACGCCGGGATTTTAGAACTGACCTTTCCTTTCTTCTTCCCTACAGTCGCAAATCCGGCCCACGAGTCATCGCCACCTTCGTTCGCGTCGTCAGCCCAGCTCAGATTATTACTGGCTGAGGCTTCTGCAGCCTTCCGCTTCTCCTCCTCCTCTTCCTCTTTCTTCTTATTCTTCTTTTTGGCGCCGGTCGTGGTCCAGTCATTCCAGCCATCGTCTCCGCCACCGTCACCACCACCATCACCGTCACCGTCACCGTCACCGCCGCCTCCATCCCCACCTCCGGCATCGCCACCTCCATCACCCGCAGGTTGGTCATCGGCGGGTTTATCCGAGCCACCACCATTATCTGCTGGCGGAGGTGGCGGTGATACCTTCTTCGGAGCAGCGCCGCCTTTCTTCTTCTTGTGTTCTCGGACCCCAACAGGGCTCTCGAAGTCAATGTAGATATCCAGCGAGCGATCTTCCAGCAGCGAAGATGCCTGATCTGGAGACTTGGTCGCAGGAGTAACCGGCGCGGTAGTGACGTCGGACTTTCGCGTAGCAAGCGGCGGAGACGTAGAGTAATCCGGAGGCAGATCTGCAATCGCATCATCATAGGACGGCGGAGGAGTGGTGTATAACGGAAGCGCGGGAGAACGCAAACCCAATCCGTCCTTGCGCTGAGATTCCTCTCGTGCAGAAACTCCAAAATTACCATCCACGAGAGCAGCCCAGACGTCATCGACGAGCCTATTCACCGCATCTTCCCAGTGGCTTCTCTCCGCAAGGACCTTGTCGCATTGTCCCACGCCTTCGTAAGTAACTAATGCGCTTGTTTCCATATCGAAATAGCGAGGACCTTTGGCCTCTGGCCGACTAGTGACCCGTCCGCTGGATCGCGGGGAGAGAACACATGAGGCGGCGGATTGGAATAGGATCCGCCACGGGAGACGTCGATCGGGTATGAGTCAGGACGGGCTCGCGGTTGGGAGGGAGTCGATTGACGGATGGCGATAATAGAGCAGATGTCGTAGCTCGATAAATGGTCTCGTACCGCAAGCGTAGCAAGCCCAAAGCACAATAGCCACCCTGTACGACCGGCGCGAAACCAGGTGCTCGAGCGAGATAGAGGGGTCGCAGTGCTGATCGAGGCGATTGCTGGACTGTAGAATGCGATAAGGGATATCAGCTAGAGTAAAGAATATATGGAAATATAAGGAGGAAAATAATTCAGAAGAAAAGGAGTCCTGGATCAGCTGAAGGCAGGGATGAAAAGTTTGGGGCGGTGGAGGTTGATCATCCGTCATTAAGTGGTGTTCACTCTTCCCCGACTGCTCCCTTCTTTCTATGAACTATATCCAACTGGGAGGGTTCCCCCTATCAGTTCCCCTTCCAAGGTTCAAACAATCCTATACTCGTGAATACCCGTTCGGGTCGACCCGAGATCCTGATACGTAACATAGATGGAAAAAAAGGTCTACAAAAGAAGATGGCTGGGACAAACAGTGATCGCCCTCGCAAGACCTCGATATACTTCATACTTGCTACCAAGGAAGTCAAAAAATTTCAACTATACCGTACGATTCTCCCACCTCTAGGAAGCAACCCCCGAATACCAAGTCGTGCATCGTCGCGCAGACTACGTGCATGTTGCAGCAGCGGCGGTCCTATCGATAACGAGAACCCCCCTCCACCAACGGCCCAAGGGGCCCAGAAGCAGGGGAGATGGCATCCTGGGTTCTAACAGTGGGTGCTATACAGATGCTATGCATACTCCTACATTCTTTATGAAGTACACCTTGTGTATGTACCTTGAGTTGTTTACATCTTTACACCGGTACCAAGGAACCTACGGCCCTCACCCATGGATTCCCGTGCGTGGACCGTGGGTGCCCGATTAGCGGCTAGGCCCGTCTGCATGGAATCGACAATCAGGTTGCAGCTGCAGAGCACGGGAGTGTTGACCCGTTACTTAGATATTTAGCGCATTAGAGTGGTACTTGTTGTATAGGACTCGATGCAGGGACCGGAGCGGAGAAAGCTCGTTCCGACTGTATATGAAGTACAGCTCATACCTATCCACTACCTTTATATATCTATAATAATGGTGTTTTCACACAGTGAATGCCTAGGAATAATCGCGTTGGGCAAGAACATCGTGTTTGCCAGAACCTTCTGCAGGGAGAGCAAAAGGTTGCTGCACGCGCAACACACGGTTTCTCACCGCTACTCGAGGATCCTCGGGGAATCCACAAGTGCGGGGGGTTTTCTCCGCTATGGAGGAACTGCGTCTTTGACTCACGTCTTCATCTGATCGCAATTACATACTATAGTAGAATGGTTGGAAAAGGTGTGACAATCGCTAGCTATAATATGAAAAGAAGATGGTCTGGAAAGCTGAAGATACAGGTGGCATTGGCGCAGACACACTACAATACATTGGCAAAGGAAATAGGGAATCGAAAGACTTGGGGCTTAAACACAGGCGCAGCACGAATCAAACATAACCCATTCCTGACCCAACCTATCTAAAACACCGACTATGGCCCCCCCAGAAAAGAAGCAAGACCTCCATTACTCGTCGGAATCCACGTCTTCCTTGCTACGCAGTGAAGGGGCAGGCTCGCCGTACACTTCCAAATGCTCCCGCTCGTATCGTGCGCGGTCTTCGGCCTGCTTCTTCTGGTATGCCTATAGAGATGGTCAGACTCGGGAGAAGCACTTTCAAAGGAGATGGTGATACATACCTCCTTCTCATACTCAGTCAGCTTGCCCCACTCCTCACCGATGATACGGGTGAGCTCGGGTCCGCCCTTATGTTTGAGGTCACTGTCACCCTTGCGCTCCAACATGAAGATAAAGTAAGCAGTCTTGGGCCGCTTCACCAGCCGGTCATCCTCAATTGGGGGAACGCGCTTCTTTAGGAGGCGACTCAGGAAGCGACGGGCACCGTTGGCGTCCTTGATCTGATTGGGGGTATATGATTTAACCCAGGCTTCATAGTTCGCCTTGTTGGTGGCCCGGTTCTTTTCTGCTTGGGCTTCGATTTTCTATGCCAGCCGGTTAATAAACGTTGAACAATGGTATTATGCATGAGACGTACCTTGTACTCGTCCTGAGAGAGGCCCTTGACCCTAGCGATGGCCTCCGAAAACTTTTCAACAGTCGTGCCAGGCTGTGACTTGACACCCTGAAATTGCTCTTTAACGGCGAGGGGCCAAGCGCTCGCTGTAAGCTTCTTGGGCGGAACAAGCGCAATCGCTTTCAGTTCCTTGATTTGTGCCCGGCGTTCGCGAGTTGCTTTCGCAGCCTTTTGCTTCTCAGTCAACCGCTTCTTCGGCTTCTTGGCCTTGGCCTTCTTCGGCTTCTTGCCAGAGCCGGGCTTGGGCCCACGCTTAGCCTTCGGGGTCTCTCCATCCGTCGCGGTTGCGGTTGCGAATGAACGAGATTGTTGCGAGGTCAGGGCAGACAAAGAACCAGCCTGCGGGATCGACAATCGGGGCTTTGTTGCTAAACAGACGCGGCGGAGCTGGTTCTGCACGGCGATCACGCTAGTTGGGCGAGAGAAAGCCACGCCGAGGCGCAGGTGTCGTAGGGGACCCGCGCGAATCGCCCACCGCAGAGACATTGAGAGATCGAGTGTATGTTTACCAGGAGACTGTAGTTCAGACTGTAGTTCCAAGTAAGAATGAATTGATAGAGTGTAGAAGCAAGTCCTGATGCAAGCGGCAGCGCGAGACAGGGAGGCTGGTTACTCGCGTCCAAGCTTCGTTTGGCCTTTTCCGTTTCGGGCATAGCACGTATCAGGTGATTCACGTGACAGCGATACCCCAGGCGCAAAATGCATCATCGTCTTTTTCATCGCAACAGTCGCAACAATCGCAACGGTGGCCCGGACGGCCGAACTACACAGCTAAATTACAACTTATATGGAAGCGTGGTGACCCTTTCATACCTCAGCTTAACATCCCGGCGCTCTGCAGAGTAATACTCACTCATCGTTGGCCTGCAACAATGGCTCGCCACGGGGATACTCGCTCACCATCTCCTGTAGGCAGCACATATTCTTCGTCTCGCCGCAGCCGCAGAGATGATGACCGCTATGAGAGAAGACGGGACGATGGTCGCGGGCACCGAAGGTCCCGCAGCCCTGAGGTATGTGGCGAATCTCTTCGATGTATCAAGAGTCGAGGATCTAACCAATTTACTCCATTCCAGCGGCGATACCGCGATCGTGATGCTGGCCGCGATCGAGACAGTTACCGACGACGCGAGCGTTCCTTAGACAGACGCGACGAAGACAGCTATCGACCCGCTCGGAGAGACAGGTCCCGAGACCGCCGCCGAGATGATGACCGTGATTATCGCCGCAGGAGCCGCGACAGAGATCACCGAGCCAGGCGAGATGATTCACGCGACCGCGATCGCAGGCGCACGGATGATTCTGCTGACTTGAAGCACAAGCGTAGACGGGAGGACAGCCGTGAACGTGGCGCGAGCCGGCGTTCTAGCTCTCGGGCTCTCGAGGTAAATTCCCTTCACCCTTATGCATTCTAGAACAAGTTCATGTGACTCATATATATTTTACAGACATCCAAGCCCTCGACCCCCGCACCTGCCACCCAGACCGAGGAGGAAAAGAAGGCCGAGAGACGTGCCAAGTTGGAGGCATGGAAACAGAAGCAAGCAGCCGAACGCGAACGAAAGCAACGGGAAGAGGCGGCAGCTAGTCCCCGAAACATTCTGGATGCCATCGACCGGAGATCTGGCTTATCTCCTGCAGTTGGCTCGCCAGAAACACCGGCAACTTCGACCGATATTGCGGCGACGACTCCATACGCCGGGAAGTTTGACCCCAAAGTGATTGCGAAGAACGCTACGAGTAACACCCCTGCTGCTCCAGCTGTCCTCGGCACCGATGTTGCCGTCCCGCAATCGACTAATCTACCCGGCAAGCCATCAGGCCCCCCTTCTGCCCCCTCCGCCCCCGCCCCCGCTCCGTTGAAGGCTAAAGGCAATGTCAGTGGATTTGGACTAGGTGCAAAGCCTGCTTCTGATGCCGAGAAGCCCTCAGCCGTTCGTACCCTCGGATTCGGCGAGGAGGAGTCAACTCGCAAAAAGCTCGAGCGCCTCCCCACACCTCCGCTCGATGACAGCAAAGACGCTGTAGCGAATGATGACGCTGGAGAGGATGATGACGTTGACATGCAAGATGGGGATAATGAGGAGGAGGCCGCGGCAGCCGCTCGAGCAGCTGCCGAACGACGAGAGGAGCGGCTTCAGACACAATCCCGGGCATATCAAACTCAGGGCGATGTCCCAGACGGAGAGTCTCAAACGAACAAGGATGTTGATGTGGCCGACACGTCGAAGCAAGAATCCGAATCTTCCAAGATGGATATCGACGAAGAGGAAGTTGACCCTCTGGATGAGTTCATGTCAGGGCTCGCAGATACTGCCCCGCCTAAGAAGGGCTTTGGCGCCAAGTTCGGCAAGAAAAAGGAGTCACAACCTCCTGAAGCAATTTTTGGAGACGAAGATGACGTGGACATCACAGCTGTCGGTGAAGAAGATGCAGACGACGTTCTGGCCATGGCAAAGAAGAAGAAAAAGAAGGAAATTCCCACGATTGACCATAAAAAGATTGAGTATGAACCTTTCCGCAGGAAGTTTTATAACGAACCATCCCACCTTGCCGATATGACGGAGGAAGAGGTAGCAAATCTGCGCCTTGAGCTCGATGGTATCAAGGTTCGTGGTTTGGATGTTCCAAAGCCCGTTCAAAAGTGGTCCCAGTGTGGTCTGGGTGTTCAGACCCTCGAAGTTGTCGACAAGCTTGGCTACGAGGGGCTCACGTCCATTCAAGCACAAGCAATTCCTGCCATTATGTCTGGTCGGGACGTGATCGGCGTTGCAAAGACTGGCTCTGGAAAGACCATTGCTTTCCTCATTCCAATGTTCCGTCATATCAAAGACCAACGGCCGCTGGATAACATGGATGGCCCCATTGGTCTGATCATGACACCCACCCGTGAATTGGCAACACAGATCCACAAGGACTGCAAACCGTTCCTAAAGGCACTCGGTCTCCGGGCCGTATGTGCCTACGGAGGTGCGCCCATTAAAGATCAAATTGCTGAACTCAAGCGAGGTGCTGAGATCGTCGTTTGCACACCTGGCCGAATGATCGATTTGCTTGCCGCTAATGCAGGCAGAGTCACCAACCTCCGACGGGTTACCTATGTGGTCCTCGACGAGGCAGATCGCATGTTCGACATGGGATTTGAGCCTCAGGTAATGAAGATCATGGCCAACATTCGACCAGATAAGCAGACGGTGCTCTTCTCGGCAACTTTCCCCCGTAACATGGAGGCTTTGGCGCGAAAGGCGCTGAAGAATCCCGTTGAGATCGTCGTTGGTGGCCGGAGTGTTGTGGCTCCTGAGATTACGCAGATCGTGGAGGTTCGTAACGAAGATCAGAAGTTCTTCCGACTATTGGAACTTCTCGGCAATCTATATGCGGATGACGCCAATGAGGACTCGCGGGCCTTGGTCTTTGTCGAAAAACAGGAATCCGCAGACAATCTGCTCAGGGAGTTGATGCGGAAGGGCTACCCGTGCATGTCTATCCATGGTGGGAAGGATCAAGTTGACCGTGATTCTACCATTGAAGACTTCAAGGCGGGTATCTTCCCTATCCTGACCGCCACCTCTGTTGCCGCGCGTGGTCTGGATGTGAAGCAATTGAAGCTCGTCGTAAATTACGACGCTCCGAACCACTTGGAGGACTATGTCCACCGAGCTGGTCGAACCGGGCGTGCTGGTAACACCGGTACTGCAGTCACTTTCCTTACCGAGGACCAAGAACGGTATGCCGTGGATATTGCCAAAGCGCTCAGGCAGAGTGGACAGGAAGTCCCAGAACCTGTACAGAAGATGGTGGACGCTTTCTTGGAGAAAGTCAAGGCCGGCAAGGAGAAAGCCAGCACTTCCGGTTTCGGTGGCAAAGGTTTAGAGCGTCTTGACCAGGAGCGTGAAAGCGCTCGCATGCGCGAGCGCCGGACCTACAAGACTGGAGATGAGGGTGACGAAGAAGAAGAGAAGGATGAGAAGACCAAGCAGGCCGACGAGGAGCGCTTCAACAAGGTTCTGTCCTCGGTGCAATCTGCAGCTGCTCCCGCTGCCCCGGCAGGTCCCCTCGCCGGCGTTCCCAAGGGTATCGACTTGGACGGCAAGATCACAGTGCACAGAACGGAGAAGGATCCCAGCGCCGCATCAAAGAACCCATTGGACAAGGTCGGTTCAGCCGTGGCCGATATCCACGCCCGCTTGAGCAAGGCAGGCGTGATGAGGTCGGGTGTCCCTATCGACAACCGTGGACCCGACGCTGGTGCGTTCCATGCCACGCTTGAGATCAACGACTTTCCCCGTAAGTTTTTACTCATATCCATTCCTTTTGAAGCAGCCTCTAATCTCACGTTATCTGAACAGAGAAAGCTCGTTGGGCTGTCACCAACCGCACCAACGTCGCCAAGATCCTCGAAGTTACAGGCACATCCATCACTACCAAGGGCAACTTCTACGCCCACGGAAAGGAGCCCGGCCCCAACGATCTACCCAAGCTGTACATTCTGGTCGAGGGCGAGACCGAGATTTCCGTCACCACTGCTATGCGTGAGTTAATGCGCCTGTTGAAGGAGGGAACTATCGCGGCTGCGGATAGCGACGCGCGCGCACCGGCCAGTGGTCGGTACAACGTTGTTTAGCCTTGCTCGGGTGGGAATCCAATTCATGTGTACTTCGTATCTAGACCATCACATTATATCATGACTCCTATCGGGCTTGGACATGCCGAGAAGATAAGCAGTGACCAATGCCAACTGGTTCTTTTATGTTTATTCAGTTCTGACACTCGAAAGCGTCTATAGACTCGTGAAAATAGTACTTAACGCTAGACCAAGCATCGAGGGTAAAACGCAGAGCATGAAAATCAAGAGCTGTCGCCAAACGCTAGAAAATGAATGTTCCGCATGAAGAAAAGAGAACCGACCCGAATACCGATGATAGTATGAAACCGCTCAACTTCCAAAGACCTATTGCCAACGCCTAGCCTCCTCGGCACCATCCGCATCACGCGCAGCTCTCTCCTCCCGACTAACCTCCCCCAAAGTCTGCGTCTGCGTCTTAGCCTTTTGCGCCGCAAGTTTCGAGCCTAGCTTGCCCTTGTCCCCTGAAGCCTCTTCAGCTCGTTTCTAATGTGAGGGCATGTTAGCTGAACCATAATGAAAAGTTCAAACCCAAGAAATAATCCTGCTGGACTTACCTGCGCCGCTATGGCAGCATTTGACCGCGCCTCATCGGCGCTCCCTTGCGTCTCGCTGCTCTCGCCGAGTGTGCGCCCGGGTGTGTTCTTCCAGTTCTTGGCGGGGACCGGAGCTCGTGGTGCGGATGGAGAGGTGGTGGGTGCGCCGACGACGCGGCCGGGGCCGGAGAATCCCTCGGGCTTGTTGGAGGAGCGAGAGCAGATGTTGCCCATTGTTTTGGGCCAGGTTAGGTTAAGGTGGGGATGCAACGGGATAGAACTCCGCGTGTTCGTGTGTGGATTGTTGGGGGAGGGTCAATTGAGAGATGGGATGAAAGGGTTAGATGAAGTCTTCCCGGTGGATGGTGAGGAGTGTTTGAGGGAATGTATTATGGTGGGAAAGCTGTGTGCCTGGTTATCGTACTGTTGGAATAACGTTGCGATCGCGAGATAAGATACGGTCGATCCGGGGCACGTGGGGTTATGTCAGCATTTTGGAATGCGCAACGTTGTGTATAGCGCATTGTTGGTGATGCACTTGTATAGATGGAGTCGTCTGATATATGCGACTAAGATTATGGAATAATTATATCCCTTTCCAGAATCGACGTTTACAGAATCCTAGGGCTGATCACAGCAAGAGGGACGGCGCGAGGCAGAACCGGGTTAGTCATCCGCAGAAGAAATCGCAAGAAACATTCCAACATTTTCAACATGGAAGGGGGGGGGGGGGGGGGGGGAACAACAAAAAAAAAAAAAAAAAAAAAAAAAAAAAAAAAAAAAAAAAAAAAAAAAAAAAAAAAAAAAACAAAAAAACAAAAAAAAAAAAAAAAAAAAAAAAAAAAAAAAAAAAAAAAAAAAAAAAAAAAAAAAAAAAAAAAAAAAAAAAAAAAAAAAAAAAAAAAAAA